>LR991004.1:626260-1252520 GCA_905163435.1 Mamestra brassicae
TGTGCCACGATGCTGAAGAAAAAATACGTATAATTCACAGCAATATCAGCTGGTACCCTTCATTTAAGAAAACTCCAGGAAATCCGTGGGAAATCGAGCATTTGCGGTGTTGTTATCCGGTGCGTCACGGTGATAGTGCTGATCAGCAAACGAGACCCCAAGTCATGGTAGGAAGGCCACAGCCTATAGGATGTTACCATGTGCAAAGAAATAACAGAAGAGCCACTTTTAACAACGCTCGAAATAAATATGAATTTGCCAGTTATCAGAGAGCCCTCGGTAGGAAGGGACATTAGCTTCTTACTAGAAAAAGCACACAGATTGTTTAGCTTAGGTGAAACGCATTGGTTTCAGCCAGCGCAGGATAACAGGCAGATTACAAGTTTTTGGCTTGCCCTCATAGACTTCTTTTTACTATTTATGGGCACGCGTTTGACCACTATCTCATCTGATGGTAAGCGATGATTTGGTCGAAGATGGAGCAAGCTTGCCTAGCAGTTACCTATTCACTCTTGACTTAAATACTCCCAGGTTGTAGCTATCAGGAAACATAGACTCTGGCAGGGAATTCCACTCCTTAGCTGTACCCACAATGAATGTGTTCCCAAAACATTTTGTGCGTGTGGGTGGGATGTCCACCATGTACCGGTGTCGCATCGCCGTACGTCTTGTGGTCCAATGATGGAACGGTTAGGTTAGGCATCCATCAGGGCAAAATAGTGGGGTTATTTTAATCAATGTGTTTTGTGCCACTGCTGGGCAAAGGTCGCCCCCATAGCTTCCAATCTTCACTATGTTTTGCCTTAAGTCCTCCCGTCCATTGAAATCTTCACGCCAGCGTTTCCTAGCCCTTCATTGGCGACGTTTAGTTTAGTGGAATAGTACAGTACGCAGGTATGCTGTGGATTTTCTGGCCATATCTCTATATTGCCCAGCCCATCGGGTTTCACTTAGTGTGCCATCATTAATAACGTAAAGGTTACTCTCAATGTGCCGCACTCGGCGTTTTTCAACGTTCATCGTGTATTCGGATGATGCGGCTGATACTAATGGTTGGGAGATAAACGTGGATACAGGTAGGCGAGGTGTAGGTGGAAGGATGCGGCTTTTCAATGAAGCCCGGATGATAAATTATACTTGTAATTGTGAAAAGGATATTTTTCTGTAGGGCTGTGTACTCCTCTTCTTAAGTGAACTTTTTGTTGCTTTCAGTTGAGGTCGTGTAAGGTATCTTTTCGAGTGCTGACTCAACAATCCTTTGCCTCTTCAGTGGTTTTGGAATGCTTGGTTGCAGCAATATTTAAGCGATTTTCTGTATCTGAGATACAGTGAAATGTATATATTTATATTATTTATCAGTTAATTTACACACATTTAATAAACAAATAAGAAGAAGCGACAGAAAAATAGTAATAATAATCTTCGTGTATCCATCTACACTAATATTATAAAGAGGGAAAATTTGTATTTTTGTGTGTGTGTGTTTGTAATGAATAACTACTGTGCCGATTTCAAAAATTCTTTCACCATTAAAAAGCCACATTATCAGCGAGTAACATAGGCTATACTTTATGCCTGTATTCCCACGGGAACGGGAACTACGCGGGTGAAACCGCGTGATATCCGCTAGTATAAAATATAAAAAGAACCAAGTCAAATTACAGTTATTCCACGTACACACAAATACTTTCAGACCCTTTGATAATAAAAGAAGACCTTGAACCAAGGAACACATTATAAACATTATTCTGAAAAAATGCGTGGATATAGTATCAACAATAATGATTACAGGCTCCTCAGTAAATCCTATCTCGTTGCTACGGTTTACGAGTTTCAGGCGAAATGAGAGGCCATAAACAAAACGTGAACGGAATAGAGCTGAGATTGGAGAACTACGGAGTTTAGCGAAGTTAGTGAAATGAGAGCTGGTCACTAGGAAGGTCAAATAGTATCAAGTTAGACCCGAGTGTCTTCGTTTGATGAGCTGGAGTATAGTTATAATAAGCTATCAGTGTTTTATTGGTAGGACAAAGAGCTCGACTAAAATGTTTACATAAGACCTTTATTGTAATACCTGTGTTCACAAATAAAGATTGATAGATTAAAAAAAAAAAATACTTAGTAAGATTAGCAGCCTCCTACTTAAAATAGCACTAATTGGCTATTTTTTAAGGTTAACTAATATAGGGTTCCGAAAACCGAAAATGTAGAAAAACATTACGACTCTAAAAACACTTCACCATCCTACGGAAGTCCTTAGATCAGCCAGGACGCTCCGACTTAATATCAACACATTTAATAAAACAAAAAGGGCTCAAGCAAGGAAACCCCAAAAATTTTTCAACTGCAATAACTTCACCACAAAAATTATGAAAAGCGCCGCGGCGGGCCTTATAATCCTTACTAAAAAATAATCCTTGTGGCGTGTCGGGTTAGGTCAAGTCGTTTGTCATCCGGGCCCGAGGGGGGGGGGAGGTAAGGTTGGGGGTGGAAATATGCCACGTTTTCACTTTTTTTATCCACTTCCCCGTTGAGTAAGGCGTGTGAATAATTTAAGTGGACTTTCGGCCGCAGTGCGTTTAAAAAATGAACCCGCGTCACTTTCTGTTTCAGTGGGTACGATGGATACGATAAAAGGGGTGCTGCTGTAGTCTCTGGATCCCTAGTCATAAGTCTTGTCGTCCATCTTCTTAGATAATTCGTGTGGAAGTGGATAAGAAGTTGAGAGCTGTGAGTCCAGTGAAGAGTTTTCATGGACTTAAAGTATTGAAGTATCGGGATACTGTACTATTGTGCTTTTTATTCAGTTAAAACAATTATGGCTTTTGGGAGATTAACATTTTAATATCAATGAAGGGATCTAGCTGTACCGCCACAAATATTATCTTCAAGGTAACCGGTGACAAATTCATCATCATCATCATATCAGCCAATTGCCGTCCACTGCTGAACGTAAGCCTCCCCCAAAGAGCGCCAACCAGCCCGGTCTTGGGCGGTCCGCATCCATCCGCTGCCAGCCACCTTCTTCAAATCATCGACCCATCGTGCCGTAAGTCATTACGGGTAGGACGCACTGGTTAAAGACCCTGATCTTAAGGGATTGTGGGATCGACGATTCAAAGATACCACGTAGCTTCACGAAGGCCGCCCAGCCCAAGCGTATTCTTCTGGTCGCCTCCTTCTCAAACTTTAATTTTAAAATTACATATTTCATGAAAGTTTTCTCGAATTTCTAAAACTAAAAATGTAGGTGATACGAAAGCTTTGCCAGTACTCCTTCATAAAATATTTTATCTAACGAGTGCAGGCTACTTTAGGAAAGTGGCTAATACCCGCAGAGACAGGTGGTTGCTGCTCGCTCAGTTTTTTAGCTAAAAGTACAGTAGTCAAGTGACGAACTAAACTTTTGAAGTAAATTTTGAAAGTAGCTTCAAACTTTTTTAGAAGAAGAGCGCGTTTAGTGACATCACGTCGCACAGAGATACCGACTTTCTTTAAACGATAACAGTGTAAATTCCTTAAAAAAATATTTAGCCATCCAGCACTCGACACGTATTTTATTTTTAAACAAAAAAAAAACGATACAATGAGTTGAAATTTCATGTGACGTCACGTGTAACTTTTTACCTAGAAGTGACGTAACAAGCCCCCATTCCTGAACTTTGATGCGTTTTATCTTTGCCCGTTCTTAGGGTAACCGGAGGGTAACCAACGGAACCCTATTACTAAGCTTCCGCTGTCTGTCAGCTGGCTGTATCTCAAGAACCGTAATAGGTGGTATACAGTCGAAATTTTCACAGAGTGTTTAGTTTTATGGCCGCTATAACAAAAAATAAAAAATTGAAGGGGCCTTCCATAAAATAAACGTTTTTTTTCGGTTTTTGGCACGGGACCCTACGTGTGAGAGTCCGACTCGCACTTGGTCGGTTTTTATTGATTTGATAAAGACTAAACAGAATTAACAATTTTCAAAAAAATTTTTTTTTTTTTTTATTATTTATTTATTACAGACATACATACAGCTATCATTACAGTCACCCAATGCGATAGTGCAGAAAATAAAATAATAATTACAATAAAAAATACATTTCAGTTCATTAATTCAATTAACATTTATAATATAAAAACAATACAATACAATAAATTAATCAATATAATACAATTATTTTAATCAATCTAAATTAATCTAACTACAGTAACATAAAATGTGTAACGTGACTTTTGCGAATTCATTCAGTGAACAAGAGAGTACATCTATTTTATCGGCAACCAGGTTTAGTGTGCGCAATGTCCGCGAGAGCGGGACCCTGGCCAAAAAAACAGGGTTGTTTTTTTAATTCAACATAATTTTCAATCAACATAATATAATTTCAGTAGCGCTTCTTAAATTACATTGTACAAGAGGCTTTGTGGTTACCGACATTTACTACGACTGTTTCCTAAGACCACATCCATCTTTAAAATCCAAGCTACAACCTCATCCCCACACATCGTAGCACATCTTCTAACACGCACATTACAAGGAATAAAGAAGCCGTTTATAAGTGAAACAATGCATTAATTACAACCGGTAAAACCTACCCCCTCCCCCATGCCCTGCCTACCCCTTACAGAGGGTGTCTCCTTGATTTACGGGGCTCCTACCCTGGAAAATTATTCTCCATTCGTGATTTACAACCAACGCGTTTTTACCTGCATTATTTAACGATACTAAAACACATATTATACTCTATGGCTTTAGCAACAAGTTTTGGTCGCTGGTAATAATATGTAGTTTAGTGTATTCTGTAATTGCATAGTATCGTTAATTGTTGTGATTGCGGCTGTCGTGCTGGCAGACACGAACATACACACACATACAATCATACGTGTAGTCGTGATAACGGAGTAAGGAGGAAATCCCGGGAGTATTTCATGAGATTTTTATGTGATTCTCGTGGTTCGCCGACATTGATGGTCGTAACTCGACGTCTTTTGTTTATGGCCTTATATTATTGACCTTGTAGAGGGTTCTACAAGGTCAATCATATAAGACCAAAAACAAGACATATAGGGATGTGCGTTTTTTTAAATCTCCGGTTGCATTGGTCTCACGAGATCATTTGTATTAGGTATTCGGTATTAGGAAATTGTGGCTTATCCAAATATATTATTCAGCAACATTGTAAAGTAACACCTTTTAGTCGTCATTAATGAATAAAATTTATAAATTGTTCGATAACGGACCTTTTCCCTACTTAATTGAAGGGATGAGCGCCCCCAGGTCTACCTTACAAAACTAAGCGCCAATAATCATTGCCGGTGCACAAGGAGTCATGGTTCAGACTGATGATGGTACAAAACGTCAGTATCCCTGTTACAAAGCACTGTTGGTAATCAAAACACTGATCTCGGATAGAGCTTATCTCTACAATAATATAGATCATAGGTATCCTGGATACTAATCCTGACTAATAAGTAAGCGTAACATACTCACTGACTGATGAATAAATTTAAAGGTGAGTTTATAACGCTTCGCTAAAATATAAATTTTTAAAACGTTTCCCCACACTATGAATTTCTCCTGTATCGGTGCGTTTACAAACATACAAAGTTACATACACAAACAGTCCTGAACAGACCTGGAACAACTATCTGTAGGCCATACAAATATTCCTTCCGTGCGGGAATCGAACCCGCGACATACAGCGCAGCTAATCGCTCAACCACTGCGCCAACCGTGTCGTCATATCATTTTAATGCGAGCGAAGCCACGGTTTTTCCTCTTCACTTCTTAACGGCTGAGCAGATTTAAATGTCTGACTTTATCCCATGTGTTTGGACTTTGGATTATTTCCGACTTTTAGGAGGTCAAAGTCGCTGGCTGAAGCTGGTATTAAATAACCGACCGCCCCAGCGAAGCGGTAAGCAACAAGAAACTACATAACAACATCACTGGCCGCATCTAAACGCATCGCCACACGATTAATAGCTCCGCCGTTCACCCAGCCGTCTCAGACAGCCGCACTACCACGCGTCGGGTCGCGCGATCGATGCCCGCGCGGTGCACCCTTTGTGCGCGCGCGACAGGTGGAAGAATCGTCTTTACTTTATACTTCTTTATGGTAAGGGAAGGCTTTTTGTGAAGGCTTTCTTTTTTCAAAGTAATGGTATTGGATTTTTAGGTGTGAAAGTGATTTGTATGGATTGTGGGCTGTGGGTCGTTTTGTTGGTAATGGATTAGATATATTAGATTATATGAGTATGCCTTCAGATAGATAGGACGTTATTTGTGTAGTTAAACGTAAAATCTCTAAAAAGAACTAATAATAACTTTTTCAAATTTGGTAAATACACATTTAAATCAAGAATCCTGTCTCTGCAATGTAGACATTTCATGAAATCAATAAACCAAAAAGGCCACACTATTCAACACCATCGCGCCTCGAATCGAGCGTTCTACCGATAAAACCTGATACATTTCCTAGCAAATAGACTTACAGGTACTCCATACAAACAAAAAAAGAAAGGTACAAAACAGAAATTCTGAAATCCAAGTCCCACCGCACCGGACAATACGCGCAAACAGAAATATTTTCGACCGATTTACCTCCGTAGCAATATATCGTAGCGCTACGGCGTAGCACAATGGACTCGTAGACCGTAGCGGCGTAGTGCGGCGTAGCACGGGGAAGCTAGGGTAACATATGCTTAAAACATCCTGGGACACAGAAAATTTATGACGCACATTTACCAGATTCTATATGGAATTATAGTTAAAATTGTATAGCTTTACCCCGCAAAATGAAATTGGATTTCATGTGTCGTAAAATTTTTCAACATTGTTAAAAGAAATTGTTTATTTTTTGTAAATATGTAATAAAAAGATTTTATGATGTCGTCAATTGAGTTTCATAATTGATGAGTTTTCACTTAATTTCAACTATCTCCTACTACGAAATTCAGTTCAAAATCACATTACTTTGTTAAATTGCTCCAAAACATTGTTCACATTATCTTCAGATGTAATACACTTCACAGTACGTAATCACTCCAACATTAGCGGTGAACACAACCACATACAGCCTGCTGATAATTTACGTGTGTCGTGTGACGTCACAGGTGTGCTACCTATCGTTCTCATTACGTTACAAACATTCATTAGGAGGATTTGTTCTTTATGATGTTTCCCCATACAGCGCTTATGTTATAATGAATTTTAAAATATTGGGTTTCTGAATTAGGCTGAATTGCCTAATTCAGAAACCCAATATTTTAAAATTCATATTCATAAAACTCATATCTTCAAAATATATTTTTTAAAAAGCAGTATAAATGGTTCCCGAAGTGAGGTGATAACTTACAGGTTCAAACTAATGAACGATATGACGCATAAATAAATATATTTGAAATTGAATTATAAACTTTTCGGTCTCCCTAAATCACTGTCAAACTTTTTCTTATTCCTTTCATCAACTCATTTGAATGATAGTAAAATCAGCGAGGTTTCCAAAGGCCCCAACTCATGGTGTCCTTAGTAGCAGCCTGCAGCAGCCTCGTGGAGGCTCCATTGGACCGTCGCCAGTGAAACTCGAGCATGACCGGACTCGCAGATCGATGGGACAAAACAAAAAAATTAGAACACTCATTGAAATGAGGCAAACACGAGAACAATTCTAATTTTTTTTTTCAAGTTTTTCTCTCACAAACTTATTTCGTAGTCGCTCGTCCAATCTTCTGTGATTGCTGCATTAACATTTTCGTTAAATAAAATTACTTATATATGTTTACTGTTATGTTTCTTGTTCCGATCCTAATTTTAATAGGGAACGCGACAGGAGTGTACAAAAATAGATTCAGAAAATAAAGTAGAAATCGAAATGTCTCCGAGTGAGTTTGTACTTAGTTGAAGTAATTTAAATGAACGACTATAATATAAAAGAAATTGGAAAGCAAATAAGATAATACGAACTAATCAAATTTAACGTCAAAGATAAATGATACTTTTTAAAATCTCTGAAAACTTGAACAAAATTAATGAAATTGTCTCAGACACTTAATTGAAGCGATACCAATAACTGTCGCGATACTGTATCCAGACAATTAATTTTCATTTAATTCCATAACAAATAACAGGGATAGCTTCCCATGATTACAGAGTATCAGCGCTATGGCCCGTACCTACGCTTTCCACAGGGTCGATCACGATCTAAAATATATCTTATTACTTTGGAGGTAGAGTTGGAAATATAATATTGGTGGAGGTTATGTAGCGCGTCTTTCGCTCCTTGGGGAAAGCGTCAAAGCCTTCATTAGACAAGTGTACAGCGATATGAACGCGCACAGACGGAGGAGTGCCGCAGGGCGCTAGCCTGGGCACATAACTATATATTGATACGCTTTTAAAATATCCGTATTTTGATAAGGCAAGTTGGAGTTAGCACATAACACGCTTATAATTAAATCGTAGCTCGTCTTATTGACTTTCGCTCAGTACTTTAAGCTTTGCTAGAATAATTTAAAATGAAACTTGAAAAGAAAAAGCATTTCAACAGAATTTGATTAATGTAACGAACTATAACGGATTCACGGCCGGATAACGTTAAAAGGAATTTCAAGTGCCATTATTAAGTTAGGATTGAGAAAATGATTTCGATCGAGTTCTCGAGCGGTAGGTATGTCTAGTTGTAGACTTATTAGTCTTTTTCCGTCTGGGCGGGTATTAATTCATTGCAACATTGTTATTGGAAATTGTGAATTCGCGTTGCACCTCAATATTTCAATGCTTAAGTAGTTCGTTTGCTTTGTTTCGCTCACAAACGAAGCCAGTCGCGCGACTTGCTCTCGATTGCTCTCCTCCGAGCATTTGCTGCTTCCTTCGCTTTATGTATTGTTTGTTTGTTTTTACTTCGAGTACTAAGTTGGGAGGAGTTTTGTATAAATTAATGTTATAAGTATCCGACTGTGGCCAACTATTTCGAAGTTTACTAACAAACAGAGTTCCTGTTGAGAGTTCTTTGTTTTGATATAAAGCATTCGTTGATAAGATTTCTTCGCGAAACTTTTAGTGTTCATTTTGTTTGCTGTTTTCTATTGAGACTGCAACCAATTTGTATTTTTTAATATTAAATACAGTTCGTTCACGCTGCTGCATTTTTAAGGCTTGCGGAGTGAAACTAATATCCTTCTTATCTGAAAGTTTCCTTTGTCTTTATAAACTCGGAGGGATGCTATGAATTGAAGATTTTATTGAACTTAGTAACCAGCCAATATAAAAGCAGAGATATTACATTTGCTACAAGTACGAAAGTCTCATAAATATGATCATTAACTTCTATGGATGCTTGAGCTTGTTGACAACTGAACAAAATGTTTGTAAGGACAATGAACTGTTTGGGGCAGAAACCTTATTCATGGTTCTCCATGCCCACGTTAAATATATTAAAAATATACGTAGGTATATGTTAACCAAAGCAATCAATCAGGGTGCACTCGCACCGCTTTGCGGGGACACCGCACGAATATCTAATTTTGTTTGTTACCCCGCCACCCCCGCACCGCCAGCACCCTCTGCACCCCCGAGGGCACCGCGCAGGCGTCGAACACCCCAAATCCTGGCGGACGTTGATGGATCACCCTTAATGACAAGCACCGAAGGGGCGATAGGGTTGTGCCCCTTATCGATACTCGTTATCGATAAAATCGCTTGTGGAAATTGGTTCGATAAGATCTAATTGTTTGTCGGTGTGGTATCGTGGTGAAATTGATTGGTATTATTAGGGGGTTAGTTTTATGATAGTGTTTTGGTATTTTTCTTCGTGTCTGCGCATAATTTTTATACGAATTGTGAAATCAGATCTTTGGGGTCCCTGTTTTTGTGGTTTTTGACAGGCGTATTTATTTGTTTGAAAATTAACATGTAATTCTGTGATTTTTGTCATCGTTCTAATACAGTACCAGTTATACTCAAGTGAATAACTGAATTTTGCAACAAAATAATAAGTAACCAACTAACTATAAAAATAACTGTAACAATCACCATATTCACTAATACACCATATCTATCGATGCCGACATTACACACAACACAGTCATCGTACCGCACGACTCACGCGACCTCCACAAGCACTCACTACAATACTATTAGACATTAGCGGCCCGTTTCCCTCATTCGCTCGCACTTTGTTTCAGGCGTTATATCGACATCGATATTGTCTGCTAGTGTCGCATCACTAGAACATATGCGCCCTTCACGTGCTCTCGACACAATCGCATTAGAAATTAGCGATTCATGCTTTTATTTAACTGTACTTCTCGTTGCTACTGCTAACTTGATGCTTGTATTTTCGCTTTGAATGTGATCGGAATATTAAGTGCTAATACACGTTGTGTTTTACCTAAGTTATATTTTACCTGAATTCGATATTGCTTGGTAATAGGTTTTTGGATAATATGATAGGTGTATTACAGTCCTACATTAGCCACGTTAAGGTTTGCTTTAAATATCGTGTTGTTATTTAATAGTTGCTCAATTAATGGTAGGAAAGTTTGGGCAGTGGGCGATCTCGGTCTGTGCATGATGACGATGGTGAAGAATTAAAAAATATAACATACAACACACACCGGCTAGAACACCTGTCACTACCGTTTACTAACAAAACTGCGAAGGGAAAAGCACCGGTTGAACATTAAACATTTAATGCTATAAAGTAGCTCAATTATTATCTATGAAAGGGCCACATTCTGAGTCCAACGACCCCCTAAACATAGCGATAATGGAAAAAAATACCCTCTAATGGCGAACCTTTGTCCAACAATACAACTTCTACCTCAGCCTGAAATATAAATGAAATCACGTAAATAAATAATTATGAAATTCGTATACTAAGGTAACCGGGGCTGGGCACATCTTTATTAATAAATAATAGACTTGTATGATGGACGGATGGATTAATACCATTCCATTTCTCGTTGTGTGCGGTAGTTAATGATTCCAGTCACGGAATGCAGTCGATGGAAAGCAATTTTACAACGATTCCCCATCGATTGTGGGGGACGCTACATTTGGGGACCTGAGCAAATTGTTTTACAGTTTTATTATGGTTGTTTTCGATTGGCTGTCGAGTCGTTTCCGATTCTGTTACCAGACAATAATGTGAAGTGACTACTTATGGTTGGCATATTTCAATTTTGAAGTTAGGGAATCTTACAAAGTAAAATTGAGTTTATATATTTAACTGGCTTCAAATAAGGAGGAGGGTTTGTATTCGTCGGTATGTTTTTATTTATTTATGTACACACAATATACTTAACAAAGTTTTTTTTCCCTTATCCCAT
Organism: Mamestra brassicae; assembly: GCA_905163435.1. Classification (NCBI taxonomy): domain Eukaryota; kingdom Metazoa; phylum Arthropoda; class Insecta; order Lepidoptera; family Noctuidae; genus Mamestra; species Mamestra brassicae. Next base: position 637,577 of record LR991004.1, read on the forward strand.
GTTACATGGTTTTTTTTTTCATCAAGCCATAATTTCATTGTTAGTGAACCGATTTTGATGATATTTTTAAATTACGAATGAAACTTGAACTCATATATTTTGGTTTGTAAAGGCATAGCATAAATTATTTTTCTAAGAATGTGCTATAACTAAAAGTATCTACAAACATAACATCTCAAGAAGAAAGAAACACACAAAATATGATAAAGACAATGCACAGTAAGTAACAGAAGCAAAAGAAGCGCTTTCTATTTCGCCTCTTACCAACAGATTTTCGTACGTAAGTATTTCGATTGCTCTTGTAAAACATTATTCGGCTCTCACGGACGAGATTTTCGTGTATGTTCGTGTATTTGCTCGAGAACTCTGCGAACAAGTAAACGGACTTCAAAGGGTACGTTTTGTTTTCTCTAAATTCGAATATTAGCCTCTTTGCCTTTATTTCTGCATTTAGGAAACTGTTTTACATGTTTATGGGAGAACAATAACTGAGCCATATGTTACCCAGTATGTACTGTGTAAGCTGGAAAGTGCTTTGATCCTACTAATATTATAAACGCGAAAGTTTGTGAGGATGGATGGATGTTTGTAACTCCTTCACGTCAGAACGGCTGAATGGAATTTGATGAAATTTGGTACAGAGGTAGATTATAGTCTGGAATAACAAATAGATCTAGAATCTTTTCAGCCCAGGAATATGTTCCTTTGGGATAATTTTCGACATAAACGCGGGCGGAGCCGCGGGCGGTAGCTTGTAAATAATAATATATAATCGAAGAAGTGCGTCAGGTCTTTTCTCAAGAGACTTTTACGGACTGAACTGACAAACCATTGTGAACAAAAAAGTCGGATATTGTAGTTTTTACCTCGCTTGTTAGGAGCTCTTTGACAATCTCGGGACCCTGGGGCGTCCCGGACCTTTGGTAGGCGTACGAGGGGCCGAAGCTAATTCGCAGAAGTTCTCAAAATGAAATTTCAAATGGAATAGGGTATCAACTGACTACTATCCCCGTATGCACTATGAAAGTATACCCAAGGAACAGCCCCGGTTGGTGCAGGAGTATGGCAGGATATGGAAACAATATTGTTATTGTGAATAGTCATGAGGAATTGAAAATGCGCTGACCATTTTCTTAACATACAGTTATTATTCCATGCTTAAACTGTCAATGGTGTGTACCATCCACTAGCTACCATCACACTGTCACATAGAAATAAAAAGTTTCAACTGAATTCGATATCAAATCAAATTTTTCAGCCACGCGTTTTTTCAGCTATTGTTTATCCATTTTCCAACAACCCCATCTGGCACACAGGGTAGAAAAAGTGCCATCAGCACTAAATAAAAAAGGCAGCACACTGAAATAGTTGCGGTACTTTAGCCCTTCCCGATAACGAGTTTTTTATTAAAGTGAAATACACCAGTTCTATCTAACAATTTTATTTTTTAAAGCCAGCCATTTAAAACTTTTGGTGTTTATGCGTCAATTTCATGGGTATTTACGCACGAAAGTGATGCGTCCGTTTATGTGGGCCATTCATCTTATCATCAGGGCCCACTCGGCCGTTTGACCCTGTGACCCTGTGGGTTGACCCCTACGCGGACGCCATGAAACTGAAATCGCCCGGGGCCATGTGTGTTTATAGTCAGTGAATATATTTTGTAAATAAAAAAGTTTTTGTACAACAGCCAAGAACTATCTATAGGTAGTTATAAAATCGTTTGTCCTGACTGACTATCGACGCACAGCCAAAAGTACTAAACCTAGAAAGCTTTTATTTGGATTATAGGTTTATTTTATTCTCGTGACGTACCTACCTAAGTATTTTCTAATAAAAGAATTTTGGAAATTTAACTTTGACAGGGCAAAAGTTTATGTTAGTACAAAGTTGGGGACTTCATCGACGAAAAGGTCAAATTATATGCTATGCAAACCTACGCACGCGGTCAAAATGAGGTTCCAAATTCATATCACATTATTGCCCGGCGTTGAACGGGGGCACAGCTTCGAACGCGCGACCTGGGGCCCAAGTCTGCTAATTATATTTAACTCACATGCTATTGAAATTCAATTGAGAGTCAATCACGACTCCATTACGATTAGAACAAATTTGGTATTCTGCAAAAACTTGTATGTAAGCTCAATGGAGTCGTAATGGAATCGTAGTGTAAGTGTGATTGACTCTCAGTTGAACAGTTATAGGTGTTGCCATTCAAAATCTACCAAGAAGCTGAATGAGTGAATGAACTATTGGTTTGATTTAAATATACGTTTTTATCATTTTCTGTGATTCAATTACGAACTATATTGTCTGCAATGAATCGCCTTGTCGATAAAACATGACTTAAACGATGTTAGAAAGACTTTATTTCAAATACGGTGGCTGTATTACATAATTATCTATGACCAGGTTGAAAATTAAAAAAAAACATCTGTCATCTTGCACGTCAATGTCAATGTCACGACAAATTTATTGTTACCGCCTTACCGGTATCGGTTTTGTTTGAAGTTCCGTCTGAAAACAAAATCAACAAAATACATCTTATTATTTAAGGTTTATTGGATGTTGGATATCTACAGTAAATTTCTAATCGGTAAGTACTCGCCAAATTATATTTTAACATCTATAGAACTTTGTAAAAACATTTTACAATAGGTACCTATTGTAAAATGTCCATTTTATTGTATGAATATTGTATACTGCGCTTACAGCATATTTACTGCTTCTTTTATATTTTAGGCTAATAATATGAGCGTCCAACAAATTGAAGCTCTGATCGAATATTTAGAAGGGCAGAAGGAGCTAGCCCTTGGACGCTGCTCACGGTCCAAAGAGGGGCGCAGTCTGTCGAAAAGGCTTTGGCAAGAGTGCGCCGGAGTTCTTAACAGCATATCGTTAGATATATATATATATACATATCTTTCAGTGTTAGATAGCCCATTTATTGAGGAAGGCTATAGGCTATATATCATCACGCTAAGACCAATAGGAGCGGAGCACCAATGAAGAATGTTTCGAAATCGGGGGATTTTATTTACGCGGACGAAGTCGCTGGCGGAAGCTAGTAAAGTATATATACAAAATACAAGAAATATTATAGCACTTTACTAACCTTCAAATTAGGTGATATTGCATCTTTCCTCCGTTGTCGTGGTAGCAAAGGTGTGAGCTTAATTGTCAGGGCCCTCACTTCCGCTTTTCCAAGGCGGAATGTTTTAATAAATTCCGCATAGGGTAAATCTTCCACGGCATCCACCGTTTCCCTCATCGAGGCCCGCTTTTTACGGCGCTGAGTCAAAAGGTGACGGCGGCGATCTTGCGCATTAGCTAATGCTAGAATACGCCATCGTAACAATGACCGCAGCATCTTTTCAGTATCTTTTTTAATATTTTTCGTTGAGTGGCTTGTAAAATCCTAAGATTATCTATTGTTGCACAATCGTACTTCAATAGTAAAATTGACACTAAGATTCAATTGAGTGTCGATTGATCTAAATGTCAAACATACGTCAAATAAGTGTAGAATACCGATTAAGTCCACAATCGATTTACAATTGTAACACGATTGAAGAGCAGACTAGCAATTATTCTGATAGCAGTTCAATGGAATGTCACTGGAATACCATTGGTCTTAAATTAGTAGCGGAATACCAAATGTAGTTAAATCTGCTACTGAGATCCAATTGATATTCAATTGAGCCATTCTTAAATTAGCAGACTTGGGCCCCTGTTCCTAGCAGTGGAGGCCGACGCGCGCCGCTCGCGGAGAACAGCCACCTCTCTTTATGGCTTGAGCACAATTTTCTCGGAGTAGGCGTGAAAAATAGACTATGCTCCTCAGGGATAAAGGTATCTTTGCCTTGGGCTAGCTGAAAGTGTAGCTGCAATTAGGATTGTTGTATTCCTCGCTTCGCTCGTGAGTAAAACTATAAACTTCCTCGCTACGCTCAGGAGTTAACTCTCCAATCCTTCATTGCATTCGGGATTCAATATGACGTCCGTAATATAAGATATTGTTTTATCTCCTCGGTGCATAATCTACTATTGTTTTGTGAAGTCGCCACCTACGCCGAAGAAGTCGCGGGCATCAGCCAGGAGAACATTATAAGCATGCATAACGGTTTTTATCATTAATTTGTGCTTGTTGTTACAACAATATTTAACACCTTAAAAAAACTGATTCACATCCGTACACTTCAACATAAGGTTCAGTTGAACACCAGCGTCAGGGAACTACTAGTTGTCTGGCTTTTTGCTGAACTGGACCTATTTGGCGCAGTCGCGGGGCACGCAATTTAATTGTTTTAAAATTAAGTTTTCTTGTATTTTTACATATATTTTGTGTATATGTTTATGCCAAATAAACTACTTTTCTTTCTTTCTTTCTTGGCATAAGCACGTCTCTGTAAATTTGTTTATAGCATTTATTAAATTGAAATTCAACTCAAAGGTCATGAAATACCCACTATTTTCTGGAACGCTCTCCCACTGCTGAGAATCGTGTGTTCCTTTCAATTTGACAAAGGTTTTTCTCCATTTATTGGCTCATTAGCTAGTGCTATGAACAACATACAAATGGCGTGATTCCTTGATTCCTCCCTACCGCACTGTGGTTTATTTACTCTTAGAGATGCCAATTCTGGAATCAGCTCTTTGTAGATAAGCTGAGCTGATGTAGATAACATTGCTTTTTTATTAGTTTACGTGTGCAATAATGGGTACGAATTATAATGATTAAACTCTTGATTCTGCTGGCCAGCAGGTCATAGTTTATCCGAAAATCCGTTCGGCGGTTAAGATGAAAACGTAGCAGTCAGACAAACTTTTTATTATTAGAAAGGATATCAAATGGTGTGAAAATACTGGCAAAATATGATTTAATAATTATACATCCACACGGAACTCCAAGGATCATGAGATACTTCGTAAGTCACTCACAAACATAACCTTATTCCATTTTCATAAGAAGGTCCTGAAACTCGAAACTCGTCGCATCATGAATAAAAGACGCTCATACGCCGTCTACGATAAACAATATCACATAGCTTATTACCATCAAAAGGAGAACATTTCCTTTAACTTATTTAGAGCTGGGAGACACTCAGTATCTTCCCGGTTCGTGACATTAGCATAATTGACTTAACCCTTCCATGCAGGGGACGGGTCAAATTGCCCCGTATTACCCCGTGTTACCCCGTCGCGGGGCAGGGTAATTGCGTCCACAGCTAGAGAAGATAGTGGCCGGTAGTACTAGCTTGTAATTAGAACTAGGCTAATTATTGACTTTAAAGATCGCGTGAGGCTTTCCCAGAAGGCTATGTAACTATTAGTGGTACGTTTGTTAAATTGTCTAGTAATTCTGTTAGTAATTTTGTAAGTTACCGTAAAGTACTTAAGCACGCACCACTGTTAAATTCCAGTCCTAAATAGTAATTTAATTAATTAATGTCAAAGTCTACACGGCATTATTAGCAGATACATTGATCTCATGAGGCATCTAGCTAGTCTCTAATTATAATTGAATATTTTAGCAAATAGTTTCGTAGGTTAAATAGAACTAAAGCTAGAGTCTTAGAAAGACTCGCTTTAGTTCTATTTCATTGAGACCTCGTTGTAACCGGATAACTAGATACCATTCAGTTCAAACGAGAACAATTATCGCACAAGTATCAATAAAGAGAGACACAATAACACTAGTGTGAAATGATATGAATGCTATATACAAGCTATGTAGGTATCATTACATTTCGAACGTATATTTACATATTCATATGAGCCCGGTGACCTACTGCGGAAGTTCCCAGTTCTGTCAGTTCCTCGTCGTATTTGCTCCAAGTTCGCCTGAACTAAGTTTGACGTGTAATAGCTAAACTTAAGGGGTAATTATATGGATAAAGACTTCGACAGTTGTGTGTAGTGGAGGGTTAATATTCGCGGAGATTCGTTCAAATAGTAGGTAGCTATGTTTAGATGACCCTTGTTTATTATTATGTCAAGTGCAAAAATATGGGGTTATATTAAAACTGGGATAAGATATTTATAGACGACCTCTAAATGTCAAAACTCATTTTAAATAATTCATGGACACTTTTACCTGACGCCCCAGAAGGAGCATAATGTTTTTCGAAAGGATGTGTTTGCATGAATGTTTATTTTTCTATTTCTTCGGCACTCTTTAAAGCCTAAACAACTATGTAGATATATGTTAACAAATGAGGTCATCATTATATTCGTTTTAAGTGCCAAAGTGACATCGGCTACATTTATTTCTCTAAACGTTGTGTACAATAATTGTACATGGGCGGACTTAATGCAACAAAGCAGTATCTAGCAATCAAATTCAATTAATCAGTAAATTTTAACACAGGTTTGCATTAATTTAATTTTTATCACTGGGTTATTTACGTATCCAATTTTTGCGACTTCGGAATAGGTACCTAGACATAGTTTCCCGGGATAAGATCGGGCTTGAAGTTCAAGCCCAGTATTGATGTTCTCATTTGTAAACATTTGGATCGCATTGAGAAACCAGTTCGAGTAACGATTGCATGTTGCGTACAACTTGTAGTGTACAATAATGAAACGCGTACATTTATATACAAGCCATGTTCATGAAAAACCCCCGATTTTTACATTTAAGTAACATACAAGCATATTACTACAATCTACTACTCCAAATTACCAGCTTAATTAACCACAGGTTTTCCCCAAACTGATTGTAATCTTTGAACCCTTTCACACTCTCCGACTCTCGCGGAACCAGCTACGCCATGTTGACGCAGGGTATACGGCGCGCGCCGTGCCCTCATCTCTGTTGTAGGCGGTGACCTCTCGCTGCCGGCCGTAGTTCATGCTATGGTCGGCTGTGAGGAGTCCTGGGACGCGGTGGTCTCCTTCTGCGAGACAGTTATCGCGCAGAAGGAGGCTGCGGAAAGGGAGAGGGAGATCACAACCGCTCTCCCTGCCCGCAGCAGACGCATCGGGCGTCGGAGGAGGGCATACGCTGCCCTCTTCCGGCCCCCCTAACTGGGTCCAGGGGCGGCGGACTTGGGGCTGTCCGTCGCCCCCCATTCATCCGGACCCGAGGTGGCGGCGCGTGGTGTTCCCGTGCGCCCCTCTTTGACGTAGCGAGGGGAGTCAAACACCTCACTCCCCTCGCCGACGCGAGGTGGCCCGCAGAGGCGGGCCGGCACCAGCCGGGGATTGCGGATGTCGCATACGTTCCCGTGATCCCCGGCGTAGGTGGAAGATGGAACACCGGGGTGGTTTTAGTCAGTAAGAGTCTGACAGACCTCCACCCGCCCCAGGGTGGAGGATTTCCATGAGGATTTCACCCCGAGATCAAAAAAAAAAAAAAAAAAAGGGTATACGGCGCAGTTCATCCGGCATACAACCACCACCCGGTCATACTCGTTGCCGGTTATCCGGCAGTTGGGGTGTGTGAAAGGGGCTTAGCTATTTGTAAGTAGCTGCGTCTGACCTTAGCCATAAAGTTGTTCGTTCAGCGGACGACATTAACACGCTAAGTTTATTTCTTAAGCCGTCTGTTTATAATAGCTTGTGTTGGACTAACTTCTATGAGTTTGGATGTAGTACTGCCTAGGTACCCATTTCTGTGCGAACGCTTATTCTTGGAAATACATGAACAGATTTTTATGAAACTTAAAAAAATTGTTAAGAATTTAAAAAAAGACCTTAGAGTGAACTCGAATACTTTTTCAGTTTCTATGGAAAACTTAAAGTAGCTCTGGCTGTCTGGTTTCATGAAATGTCATTCATATATAGTAGAGTGAGGACTTGCCAGAGTATATATATATGAATTACTATACATAATAAGGAGTAAACACTCTTAAAAGTTGTCTTCTGTGTAAATGGAACGTTTTTATTAGCTGTGCAGATGAGGATTCATTATTTAACATGATTTGCTTTTGTTCACAGATAAATCTGTAAATTTCCTGGAATTTTGGGTGAGTAAGAGTTACTACATACCCTTTTGTTTTAGGAAGTGACATTTTTATTGGTATTTTTAGTACATGTGTGCTGATAACCTTTGTGTATTCAGTATTAATACCTGGCAGTATACTAGAAATGGTTTTATGTCCAAAAACAATAACGAAATTTTCTCGTGGTCACCGTATACATTGGAGGATTTTTCCCCAAAATAAAAGTATTCGTAGCCAAAACAAAACCTTGACCCTCCATAAAGTATTACCGGCTTCAGTTGTTTGAGAACGCATTCATCATCATTCCTCATTTAACCATTAAGAAAACAATCACAAACGAAGCATATGTTTAACGAAAACAAGCCAGTTTCAATGTACTGGCAGAGCAGTGCATACCATAGACACGCGCACCACAGAAGAGCAGACGCCATAGACAGGAAACGGAAGCTGCGCGCACTACTCGCTGTAAATCGCTCGGCGCGCGCATTTCACTGTCAACGCGCGCGCAACGACTCCGGTGTAGGATGCGCCTGATTCATTGTTGTGAGAGAATGTGGCAGGGTTTTTTGGTTTATTTAAATATTTTTTGATGAATATCTAGGATTTTTTAATTGAAGATTCGGTTGTAGAACGTTGTAAAGTTTTGGTCTCAAATAGTTTTTATTTCTTCTAATTGGAAAACATGGCCATTCTAAGATGTTCATTTGTAAATACAACAGCACTTAACGCTTGAGCTGTGATCTTTATTCCGAGTCAGTTTGAAGAACCTCCACTCAAGTCACCATGACAACGGGTAAAACCCTCGAATAATGTGAATGAATGACGGAGGAGCAGTCGTCTAGATGGAGGTCAAGATTTCGAATATCTTACCTTTCCGCTGAGCTGTGAAAGCGTTTTGGGCTACAATATTGTTTATGAGTTTTGTGTGCGTATTTATTTTTTCTATCTGAAAAAATGTAGCTGATTTTTGTTGAAATAATCCTTTACCTACCGTACATCGTATCAACCATATCGGCGGTCCCTATGTACATAAAGACATGTCTTAAACCTTAGTTTTTGACATGTCTTGTCATGTACGTAGGGACCGTCGATTTGTGGTTACTCTACTTCAGCGCATAGCCAATCGCGTCGCACTCGCACTTCGACTTGCGCCCGCGCACTTAACAAATTTACTGTACGCCATGTTGCTTCGTATGCACTTACTGTCATCGAAAAACTTGGTATAGAAGGTCTGTAACTGTTAAGCTGAAATGAACATCCGATACGCGGTTTCATGTGAATCTTTGCTTTTACAACTTCCTAAAGATCAGAACTTAATTTTGCAAAGAAATTGTTTTATTTGTAATTGTACAGGAACGACGGGCATGTATTTAGTTTTATAACAATTGTATGCATGTCAGTTATTTGACGACAAACACCTTTCTTGACGTCGCATCGTTGCCGCAGCGAACCTTTATTATTTATTAATTTTCATAAAACATGGTATACAAAGGCGATACATGTGGAGTTATTGAGACGATAGTCCATATTCACGAACTTTTTCATCAATGTCAACGGACGTTATGGCCCATAATAAAATACGGTAAACCGACGGCTTTAAGTAGCACTTTGCTACACCATAACCGTCAAGACAAATAGATATATAGCTTTGCGAAAATAAGAATCCTCTTGGATGACAAGTTTAGGTGGATTGAAACTTCTGCGTTGCCTCCATTGTGGCACTTCTGTTCGAGTTGGGTGGCCACTTCGCACTCTTCGTCGATAATTTTTGCAACATTGTCTTTACACCCTGTAATAACGACTTTCAAAAGGAATTTAGGACCTTGCTTCAACAGCTGTAAGTTTTATTTTGCAGTGGGGTGTAACACAATTTAATTGCAGTACTTTATAAACAAATATTGAATGTTTCAATTCATACCCTCATATAATATAGCTAATCGCAGTTTAATTTGAACCTACCTTTAAAGAAAATAAGGTTTATTCTACAGTGGACGCGTTCAATTTCTTAATTGAAATACTTTGTAGAGAAATATTGGAAGTGAACTTTGTTAATTAAGCGTCTAAATATTTAACTTAAACTTATTGGTGTTATTGTTGGAGATGAAACTATTTAAGAAAATATGTTTTGCTTTCACTTCTATATTTTAAAACCTGTAAACATTAGAAAATAAATGTTGCACTATAACGGTTCATTAGCGGGTATGAACTGTTGCAAATTGGGTAAGTGCAAATTAGAAAATCATTTATGGTCCAGGAAGGTAGTATAATATGCAGAAACACATGTGAAATACAAGCAGACAATATCAAAAAAATAATTGCTTTATTAACGGCTCTACGGATATTAAAAATACGGTTTGAAGAACAACACTTTACAACTAACTTTGTTTTTTGTCGTAACCCCGTCGCGCCGATTGCAACTCAATCATAGTTCACAATAATATTTGTTATTTATTGAAGTTTCACCCGTTGTCATTGCGACCTTTAACCACCTGTCAAATTGGCTACCAACAGTAGTTGACGTCATGATTGCCTTTCAAACATGACGTTTCAGCCACTGTTGGTAGCAAATTTGACAGTTGGTTAAAAGTATACGTTATTGAAACCGGCTGTTAGTCGAGTCGAGTCGAGTCGAGGGGTGTAGAAGATTTTATCAATCGGCTCGAATATAAGTGTAACAATGTATGGATATTGATAACCTCATTCAAAGTTCACATAAGCAGGATAAAGATGCTCTGCGTACAATAGATGCAGTGTAACAGTGTTAAATCATCGTAATACCTCCTGGCTTGCGCCCGCGCCGAGCTGTGAGCGAAACCACGTGTAGGGCCTCTATTCATAGTCGAGAACATGGTTTGTATCGTTGCAATTATTTTCATGTTATTCATTATTATCTAAACATAGAGTCTGACTCTTTAGCATTAATATTATGCTCAGAATACACGGAAAATTCCAAGTGAGCTCTGAAAAATGATTTCAAAGTAAAAAAATAACTGCTCTTAGGAAACGTAATGAAAGCTAAAAGTTTCCCAGTTTATCTTCGCACCTCTCTTTAACTTCAAATGAATCGTAACCTTATAATTTAATTATTTTTAACTCCATTTCATGAGTAATTTTCAGTCCTTTCATAAAACTGCTTTTGTGTGAAAACAAATGAAACTCATTTTTATTTTATTAGTTACAAGAGTACAATATACGGAGAAATTTAATTGGCAGCAACTTTTTATTACTCTCGGGCTATTTTACGTCGTTGCGTAATAAAGAGGGTTCCGTAATAATGGCCATCCTGTCTTTTATTCGCTTGTAATGACATTCTTAAAGGTACATCACGTTTTGTGAGTTTGAATCATTTTTATAGGCTCACAATTACGACTCATTCTTTCACTTCCGAGGCTTACCTGCTCAGGATAAAGTCCTTAAATTGACGTCAACAAGGCTGAACTATTGTACTCATTCAAGAATGCTTTAGACGTTTTAAAAAATCAGGACAAAGTCCATTAATTGGTTAGTAAACAAAAACTTAGAAACTAGTGTTAGTTGATACTTATTACCAGAAAAAAAAATTGTAGGTAACCTACGCCACAGTGACCTGTAGGCAATGTCCCAGTATAGGGCTGTCCCACCTATCCGCTATAGTTTTCAGGATACTGTTGGTGCTGGCGCGTACCCTGCGTGAATATGACTACTTCAACTTTGAATCCTAAAACACAGTTGGGCTCACAATGTTAATTTCTACTTTATCCCTCTTTTTTTATTTTATTTACTCAGCCTACTTCATCAGTCCACCTGGTGCCTTACCTAAAATTTTTGTTCTTTTTTGTCTTACTGTTGGAGTAACTTATACCGCTCAGTTGAAGAGTTGATATTTTGGCCAACAACTCCAATAAAACATGACTGAATTTAAATCTACTAAAAGAAAATTACCATCTCGATTTTCTACCGGTCTATGAATACGGCCCCACCATCGCAAGCGCATGTAACTCGAGCCCATCGCACACTGTTCCCCTTTAAAATATAACCTAATAGTAACAGTACCTAGCATAGACAGACAGAATACCAGATAATGCAGGATTAGTACCGAGACACAGTGGCAGCTCTGTCCAGCAATGGAGGGAGTCGACCACCTATCTCATGTTTAGATCCGAAGGCATTTCCGTTTCGCGACTGCGGTACAGAGAACTGGAAGTCACAAAATAGAATTAGCATAACATCAACTTTTCGATCCCACTCCCGACTTTCAGATTTTCCGACGATCCAATTGCAAATATAGCCGTATAGACACTTCATGAAAATCATTTTCATTCATTGATATTATCTTTAATTAGACAAACTCGTGGGTCAAATCTAAAAACCACAACATTGGATTATGGTCTCATACTACGTTTAAGTTCGAGCATTTGTTGTTACAAATGAGTGTCGCGTATTCTAGAACTCTTGATCACCAAAAATGATGGCGTTAAAAGCCCAAAATGCTACTTCGGTAGAGCATCTCAATTTTGATCCTTATTATCGAAAACAGTTCCAAAAACGAAAACTGAAGGCCAATTCTAGATCTTTATATTCAAGTCGCAATATCAATAACCATGGCATAAAGTCCAAACGTAAATAAATTAAAGAGGTGTTTGCGACTGAGATGCAAATCCAAAAATACAATAAAACGACGGCAATTGAGATATAGGCAAGACTGTCTAACTAGCCATTTCGTGCATTTTGCGCACATGTTTGTTGAATTCATTAAAGATTAATAATTGGAATAGAGAATGTCCATAGGTAAAGTTGTTCTTAAGTTCAACACTTGCCCTATTTTTAAAGTTGCACATGCCATAAACATCCGCACAACCTGTAAAGTACCCCGATGGAGACACAAAGCAAGGTTTCCCATCAGTTCGCTAAAACGCGGCTCAATCAGTGTTATCGCGTCATTTTTTGTGGCCGCAGCCCGTGGGTCGCTCGAGTGGACTGGAGTAATGCTTCACTCAGATAAAGATCTCAAGTGTTTGATATATGACGCGTAAAAACTATGGGTTTAGTGATGTGACAGTGTTGTGGCGATAGATTTACTGTATTTCAATTGGATTGGACTCTTTAGTGTCTATTGTTAAGGCTTGGGAGACATTTTCAAACTTCAACTGTACCTATCTACCAATCGAACCTTTTTTTTTAAATTAAAATTTTATGTACATTTGCTTTTCCATTTGACTGTAAAAACTAGCAGAATATTTGATACCGGCTTTGCTTGCCATATTAAAATATATAGAATAAGATAGATAAATGTTAAAGCATAATTCCCAACATCGAATTCACAACTCAGAAACCGGTGGTGAGATAGATAAAAATATTATAGTATAAATACGAACTGGGAATATAATTCGAAGCACATGTCAAGTTACGTATATCCCTTTCGGCCTTTTAAGTTTAATTTATCAAATCTCCGTTGTCTCTCTCTTTATCTCTAATCCTTCCGTAGTTTTCATAATTAGCTGAAAAACCGCAATTTTAATTAACGTGGAAAATACAAAATAATACATTCACATCATTTTACCAAGTCGACATTCATAAAAACCCAAAAAAAAATATCGACCAGCATTCAACATCAACCGCGCCCAACACTAGCGTCGCCACTGAGAGTGTCTGCTACCTGCGCGCACGCACTTGACGTCGCCAACATGGCGCGATGGAGCGCAAATGTCGTCCCACAGCTTTTTATTTTCCTTTTTTTCAACAGAATTTGTCCCAATTGATTCGTGAGCTGTTGAATGATAAGGATGTTGATTTTATGTGTTTCTACATATATAATTGTGTCCCAAGACTTTTTTTTTACAAAAAAAAATCTGCTGCAGAATTTATTTATTTATTTAGACTTCATGCTCTTTGGTACAAAGCGAACTCCGTCAGTCAACCAAGGATTGAAGAAGAAGACATAACATGGCAAGCGTTATAGTAGGTACCTACCTAAAACAATCATTTTAGAAATGTTAATATTGTTTGGCAATGATCACAAGGATTGTCACTCTTCTTTGTGTTATGGGCGTATAAAGATCTGATTCGGAGTTCGAACACCACTGCCAACTAAGTTCCTGGAATCTCTTTGAAGTCACACATCCTTTCGTCGATCTCCATTATGGTAGTTCTCTTTGATTTAAGCACTGGCTTATTCCCGCTACTTCGCTTCCGTGGTTCAACCCACAGGTATCGTGCATTTCAAAAGTCAAAAAGTTAAGAGACAAAACGTTTATTTCAATTCGGCCATTAAACGGCACTTTTGAACGTCATCATTTACAGTTCAGTAAAATAATAATATTACTCACTGGAATGAAATGCCTAGCCTATGACACTCCGCGACTGCGTAGCTTTCTATTACTGAGATATTATCTACGTACTTGTTTTTTAATCAAATCAGTACTTCCAGAGATAATCTGAAATACTATTTAAATACTTAATGTATATGCTAAGTATAACATATGCTAAGTATAAAAATCAAAACACATACATGTGTAAAAGCAAGATACATTGTACGCAATAACGAATTATTATATCTTCACACAGAAAACAAGTTTTGAATATTGAATCAATTTATGGATTTACCAATCTTACACTTTTATTGCTCTATCCAAATGTTATATTAGTTTTAAGGAACACGATATTGATATAACTCTTTTATCTCTTGAGCTTGTCTAACTGCCAATAACCCTCAAATTCCGCGCATCATGTATCAGGCATTTGGAACTACCTGCGACATCCGTAGTTCCACAAACTGTTATCTGTGAAGATGAAACTGTGCGAAACAGGACCCAGACGTCATGAGGTGACACAGGTCAGGATGCATCGGTGTTATCGATTCTCGTAAAGTTTTTATATCCTCAGAGAGCGACACTAAGTGCCATCCTATCAGCGAATGCGATTGTCGAAATGCCAAAATATAAGGGATTGATCACGTGACATTTCGACAGCATTTGTCAATTCCAAACGTTACTGACATTTTAAAATTGTCTTCGTCACGCTACCGCCGAAATGATTTTGCTTAAGCCAAAGGTAAGAAGGCAGAAAATGGGATGATAATAAAAATAGCCAGGGAATGTCAGCTGAAACATTCATAATTAATTACAAGGGAGACATATTTTCAAAACATTAATACTATATGAAAGCAGTTGAAGATAGAAATGTAAGCTTTAAACTAATCGGTAGGTAGGTAGACATCATCTTTTTCCCAGAATATAAACCTAGAATATAAATATATCCTCTTGTCTAACAAATCAATATTACCCCAAACAAACACACTCATAAACTCACTCACGAGATTCATTATAATGTTCCCAAACTCCAACAAATATCTGTGAGGCAAAAATATCACGTTACCTCAATTTCCATACGAAACGATTGGCCAATAACTCTCGCTTCCATTCCAAGTCGTATAATAACGCAGCTGAACTATCTCGACATCCGTTGTTCAGAGAACCTTATCTGAAGCGGCGCGCGGCGGGAGCTGGAGATCGTGGAATGTACCCAGACGTCATAAAGAGAACACGAGATACAAGAGAACGCTATATCATTGATATCGAAGATTTTATATATTTTTTTGTATTGAAATTTTATATTTGTTCGTGGGACTTTTGAAACTTGTGCTTCGATTTATTTCTGACCTTCGCTGCATTTGGTTTTATTAACTTGACCACCAAAAAAACAAAGGTTACTTCATACGTGTATCAGTCATCAGGCATATCACAGTCCAATGCTGGAATGTCGCTCCCAGGTCGCGCCACACCACTCTCTTCATCCAGTCTATCCCCGTGGTCTTTTTAGGTCTTCCACTCAAGTTCTCTTTTATTGCGTTTATCTAAAAAGACGCCCATTTACTGAAGTTGAGATCGTAGGATAACTCTAAAAATTTTATTTGATATCAGCACCAATTCTAACACACGTTTAGTAGAGACTCATAGAAATCATTTAATTTATTTACTGTCAGCCTGTTTGGCCCCCCTGCAAGGCAATGGCCTCCCTTTCTTAGTTCCATTTCTCTCGGCTTTGGGAAAGTGGTCCAACCTGTCGATAGGCGTCAAGCTTGTCTCGCTGTATTCGCCTGGGTCTGCCGCCAGACATTTTGGGACTCACCTCGAAATCATATCCAATATCAAAATATTTTTGAATACAATTAACTACAATCATTCGACAGCATCTGCACAAACTTTTTGGTACCTGCAACATCCGTTGTTCTACGAACACGTTTTCAATCAATGGGAGCACGCATGGTACCTTGGGCGACGCAGGCAACACTTCACTCTTATCCGATGCTTGTAAAATAACTTTTGACTTGCGTGGCGCGGGGTACGATTGGCGCCATCGCTGCATCACCCGTGCGAATTGTGACGCGTTGAGATAACGATGGAACGATAGTGTCCTAATGCGTTTTGGACATTTATTGGTTTATGGTGGACACATCTTTTGTTCTGGAACTGGTGTAAATTATCTTGTTTGAGAGATGAGCTCACTTTAAATATATCTTATGTTTGGATTTTATCACAGTAAAAGCAAATTGCCTTTTTGGCACCAGAACACTTAAACTATAGAAGGCAGTATTACTCGTTTCTCTCATTCACGCATTGTGAGGGACTTTTTGTCTCTGGAGCCTTAACCACCTGCTTCCGATACCAGCAGGCTAATACTTTAAATATATCAATGTAAAACAAAATATTTAAAAAATATAAGTTTTATAAATATTTAAACGAATAAAGCATCTCATCTCATCCGTAAACAAAAACATTCGCATTTGCAGTGCCCTACCAAACTCGTAAGCAAATCAAAGAGCTTTTCTCCTCGTCTCCCGTCTCCCATTCGGAAAATAAGACAACGGTAAAACAGTAGAAATATGTTCAAAGTTTCGCGATAAAAAGCGATACAACTTCACAGAAGCTTTTATTGCTCTTTCACTTTTTCTCCAAGTATATTTACGAGTGGGTACTTACTATGGTCGACGCCAGATACATTTGCAATAACGGTCATTGCCCTAACCTTAATATCTCTTCGTAGGTACCTTTTTTTAAGGATGGGAAATCATCAAATGACTTCTTTCGCTCTGGGTGGAGCGGAAGGGCGTGTCAGACTCTCACTGACTAAAACCCATCCGTGTTCCTTCTAAAGCCCTATGCGTTCCAGGGCCGCGGTGACTCTTTCGAATAAATTCCGCAACCCTGGCAGGCTCTGGCCCTAGCGGGCCCGGTCTTCTCTGCTGACATCTCCTTGAAGCGCACGTGAAACACAGCGCGCCATCGAACCGGGCCTGGTGGTGATCGGGCAGCAAGCGTTTTTCATTACTGGAAAATGTAAAGGATCACGATATTAAATTTAATAATAACAATAACATTTATTTGTTTTCTCCCACAAGTAACAAATAATGTACAGTTCTGTTCTACAAATAATGTTCAGAACTGTACAAGATGGGAGACAGGAACCTAAATAAAGACAAATAATAGTGCTCATAGCTCATCAATGATTAGGTAAATTAGAATATGATATTTAAAATACAAAATCAAATTGCATTACATAAAAAAAACAAATTATGTAGGTGAGGTAACGTTGGTAAGTTTTTGAGTTTGTCGGTGCGTGTTTAATGTTTGTGTAGTGGTTTGTGCGTGCACGTGATATACGAGTATGAGTTGTGCTTGTGAGATTTTGGGGGCGATAGATGTCGATTCAGGACAGCTTTACGTCTTTATTTCTGTGCTCGGAATTAAGTATGTGGGTCAATGACCGTTATTGCAAATTTATCTGGCGTCGACCACACACAGTTTTTTTTTTATAATAAAATTATACTAGTTTTTGCCCGTAACTTCGCTTGTGTTCAAGTTTTAGTTTCGAAAAAAAAGCCTATAACCGTCTCCAGAGTCTCATCTATCTCTGTATTGAAATTTTTCAAAATACGTTCAGTCATTTAGTCGTGTAAACAAACAAACAACTCAGTTTCGCATTTATAATATAAGTTAGGAAGGTAGAATAGGTAGACGTACAGTAAAATCCTTGCAAGAATCAACTGTAAGTCCGCTACTGCCCCTCCAATCTACAGGCTCGTTGTCATATTGCTAGTGTTTTTGGGCTCTTCAAAGAAGTCAGTGTCATCATTTTGAGAATGACCTAAGTACGTCACCTATCAATCAATCAGCATTTTTCCTGGGGTCAGCTTCCAATCTAACTGGATGCAGCCCTACCAGTATTTCACATTGAGGGATATGACCTCCATAACCCAGCAACTGGTTTACACGATACCCTGAGCAAGACAGCTGTCAAATTTTCTGGCACCTGACTACCCGTAACGACTGTTACGACGATGTTAAAAATAACTTTTAAAAACCATGAGAGGAAGAATCCCCATTTGTTTATACATTTACCTCTCTCGCAGAAAAACCTTATTTCATTAAATTGTCGTTTTCATTTGGCGTTACACTTCGTTCAGGATAAATGAAACAATCAGTCAAACGCCTTAAGTGAGTCCGTGATTTGGGCGCGCGTCCATTGTTCCGCGGCACGGCATTGTACGCGCTGATTTGTCAAGTTCTATTGTGTTGTACCGCAAAAGGAATAAACGTGACTCTGGCAATATAGAATAGAATTTTGGTCTTAACATTTTCCTCAATTTCGA
Organism: Mamestra brassicae; assembly: GCA_905163435.1. Lineage (NCBI taxonomy): Eukaryota > Metazoa > Arthropoda > Insecta > Lepidoptera > Noctuidae > Mamestra > Mamestra brassicae. The sequence continues at coordinate 656,150 of LR991004.1, forward strand.
TATTTTTATTAGTCTGAGAAGGTTTCATTTAGTCAAAGACCATATAGTAGTGCCTTTGAGATAAATGTATCATCATACAAAGAGTACCTATTAATTCTAAATTAAAATAATATTCTCCTCTTTAAAATTCCCCTCTGTCACACAAAACAAATGCGGTGAAAATATAGCTTTAGATACTAATTAATCGTGAAACACAGCACTTACACGACCATACCAATTACGTCTTACCATCTAATGAGTCAATCAAACCAATATCTCCAAGAACATTTCCTAAGCCACTCCTCTCAAATTACCTTCAGCATTAATTACCATCATCCGTCACGTCATCCGTCTATTGTTCCCATATCGTGTGTCGTTGGGCCCGCGCGGCACTTAGGCGTCAAGTTGCATCGCGAGCCCGCCCCATCCAATCCGCCGAAACGTCAGTACTCCACATTTATTTAATTTGTACTCCATTGCGCGTCGACAAGTACCTCCATATATTTTAATTGGAATAAAACGAAGCATGGATGACGACATTTTTGGGGGAATTATTGCCGCTGGCAATTTATGTTGTGGGTAACAGCTTTAAGTAATGATAACGGGAGTTGCTGTCATTTGTAGATCTTTGGCGGTCGTTACGGATTGTCAGAAGCCAGTAAATCTGACTCCAGTCTTGCCAAAACTACCGTGTTACCCAGTTTATGGGTTGTGGAGGTCTGGTAGGCAGCCGCTCCACGTAAAATACTGGTATTCAGCTGAATCCGGTCTGGAAGCCGACACCAAAATACATAGTTCGGAAAAAGGCTAGGCAGATGATGAACGGGAGATGTTTGTGGTAGTGGAATAAAAATAAACAATTAGGTCATAATTTCTGTAACTGAAAATGTGCATCACCTTTCGGTAGCTATTTGAGCATTACAAAATAGCTTCATCGATGCTTAGCCAGGACAGTCAGTCCTCCTGTCCAACGACAGGATCATTTTCCTCTCGGGTTTGAGTTGTTATCTTATAACTCGTGCCTATTTAAGAAAAAGAAAATGTATGCAAATAAAACTATAACCTACTTACTATGAAACAGGTTTTAATTTAAAAGTCATCGTTATTAAAACCCAGTCTAAAAAGGTTTCTATCTGAACCATACTCCACCTTGTTTGGACGTTCAACCATTCCACCACCTACGCGTTCTCTATAAACCATATCTATGAATATTTTAATATTGCTAATATCAAACGCTTCTAGTATCAGAAAATGTTTCAAGTCTCACTTTATAAGTAAAACGCTGTACTAGTGATGGCCATAGACATAGAGAATGGACTGAGTAGTCCCTCACAAATTTGATAATTCTGTAGAAAAAAACACAGCAGTATTCAGTTTATACCTGTTTCTTTTCTCTAGGGCGTAGTGCCGTAGTGCAAGCCTGTGATGTTGCCCAAAACAAAAGTCTAGAAATAAACAACTGGCCGCACGATCGCTTTATTTATTTATTAAGACTTCTTGCTCATATGTACAATGGTAGACTTAATGTCCTAGAAATTGTCTTAATTTATTTTGTATTATTTGTTGTAGCGGCAATAGAAACACACTCTGTGAAAATTTCAACTGTCTACCTATACGAGTCTTGAGATACCCGCTGATAGACAGACGGAAAGCAGAGGTTAAGTAATAAGGTTCCGTTGGTTACTACGGAACCCTAATATGCTATTGCGGACTTTTTTGTAGGTATTGATTTGTTCTCAAAACTGTGGTAGGTACATTGTTTTGTTCTATCAGCAATAGTTTTCGCAGCGCTCACGATGTAAGGAATTTATTAGGTATTTTTTTCCGACCTCTTCAATATGATTCGTCATATTTCAGCCAATTTACAGAAAACATTCACGAATTATACACCTAAACCTTCCTCATAAATAATTCCATCCATAGGTCAAAACCAAATTAAAATCGGTGCAGCAGTTTTTGAGTTTATCGATAAAAGACAGACATACAGACGCGGCGGAGGACTTTGTTTTATAATATGTAGTGAAGTGATGTAGTGATGATATGCATACTCTTTTATTAATATTTATCTATCAGTATCCAGTTCATACCTGGATAGGGATGCTCCATCCATTCTCCATGTCTCTGGAGCTGCCCCATTGGGTTTAGTGATGTAGTTATCGTATAAAATGTTGGCTGTGTTGCGTAGTATTATGTAGTGTTGTATGGAACGGAGCGAGATCGTTTCCACACGCGTGTTTCTAGTTACGTCCTATAAAATTGAGCACGGTAAGAGGTAGAAGTTGCAATTGCATTAGATTTTGGACAAACTGGTCTTCCATAAGTTGAGAAGCAGGAGTTCAAGTAAGCATCCAAATCTCTAAATCCAGAGCTATTTCACACTTTTGCATTCAAATGTGTAAATCCAGAGCTATTTCACATTTTCTGTTTCCCTGCTTAAATTTTTAGTAGGTCAATAAGACAATATTCTGATATATTCTTATTAGCGTAACTGTTTCATTGTCTGCGTCTTGTCCTGTCTGGAGATTTTTAGTTTTCCTCACTTTTACCACTTTATTTAATGCTTTTCTTCTGTCGAATGATTTATTTACCCTTAAAAATAATGCTTAAATTATTCCCGGTAAGGCGGACTTATGATATGTAAAGTCTAGCTCGTGTCGTGCTAGTTATTAGTGTTCAATTGGTCGGAATAGCGCACTACGGCGGAGTGGAGTATAAAGTTCGTCGCTATCTTTATTCGCTGTATGGACTTGTCAACCAGTAACTGTTTAAAGTGTGTATGAAGGAATAGAGTGACCTGTTTAAACTGGGAGAATGAGCGTCGAGGTACTTATAGGCAGCCATGAAACAGGCACTGGAATTTTTTCCTGAAAAACAGCTATAACAATGTTAGTGCTTATTGAGGCTGAATTATTCTGATTTCTCGTATCGTTTTGAGAAGCCGAGAGAACAAAGTTTTTTATCAAAGAGCTTGTCGAAATGTTTGAGATTGATCAAAAATCATGGAACTCGCGTCGTCATCACTGAACGCGCAAAAACAGCCCCGCATGTTTTTTTTTGTATGTTTCGTAAATATTTCAGTGGTCAAGGAGGTAGTTTTACATCCTCCCAAATCCGGGCAGAGTTAGCTTTCGTTATTTGCACCCACATAATTTGTTAATGAGAAAATAAGGGAAGTCTGGCAGCTTTGGGATCTCAGTCTATATGCATGATTGCATTTTTTGCTTTTCTTTTTGATAATCTAGTCTAGGGGCTCTTACCAAAGTTTGTAAAAGTTAAAAGCGTAGACAAAAAATAAGTGTAGGTCATGAGTAGACCGTGCCCTGGAATGGGACACTGGACACTTTTTATGTGAAAACTTGGCGCGTTGAGCACTTTTTGGGTGAACAAAAATCATGGAACTCGCGTCATCGTCACCGAACACTTTCCAAATTCACAAGTTACTTAGTTTTCACTTCTATCGGCAGTCTCCAAAGACTGCCCCGCATGTTTTTTTCCCCGGAGTATGTTCACTTAGGATTATTTTCGAAATTAACGCGGGTGGATCCACTGGCGTCGGCAGAATCTAGTTCTGTATGAGTCAACGCTTGCACTGTAACCTGCCGCACGCTGAATACTTGACATAGCCAATAACACGGCTGATAAAGTTCTCTAATATTGTGGCGGTCGATGTCGATGTCGCACGGATTATTTTTAATTTTGTGACCACGCCGAGCGATTTGCGACAACAATCAAGAGGTGTGGGCCACATTGTAAGCGATTAGCGGATGAGATTTTTATCAGAATGATTCAAAACATAGTCATAATTTGTTAAATATCAAAAAATAAATTTTGGTAGATCACAAAATGAAATGAATGCTTTTCGTATAGAAAATATATTTCTTCGAAATTGGACAAGCGTTAATTACTCGTTGCTAATTAGTTAATGATATATGTAGAACATATTCTAACTTACTCATCTAAATGACTCAGTCTCGGTGCTAGAATAATAGATTTCTAAAAAGTAATTTTGTGTGATTTTATTAATAAGAATCCGTTGTTATTACACGATTAGCTATATAGACGCGGTCCGGAATTTGTTCGAAAGAGTCACCACGGCGGCCCTGGAACGGCTTAGAGCGGAATAAGCCATTTGATGATTTCCCATCCTTAAAAAAAGCTAAATAGAAAAGAAGCAGCGCATGCGATGAAAGACATTTTATGACAATTTTTTTACACCTTGGGTTACATAATTCAAGTTTTAGTAGGGATCCCTAATTATTTCTGGAATTAAATATAGCCTATGTTACTCAGTGAAAATGTAGCGTTCTAACGGAATTTTTAAAATCGGTATAGTAGTTTTTGAGCTAAATCATAAAAAAGTAACAAATCTTTCCTCTTTATAATATTAGGGTAGATAAATAAGTCATCCTATAAACTCAAATGACCATTTCGCTTGTACCTTACACCACAACCCAAAACAGCCTTCTTTCCTTCGTTTTTCTGTAACACTATATCCAATCGTAAACTTCAAGATAAAATATTGCGGGATACTGTAAAACCACTCTACCTTTGCACTCAAACGACTGTTAAGTCAAGGGGATAAAGTTGAGGATGGCTTTTTTCAGGTTGTGTGTAAGTTGGTTATGTAACAGTGTGAAATTGACTGCGGGCTATTGAATTTGACTGTTTATTCGGCTGTATATGCGATATATAGTAATTTGTTATTGGTAACGCGATATTTAGCTGTGTTGCTGGGTGACAGTGACAATATAAACGTATACCAGTTTATGACAATGTCAGGTCGTGGGTGCAAGGGAATCGTTACGATAGCCGTTTTGTTAGGAATTTATTGATTGGTGTTTGTGAATGCAGTAGCAAATGTCTCGATTGCTGGTTGCAGTCATATGGGCGAGTATTCAACTATATAAAATGTGGACTGGTGGAAAAAATAAATAAATGTGTGTAGAAATGTGATATGGTGAAGTAACCTAAACCTAACAAATTATCTATTAATCTTTAGAAACTACACTTTTCAAGAGTGGAGTTACTATTAGTCGGTACTTAAACTACGCCTTTATTGCTTACCATTGCTCACAGTCAAACATTAGAAAAAAAAACAAAAAGTTTTACATTCAGGGTGCGTTTCCACCAGAGATGCGTAGCGAGGGATGTGTTTTTAAGAACAAATAGAATCGCTTCATTTACCTAGCCTGTAGCGAGGCTAGGTAAATAAAGTGATTGTATTGGTTCACACAAACATATTCCTCGCTACGCATCCTCGCACATCTCTGGTGGAACCGCAGCCTTAAAGGGTACCCTAATATATAAAAAAATAAATCAGCTGTTTCATACAGAATGAAATGGGTTTTATCAAATTCAAATTCATTTATTGCTTGTTACAGGTGTATGGTCAGTTCTTATAATTATTTGTTATAATATCTCTGTAACATACCCATGGGGTGTACAAAGTTTAAAAAAATAATAATAATTAAAATTAAATTAAATACATCACTGGTCATAATTACATTAACTACAATATATACATGTCATTTTCATTTAAAAATAATATCCGAGGTGATAGCCGATGAAGATGTACGAAACAGCAGCAGGGATGGTCTCATAGTAAAAGTTGTTTATAATCATGAGTACTTTCGGCCACTGAAGGGGTTCTCAGACTCGGTATAAACTAATTGTAAATTGGTTCCAGAGACCACGCTCTATATTTTTACTTTTGACCTTCCTACGAACTAAAAATAACAATTAACGCATAATTTTACTGTTATATTTATGAACTATGTCCCAGACTCCTAAAGGGAATTGAAAATATTACTTGTAGTAAGTTCAATATCGACTCGTACACAGTAAGTACAACTTGTAAGTCTTTCTAAAAGCTGGAGGGGTGGAGGGTAGAGGGGTGCTCTTCGACTAACTTACAGGTACAACTCTATTTCGAGGATTATAAGTTTTGCAAGTTTTTAACTGTTTACGATCGATTGAAGACAGAGCTATTACTTACTGGCTTGGGAGCTTTTTTATATTCAGTAGGTATAAGATAACTCTTAGAAAATCAATGTCTTTCTTTATGTATTAGTGAACCGAGCGTGGAGTCCTGGGTTCGATTTCCAGGTCGGCCAAAAAGTGTTTCTGGGTTTTTCCAATAGGAACTTCAATAGGAGTTAGAGCCGGGAGTTTGGAAGTTCGTGGTGTGACACCCCCGTGCCTCGGTGCGCACGTAAAGCCGTTGGTCCTGCGCCTGATCTCTCTCCGGTCATCTCGGGTTTTCGTCCCATCGGAATATGAGAGTGATGGAAAGGTAGTGCACCTGGGTTTGCTTACACGCACACACGCCTGCACTATAATATGTCCCGCGCCGATGGCTAGTCTCCGTTAATATTGGCCGCCATGGTCGAAATCGATCAGCTTATACATCAAACTAACATATTCTTACTTCTGTAATAATATAATAAAGCTAAAGAGTTTGTTTATTTGTTTGTTTGAACGCGCTAATCTCTGGAACTACCAGTCGGATTTGGAAAATTATTTTTGTATATGATAGCCACATTCATGAGTAATGCGGATACGGAAACGGGAAAACCTACGGGACCGAAAAAACCGAATATGCGCGTACGAAGTCACGGGCAAAAGCTAGTAATATTTTAAAAGCGAAAGAGAGTTTGTTACACTTTCACGATTAAATTGCAGAACCGATTTTGATGGATTCTAAAACAGAGATAGAAGGCGAGCGAAGCCACGGGCAAGGCTAGAAAGGTGATTTATAAAGAGGGGAAGTATAAACACCGCGCAGCCCACAGCCGAAGCCGATACAAAACGACACCGTGCGTTAGGACGACCTAATGTTTAAATTTGTGATTTTTCAAGAAAAACTTTTAACTTCATCTTTGTGTTAATCAGCCGCAAAACATAGTAACATAGTAAAATAGTTTTTTTTTCGTGGGAGGTATCGATAAGATAGGTAATGTACATGCTACGGTTTATATAAACTATGTATACGTTTAGATAAACCGTTGCATGTATCATATGAACCGATGGTAAGAAACAAATAAACAATCCCAAGTACGTACAAATTAAACTATTTCCCAGAAAACCTTTGTCTACGAAGAAAAAGGCTGCATCTCCATCATTTGCGCTCACCGAGCTGTTACAGTACAGGAAATGAGGTGTACTTCCGGCAGAGGCTCGCTTCCGGCCGGCCACTTCCGGCGCACTCGCTCAGCGAATCTAATGCTTTATTTGTACAACTTCCATGCAAACTAATGCGCAACCAACTGCTATTGTTGTGGAGGAAATGTTACAGAAATGGTGTGAAGTAAAGAAAAAGAATGCTTATTTGGCAACAGCTTATGAGAAAATACTATTTTATTTTAATTTAATAATTAAGTAAAGTTATTTAGGTACTCAGTGTATATCAAAAGAGGTATTAATCCATATAATTTGAATACCTACTCATCATCTGTCTAGCGATTTCCCAAACAGTAAGTTACATGAAGCGACTGCCTCTCTGACATCCACCACCCAGTTATTGAGTAACCTCTTATTGGGTACCAGTTACTGTGTTAATTCTTGGTTGTCAGAGTTTCGAAGTTCTGACTACCATTAACGACTGTCAAAGATCCAAATGAAAGCCGGGAGCAACGGCTGGACGTGCTTTCTAGGTACTGGTCTCGGCAACCGTTGCTAACTCTCGAAGATCGACCCGTGCGTCATATTGCTGAGCGAGCGCCGTCAGCTAGGACTGGTCATGTCTCAGCTGCCACGGTTTATTTTAATTGTTTGTTCTTTGAATTATTGTTTTTTTTTACTTCGGACGCTTGTTCGTGCAATTCTTTCTACATAGTTCTCACATATACATATGGATGTTTGTATAATTTTCACACGAATTATGTAACCATATCATTGTAAAAACATTGATTTAAACGAGTGTCCGCGGAGTTTCTTGCACATTCTTCTCCATAGTAATCTACGCTTTGGAACGTGTAATTTGCTTCATCTCTTTGGACAAACCGACCTTGACTATTCAAAAGTGCCTGTAATGGTTTAATTGAAATAAATGCTTTGAGTTTTTTGAGTTGACTGCGGTTGCTAAGCTACGAACTCTTCCACATACTTTGAATACTGGCAGCATATAAAAACAAAAAGAATAAACACATCGTCCGATATTTACATTTCAGAATTCGAACACATAAGTATCGTTGCGCCCCGTACATCAATGTGTTACCGTTATTTTTCACGTGAAGTTATGTATGTAGCCCCCGGGCTGTAGCCAGGGGCGCTTGATGTTTGGAACAAATCACCGATTCCTTACAAACGGGGGGTTATTCAAGGGGCCGGTGGTGACTTTTAAAGGGTTGTGAGGTCATTGTCCTTATTTAAGGTTTATTTTAGACCAAAGGTGTCTCAATTCATTCCCACTAAAAATATGAATGAAGAAGGAAAGAAAACGAAAAATGTTTCGGTAACATTGCACAATTTTAAATGTTATTTAGGCAAAAGGAATACATTGAGTGAGATAAAATATGTGTAAACTTTAGTATAATTTTTATTTACATAGATATTTTCACCTGTTTTTCATAAATATTTAACTAACTATACACTAGAAATAAAAATAAAAACTCCTAACTAAATTAACCCTAAAATATGGCGTCAAAAAATTCATCCGCATCGCTGCCGACTGGAAGTGTACCCAAAAGACTGGCGGCATTGCCACGTTGTATGACAATGCTTATCCTTGTCCAATGTAAAAGCCAGCCCTTGGGTCACGCGAAGTGTCAACTAAGCGTCTTGAGAGATCTTTAACTTTAGTAAGTAAAGATGGAGTCTTGTTGATAAGTTAGGACATTTGAAGTCGAGCATTTACTTACTGTCGTGTTGTAGAAAGTTAGTCTACTCATCCTAGGAGACCTTTAAGACCAAACTTCGCAACCGTTGGGGAATCTGGACTTTCATATTTTAGAGGAGGGACCGATAATTTCTCTGAAATGGAATAGATATTACATTAAAAAGTAAGATGGCGGGACGAGCTCCACTCTTACCGAAGAGTTGAGTGGGCTTTTTCCATTCAACTCTTTCCTTTGCTACTTCGGGCGTGGGAGTGGTCCTTAGCCATGCAGTGGGCCAAAATAGGCTGGAAAGAAAAATTTACTTTTATATTTGTTAACGTTTGTAAAATTCTCTGGCCTTTGTTATCGAATGCTGTAGGTAATTATTTAAATTCCACTTTCTGCGACCGTTCGGTCATCTGGAAAATCTCTTACTTTATAAGTGTGTGTGTGTCTTCAGTCAATAAAGAAAGAAACCTATCGAAACCTACAGACACATTTACAAAGTTGGCACTTATACTTTTTTCTGCCTTCGGTAAGAAGAAAATAAACGAAACAATTTATGCGGGATATATCAATAATATCCCGTACAAATTAAGACCAATATTTCACCTTCCGCGTCACTACCGTTTAGCTAAAGGGGATGATACCGCGCGGCCTGCGGGCGAGAGATACACCTCAGGTGTCCGCCGAAGGTGACCAGGGACAAAGAATAGATAATAATTGACTGCAGACTCGACTGCGAGTGTTTCTTTTGTTATCATTGATAGACTCGCGTTTGGCGTTCTGGCTTTCAGGAGTTGCAGTGGTTGGGAATGTGTGGAGGGCTTGACCCAAAAAAAAAGTCTTGCTTTTGACCATATTCTCACGTAACGGAAAGCGATGATGTGGTCGATGATGGAGCACGCTTGCCTAATTGTAAGCTATTCACTCTTGTCTTAAAGGCTCCCAGATTGTAACTATCACGAAACACAGACTCCGGGGCATTCAACTTCTAAGCTGTACGCACAACGAAAGTATTCTAAAAACGTTTTGTGTGTAAGGATGGGATGTCTACCATGAACCGATGCTGTATCGGTGTTCTTCTTGTCGTCCAATGATGGAACGTCCAGTGATGTAGCGCCTTGAGAAAGCCAAGAGCTCTCTAAAGGCGCTACATCACTTGTTTCTCAAAATACCTCATCTAGTCCGTCCCAGCTACATTTTAAGGTACGTGGTCCCCACTCCAAGACTCGTTTGGACTCGTCGGTCCTTTAACAATTATGGCCAGACAACTACCCCAAAATGATGAATAGTGATGGTGATGCGGAACTACTATATCAATCTTGCTAACTCTGCAAGCCATGTCGGTGATGATGGCAAGTGGCTGCAGGGTGACTCTGCATTTTGCCTTATCGGACGCAGTGCGTGAACCTTATTTTCCGTGTACTGGATAAAAAAAGAAAAGAAAAAAATGTGTATTTGGGGCTCGCACAAGACAAACAAATCAGTAAAATAAAATTAATAACTAAACAGTATAGGTAATAAAATAATTATCTATGGGAGGCCAAAATGGTCCCTATCTCAGCTTAAGCTGCGATATCTAAAAAATAAATAACGCAGCGCTGGTATTCTGATAGGCCCAGTCAGTGGTGCCACGGATACATTCACGGAGCATATATAACAGAAATATACAAATAAAATAATAAGTATAAATATGGGTAAAAATGCAACAATTATTAATATATATATATATATATATATAAATAATAAAAAAATAAATAAAAAATCGGTACATACAAACAATAAATAAGCTGACTAGAGAGAGATAAAAAAAAGGGGCGCCTCTGACATTAAGCTACTCTGAGCTAGTCTCAGGGTTTCAATCAAGATCGGCGCGGGTCACGTACGAGCGGACTCCCGCTACACCGAGCGTGTTCAGAGTCACAGACTACGGCGGCTACTGGAACTTTTAGTACCGACTTAATTAGGTTATTTCAATATTAACTAAACTAGCTCCCGTCTTTACTTTAAGATAGGTTAGTTACCTTTAGTACCGTGACCACTGGCTTTGAAAATTGGAGCCAGAAATAATTCAAGTAGGTAGGTTCTTTATTCGGTCAAGATCGTCGGATGACGAGAGTCGCTTTTTAGAGCTAAGGATGCACCTAATAACATGATAAATACGAAAGTATCTGTTTGTCTGTCTATTTGTTCCTGACCTCTTTACTTCTTAAAGACTGAATGAAACTTGGCAGATAGGATACTTTTCATCCCGGGAGTTTGTTCCCTTGAGATATTCTGCTGCAAGCAGTAGCTAGTTATTTGCAAAGTCCCTCACCTTTTACGACAAACAAGCAAAGTTTACTCTATTAAAAGCTCACTCCGCACAATAACTCCATTTAAGAACTATTTAAAACTTTACCGCCAATAACTGGCTAAGCTCTGCTCAGCACACACGGGAAATAGCGTGAACATATTGGACAGTTTCATTATAAGTGCGCCAGTTAAGTGCGGCACTCGTAAAGTCGCCACATAACAATATCCGCCAGATCCGCTTCCGACCTTATAGTTCGGTTATAGTGTACCAACAAACACACACATATCAATGCTGACATCATTATTTGGCCTGTTAGAAAACAAAACCAGTATATTTCTCAATAAGTTAAAAAAATTCTTAATTAAAAAAAGCTATTACACAGTGGAAGAATACCTTACGGATAAGTTTTAATAATAACAATATAGATACGTAAACTTAATAATAATAAATAAATGAAATTCTATTCTATTGGCAATAATAAATAAATAAATGACATTCTATTCTGTTGATAATAATAAATTAAGGACATGATTTTCTTAAATAAATGACATTCTATTCTACTCATAATAATAAATAAATGACATTATATTTTATAAATGATAATAATAAACAAATGACACTAAATTCTTATAATAATAATAAATAAATAAAATACTTTTTTAATAATACCTGATAAAAAATGCTAATACCAATGCAGATAATTATTAATAATATGTATAAAATATTTAATAATAGATACAAGATGAACAGGAAATAATTACACAAACATTTTACAAGAAAAGTTAACAAAACGCTCTTCCTCTCTCCTAATTAATTATTTTAAGTTTTGCTGTGCCCGACAGGGTCCATAATTGTTTCTATTTATTAATTCTAACACCTGTTTATGTGTACATTATGGATTGCAATAAACTATTTGAGATTTCTTTAAGAATCTGCACAATGTTCACCATATGGCAAGTAGTAGTGGACATTCTAATTAAGTTGTGCCGAGTGCCGAACTTCTAGTGCTATTACTGTCCTCTAACTTTGCTATAATTTTTTGGCTGCAGTGGATAATAAATAATTAAATAAACAAAAATAAACAATTTTTTTTACGATGTCCATAATCGTAAGTTATCATAAGATTACTTACGACTATGAACATCGTGAAAATTTTGTTTGTTAATTAGCTCCATGAGCATTATTATTATTTACAGTTATTATAAGTAACACTCCTACTTTCAAACACACTGTCGTGTGTTTGTTCTTGCATGTCTGAACAACGATCTTGCCAAAAAAATCAAAAAGACAGAAAGAACAGCTAGCTTTCCTACTACATAACCCATCAAAAAAAAAACCGATGCTCACCATCCACCATTACAATAAACACGTTCCAATCTCTTGCCATACTTTAAAATCTTCTGGCACATTTACTGGCACGCTGACACGCCAGGATGAATGGCAGTCTCTGGCACGTTATCAGCACGGGCGAACGCGCTAACTGCGGCGTCTGGCAGACCCTCCCTCCCCCCTCGCCTCATTGGACACGCACGCAAGACGGGTTCGCGTGTTTGTAGCGTGATTAGTAACTTTATTTACTGAATACAGTGCATAAATGCTTCTGAATGTATTTATAATATGGATATTTTTCCCCTTGTCTTTGAGATTCCATCTGAATATATTTTTGTTATTTTTTATACAAGTTATTGGAAAAATGTGAATAATTATCGCTTCCCAACGTAAGTCGGCCAAAAAAGACAGCAAACATGTTTCTAACACATACACACAAGTAGGAACAAAAATGAAGGAGACTTAAGTCAGAAACATAATATTGTATGCTTCACGGCTGCCACAACCCACCTACCATCACTAATGATATAATTTTAGCGTTCTACAACTGATCAAAATGGGGTCTCCCACTTCCTACAATTATTTATAAGTCCCTGAAGATATTGAGAACAATTTAACAGCCTTTGAAGCAGCTTAAGTTATCCAAGCACATGAAACCACCCCAAATCGACAGGCTCTTCACTAACGTACGTGTTATAGTCACGCTGCTCCGAGGTGACGTGGGTCGGCGTGATTACAGAAGACGTGAAGATCGCGTGCTATGGCGACGAGCGAGCTTAACGCGCTTATGCTACTGTCATTTTATTGACACCGAGAAAAATAAGATTCAAGCTCATCGATAGATAATAAGGAGTAATTAATGACTTTGAATTTCTTTAAATAAAAATAGCTCGCTATTGACAGCCATTTCCATTAATTGAGGTTGTGGTCATTGCTCCAGTTCAACAAACACTAGTTATATCGATTTGAATGCACCAGTAAATAACGATTGCATGTTTCTAATAGGTCATACTAACCCGCGACCTCGCAAGTCTATACCGGTTTTTTACCCGACTTCGGGAAAACCAAAAGGAAGGGTTATGATTATAGCTGTCTATAGATGTATGTTTCACGCTATTCTCATAGTGCACTCAATAGTGAGGCTATATAATATTGACAGTCCTTTCAGAGAGACGTGAAATGCACTGGTAACTAGCAGTAAGTAGGGTCTCTCTGTCGGATGGTCGGGTGGTGACGCGGGTCGCCGTGATTGGGGCCGACGCGGGCTCGGGCCCGGGTGACAACCCGACTCAGTGGGATTACCTACTTACCTTCTAATGCCGATTACTTCCATGCGAATATCAATGTGATTGACTAAGCTATCGTTTAAAATATTCTGGGAGATAAAAAAATTGTAGGTAGTTGTTTTATATTTCAAAGCTGGTCGTAAACCCATGAAGCCATAACCCGAACGAGACAAAAGGAAATAAATGTATCATACTATGAGAATATTATTTTTGACAACGACCTCGTAATGCGTAGCGTACTGCTTTCAGTGAGGTGATACTTTCGCGGTCGGAAAATCTTTCGTTCCCCAGTAACTCAACAACACCGTACTTCATAATACATCAACATAAAAAGAAAAACGGTCCATGAATAAAGGCAACAAAAAGAGAAAACTCCATCTACAGTCGAACACAAAAGTGTAACAAATATAAAAGTACATTAAAATATCTTCCGCGAGCGTTTCGCCCGGGCATGGTAATGCGGTATTATCCGGTTCGCGCCGGAATTTACCGGCCACCTGTAACCGGCCTCTCGGTCGCCGGTGAAATTTTCATAGCCCTCGAGCCACGGAGGACTTGCGTCGAGTGTTTGTGCATTTTTAGTGTTCGCTACGTGCTCCCGACGTTTTTGTTTTTGTTCAAATTGTTAACGGTAAGAAAAGTTTGTCGGCTATCAAGAAATTCTGATATTTCCCTTAGAAATGTAAATGGTACGGACGTATGTACATATTTTTATCTCCAATTTTCATTCGTAACGTCAAGTATTAAGTGTCGAAAGAAATGACGAACTTTTAAAAGTTTTTCGCAGGGAAATCTCTCGCGAGATAAATGGGGTGCCTGAGAACTGCTCGGCTCTGGATCTCGTCTTTGACAGTTAACTTGAGGCAACTATTTGCAAACTTCTCCACTTTCCGAAGGAGCACGTTCTATTCCATAACTTTGGGCGCCTCTGGAGCATAAGTTCACATGGCAGCTGCATTCGTGGATACCAATTTTTTGAAGTTTTTTAGTCGGGTAGTTTTTCGTAAATTCGCTTCTTAGTTATAAATGAAAATACTTTAGATCATTTCATTATGACGCTTCAAAAAATTAAGTCTTTCTTTACGCTAGTAGCTCAACTATCAATTACAGTAATTCACGAATGACCACCAATGACCACCATTTCAACAAAAAATACTGATTATACTCCAAAAATCCAATGAACGAACAATACTTTAAGGCCCACAGGTGGCCCCTAAACACACGGTGGGGTAATACGGACCGTTCCGGATAATAAAACCATTCGCACGCGCCCAACCGGCTTGATCCGGATCTCAGGTGAAATGGCCGCGTTATCCACGGGTGATGGACCACGGCCGCGGCCTGGTAGGGGGCCCGGATATAAAGCGGAGTTAGAAGTAATAATAATTACCGAAATGGCGGATAAAGAGAAAGATTTTTTGAAAGAAATGTCGAATGAGCTCGGAAAGAGCCATTGCAAGAGAGAGAAAAAACGGGCTAAGATTAATTTATAAACTTACTAGCTTGTACCCGCGGGTTCGCCCCGTGATATAAAATAATAAAAAATACTTTATTAAAACATAACAAGCAATCCGACAGCTAGAGTTGAGTATGGTTTTTCTCAACACACAAGTACAACACACGGTGCCTTTGAACAATACTAAGGTGTTCTGGGAAAAAACTGGAAACATGCTGGTCCTGCTCCATAGGACAATCGAGGGTATAGTAGAAACAGTCAAACTTGTTTTATTTACTGGTGTACTTTCAGGTTTTTAATATGTAATTTAACTCACACACTGATCCATTGTTTTTAATTATATTGTAAATATGTGAGTACCATGTCCCTTACTAGCAAACTTAATTTTATCTCTGCTGGTATTGCTTTGTTGTACCTATAGTATATAAGTGTGTGCTGTATATTAGTGTAATGTTGGATGCATTGTGCTCACATAATATAATCAATTGATCAATGTACCTATGTATACAAAATATTGTAAAACTTATATTTGAAAAGAGTAACTATGGAGTTTCTTGTCCGTTCTTCTCCATAAGAATCTACTTTTTGCGAATGGACAACTAGAGTCACTTATATTTTAATTTTAAACTGTAAATTTGACGTTCAAAAGTGCCTTTTAATGGTCTAGTTGAAATAAATGAATTGACTTTGACTTTGACTTTGAAAAGGCAACTTTAAGTAAAGCTCACCTGACTCCTTTATACATGAACTGTTAAATTACTGTGTACTGTTTTACGTATGATGAACATTATATACTAAAGAATTAAAAATACTCAATTGAACGTATTCAGAAATCTGTTATCTAGCTACGGTTAGGGTTGCCAACTTTTTTAGACAGAGTATATCATATTATTCCAGAGAGGGCAAATGCATGATGTTGGTCTGCTATACGCTTTGTGGAAAGTGTTAGTATTGTAAGCAACTCTTATTAAATAAGCATAAAGTGATGAGCACGTATTA
This sequence comes from Mamestra brassicae, assembly GCA_905163435.1. Classification (NCBI taxonomy): domain Eukaryota; kingdom Metazoa; phylum Arthropoda; class Insecta; order Lepidoptera; family Noctuidae; genus Mamestra; species Mamestra brassicae. The sequence continues at coordinate 672,314 of LR991004.1, forward strand.
TATTATGAAAAAGTGTTCTTTATAGTTTTAGCGATACTTTAGGATTTTTATATTTATAAAATAATTGAGAACTTTAACGAGATTAGGAGCTCATTTCTTCCAATTTAAATGAAGGTCTGTTCCTCTCTTCCCGCCACTTCACATTCATGACCGAGTAGACTCAGTGAATGCTGAACTGGCGGGACAGACAGTGTATAGGTAAGTTATGTCATGGACATGCCGTGGCACAGCTACAGCACACTGATGAGCTACTTGTCAATAGACTCAGCGAAACTAGTATTTTAACGTACTCTATTAGATTTTAACACTAGCTTAGCTGTATAGTGTTGGACGTAAAAGAATAGCACCATCCCATCACTTCCCGTGGGAGTCGTAAGAGGCGACTAAAGTACTCACCAGAGAATGGGCAGCAGCATTCTCTGTGCATTTCAACAGCTACACTGCGATCGCCAACTCGCCTGCCAAGCGTGGCGATTATGGCAAACCTCCCCCCATTTGGGGGAGGCCTATGTCCAGCAGTGGACGTCTTTCAGCTGAGATGATGTTGATGATGATTACTAGGTTCTGCCCGTTCTTACAAACAAACTCTTCAATCTATTATATGTATAGATAAAGTACACCCGCAGAAAATAGAGTACAATACTCTATTTTAGAGTATCGTTGGCAACCCTAACTACCATTAACACGCTTACATACAAATCAATACAACAAGGCCATCAGATTTCCGTCCTCATCATTGAAACCCACTGCCGATCGCTCTTGTCTCATACATTACCAAAAGCTGACACCGGATGAGTACTAATGAGACAATACACACATACAAGTACATTATAAAGTCGCGAGGTACAAGACACATGGCGCCAATACTACCACTGATTAATTCTGTAGTTAATTATGTACGATTTGTTATCCGCGCGTGTTATTTCGCACGTAGAGTACAAGTGAAATAGAACCTGGATTGGTATATCTTTGAAACAGTCAGCGAGGTATCTTGTTAATACAGGCTTCTAAGTAGTAAAACATTCAATACTTGCAGTTGGTAATGCACTGCCGTCGCTTGCGCGCTTTCTTAGTTATGATTCTGACAATACTTTCAATATTTGTCAACAAGCAAAGGGAAAAACGAAATAAAAAACAGAGGATACTTATTCTAGTTTATCTATTGCAGCCTGGATACCTTCACACTCAGATTACATTTACATAACAGTTAGGTACGTTTCAAAGAGTGTGCCAAGTCAGGTCCGTCGGTACGTACGCGGTGGACATGCATACGCACTAAAAGTTCGCGATCTCTAATCACTTATAGCTCACAATACCACCTTTCTCCGCGACTGTTCGCATCGTCTTCAACACCCACAGGTACAGTCGTTCACACGCGTCGCTCGGTCGCTCGCTGTTTTATTGAATGTAAGCAAGCGATGATGCGCTGTTTCCTAAATACATATTGTATGGCGAGTCTTACTTATGTTATGAGTTTATGAGGTGTTTGTGTGCAGTTTTTGTTTTTGGATTTTTCGAGAATATAAATTAGGGACACAGTGTTTTTCTTTTTATTGGTTTAGGAATATTAACATTGTCGATTCTAACCTTTAATACATGTAAAAAGAAAGTCAAATAGTTTATTCCACTCAAAAAAAATATGCAAAAGACAAAAATAAAGTGACTAAGAGAAAATCGTAAAATATAAAGTTCAAATTGTTGTCCCCGTGGCACACATTGCTATTTGGAGCTACCCCATTCTAGTCTAAAACAGACTAGAATAATATAACCTGCTAAGTTACTTTCTATGCTGTCTTATTCTCTAACAAGAAACTCATCTCTAAGCTACTTAGACACTACCAGCTCATCTTCCAATAATCTCATCCTCTCTCCATCGAACACCAAAAATGGCGTCATTACTCCCCCCACTTCCCCTCTCCTTGGCGCACGTGAGCCCAATGGCCTTTATGACTTTATCATGAGCCGGGATATTGAGCCGACCTGCCGGGATTTACTCCGGGACTACGGGCTCCGGGCGCCGGGACTCAGACGTAATCTACCTTGTAATAATGTTGCGAATATCTCGCTTTTTATTAATTTTCAGCTTAAAAGTTTTTACAGAGGGGGATGGTTGATTTATGGGGAAATAACTTGGTTAATATTGAGGAAGATGTTTTGCTATCGTCATAAATTAAACCAGAATTTTCTCACTTTTGACAACCTCTTTTGCATGCCAGAATCCTCGGTCTTAGCAAAATTCCTGTAGGAAATAAAATTGATATCAATGTCCTTAGCAACCAAGACTTTTAGAAACCTCTTTGTCTTTCTCATTCAATCAAACTCAAAAGTTATTTATTCAAACTGGGCTCAAAATCAGCATATTTTGAAACGTTAAAATGTACATGAAGACAGTCCCCCGAAACGCCCATCACCACTTCCTAGTGTTTCAGCTGAGGAGAAGAAGTGACGCAACAAACTCAAAAAAACAACAACACATCAAATGCAATTAAAATCATTAATTGGTTCACTAATTAGGAGACAAATAACATTCCCCAACAAAATCAAAGTGCTACCGTATTCCTTTTAACATGAGAAGGGTCCATATCAGAACCAAAAAGGAAATAAAAACCTTCGTCGACACCTCACCTCTGATTAGATGTTAGTTATCGGCGGACAAATGGATGTTTGTGCAGGAATCGTATCCGTGCGGCTGAGATATCTGTCGCTCGTTAATTTCGAACGAATGCTGAGCGAGTTGAGCGATGCTACACGACGGATCCTGTTACTGGGACGGGGCGGCAGTGATGGCGGGTCGATGTTGTTGCGGGCAGAATTATTTTCTCACAATTTTCGAGCGGTTGTTAAAGATAATTTGTGTATGTTTATTTTTATTTTCATTAGCCTTGAAATGTACTTGCGTGTTCTGTGCTCAGCAATAAAGATGAATGATTAGTTAGGATTGTCAAAGTCAAAACATTTATTCCAATTAGGCCATTAAAATGCACTTTTGAACGTCAACATTACAGTCAAAATAATATGTATAAAAATAAAGCGACTCTACTGTCCATTCACAAAGGTTGATTCTTATGGGGAAGAACGGAAAGGAAACTCCATAGTTACTCTTTTCAAATAAAAGTTTTACAATAAATGGTACTCACATATTTACAAATATTACAAACAATTGATTTTACAGTGTGTAGTTTAAAGGAAAAATAAAATTTATAAAAAATACACAAAAAAGTACATCTATATAATTAAATATATACACTATGCCAACCAGTTTGATTTACTCTACACTCCTGTGTGGCAAGTGTCCTTATAAGAAAATATCTAATATTAGATACATACAGCTTTTTAAATATTTGTGTATCTCCATGATTATGCATATTATTAGACAGGTGCAGTTCTATAATGTCAACAAGATTATGCGATATTTTGAACCAAAAACTCTTAGCAACCCTAAAATCAGTAGCTGCGTTACTTATATATTAATTAAAACAATAGCAGTACCTAGGTAGTAATTAAGTAAAACAATATAAATAAAAAGTGGAACAAAAACAGTGTCCACAGAACAAAACGCATAAATTCCAGCGAGTCAATTCCATCGTATGCAAGGGACATAATTGATGTGTTCAATCATACAAGACGGCTCGCGATTATGTCGACTGCGCGAGATATGTCGAGTGTCGAGTGTCGAGCGACGCATTAACGTCGTTATCTTCACGAGACTAATTAATTAATGCGTCGCATACAAATATCTGCCAGTAAGGATGTGCCAACGTTGTTTATGTTTGGGTCCGAAAAAAAATAAAAGCGAAATAAGGGCTTTTTCGTCAAGTATTAAAGAAAGAAAGAAAGAAAAATGTTTATTTGGGACTCGCACAAGACAAACAAACCAGTAAAATAAAATTAATAACTAAACAGTATAAAAAAATAATTATCTGTGCGAGGCCAAAACTGTCCCTATCTTAGCTTATGCTGCGACATCTAAAAAATAAATAACGCGCCATTCATGCAGATTTTGAAAAAGTAAGAAACAGGATTGTTCTAAAATATTCTGAGGTTTATATTAAAACAGAAATATTTAATGTAAATTTTAATACAGACTGTTAGCAATACAAGTTACATATTATGTACAGTTGTATGCCAACCTGTGTAATATCATTATTTTTTCATAAAGTTCTTGTTTATAGGGCTTTTACACTAAACACGAAAAATCATATTTTAACCCCATTACTATATCCAAATTATAAATCGAGTTTGTTTTGTGAACATCACTAACACGCGTAAATGAACGGGTCAAGTTACAGTGAGTTGGGGTGCCACTGACAGGGACGAAAAGGGAAACACGTGTTTGAAGAAAATCCAATTTAGAAACATTTTAACTATCTTGATTATGACAAAATATTTTTATTTTGCCGTTATAAAAATTGCTTTTGAGCTTCATGTAGTAATTTGATTTCTATAGTTTTGAGGTATTACATCTTGTTTAAATTTTTGCAGCTTCCAGTACTTAAAATTCTAAATGAGAAAGCTTAGAAATACAAGTCCTCCTCAGGTCACCGATGATCTATCAGGCTTACAAAATTCTGTATTGCGTAATCTATACTTTTATACTTATATTATAAATGCGAAAGTTTAGATGTTCGGATGGGATGGATGGATGTTTGTTACTCAATCACGTCAGAACGACTGAACGGATCTTGATGATATTTGACACAGAGGTACATTATAGTCTGGAATAACACAAAGGATAATTTTTATCCCGGGAGTATGTCGGATAGTTTCTGACATTCACGCGGGCGGAGCCGCAAGCGGCAGCTAGTTTATGATAACTCAAAAAGTCAAGTATCTATATAAGTGCTTAGTTAAATTTCTAAAGAGTCTGCCATTAAAATTACACTCCACAACTAAATAAATAATTAACAAATAAGTCACAAATCACCGCGACACTTCCCCACACAGATTAATTGACAGAAGATTAAACGCCCGCAACAATAAAATGGCGTCGTGTCAGATATCTCTCGGAACTAATTAGACATCTGTCTGCCCGTCTGTCTGTCTGTCTGCTCGTTTTATATCGCTTTGATATATTATTAGATAGTGTTTATCTTAGTTTAATATATTGGACAGTTTTGGATTAAGATGGGACAGCATTCTATTAGTGTAATAGATTAATTAAATTTTAGGTTGAACGTCAGTTTGCTTTCTCTTATGAATCATGAATAACGCTGGTCCTATGTAACAAGTGTGAAAATGAAACCTATAAACAACAATTACACTTAGTGTAATACCTACTTTCAATATTACAACTTATACAAGATGTCAGAGAAGCGCAAATAGAGCCACGAGTGACGAGAAAAGCTACTAACAAAATTTAACCAGTGTTGGATACTAGGGATATAGCCTTTATTTTACGAACAAGAAGAGGAGTATGCAAGGAAGAGTAGGCAGGACTTACCTGGCTTTAGAAAATAGACATAAATTCCATCTGAGGAAGTGACAATCTGTCAGCGCTAGCGTGGAGAAGGCGATAATCAAAACGTCAAAATGTTTGGGATTGATAAACGCTGTCGAAATGTCACGTGATCAATCCCTTTTATTTTGACATTTCGACAATCGCATTCGCTGATAGAATAGGACTTTTTGTAACCTCTTTTTTATTCTTTAGCCAATGATGGTGTTGATGCAATTATAGCGGCATCAATGCCGCCACATGAAAAACTAAGAAACGGAATATGTATGGCAACAAAAAGAACCGCAACGCCACCTATCCTGTCAGCGATGAACTATCAACGAAATCCTGCATCGCGCAAGCAAAATTTTCCGTGCGGTTTGAACATATACAACAGTCCAAATATCAACTATCGGGCAGTTGCCAACCACACACAACCACCGTCTGGTCGGAGGATCCTCCCTTTTCAACGGAGGTATGCGGGACTTTACTCTCTGTACCGCATACCTCTATAAAATGACGAACACTCTCAGCTTACGTCACTGCGCTAAAGTCTGTTAGTTTGAAGTGTCCATCAAACTTGTACTTCGGCCTCTATTCTGTACACTCACTGTTACGCCACTGTTCTAGGCGTCGACACTAACGCCATTTAGATTATTGTTTATGTGATCAGCACTTGACCCCACATTATAGCATGTTTTGCTTGTCATACTCCCATGTCCCTAAGACAACGACACAAGGTTCATTTCCGCATGGCTTTGAATAGGATATTCAGGTCAAATGTGAAGGACAATAGATGATATGGGACGTGAGTTTAATTTCCAATTATCGTGGCATGATTCCTTTATTTAAATCTTGCGGGAATGAATATTGACACGTTGTTACTGAGAAAGTGAGAATAAGTAATCAGGTTTTATTTTAGTTTAATGAAGGAAGATAGAAACGACTGTGCACTATTTTATAGAATACACAGCGTGATTGGAAATTGAGTGCGTTCCTTCAAATGGGAATAGCTAGTTTGCAACGATTACTCGAAAACAACCCAATTCGGCCCTAAGTGACGGGGTCAAAACTTGAAGGAGAGCACTTAATTTATCAATTAGCCTGTATTTAAGCTTTTCTGTTAGACTATAATGAATAATTCATTTGTCTGCTTTAAAGTATACTAGCGGACGTCACGCAGTTTCACCCGCGTAGTTCCCGTTCCTGTGGGAGTACGGGGATAAAATATAGCCTATGTTACTCGCTGATAATGTAGCTATCCATTGCTGAAAGAAATTTTCAAATCAGTCCAGTAGTTTTAAGTTTATTCGTTACAAACAAAGATACAAGTCTTTCTTCTTTACAAGACGATTTTTTCCAGAAAAGCATTATCGGTTTAATTTCAATATATATTTTTTTCAGAGAATCCACGACCGCTTTTAGTTTGACAGCCGCTAAGAGCCTTTGTCATAACCTAACATTATTATTAAAGAAGAGGGTACCTAACCAAATAGCCTGATGGCATGTCGATCAAAATGGCGTCACTCTAATATTATTTTCGCAATTGATCCGGCAGTATTACGGACAGCCGGTGTCACCATCCTGCCAATATTTGGAAAATATATATTTACTGAAGTTTTTGTCCGAAGAAATCTTAACCTTAGGGAAGTATTTACTTGTTCTTGCAAATATTGTTTGCAATGTTTCTTTAGAAAATGGCAGCATTGATAGTAAACTTATTATGATATAAATGATTTCATGACCCACCTAATTGTTGTCCAGATATCGATTAAATAAATACGTAGGTATATTATTTGGCTCCAATAAAACGAAAAACAATATTTCTAAATATAGTTAGAAATCAATGTGATGTGTCATGTCAGACGTGTGGTAACAACAAAACTATAATTATGAGTACATCCATAGAACGCCCCTTCGGAGAGCGCTTCATTTGCAAACATCCAATTGAAGACTTTGCTAACCCAATGTTAGCCGGTTTAATTTTGTGATTTCTGGGCGACCGAAAAGTTGAATATCCTAAACAGACATTAACAACCAATCTTTTTCCCAAACCTTGATTCAGCCCAAATTAAATTCCCAATCAATTAGTTCATGTGCAATCAATCGCGGTTGCTAATTATTATCGGCTCGACATGTGCGGTAGGACGGCACCGGCACGGCACGGCGACGGCACGGCACGGCAGCCGGCCGGCACTAACGAGCCGAGCCGCTAAAGCAATCAACAATCAGTGCTGCGGACAGGGTTGAACGGAGTTGTTGGTGTAAGGAGCAATGAGGGACCGGATGTTGCGATGTATCAGTCAAATTCTGTAATAAAATCAAGTAGTAGTAAATGGATTAATTATTTCACCTAGGGAATGTATTTCAGGGTTTGAAAAAGGCAGAGTCAGCGGTTGATTTGATGAACTTTTCAAAATCGCCGCGGAAAACAACGCGCGTTCAAAACAATTTGCATTTTCAATTACCAGAGATCGGAATAGGTAGAGCATATTTACCTAAAGCTCGAGGAAGTCAGTAACACATAATAGATAATACCTCCTCTAAAATCCCAGAATCATAAACATGATAATGAAAACCATCCTTGGTTTTCATTATCATGTTTATGATTCTGGGATATAAAACATATAATCAGGTAAATAACAGAAGAACTTTCAAGAATTAAATTTGTATGTAAAACAAAGCTTTTGAACTTGAATTGAACAGCTTTAGTACCGAACTCAAAAAACTAAGATTTTTCAAAATAGTAATTTAGTTTAAATGTTTTCAAAGCGCATTAAGTTATTTGCAATTTCTTAAATCCCAGGATTTAATCGTCATGTTTACGATTCCTGGATTTTAAGGAAAGAAAGAAAGAAAATTGCATTTATTGGCACCATTATAAAATAAATAAAAAAAAACACCTTACAAACAGATAATATCAGAACTTAAGTACATATAGCAATATTGTGCCGAAAAGGCCTCAGCTCAGCATAATGTCAGGTAGCAACAGTAGTTACCTAACGCTGATTTTCAGCTGCAGCCCACGGGTACCATACACTCGAACGCGCAGCAGACATATTTAAATAAAAAATTAATTAAAAAGTAAAAAAAGTTAAGTGATACGTTCGGAAGTGGTACTTGTAATAAATACAATGTAAAATCAAAGTGAAGATGAGAAGTGTAGAATGAGGTACCTAGTTATAATACAATTAAATAAATTGTAAATTAAAAAAAAACAGTAATCAGAAATACAAAAAAAAATAAAATAAAATTAAAAAAAAAAATAACCAACAATATAAAATGATATATAAAATAAAATAAAATAATTTTTATGTTAAGGATATATAATATAATTTTTATCAACTCTATGTTACTTACTTCCTCGAACTTTAGGTAAATATACTCTACCTATTCCGATCTCTGGAATTACACTTCTAACTTAACTGTAAAAACTACATTTAATAATTTAATTATAACATTTCTTAAAAAACTCTTGCACTGTAAATCGTCTGTCGTAGAGTATATAACACTTTTAGGACAACACGGTTTTCCACTCTTGCTTTTCATACTTATCCATATCTACCCATGTAATAATAACTAATAATTTCCATTGCTGTGATTTATTTACAATTTTACTCCATTACACCTCGGTGCCAGCCCTATCTCCCAGCTCTGGGGCGCATGTTGTCCCGACACTCGTGTCCAAATGTTTGCGCTGCAGCCGCTGCGACCGCTGCATCGCTCGCTGCACAGCGTTCCAGCGCTGACCGGCGGTGTGCACTGTTTTACTTCAGTTAGATCGCTCCCGCTGATTGGCTGATCATGTTTGTGGCGCCGTCTGACTGCTACATGGGGACTAACTATTGGCTGATTTATTTCAAGTCTGGGTCGCGTTATGTTTTGTGCACTATCTCTTGTACTGCACGACTTCGCAAACAGCTTCATTGTTCTTTTGTTTTATTATTTAAATAAATTCTTCGATGGTCCTTGTTATTTTCGAATATTTATAATATTTTTAAATATTAAAACTTGTTTTAGATTAACAGATTAAATCAAATATTCGTATTTTATAGGTTATTTATTCCAATAAATAAAATATTTATACTAAATATAATATAATAAAGCTAAAGAGTTTGTTTGAACGTTCTAATCTCTGGAAACACCAGTCAGATTTGTAAAATTCTTTTTGTATATCGCACACCTAGATCTTAACAAGGTTTACTCAAAAATGCACTTTTTTCAGAAAAGGTTAAAAACTTATTACTGTATCCCTGTCCACTGCAGGAGTTTCTTGAGTTTTTTTGAGAGAAGTATGCTTTTATGCAGCTATAATAATAATAATAATAAGGAAATAATAATAATAATATATAATAATATATCCTGGGACAACTCACACACGGTCATCCGATCCCAAACTAGGCAGAGCCTGTACTATGGCAAGAAGAAGAAGATGCTATGTAGAAGCCTTGTATTTTAATGATGATTTGGGGTCGAAAATTTGATTTTTGTAGGTATTTCCCTTACGATGTATGTAAATTTGTTTTACTATTGTGAATTGAGCCCGTGTTGGTGTGTTTATCCATATAGCGTCGAGAAGCTGAGATATGTTTAAATCTGTTTTATTGGTGGGTAGATCTTGAGATAAGGAATTCGATGGTATATATGGCATAACTAAAAATCACAATGATTGAGTTAGCTCCCTTTACATCCAGGTGTGCGATATGATAGCCACATTCATGAGGAAGGCTCGCGAAGGAAGTCGCGGTAAAAAGATATAATGCATAAATTAACATATAAACAAATGACTTATAATCGCAAAGAAAATATGTATTATTTAGGGAAGTTAATACTAAATCATTGAATAACTAAAAGCACAAATGCTCACTCCAATATCTCGCTGATGGTGGCACGCGTATCGGATCATTCAGTTCCCTTCAAAATGGTTGAGCTGAATGGTGCTGATGCACGCGTCATGTTCGTGAACGGGTGCCGTCAGTGGAGACTGGTCATCCCTTAGTTGCCACGGGCTTATATTTTTGATACTGAAAATTGTTTTTTCATTTTTTACATTGTTCTCACATATAAAAGCAGCAAGGTTAATGTTGTAACTAGGATTTTTGTAAACATAAAATGGTTTAAAAGTGTGTCCGTGGAGTTTCTTGTACGTTCTTCTCCTTAGAGATCTACGCTTTGGAACGTGCAAATAGTTTCATGTTTTTGATGAACTGACTTTGACAATTCAAAAGTAGGTACCTGATAATGGTTTATTTGAAATAAATTTTATTTTATTTTATTTGGGAAAACAAACAATCGTACATTGTATATTATAGATAAAAAAAACATAGTATGCTATATGTAAATGTACAATCCACTACGTTTCCACGCTTTAAATGCTTTGACTTTGACTTTGAATTAATACGTCCTAACTTAATACAGAACATGATCACCTACGATGTTCAATTTGAAGTGTGTAGTTAGTTCCCTTTACGTGGGAGGGGCCACATAACCACTACGGGCAGTCATCTACATTATTAACGTAACCCACAATGACAAGCAACACTGACATCTACCCAACCATGGAATTCATCATAATATTTGACTTAATCTCGAAGCAGTCCATACCGTGGGTAGCGTCCGTCTACCTCAAGTGGCACTCTCAATTATCAAGATCTGTCTACATGGTTAGTGTGCAAGTATCAAGAATTATCACGGTGGTGAAGAAGTCCGGTGCAAGTATCCAGATTCGTTTACGTTTTTTCTGTTCGAAGTGGGACTGGACAGGACTGGTAGATTGCTGGTAGTGACAAGTTTTTAGGCAGAGGTAACTCTTGAACTCAATTTTATCAAGACCTTTATATCGCACAGTGCTATGAAGGCTGGTATGCATGTGCAAGTATCAAGATTAATCTGTCTCACTGGTAATACAGCACATTGATGTAGGTATCTTCAAGTATCAAAACTTGCCCTTATGACGATATTACTTATAGAAGTTAGTGTGTAAGTGTCAAAACTGGTCTACACGGGGTCAGGGGCTGTCAAGTGTGGGCTACTCATCTGTACAAATAAGTCTGTGTCGAGCTAACAGTGTCAGGACACTGTGTACATATTATACGTGACTATTTGTACCCTTGTTACTTTGAAGTGATTGGAAAGTTGATTCTGTAAAATTCTATTTTTTTTAAGTCTGGATTATATAACGCTATTCGTTTTCGGAGAAAGGAACACTAGAGTTTGCTATGTAGTCTCTTTAGCCTCGTATGTAAAGAACCATTCTCATTTTTGTATGTGCCAAGCTAGAATAATAAGCCAGGATTACCTAGATTACTTTATTAGTTTTAAAAAGAAGTCTCGTGTAGTCCGGGAACTATGGTCAGTGTGTGAAATAAGTAGGTACCTGAAGTTTCCAAAAATCTCTCTTCACTAAACATTATGATAAATTATTGGCTACTTAATCTTTCCAGAATATTAAGTATTAATGAAAGCTCTGGTCGAATACGAATCATACCTTCCCAATACCCGCTTTTCCCGCTTTTTTCAAGTACAAAAACAAACTGAAACAACTCGGCTATTGACAGACCATGTTATCGAAAATTCAAAATTTTAAATATCACCCTCTCATAATTCCAGTTCGTCACGCCACAATTTAAAAAGCTCTCCTCAAGCGTCGTTACATGGTGTTGGTTTAATGTTGGTATTGGTCAATAATTGTCCACCAATGTTTGTCCCGCTCGTCACTTGTTTGTACTAGGTCGGAGTTACTGCTACTGTTTGACTTTGTTTTTATGACTGTGCGGTGGAATTAGGGTGCCAGTGGTAGTTATGTGGAGTCTTTTGGAGGATGCTGGGTGGCCTGAGATGACATCCCGCCTATTGTTAGGAAGGTCTCTATTGCGTGTTACTTTTGATTCACCATTGAGCTAAGTATCATATGTACATTTGAGTCAAATGCTGACATTTACCTCAAAGGTATATAGTTTGGGAAAAGTGCCTACTAGCCTCTGCCTGGACACTATTTACAGGGCATATATTTATCCCAATATGATGTTTACTTGCTAAATACGGGTCCTCAAAGAAAAAACCTAAAATCATGTCAGCACTTCAATTTGTGCTGTAAGTTGTTCTAAATTAATAAAGCAGTTCAAACAGAATCATTAATAAATATCTGTCTGTTTTGTTTCAAGTTAAACAAAACTTTGAGAAGTTTCAACGACGTATTGCATGTCAAACATTGGGCTTGCTGTCAAAAGTTTGTCTTATTTACCAGACTTCAACTGTGTGGATACTCACTCATATTTAGAGGAATAAACTTTCTTGAAAACTAAGTTACCTATAGCAAATCATGCTTTAGTTTTATTTAAACACCATACTGCAGCGTAGGTACTGGGATACGTCTACATGTCAAGGTGGCGCTGTAATACCTAGGTGATAAAAAGTAATTGTTTTTTTTTCTGATAGAAGATATAAGAGAAAAATGATGTTTATTTTTGTAAGTAGGTTAAACATAACATTTTTACACGTCAATCTTTTTTCGTCATCTTTAAACTAGATGAATCCGAAGTTTCCTAGCTGACTACTCTGAGAAGAAACACCGAAATAAACTCAGCGGTCTCTTTTAAAGTGCATACAATCGTACTGGTCAAGTTATATGAGAACAATGTAGGTTAAAAGTGGTATTTTGTGGAAAGTACAACACAGATTTGAGTGGACCTGTCCAGACAGTGCAAGACTTGGTCAGTAGTCGAGTAGCTCAACTTCGAACCAATACGGAGCTCAACGACTCGACGAACAATGCCAATGAAAGGACATTTGGGTCACAACAAAAAAAGTCTCAAACTGCCAGACATTGTTTTAAAAAAAAAAGTAAAGTACCTACTAACACTAGTTTCTAAGTTGTGTGTATAACCAATTAATAGACTTCTCTGTAATATGTACCAGTTTCTTTTTCCTATTCCAAATCTTTGCCTCCTCCACAAAGACAACAGACTCACAATTTCAACAGCACCTAACGAGACAATGACATCAGCGACTAAACAAACAATCCAGTGTACTTTGCTCCGCGCGCGGCAGCAGGGTCCCACAATTACCCAATAAGAGAGTGTCACCGGCAGCAGTGATGGATGAGGATCGATCGAGCCGGCGCGGGCGCACCGTCGCGGATGTACGAGTCGCCGCCAGCCGAGCTGTGGGCAACTACACGGACTTGTGCCCGTAATCGGGCTAAGTGGAAATATTAAAGGGTTAAGGCAAACATATTGGTGAAAAATCCCATAAGAATACATTCATTGTGGGTAGAGCTTGGGAGTGGAATTTCTTTCCTGAGTCTGTGTTTCCCAATAGCTTTAACCTGGGTCTTTGAATCAAGTGTGAATCGTTTTCTTTTATTCAAGCGTGCTCCATCGTCGACGCTTCCCATCGGGTGAAATCGTGGTAAAACCTGAAAATATGGATGCAAATAAGTCCAATCCAGAAAGTTTATTTGAAGACGTGTCCATGCCATGTTCAAAGTTTCTGGTAAGCATGGCTAATTATAATGAAGAATGCCCGATGCTTTTCTGAGCTAACATGAGATATATCTAAAGGATTATTCAAAGACAGAGAGAGAAGAACACAGTCCTGGTCTTGACCCCAGCAACCGGCGACACTCAAAGGGAGGCTGTCTACATTTGCTGCCTCCATTTGTCCAAAATACATTTAGAACATCCCAATGAATGAGATCAAGAGAACTTCCAAGATTTTTAAAAGAAAATATCTTCAGGCCAGTCGCCTACTCCCATCTAGAAATTAACCACGCAATTCCTAAAACGATACAATTCTCCCGTTCCCGCAGAGTGCAGTAAACCTAAAGTTTACGAGCGAAGCATACATCACTCACGTATTACAATCACAACACACATACCATCGCAGTTCATTTTCTTCCACAAGCGCAGGAGTCGATAAACCTGTCAAATATAACTGGCCAGTTGCTTGATTAAACAACAGACACAGCCACAAGTCGAACAGAACTCTACGTCCAAAACATATGGTTGGGTTTTCTTTGGGCAGTGTGTGGTGGTTATGTCGTTGTGATCACGGTGGATGGGAGTCGAAGGTGTGGAAATAACAAGCGAGCCAATGTTGTATATAAACTGTGGACTCAATCAAAACGTTGGCTTCTGGATCGGGGTGGTGGTCACAGACCAAAGAAAAAGTTGAACAGGGGTTTCCGAGTATCTTTTGTTATTTAAATTTTGCAGTAACACTATAATGCCTGTTGATCCTGAAGAGTTAAATAGTCACGTCATCATATTTCTACTGACAAAGTAAACCCAACCGCCTATCTACTAATAGCAAACAGATCACCATACCACTTGAAACCAATCAGTCCAACAATCAAAGCATAGCTGCTTAGACTGGGCAAACCGTAAGCCGTATGTCTAAAAGACTTCAACTAATAAAATTAACAGACTTCCTTAAATTGATGAAGGACAATTGGAATTGCATTCCAAGTAAAGGGTGCATAAAACTGTAGTTGATCTCAAATGTTCCCAAATTCTGAAAAGAATAGAGCAGACAAGGTGCATCATCCCATATTGGTTCCGTTTCGGTTTCTTTAAATGATTAAGATTTTGATCAGCTCGATACGTAAATAAAACTTCAGTCCTTCTTCACATCTGCCTGCTGTTATCTCGAGTTACTTGGAGTCGGCGCAACACATTTTTTCCTCCATTCTGTCTTGTCACTTTATCACAGAAAGTCCTTCTTCTCACAATGCCAGCAAATTTTTTTTTATTATTTTTTTCCTGAGCCTTTTGTGTCCTACTGCTGGGCAAAGGGGTCCCCCATATCCTTCCAGACATTCTTTTCTTGCGCCACCTCGAACCAGCCTTCGCGGTATGCATCCAAATCATCTTGCCACCACTTTCTGGGCCAGCCTCGACGACGCCGTCCATCCTCTGGCACCCATTGCGTGGAGACTTTTAAATTCATATTGTATGCAAATATTTCTGCTCTAATATGCCTTCTCTGGGCATTTTGTGGTCTGCAGTGAAATAGATGTCCGATATGGGAGCGATCTATTTGTGGCGAGCGGACGCGGCGCGCCATACATGTGTTTACACGTGGCTTCGATCCCAGCCCTGCGAGCTGCGCTGCGGTGCAAGCCAGTTATAGCGATTGTGTAGCTCGGCTCAGGATTCCACAGTTCATGGAATTTGTCGTCTATGGAAATGGCAGAGTAATCGGGACTAGAGTTAGCTTGCTCTTATTTTTCTCAAATCATAAATGTTTGAGCATCACCCAAATCATTTCCTCAAGTATGTGGAAGTTAATTTGGTGATCAGCTGTCGAAAATTCATCCTTCCTTCTAGACAAGTTTTGTACGTACTAGAAATTAAAAAAAAACGACCAGTCGTACTCACATACGAAGGGTTCCGTACCATAAACCGAAAAAAAAAACACGTTGCCCTCTTTAATTTTTAATTTAATCATTATTAGTAGTCATAGCGGTAATAGAAATACACGCTCTGTGAAAATTTCAACTGTGTACCTATTACGGTTCTTCAAATACAGCCCGCTCACAGACAGACTGACGGACAAACGGACGGACAGCGGAGGCTTAGTATATAGGGTTCCGTTGGTTACCCTTTGCGTAGAGAACCCTAAAAAGTAATATGAAAATGAGGAAAAAAACCACAAAATACTTGCAACATAAATACTACTTAATCTACACCTGTTTATTTATCTCAGCCGACTGTAAACAGCCAGATAGCAATCACTTATCAACAATCTCTACACCTCAGATAAGATCTAGTTAACAACCAGTTTCCGACATGTAGCACCTCACTAATGTACCAACTAGTACGTATAACTCCGCTGATCCCCATCAGATACAAAATAAACCATCTACGTTAAAATGTAAATACAATTTGATATTTTCGCAAGAATTTTCGTGCAATTACGTACAAACATAAACTTATTTAGCAATAACATTAGCGCGAATAGTTGCGCAGGCGCATCCGTCGGACGCCGCACTCTAAATATATTCCTACCCTCGCCGCAGCTTCCGTTCTGTAAGAATAACAAACAAACATAATAAAATAGACTCTAATGCTTTTAAAAATAAGGTTTACAATAACTTGGTAGTGCTTTCTAAATTGATTCCAAATTCAATACATTAAGATTAAGAAAAAAATACAGGAATATTTTAATATCATTTGGAAAAAAATGTTACTGTTATCAGTAACACCAATTGATTTTCAACCCTATCTCGATTCATTACAGTTGGATATGCAGCGGTAAGTTGGTGTGTTGTTTGTTTTGAAGTGAGGTAACGGGTGTCGATGGCGCGTCTGTTTGTATGCAGAGTCGCATGCGCAGCTCGCTGTCCGACTGACGCTAACGTAAATATGATGAATACGTTCCACCAGCTCGGAATAATACGTGGCTTTGACTTAATGTTCAGTTCATAACATAGATAATTATATGGTTCTAGTTTGATAGTTTGAATGAGAATAAATGAATTGGACCAAGATACTAAAGACTTCAGTCTAGATGCTTAGAATTGCTGGTTTAGTCTAGTCTTACATATATGTTCATTATTATTATTTTTTTTATTTGGGATGAGTTTGCTCTTGATTCTAGTCTAGGTCATAGATGACAGAGACAAAGTCGATGATGGAGCGAGCTTACCCAGAAGGAGCCTGTTCACTCTAATTTTGAAGAGATTAGGGTTGTATATGTTCAGAAACACAGACGCAGGCAGAGAGTTCCACTCCTTTGCTGTGCGCATTATAAAAGACGTTTGGAAACGTTTAGTGCAGATTGGTTGAATAGCAACAAGGTAGGGATGGTAACTTGCAGTGCGTCTTGATGTCCGATGGTAGAAGGGGGCCGGTGGGATGAGATCGTGGAGTTCCTGGACACTCTCCCCGAAGTACCATCTGTAAAAGACCGACAAGCAGGCAACCTTGTGGCGATGAGCCAAGCTGTGAAGCTTGGCATCCACCAGTTTTACGTCGCGAATGAGCCATCTACATTTTCAGTCCTCTTGGAAATGACTGTCTCGCCATCGTTTATCATTGTACTATGCTCACTGTTGTTTGACCCCAGGAGGTACACGACTATTCCAACAAAGATATTAGTATAACCCGATGCTGTAAGCAAAGTAAAAATCAGTAATCAGTACTATTGACAAAACGTCCAAAATAAGTTTTTAACCCTATTATTCCCTAAATATTCACTTTATAGAACTTAAGCTTCGTTTATTTTAATCATAATAATAAATAATAAAAAAATATTTGCGGAGAGAAAGGATACAATGCAAGTTACATACTTACTAAAGATTTTACATTTATGGTCAGTTTTAACTTTTTTGTTCACTTCAAAACCCCGATGCTTGGAAAAAATCCTGTGTTATCAGGGCCATCCGTTCGTCCAATTAGGGTAGTGATACATATATTAGAGGAGTGTAACTGTAATTGATACTAATAATAGATATACGAGTAGGCCAGTGAATACCATGTCGTTTCGGGAAACTCCGAACTAACCTAACACAAGCATCTTCTTGCTTAAAAGGTGATCTCCAAATATGGTACTGAAGACTTATGTAGTTGAAATGAACATATTTTTTTTTCACCCAATGACTGCTCGACCCTCTATCAACCCATCACATTAAAAATAATAACTACAATAGGAACTTCCTAAACTTACCAATCACTTGATAAATAAGGACGTATCCACACCGACGCTGTCACGGCGACAATTCTTCTGACAGAAGCAAGTGTTATATGATGGATGGCGTCGCCACGTAATGACTCCGGACTCCGACTGCCTAACCAGGCGTGATTGATGGCAATTGAGAGCGCGCCAAAGGGTTCTGATTGTCTCGATATTAGTCGCTGGGAAGTGTGTGACGACCTTTGATTGTCTTTGTTTCTGCTGAGCTTGGCTCAATGACCGCTACACTCGAAGGTTAAAGAGGAAATAGAGAGGACAAATATACACACGTATGAAAGTAGATAAGAGCCGCATAAAAAAGGTTATTCTATTTGATACAATGTCAATTTGTCTATCTGGCTGGCGCCTGGGGGGCTACTCTCTAAGCCCGAAGTCCGTAGTTTCGGGCTTAGTTGCGGGCGTATTCTAGTCCGTATCACCTAACCACTAAGAATTAATAAAAACAACAACACGATTAATTTGACAGTTAGTGTCAGATCGTGTTGTCATTCATTCTTAGGTTCAGAACTAATCGTAAGTCCGTAGGTGATACGGAGTCGAATACGCCCGCAACTACGGACTTCGGGTTTAGAAAATAGCCCTCCTGACGTTTTCAGCCTTAACTTACAAAACATAAAACCGACTGATATTTTTAGACATGAGCTTCTCCTGGCTCATGTCTAAAAATAACAGCCGCATGTGTCGATATTCAAGGTTAAGCAACCTTTACCGAGATCAGTCCGTGGATGGGTGACCATTCCATTACCGACCGAGACTTTTCCGGGCCTCGGAAAGCACGTGATGCCGTTGGTCCTGGCTGTCAATTGTAGATCTTTGACAGTCGATACGAAAAGTCGAAAGCCAGAAAATCAGACACTAGCCGTGACAAGGGATACAGTGTTATCCAGTGAACGGGTTCTGCAGGTCAGGCGATTAGGCAAAATCTAAACAAACAATATCAAGTCGCTAGTTCACAATAATTTCCGAAAAAACAGCTTTCAAACTACATTTTCACGAATGTTCACTCCAACATGGTCTAACTATACTTCTAGATCCTACTATTACTTAACTACAAAAGAAACAGCGCAAGTTATAAAAAGAAAAACTGAAAATGGTCTGCTCGTTGACCTAGTAATAAAAGGCATTGTTCCATTTGTTCGTACAGTCCTGGTTCTGAAGCCTGCTCCGAACAACTGTGTTATTGAGACCTACCTGGTCTGGTATTGAAACCTCTTTTTGTTCTTGTAAAACTATTAATAATATTAAGGTAACAAACAATGAAGCCAGTTTTCATTGTCTTCGTTCGAGCTTAATGTTAGTTTTCGACAAAGCTTTACAACATATTTTTTTTATATATACTTTATTGTACACTAAATAAAACACACATACAGAAAATCTTAAACTAAAAAACATACAATTGACGGCCTCATCGCATTCCGCGATCTCTTCCAGGCAACCTGGAATGGATGGAGATAGCCTGGACACGAAATGGGGTTGCACTCGGTGCAAATTTAAAGTTAACATAGAACACGAACAAATATAAATAAAGCAATACAATATACTACTAAAATAGATACATAAATACATACGTATTAATTATATAAGTAAGAAAATATGACACAATAATTATTAAAATTACTATGAGAAAGGAATCACAATGACAAGTAGTGTTCCTTAACAAGTCTTTTAAAAACAGGTAGCGATTGTGCACGTTTAATTGATACTGACAATGCACACATAGTAGGATCTTAGAATAGAAAATTTTCGTTCACCATAGGATTGTCGTCAATGTATTCACATGCACGTAAGAATACATGATTATCATAAGCGTTCGTTTTGACCAGCAAACAATTTGTAGAAATTGTGAACCGGTTGTTCGAGTGGCATTCGCTGCTTTTTTTTTTTTTTTTTTTAAGGTTGGGAAATCATCAAATTAATGACTTCTTCCGCTCTGGGCGGAGCGGAAGGGCGTGTCAGACTCTTACTGACTAAAACCCATCCGTGTTCCTTCTAAAGCCCTTTGCGTTCCAGGACCGCGGTGACTCTTTCGAACAAATTCCGCAACCCTGGCAGGCTTTGGCCCTAGCAGGCCCCGTCTGGCATTCGCTGCTGGCTTCAGAGTACAGACGCCAGCACATCAAGCTACACTAATCTGTCAAATTTGATTGAGAAAATTTGGCAGTTTTGGGTAGGCTTATGTGCTGTCTATACCTAAGATTCTTAGTGAGAACTCAGTTAACGTTGCATCCTCATTCTTGAAAATGGAGTACTTAAGTAACACTGGTACATAAACTGATCCATATTCATTTTGGAATTATCAGCATCAACCCCTTGAACAAAAAGCGACTGCTGATATTCATAAAGACGACCACAGTTAACGTATTTATTGCCACAATATCAATATTTGCCCCACATCACATAAATCACAACACTATTTTAAAAATAAAGCAGATGGCACACTGTGGACACACGCGCCGAGCGTTTAATCGCGTCGAGCCACGACATTTCCCGCGCGACGCGACGCTCGAACGCTTGGTATAAATATAATGCGCAGATTAAGTTATTAAGCTGTCTTGACGCGCGGCTATTTACTACATGCCTACTGTCAACGCCGAAGTTACAAGTTGGCAGCTTATTCTGGAGAGAATTATTTATGAATTCTCGTGAAACTTCATAGAAGATAATTATGATGTTAAGTTTATCTAATTCATTATTCTCGGTTCACTACGGCTATAGCCAATTGTAACTAGACTTTCTTTTGTATCCTGCTGCATCTCTCAGTCTCATCCAGAGACGATTGTCGAAATGTCAAAATATATGCACACGATTGGTCTTCATCGTTTATCAATTTTTGACATTTTAACAGTCGCCTGCGCCACACTACTGACAGAATGTCACTTGTTTAGAGCCTCAGGTCTTTTCGTCCGAGATCTTCGGTTGGTTCTCTAATGTCTATCTCTCATATTATGACTATCGGTTAGCCAACTCACACACAATTCTCTACCGGTTTTCTCCTTCTCTCGATAACCATTCAGTTAGGTTACCCGCCACCAAACAACCAAAATGTGTTTTTCAGTGTCCGAATAGGTGTTGATTTAAGACACTCACTAACTTTCATGCAATTAGCATCAACTCCAGAATACGTCTCCAGCAAATGAATCACACATTCCAACACAGCGATTAGGTGTTTAATTCCGAGCTTAACCCCTGCCTACCCACCACCCAGCCAAGCCTCGGCGCGAATATAGCCCAGTATATTAATCACGGCTATTTCAGGACTTGCGCCACCAATTAGTAACGTTCGCGATGATCTCTGAACGAGATCGCGATGGACTTAATGTATCAGTTTATTGAATACATCTGGATGGTATTTAAGTATGCTATGGCAATTTAACTTGTGGAATTCATATTGGACGGATATTTTGATATCGAATATAGAGTTTCGAGGAGGAACAGAGTCATCGTCGGTATTAATAAGATGAGGTGGACTGATGAAATTAGAACCACAAAAGAAACATGAAATCTAAATGTTTCATGAATATTCTTTTCAAAGTCGACATGACTTACCTACTAAAAATCACCATCATTATTACACCGACTGGTCCTGTGTGTCTCGCGTCTAATAGAGTGCCGTGGTCTTCGCCAGGTCGTCAGTCAACCACCATCACTTATTATGAAATAAGATGGGCTTCTGAAACGGACATTGTATAAACTTCCTTTTCCTGCCACTTTTTCTATTCCATAGTTTTATTATTCAGGCTGACATCATGTCGAACGGAAATATCATCAGAGATCCTTATCTAGCTTTACATGTAACAGTTTAACAATCATACGCCCATCTGGTACACCAAAAGAAAATAAAATCCAAGTGTAATTTTACCACACAATTTGACACAGCATCTGCTTACGAACCCAATCTCCCATCTTTAAGAATATAAAGCGAGCCACTCCCGTCACTTCATTCCATTGTGTCGTGTCGCATCACAGATTACAACAAGTAACGTCTGCGATCGCAGCGGATTTGTTCAGACGGACGAATGACAAGTCATAAGAGCTTTATTGTGGTGTGAATGCGACTTAATGCCACGCAAAAAATGTCGTTTGAAGTGTCGGTGTGTGTTTCCAGTGTAGGGTTATTGTTTCGAAGAAAAATAACCTTAATCCTGGTAAAAAAGTTAGTTCAGTTATGGTGGGCTACTGCTTTATTTTGCCCGACTGCCCCAGTAGGAGGGATTTTTTTTAACTCGAGTTGAATTAGTGCCAAATGACTTTCACAGTTATCGTAAGCCAAAACATGTTTAATGTGTTTACTATGTGCGTGGTATGGGTTTGTTTTTTGACTATTTGATTGGCTGACTTTGAGTCTTCAAATAACACCAGTAAGTGAAAAACAAAGTAGACTCCACCTTCACCCTGAACGTCATTCTCTGTCAGTAAAAAAAATCGTCCCGTCCTCAAGAATGGAAACAGGGCGACTAACAAAGAATCGCAACACAGTAGCGTTCAAGACGCACGTGAATGGGCCGCCGCCGCGCGCCCTAATGCGACAATTGTTTGCCGATACACCGTCATAATGTTGTGACGCGACCCGGCGTGATCCGCACTATTGTGTGTGAGAGTAGGGCTGCCACTCGAAAATTTAGTCTGTTTTATTTATTAAAAAAAAACAAGTATTTTCAGTAAGGAACAACCCAAACAAAATTTACTTAATGACATTACGCGTTCGGGTTTGAGTCAAGCTCATCTGTACCAAACCTATACCAAATTCTAACTGAATCGGTCCTGTAGATTCGAAACAAATTGACTGTGACAGACGGACCGACAGATATAGGTTCTCTCGAGTAATCCTATAAGAGAACCCTAAAGACGAAGCCCAAGACATTGCTGCTGAAAATACTAGGAACAAGTTTTATTTATTTATTAAAATCTCCGTTACACTATCATTACAGGTGTATACCTTATGCTATAGCGCATGCGATTATCTGTATGAGGAGAGGCCTTTTCCTTGAAATTGTACGACAACTGGTTGGTACAGTTTATTAATGCCTAAACGTATATAGGAAAGTCCCACAACTTCGAGAGCCATTTCTAAGTGATCTTTTCATGACTCTTGTCGCCTTGACACTTTGTTAGTAAGACCGCTCAAACACTAACCCAAACATGAATCTACTGAGACTTGATCGATTTTTCAGGGAAACAGAATCGACGGAAAATTGAGCGCGTAATCGTTGTATCAGAAAACTGTTACCGATTAAATAAAGTCGTTTGAAAGTTGTTATGGCGCAATCAGATTAAGGGGAGATAGAAAATGTAGTGGGCTATGGGGAAGAAAAACCGACATTACCTGCCAGGATTGAAAAAAAAATGAACAGGTAAATGAAGCTGTGTTGGATACGAGGATTTTAAAATCTTTAGATACTAAATTATAAATGCTAATGTAACGCAATCTGTCGGTTACTTTTCACATCTTAAAAGCTAACAGATTAGAATTAAACTTGCCATACGGGTACTGGATGAGGTCTACTTTGTCTATATTCCAGGAGTATGTTTCCTTGGGATAATTTCTGTGACGGAAGCGACGCCTCTGGCTAAAGCTACATTTTATCACGTGTGGCAACCCTGCTTGAAGAACAGCGAACATAATAGAATCGGCGCACATTATAGAATTTGTGCATTTAATTGAGTGTGAACGAATGAAAGGAACAATTTGAACGAATGACGCCTTCCGCGTCAAATGACGCAGTCACGCTAAAAGCTTCATTGTGAACAAATTGACGAAATTCATGATCCTATGCGAAGTGTGGGGAAAAGCTGTGCCACTGTGTAACACGACAAAAGTGGAATAAGCTCATGTTTCACGTGAAGAAAGCGATTCTACCTTATACATGCCATTGTATAAGTACAATCATGCTACAATAATCGTTAGCTAGTGAATTCAATTCATATGTTAAAGCTTCAAGCCTCCACACGTAGGAGGCCAGACTGTATCCCAACAGTATGAACATTATAGGCTGATTATACGTATACCTACAACTAAGCTTTAACAGGGTTTATTTATAAAAGAAGTCTAAACATTATACTTAGTTGTACTTCTAAGCAGATTTTTGTTTATTGGTTCTGGAACAGCTGTGAAACCAGCCTATGTGGTTTAGAAGAGAACACATATGACATGCTCTTCCAATCAACGATTGGGTTTCTGCTGCTCGAATTCGAATCTAGGTTCTGCTTATCATTAGTAAATAGTAAATATGTGAGTACCATGTACCTAAATTTATTTAGAAAATGAATAAGTTTACCTCTGCTGGTAATACTTTGTTCAGTATCATACTTTGGTTGCATCGTCCTCACATAATATTAAATTAATTTTTGTATATCAAATATTGTAAAACCATTATTTGAAAAGAGTAACTATGGAGTTTCTTATCCGTTCTTCTCCATAAGAATCTACCTTTCCGAATGGACAGTAACGTCACTTTATTCATTGAATAATATTATTTTACTGAACTGTAAACGATGACGTTCAAAAGTGCCGTTTAATGGCCTAATTGAAATAAACGTTTTGACTTTGACTTTTGTACCTGAAGCATTTTATAGCGTTGAAAATCAATGACTATAAAATCTGCTATTAAACCAAATGTAGATGTTATCTTGTAATCTAGACTAAACCAATGAAATGGAAAAGTTTTATTCGTCGTGTGCTGGAATCACGAGTCGAGTCCCACAGTAAAGGTTATTAGAAACTCCAATAACAAACAAGGAATAACACTTTTATAAATTAACAGTAACAGTAAAAACAAATGCAATCCAGTCGTTATTCGCTAATAAAAAAACATTATTTTCTTTGTTATTACAAAAAATAGGGTTAATTGAATTTTCCATTGCGCTATTATTTTCTGATATAAAATATAACGGACTTTGTTCATTTGAAGGCTTTCCATCCTCGACTCGATTAATGCAATTTGATGATTCGAAGTGGAGTTGAGTCGGAGGATGTCTTCCAACTCAACTTGACTAGTCATTTTTTTTTAAAGATGGGAAATCATCAAATAACTTCTATCGCTCTGGGTGGAGTGTAAGGGCGTGTCAGACTCTTACTGACTAAAACCCATCCGTGTTCCTTCTAAAGTTCTTTGCGTTCCAGGGCCGCGGTGACTCTTTCGAACAAATTCCGTAACCCTGGCAGGCTCTGGCTCTAGCGGGCCCCGTCTTCTATGCTGACATCTCGTTGAGGCGCACGTGAAACACAACTCGCCATCGACCCGGGTCTGGTGGTGACCGGACAGCGAGCCACCCAACGCTCGCCGTCCGCAGACCCGTGCCTACGGTGGCCGGGGATCGCCCTGCGACTCTCGACGCCCGGGGCGTCTTCTCCTGTAGCGGCGGTTTGGGTGAAGGTCTTGCGATTCCCCTGCGCGGCCCGCCTCCTCCTTCGCTAGCATTACTGCTTCAACTTGACTTGTCATGCGGGCCTAACTCTCGGAAATGGAGGTACGATGACATTAAGTTAACTTGTAATGTCGTTACTCTGTACTTAAATATGTCGGGGCCGTAGCGTAAATTAATTATATTCGGGATCTCTCAATTTCGCAGGAATTTACGAAATAATGTAGGTACGTTTTCTTTACCTCTGAGTCAGCTAGATTGTGAGGACTTGTAGAGTGAGGCCCTCGGTTTTATGTTGCTCACATAATAAAATACTTCAACACAGGTTATTGTGCATATAAATGTTCCTAACTAGATAGATACAGAACTTCAACGAAAGCAAAAACATTACCCTCCTTCTGAGGCAATCGGGTAGATTAGGTCTCAAAACTTCTGGAGTTTCCTTATTCATTACTTCAATGACTGTTGTTTGGTGACAAGTCCTCAAAGAAACTTCTTCAGAAACATAACCATTGTTTGTATAAACACAAACTGTCATTCTAAACCAGCCAGCCACTAGCTCAGCCCGCTTACTATGAGCTGCCAATGCCAACGTGATTCCATTATGAAAAAGGGATAGTACTATGCGTCCTGTATAGCTCCGTCTCCCTCGCACACTAGAATTATTTTCTAAGACGTCCTAGTAATTAAAGTAGTTCACCTGACTGTGAAAATATACCTAAATACAAAACATAGCCACAAACGTAATTAAGTTAAATGGAACGATTACCGAAGCCCGCTTCGGACTACAGTGGGTTACCGAGGGTTACGCGGGGTTACCGGGGCTACAGTTCAGCCTATTTAACATACATTAGCGAAGGACTATTTATGCTAATGTTAGTTGTGTGTGAATATTATATGAGCCAAGTGTTTAGTTCTGCGGGCTGATGATACGGATAAGATTGGTTTGGGAAGGACTTAAATGGTGAAATACAATTATCTGCCATACGGTTATAGCTGAAGGAAAGCATCTTGAGGTAGCCTGAACTTACTGCTAACTACTTAGCGTGACTTCGTCTGCGTGGACTTCAAATCGTGATCAAAAGTACTATGCGTGTTAGTTCAGTAATTTTTGCGTGACAGAGTAACAAACATCCAGCCATCCATAGTAGAATACAACTCTCATTTTGGTTTTCAAATATATTTTCTTTCTAAAACACTACGTAATAATATACTCTTATGAATAATATCAGCTTACCAGCTCTCAACTTCCACAAGGTAGGTATATAGTGTCCAAGTGGCAGTAGAACACTGACTCCTAAGTCACAGGTATTCCTAGTTTAGGGGTCAGGGTCTCAGCTTTTGTACGCCTTAACTGTTGTGAACTTTGTAAGGATTTCAATAAAGTATTATTATTATTATTAATAGGAAGCAGGATATAAGTCTGAAGTCACCAACCAGCCTTGAGCGAGCAAGCGTGGTGATCAATGCTCGTGGCTTCTCTGTATATGAAGAGGTATTTTTATTTACCCTTGTCTTGTATGAGATCCTAGTTAACCTTTTGAGCGCCATAGTCACGTATACATGACAAGCAAGCGCGTGCCCTGTACGCCAAGTGTCACAAATATGTGACAAAAAGTACGGCGAATTTGTGGCTTGGCGTCGGGGGCACGCCGATGCGTTTATGCTCTGGCGTTCAAAAGGTTAATAGTTTCGACTTAAGTTACCCACTTTTTTATGGATGAGTAAATCATCAAATTACTTATCCGCTCTAGGTGGAGCAGAAGGGACTGTCAGACTCTCACTAACAAGAACCCAACCGTGTTACCAACTAATGTCTTTTGCGTTCCAGGGCCGCAGTGACTCTGTCGAACAAATTCCGCAGCAGATAGTTCCTCACTACCAGCCTCGGTGACTGACTAAAAGATTAGCAAGTCACCAGCACAGAGAATTATCCCAGCTTGTTCTGAAAAAACATAACAGTTACTCTCCGTAATTAGGAATACGTACTCATAGACAGAGTATCTAAGTACTAAGTAATAAAGGTGTGAGCCTGGAGATCTGTCATACAGATCCCGAACCCAGTATAGACTCCAGCTCTCACGGTTTGAATCTGCCTGTTAATTAGATACTATGTACCAAATTATACCTTTTCGAGAGAAATAAACTATATATAATATAATATTATATTAATTGTAGAATCGATTATGAGTCCTTTTTCGATTAGAATCCTTGGTGGATGGTCGGATGCTCCTCAGTGAAACCCTTTATCCGTCATAATCTGTAAAGTGAGCAATAAAGAAGTAAATCGACCCTGACAATGGCTTACCATAAAGCCTTGGCAGAAAGCAGTTTGACCTCAAATAGCAGCATTTTAAACAAAGACAGAATTGTGCCAGGAATAACTAGCCAACACTACTCACAGTCCTCGTGTTTTGCGGACATTACTGTTGGTTATAAATCTATGTTAGGTATTGCGCAGGCGCAGCGCGCCGGCCCCGGAATAGAGCAGTGTTTAATGCTTGGTGTGACGGTATTGTGAGAGCTGGATTTCTTTCGACGTTTATGTAGTTAATGGCACATTATGAATAAAGACGCGCTAGATGGATTTTCTTGTCCGTTTTTCTCCTTAAGAATCTACCTTTCTGAATGGACAGTAGAGTCACTTTATTAATGTAATATTATTCTTTTTACTGAGCTGTAAACGATGACGTTCAAAAGTGCCGTTTAATGGCCTAATTGAAATAAACGTTTTGACTTTGACTTTGACTAGACATGCAATTATTTATTGCACAATAGGGTATTTTACTGAAAAAATCGTCACTTCGCTGGTTAACATTGTACCATCATAGTGACGTCACGCGTGTTTTCAGTGCACTGTATGAGTCTTAATTTTATTTTAACGTGAAAAAAGAAAAAAACACTAATACAGCAATATTTTTTGGATATCTATCTGACGGACTAATTAGATTTTTTCAGTAAAATTATTCCAGCCCATCATGACGTTCAACACCTATCAATTCACAGCAGTATCAAATTCGTATTGAAATTGCCAAAATTGCTCAATTTCAGATGCTCGTGTAACCAAACCTTAGAAAGAGATAAACACACGTTCGAATAATAAGGCAGGCAGATGATAGGTAGCGACCAAGGTCATAGGCGGGTGAACAATCATGTAAAACGACAATTTTTTTGCAAATCTAAATAAGTATTTATTATTTATTGCTACACGGCTACGTCTCCGACAGTACTGCGCTGTCGTGTGACGGTGTGACGTGACTGCGTGACGGTAGTGTAGTCCGGTGTGATGATGGTCTGCGCGCGCTGTCAATGCAGGATGCGGTCGACGCGGGTTTGTTACGGGCGGGACTGTTCGGGGACACACGGACGTTGTGTTGGTGCAGTACCTCTGGGATTAGATGTCAGTTACTTACAGCATTGGTGGCATTAATGTAGTCCCCCAAAGCGCAGGTGTATTTCCACATCATGCACTCCAACGTGAGGCTCTTGTTCTCAACAGGGGCAGCTACTACCAAATGGCCCAGACCCATCGACCCAAAAAAAAGTGGTCAGTTATGATGAGACAGTCCATTCCACTACATTTTCCAATATCAAAAGGGTGACTGTAATGTAATGCATTCCTTCAAATAGGATATTCCAGAGCTAGTTTACAACCACTATGAATCCGTACACCTGGGGTTCAAATAGGGTTGTTTTTAACTTTTACAGTTTTTAGGGTTTCGTACCTCAAAATATAAAAAAAAAACCCTTATAAGATCACTCTCTTGTCTGTCTGTCTGTCCGTGTGTCACCACCGATTTTCTCAGGAACGGGTGGACCTAGCAAGTTGAAATTTATATCCAAATATTGAGATCTATAGTCCCTATTAGGTGTATAAAAATCAAGGTCCTGAGTCAACACGATAAAAAGATATGGGCAAATTTAGATTTTCGCGAAAACTTGTACCTAAGTACCAAAATTTACCTTAATTTTGAACTTTTTTTTTGCTCTGTACTTGTTCGATACTCGCTCCGCCCGTGTGTCTTGTCCGCTACAACACGCAGGCAACACTCGAATGTGTCTAATTATTGTGTTTAGTGTAAGCTCGTGTAAACAGCGAGTACACATCGTGTAAACGCCGCGATTGACTCGCACAGGACGTCGTTAACGCCGCGTGGTCACGGTACAGACCACCGACTGCGCACAGAGCTGGTCACTGTTGGAAGAAGCTGTTAGATTCAGCAGTTTATTAAGGAAATGATAATTACCTACAGCAATTATCGTAAACTAGAAGCTGTAGCCTTCTTTCTATTAACGGACGCTATCTAGTACAAACAGCTCGTGGCTAAATAATCACAGCCGCACAGGTCGATCTTCGAGGTTAAGCAACGTTTGCCAAGGTCTGTCCGTGGATGGGTGACCATCCATTTGATACCGAGCCTCCTCCGTGCCTTGGAAAGCGCGTTGGTTCCAACTGACCGTCGTTACGGGTTGTCACAAGCCAGGGAATCTGACACCAGTCTTGCTGAGGGGTATCGTGTTACCTAATAACTAGGTTGAGGTTAGATATTAGGCAGTCACTTCATGTGAAATACGGGTACAAACTAGCTCGGAAAAAGCTAGGCAGATTGTAATACAAATGGGGGATGACTAGCTCCTTGCATTACTATGCATTAGACGTATACGTCTGAAACTATTCAAGCAATACCGAAATATGCACGTCCGTGAACCCGTTGGCAATCACTAAACTATCCTTTTCTTCTCCTCAAAAGACCATTTCAGACACTGATTTACATGGTCCTCATATAACGTATTGTGCATGTGAGGACCATGTAGATCGCAATAGGGGTTCATTTCATGTTAGTCTGGCAGTTTGAGTTCTATAAGCGGCCTACTTTGTCCAAATATCCTTACTTTGGTATTATTCGACAAATCTAAGCTCCTTAAAATTCTAAGTTCGGGCTACACGATAACTGACAAATGCTTGCGCTGTCTGGACAGGTCCACTCAAATCTGTGTGGTACTTTCCTCAAAAGACCACTTCAGACATTAACCTTCATGGTTCTCATATGATTTGACCAGTACGATTGTATGGACTTTAAAAGAGACTTTGACCTCTGAGTTTTTTTCGGTGTTTCTTCTCAAGGTAGTCAGCTAGGAAACACCAGCCTCATCTAGTAGCCGGTCAAAAATGACCAAAAAAGATTGACATGTAAAAGTGTTATGTTTAACCAACTTACAAAATAAATATCATTTACTCTCTAGTATTTGATAAACTGCAGTTACTAGTACATTCCAACGTATTAATTCCGCGTCTCGATATCCTGAGAACACCTCTGGGTGGTCTGCTAGGGGGCTGAGCAGCACGTTTGCAGCGCCTGCAAAAACCTGCTTCCATTAAAGTTTCACGGTGGTCTGACAAGTTCGGTTTTAAACAAAAACTTGTCACTTATATCGACAATGAAGTCACTACACTCATTTGGAAGGAACGACAAATATTTTTTGACTGGTAACACTGTCTTTAGAAATAACTTTTTTCATTTTAATTGGAAGCATAAAACATGTCAGTTAGTTATGTAACTGCTGTACGGTTTATTCTTTGGATAGGAATATCGCTTGTTTGGATTAGGTACCAGGATCTTCTCAAAAACATTGAATTTTATCATAATAATTAAATTTTCATAAAAATGTGTAACTTAATTAAATCATAGCTAAAGAAATAAGTTTCAAAACTATTTTTCAACAATTATTATTATGGTAGTAGGGAAATGTTGAACGGAAACTTTTAATTGCCCACCTGAAAAATCTACTTAGTTATACCCTGTCCATCTAATGCGGGCTATACACGTTCAAGTAATTTGATCAAACAGAAATACGCAATTTCGTAATACTTCATGCCATTTGACAACTCATTTTTTATCAAATTTACCCACAGACATTCATGCCAATTTTATGAAACTATTTGATTCAGCCTGTTTGATCAAATTATTTGAACGTGTATGGCCCGCATAAGCAATCTATATGACTTCAATAAAGTCTTAATAATGTCTGTCTTAAATACAGGCGCATACCTAATATGTTCTAATTGGTCCTAATTATTAGGGGACGACTTGGCGCATGACTTAGCCGAGGCTTGCCAAAGAAATTACTACAGTTTCTTGAACTGCCAGCTTATCAGATCTTTACATTCTCTCGGCGCTTATTATTCAAATAACTTTCCGAGCATGTCCGCGTTGGCGCACTGTATCTGGGGGGCTACTCTCTAAGCCCGAAGTCCGTAGTTTGGGGCGTATTCTAGTCCGTATTACCTAACCACTAAGAATGAATGACAACACGATTTGTCACATCGTGTTGTCATTCATTCTTAGTTCGGGTTCGAAACTAATCGTAAGTCCGTAGGTGATACGGAGTAAAATACGCCCGCAACTAAGCCCGAAACTACGGAATTCGGGTTTAGAGAGTAGCCTCCCTGATTGAGTGAGAGGGTTGTGGACTTGATCAAAACTGCAAACGTCCGTTTTAGAACGATATGTGTAATTTTTTTCGAACGATCATTTCTCATAATGCCACAGATGCTGTGCCCAAACAGTGTTAAGAACGTCTTTCTAACACAAGTTCAATGAAAATGTTGTGTTCCTAAATATTTATAGTATTTTTTGTGTTGCCCAATCCCTCATTAACCTTTCACATTTTCCTTGATTCAAAACCCCACCACATACCAACACATTTCATTCAATCCCAATACAGCACACCCATTATTATTTATCTTACCATTCATAAGATTAAACGGTTCACCTTCAATCTCGTCAATAACTCTCCTTATCAGGATCTAAATAAATGTTTCTCGTTTCAGATAAACTGAAGTCAACGTATCAACCTCGGTGAGTGCTATCCTATCCCATTAATATTCATTGATAGTAATTTTTGCTTTATCTTAATTAGCTGGCTATCCGATAATAGTCTTTAAGTCGTGGAGATAGGAGTGTTGTAGTGAGTGTATGGTGGCCACACGCACAGTTCGCGTGGTTGCCTGGTTGCTGTCGTTAGTAAGAGGTGACATGCGGTGGGCGTACTACATACAATGAGGCCATAGATTATGTGAATGGAGTTCATGCAGATCCGATATTCATTGCATTATAATGGTAACTAATAGCGTTTGCCCGAATTCGCTAAAAAAAAATAGCCTGGAACCGATCCCAGGGCCGAAATGATTTTGATCTAAATGAATCATTTCGAAATCATTTCGGCAATTTAGAAAGTGATACCAACTCAATATCTATCAAAATCAAAAGTCATTTATTCAAATTAGGTTGAGTGCCAGCACTTTTTGAACGTGAAAGTTTACATAAAGACAGTCCCCTAAAAACGCCCGACCGTCACCAGGTTTCACATTCATAATAATTTATATTACTTTTGATATTTAAGTAAGGACCTCAGCGTCAACGGGTTCCTCACCCTTTTTAAATGTGTTCTTACTGATGCACCTATGAACTTCTTTAGCACGTATAAGTTTATCAGTAGATTTGCGTTGAACGACAAGTCAAACAAGTCAAGTGCCAAGATTTGAAGAGGGTCGTAATCGTACCTAAGTGGAATAGGTCAGTCCATTTGAGATAGTACTTTATCTCAAGTAGGTGAGTACTTATACTGACCGAAGATGTCGTTTGCTCTCGATGTCAAACTAGTGGTGCGACATTCAAAACAGCATTTTTTTTAATAGCCTATGCTGTCCCACTGCTGGGCAAAGGCCTCCCTCAAGTCCTTCCAAGAACTCTTTTCCCGCGCCACCTCGCGCCAGCCCTCATAGTACGAGTCCAGGTCGTCTCGCCACCTCCTTTTATCTTCGGGCACCCATTGTATGGAAACTTTTGCCCAACGGTCACAGTGCATGCGGCTCACGTGACCCGCCCAATCCCATTTGAGAGCCTGGCAGCCTTCTTACCCACGTCTATTATTCCCGTTTTTGAACGCAGCGTGGTGTTTTTAATTCTGTCCTGTCTTTTTACGCCCAGAATGCTGCGTTCCATCGCTCTTTGGCAGACTCCAAGGCGGAACTTTTGTGAATCGGTGAGCAAAACAGGATATAGCAACAAAATAGCCCAGTCGGAAGAAGTGAGCATTAAGCATTTCAATATGTTGAACCTTTAGCAGAAGCAATTCTGGCAATTGAGGCATATGTATGAGGACCACGTCCATAGTAAACCAGGGTATTCATTCGATCATATTCTTACCCAACCGCGCGACGCAAAAGTGGGTAATGTGTTTATTTTATTTCAAAAAATAATAATCAGATGGATTCTTAATTAATGCTCTAAACCAGCTCTAAAGAAACTTCTTATTTATAAACAGTTTGTCGCTTCTCTGCTGTAATTGCGTATATTCTACAGCCAGATGTGACAATAGTAAAGTTGGCAATAGTGCGCGGGCGCCGGCGTGGGAGGCGCTCACATGTAACGTATGTAAATAATAATAAACCGTTGATTTAAGCACGTGTGCGGATAAATACTTATGTTACAACTACTTCTTATTTGCTCTGGCGGTATTAATTGCGGCTTTTGTTAGGGCTACCATAATGGGTGATGAATGTGATGATAGACCACACTTGGCGACCACACCACGACATAAAACGCACCGTTTTAGATATACAGCCGTTTGTCACCAAGTCACCGTTGTCGTTGGAATTCAAAGGTATACAACGCCAGTTTTATATAATCTATAAGTTTGCGAGTCACTTGTGAAATGTCACTATTTGAGGCCAGGATGGACCACTTATTATCGGAAGAAATATCACCATATGCTTAGTTCATACTGACTAGCAGATTCAAAAGTCATTTATATGCGTAAATAAGGTACAGAAAGTTCTTAAGCAAAATAATGACAGATCTCTTCGGCGTGCAAATTAGTTATAGAAGTTATTACATCATTTCAAGTGAAAATTCGTGCAAGCAGTCAAAGTTAATTAAAATTAATTGACATCAATTTTTAAATTCAAATATCTACAGAAAATTTGAATAAAGAATAACATGCTCTTTAAACTAATCTCAGGATTAAAAATTGTCTGTGAATAAGGTAAGTACAACTTTTCAATCCATCATACTTCTCCCTAATTATTTTTTGGTGCAACCTATTTAATTACGGCCCAGTGTGTTGGCGACAATAGCCTAGTCAGGCCAGTAACGATGCAGAAGGTTGCATGTCAGCGCAGTGCGCGGGCGCCGGTGTGGGAGGCGGCCACGGCGCATGCTCATAATGAACGCTCTTGTTGCTAATAAATATCATGCCATGTGTGTGGATTAAATAAAGCTCAAGGCTGTAGACAAAGTGCTATTCTATCAGAGATGGCGATTGTCGAGATGCCGAAATATAAGGGGTTGACCACGTGACGTTTCGACAGCGTTGTCAATCCCATACTTTTTTGACGAACGCCTTCGTCACGCCACCGCTGACCGAATGGTACTTGCATAGAGCTGAGGCCAGACATTTTGAAAAAAAAAAAAATTAGCAGAACGGATAAATACCTAGATAACCTAGTTTTTTTTAAATTTAAAAGCTAGGTACTATTCCAAAAAAGAAAAAGCAGCTGGTTTATACTGGTTCATACTGGTTTGTTTCCACTTATGTGCTGTCAAAAGACTGTATCCTACTTACTCGAATATCCAGGACTTGAATATCAGATAGTTTCCTTCTAACATTGCTTAACACATAGACCTCGAAATATATCCCTAGCCTACCTGAAGTTGTTCGTAACTATTTACAAAGCGAGGCATACTAATCACCAAACCTCCGCAAAAGCTCATACAATATTAATTACTCTAAGTAATTTAAGTACAAACAAGCTTAAACAATGTACAAGCATTAGTCGATGTGACAACAACTATTACCGTCAGCTGCGCGGGCGCCGGTGTGGGCGTGTCTAAATAATGTACGAGATTTTGTCATACATGCGCCTTGTGGGCGGATTGACAATAGTATGGTATGTCTGCGAAACTGTGCGGTTTAGTACGAGTACTGGTTTTAATAATTGAAGCTACCTCACTTATTTGAGGATAATAGATCAAATCAATCAATTCGCCGAGCCATTTCCCAGCTACATTATGTATGACTAGCGGACGTCACGCGGTTTCACCCGCGTAGTTCCCGCTACCGTGGCAATACGGGGATAAAATATAGCCTATGCTACTCGCTGATAATGTAGCTATCCATTGCTGAACTTTTTTTCAAATCGAATCGAAAACGAATAAACTTAAAAACTACTGGACTAGTTTTTAAGTTTATTCGTTACATACAAAAATACAAATCTTTCCTCTTTATAATATTAGTATGGAAGTATAGATTTAGACTATCATAGACGGGGTCGGCTTCCACACACGTGGAGCGATTGTCTGTCTGATCTTTAGATCTTTTTTTTTAATTTCTCTTATTTGAGATTAGTTTGCTCTTGACTCTAGTCTAGGTCATAGATGACAGAGACAAAGTCGACGATGGAGCGAGCTTACCCAGAATAAGCCTGTTCACTCTAATTTTCAAGAGATTAGGGTTGTATGCGTTCGGAAACACAGACGCAGGAAGAGAGTATATTTCAATAAAATAACCGCTCATCTATATCTATACTAATCCAATAAAGCTGAAAAGTTTGTTTGTTTGAACACGCTAATCTCTGGAACATATATCACATTCATGTGGAAGGCTATACGGGAACGGGAAAAACGGGATATGCACCGTTTTATTATAAACCACAATTTTACTGAATGACTTCGCGAGATTATAGACTATCAAATTTTGATGCGTAAAATAGTATTCCAAATGTTCAGTTGACAATTTATCGAGAGTTTACAATCTCTCAAGTTATTTTATAATCTTACGGAGTTTGCTATTTTCCGGTGACATATATTTATAACCTGAATTTTGGATACGGCTCCAACGATTTTCAAAAAATTTTAAATCGATAAATTGATCTAGCTAGGTTTAATTTTTAGAAAACCAAAAAGACCGAGCAAAGCTAACGAGCTTACCAGGTACTATAACAAATTCGTAGTTATAAAAACCTTACTCAAAAACTTCGATCAAACATACCCAGGTACAAATGAACTGTCGACCACACAAATGTCGTGTCACAGTTTATGAGCCCCGTCGGGATCTACATGAAAATCGTGCAATATGTGCATACATCAGCTGATTCGCAGAACTGAGGAGTCTCGGGACAGTTTCTTGTGAGGATGCCAAGTATATTAGTAGTAAGTAGATGACGTTTTCCTTGTCCATAGCATACGGCAAAAAGTGGTATAGGTATCCACAGTAGACTGCACGACAGTGGTAATAAAACCAGTATAAGTTGGGTTTTTCCTCTATTGGAAGTCCGTACCATGCGGGGCCAGCTTAAATAAGACAGTTGATACCGATGGCCGGTCAATGGTACCTAACTTCATTCGATTTTAATATAAAATGACAAGGACTTCAAAAGATTTATGAAGTGCTTGTAAATGTGAAGTTCTTATAGAGGTGTTGGTTCTGGGAACTAAGCTGTGAACAATGTGTGCATCCTTATCCATTGTAGGTATTAGGTAATAAATGTTTTTGTCTTTTCGCGATGCGAGGATGTAATTTATGTTTTTATTCATGTATGATTCAACGTATCAAAAATTCATAAAGTCAATGTCAATTCATTTATTTCAACTAGACCATTAAAACGCACTTTTGAACGTCAAATTTACAGTTTAAAATTAAAATATAAGTGACTCTATTGTCCATTCTCAAAAAGTAGATTCTTATGGAGAAGAACGGACAAGAAACTCCATAGTGTCCACATTCTATGTATTACTTACCTACTAACTTCGCGTGAAAAGTGTTTTATTAACTCAAGGGAGCTTACCATCCTGTGTCGTAATCCAAGTTTCATGAACATACGTTTTTCGGTTTAGACGTGAAAAGGAAACAGACCTACCACCGACACTATTTTAACCGACTTCAAAAAAGAGAGGTGTTTCTCAATTCGGTTGTATTTTTTTTATTTGTGGTACCTCATTCATAACTCCATCGTTTATGAACCGATTAAAAAAATCTATTTTCATGTGAAAGGTTCCGATTGGTTCCATAGAAATTTCATCAACATCGGTTCAGTAGTTTGGTTTATAAATCAAAATAGATTGAGGAACTAGAAAATATATCATCGAAGTAAAAGAAATCGCGTGGTTTGCTTTCCTGTGACTCTCCAGTGGTGTTGTTAGGTGTGGGGACTACAAAAAATGAAAAAAAAAATACAAAAAAACAACCGACTTCAAAATAAAAAAAAACACTGCAAAGTATAAAGTAACTTTAATTTTGGAAGTCGGTGGTGTTGTTTTCGTTGTTTCTTCGTCATTTCAACACCGACTTCCGAAATTGCTTTGTAAAAAAGTTTTTTTGTATTTACAGATACTATCTAAGTTAATAACATGCTACTTTTATGGAAGCTCCCAAGGAGCAAAGCTTCTTGGTTGAAACAAAAAATATCAATCGTACTCCACATCAGTACAAACAGTATACCTCAATTTTCAATTCCACTCATAAACATACATTTTTATCCGCCACGCTGAATCGAACACTTAGCTTTATCACCCGGCGTCGCTCACAATCAAATTGACGCTCGTATCGGATCAGCACGCCATCGGCATGCCCGATCAGCTGGCATTAGCATGCATACAACGCACAGCATTCCAGGAGATACTGTTTTTAGCGATTTTTAAGCTTAAATCTCATGTAAATCCTTCGCCTGTTTACTGCGAAGAGTTTTTGATTTGTATTGTGTTGGTGATGTTGATTTGTGTTGTATGTAGGAATTCTAGGGAAGAGCTAAAACATGCCAAGATATGTCTTATAGGACCATGCAAGATCATTACAGGTAGTTTCAAAACACGAAAGGCTATTCAGAAAACAGAAAAGTACATAGAATGAATTCTTCAGCAGTAGCCACTATTACATGCCTCATTATACAAAGTGTAACAGAACATACGCAATACCTCTTAAGGGGTCATTGTACTTATCATTATGGACAACTTTTATTATGGGACCAACCCCGAAATCGCTAATAAGAAAACAGCTGTTCAGTATTTGGCGGTCGATTTTTTTTCGGGATTTCAGTGTTGGTCCCATAGTAAAAGTTGTTCATAATGATGAGTACAATGACCCCTTAAGAAGTCTTGCGTTTATTCTATTACACGTTGTATAATATAGTAGGTAATTATATTACCCTGTAGTCCATTTGCAATAGTAGATTCTTATGGAGGAGATTGGACAAGAAACTCCATAGTTACACTTTTTAAATAAGCGTTTAGCAAGATTTGATAGGTAACCGTATCACGGCAAGCAAAGGGCTCCAGAGATGAAATCTGTTATAATAATCATTTGCTACATCCGTGGGCTCATTCAGTCAAGAGTGAACAGGTTACGTCTAGGCAAGCGTTGTTCCATCATATTATATTATGTCCGGGAAAATGGCAAACGCCGTAAGATTGTAAAATAACTCGTGAAATTGTAAACTATTGAATTTGGGTGAAATTTGTAGTATACAAAACGATTTTTTTCCTAATATATCGAGAAATTAATTGTAATCAAGATTTATTACGATCTTACGGAGTCTGCAATGTTCCGGTGACATATAAATAATCGCTTTTCATCAGGTGAGATTGTGGTCTAAAATGAGCCTATGAATACTAAAAAAAAATTAAATACATTAATTCGTAAACAATGAAGGTTCTATTCCATCTGCATAAATCCTAACTATTATTTAGGATCTCATACAATACTGCCTCAACCAATCCATTAATAGAATGTACCAACAAGATAAGACAATTATTTAAATCTTGAGACAATGAGAGGAAGCCTACAAGTACCTCGTACCTACATATTGGCGACGGCTGATCGATCGGCTGTCAGTCTCGGAGATTTGTACATTCGTTGAATACAAATCCTGGGCAAAAAACTGTACCAAGGTGACCTCTAGCAAAACAACAGAATACCCATAATGTATTTATAACACAAGGCGGTCTGTGAACAGTATTGTACTGAATAGATTTTACTGTGACATGTGATAAATTGCTCATTGGAATCTCGCCAGCGGAGCTTGGTATTGGTACCTAGGTGTCTTGCACAGCCTTAAAACGTATAACGGCTGTTCTTGAATGCTTTGGCTGTTGAATCTACTTTGTGTTATTATAGTTGCAGCTACGTACAAACGAAAAGTGATTTTGTTCCTCTGGGCATTTTTTATAATACTAGCTGCCGCCCGCGGCTCCTACGAGAAGGTTCATCAAGATCCGTTCAGCCGTTCTGACGTGATTGAGTAACAAACATCCATACATCCATCGAAACATTCAAACTTTCGCATTTATAATATTAGTATAGATTAAATATTTATGCGACACAAAGGTATAAAGACGGACTTCAAGCCTCAAGTATTATGTACCAGTCAATCACGGGTGGTGAAGAGATAGATTACTGAGCGTGGGGCTTTAGGTCCCATTCCCAAGTCGGGCAAAAAGGGTTTTTGAGTTTTTCCATAAGGTAGTATCAGTAGCAACCCGGAGTTTTTAAATCCAGTCGAGAGTTTTCAAGATGGTATGACACTCCAGTGCCTCAGGAAGCACGTAAAGACGGTGGCCCTGGGCCTGATTGTTCCTAAGCACGAATCGCCGTCCCTGAGGACTATGAGATGTAAGAGAAAAGAGACTGCACATGTGTTTTCGCACACATTTATGCAGTGTCGGATAGATCGGATTTAATCGGAAACTTCTTTATCTAATCTGCAAAGAATAGAACAGTAATTTTTGTCGTCATAATCATCATCATCATATCAGCAGAAAGACATCCACTGCTGGAAATAGGCCTCTCCAAAGTGGCGCCACAACAACCGGTCCTCTGCGTCTCGCATCCATCGGCTACCGGCGATCCTCACCAGGTCATCGGTCCACCTTGTGGGAGGCCTTCCAATGCTACGTTGTCCGGTACGTAGTTTTTGTCGTCACTCCACAAAATCTTTCTTCAACCGGACATTTTGCCCTGTCGCTGCAGATCTGCAACTTCTCATTTTGTACGGCAACCTGCCCGTACCCTTCCAAACAACACAGTAACAAAAATGAGCCAAAAGCTCGACACGTCGAGTGCAGCTGAGCAAGCAGCGCCACCTCCGGCATTAGCGCGTGTTTGCCGCGAAGTGCAAACCGCGGATAGAGTTACACGCAGGGCTGACACGGACATATGACATCCTTGAAAAGATCGCATTTATATTTAGTTTTTATCAGCCTGATTATGCTTCTAAGCCTGACCGGGGTGGTTTATTCTAACTGATGGGGATTTTTTTTCTCCAGCTCCTTTCAAACGACTTTGAGACGCCTTAGACGGCTTTCTCGTGAATTGTGAAACAAAAGCACAAGATTATCTTCGTGATCTACCTTCTCTTCAAACCATTGTGACCCAATTTCTTGATCTTGAACTACAATTTTCTAACAGGATAGTATATTTTTCACAGCATGATCATTTCAAATATTAGTTACTGCTTTGTCCTTTACAATACAAGAGAAGGTTAAAATGGCTTGAGCTTAGCTTATTATAAGTGTTTATAGCCTGTTTTGCTCTATGCTTTATTATGTTGATTATAAAGGGAAAGTCATAAAACCTTAGTGATAAAAAACCTTTATCAGGAACATCATAATTTACCAGGAAGCCATTGAAGTAATCTGTACAATGAAAGGTTCAATGACCATAAATATCAAACAGGAAAAATTGTGGTAGCAATAGTAGAAGTCTATTGTTTGGCTTCATTTCAAGTCTATATATCAATTCAAAAGAAAATGCCTCTTCCCCCACGGGAGTTAGCAGAACTGTACCTGCTGCGATACTAACATACTTTTCAGCTTCGTTTACTTTCATGTCATAATTATAATAATAAAATAATAAAAAAATATTTTAGACAAAACCCATAACCATAAGGTAAGTAACAATTTACTTAAAAACTAGTGTTAGTAGAAGCAGACATATAGATTATCCGATGATGCAGAGCTGCATCCACCACTGCATCTGCGAACACACTGAAAATGGTGTTGATACTGCCGCGAACACGCATCATCAGAGAGGTACATCTTTTTCTGATAAAGGGGGCGAAACCATCCATGTTTGTGTCCGCAAACATCCCTGATGCACAGCGACGCCACGTCAGCCTCAACAGTACTCTCAGTGTATTATCATCTTATACGTTGTAAGTACGAATTTTTGACGTTAATGCGATCGAGTATATAAACATATACAAACTCGCAGTACGGCCTCTAGTCACACACGCACACCCTCTAAGCACCTAGCCTT
Source organism: Mamestra brassicae (assembly GCA_905163435.1). Classification (NCBI taxonomy): domain Eukaryota; kingdom Metazoa; phylum Arthropoda; class Insecta; order Lepidoptera; family Noctuidae; genus Mamestra; species Mamestra brassicae. Next base: position 714,117 of record LR991004.1, read on the forward strand.
TCTGAAGAACATCTTCAACAACTAAATAAAGTAACGATTCTTTCGTTCACCCCTGTACCGCGTGCTGTAACCCGATAACAGACAATTGCCGGCACTTACCGGCAACGCTCGCGACTTCGCCCCTGCAGACAATATTGACTACATCGTGGTTCATCATATCCCAATTGTGGGGGATTTGCGATTCTACCCACTATTATATAACAAGGGGACGATAATTAGTTGCATTAGTGAAATGGAAATAGGATATGTCCAAACAGAGAAAGGAGAGAACTATTTTATTTTATGCCCGTGTTATTTAGCTTCACGGAAGCTTTTTGCAGCTGAAAACCATTCTTATGTTCTAAAGGCATTTTTGCATTTTGATTGCGCAAGTCTTTCTACATCGTCCTCACACATATATATATAAAACATTGATTTAAAAGAGTGTCCGTGGAGTTTTTTGCGCGTTCTTCTCCATAGAGATCTACGCTTTGGAACGTGCAAATAGCTTCATCTCTTTCTCTCTCTAAAATAAGAAGAACGATCGTCGATCACCTTGCTTGCTCACTGAATTTTCCCTTCTAAAGGCTGGTTTCTCCTGGCCAAGTTTACTTAACTTCAAAGTATAAATTACCGTTCAAAATATAAAACGTTTCCAGTAGTAACTGTTGTTGTTGACCACGCGTACCGTTCCCCACAACATGGTTGCAACTGTTATGCGCCTGCGCATGTTTGCTCAGCGTTTGTTTACAAGGCGCATTGTTTGGGCAAGCAAACCGCGGAGGTAATTATAATACTTAGTTGTGTCTGCTTTGTGTGCTACGAGGCAGTATCGGTAGTATTACTTGTTTGTACTTTAAAGTAAAGAGCTTTTTTGGTTCCCACGTAATATGGAGGGTTACTAATTAACTATTGAGGAGGGCTTTGCTTTAAGATAGATTAGTAGAAATAGTCCGAAGTTAGCAACAGAATTATGCTTAGGTCAAAGCTTGAAGGCGCTTGAAATGTCAAAAACAAAGCTTGCAAAGCGGTTAATTTATGCTGGACATAGAAGCCGCTTTATTTGTGGTAAAGCCAGAAATAATCTTTAATCTTTGACTATAGTAACTCTGCCTCGTAACGTTTGCAACTGCTTCTACTTCGCTTAATGTAAGGTATACATTATCAAAAGAGTGTCCGTGAAGTTTCCTGCACGTTCTTCTTCATAGAGATCTACGCTTTGGAACGTCCAAATAGCTTCATGTTTTTGACGGACTGACTTTGACAATCCAAAAGTACCTGTTAATGTTTTATTTGAAATAAATGCTTTGACTTTGACTTTTTCATCTGGGGTTCTCTCTCATCTCGATTATTTGACATCTACTGAAGTCGTAACCATCTAACGGACACTACAATATTTTCAAGGAAAGTTCGCATTTGCATCGCATTTGAAATCTGAAAAAACACTTCTAATTTCTCTACATTTTTAACAAATTTAATAATTGAATTTCGCAGTGACCTGTTTCTACATTGGTCTTACGGCCGGTTTCAATAAAGTATCTACCTTTAACCAACTGTCAAATTCGCTAGCAACAGTAGCTGAAACGTCATGTTTGCCTTTGTAACATGACGTTTCAGCTACTGTTGGTAGCTTGTAGCTAGACCGGCCGTTAAAGAAAGACAATAATATTCACATGAAAATCTTTACAAATTAAGTCAACAAGTTGCACTGTTTAAAAGCAACACAGCTCCATAACAATGGCACAACAAGCTAACTTTATAACTGCTCGACTGACAGCGAATAAGCGCTCATTGCGGGCAATATGTTGCCGTCTCAGTTAAATGAGCGCATTATTTTGCTCGCTCAGCATACGCTACATACACTGGAGCAATGTATGTTCTGAGCAAAGTTCCGAGTTCCCGGCGTAACTGGCTAATGTGGACAAATTGTTGGCTGAGGAGGAGTTTCATTTCGTACTATGTTGATGCAATTTGACGCAGTGTGGTCCAAATATGTAGAAGGGAGGACAGTTACTATAGACATATGGGTTTGCATCTACAACAAATTAATTTGCAATGTCTTAGAGCAAACCAATTGAAAGCAGAATAGCTTCATAGCTATCACACAGTTTCTATTTTCTTTTAAGTGTTCCCCCACTTAAAAGAAAATTAATTACAATTAATTTTTTTCATTTTTTTATTGTTTCCATAGCAGTTTATGCGTACAGTCTAGTGCATTTAGTGCTCTTCTTTAAGTGATGAAGCACTTAAACTTAAGTCTGGAGTGATTTCTCGTAAATGTTATAGTGTACCTACACATTGTTGAAGAGCCAAATAAAGTAATAAATAAATAAATACTCAATAATGATTACATTCAGCAATGCTTCGTTGTTTACTTAAATATAACATCCTTGTGGACCTTGATAGGCACAACAATATGCCAACCTGACATGTCAATTATTGAATGGTAATCCTTGGTTCATCTACTCGGAGAACATCTACTCTGCTTTCTCAATTTCCAGAATGCCTGTTTCGAAGACCCAGTTTCCCTACTCAAGTCAAGCAATCACAAGTTTAATCTAGTTGGGTATCTCCGAGCAATTCACTACATAGGTACCTCTCGTTAACTTGACGAGGGCAATGTTGTCACGTCAGCCCTAACAATTGACAAACGGTACTGTTAACATTGCTTTGTTTAATTCTAATACGGAAATGGTGGTTTAATTCTTATTGTAGGGAAGTTTATCACTCGGCAAGTAATCAAGCCTAACATAAAGCCAACTTAGTTAGATAATATAATCTGGCAGCGTCGTGACTGGTCTGCGAGAGACTCCGGGCGTGCTAGCTAATGTTGCATAGTGCCAGTGAACGGGCACAGCACTGAGTAATCACTAATCAGTATCACAGACGACGATGTGGACTGAGAATTATTTATTTATTATTATTTATTATATACTTTATTGTACACCTCATAATAAGAACAGGACAATCATACATAAAATAAGTGCACAATGGGCGGTCTTATCGCACAAGGCAATCTCTTCCAGACAACCTTTGGATGGATTGAACGAAGGGAGATAGATTTAGGGCTGTCAGTGTACAAACGTTTTAAACAATACTAATTAGAAATAATAATATAAAATACATAAATACAATACCAATTTATATACTAATAAATATCAAATATATAATTGAGACAGCTGAGAATTTATCTAACTGAGATATATATTGAAATTGATCGGTTTCAGGTGTTTAACGGCCGGTCTCAATAACGTATCTACCTTTAACCAACTGTCAAATAAGCTACCAACAGTAGCTGAAACGTCATGTTACAAAGGCAAACATGGCGTTTCAACTATTGTTAACGTTATTGAGACCGGCCGTTAATGATGCTATTAGAATTTACATACCTACTGGTGTCTGTTACCGTTGCCCTTATGTACTGAAGACAAAATGGCCTGAAGGTAGCTCGTCAGCATGTCCATCAAAGGTTTTCGGAGGACGGGTTCGACCTTCAGAAATGAAAAAGAGAAATCAATGGTCAAACTGCAATTCCAACGATCCAAGTGGGCAATATAGTACACACATCACATAGTACTTTGATCACTTAAAAGACAATCCCGTTCTTCACTAGGTATCGTTTGACAATTAGAAATGTTCTGTAGGTACGCGAACAGTATATATGGACAACGCTTTTCAAAGCTCGAAAGCACACAGTTCAATGGTAGACAGAAGAATTTCAAGGCACACATTTCACAGCTTGTTGCCATGGGAACTACGCCTCACTCAATAGCTCAGCGTTTAATAATGTCCCGAGAGCTGACACTCGCGACACTCCCGACAGCCCCGAGATTCCTGGCGTGCTCTAGAGAGCAATACATAAGTGTCAGTGAGCAAGTATCTCGATGTCCGTGCTATTGCGGCAAGTGACAGCCCTGACAAATGACAAGCGGCCATGCTAAGGTGTGTGCCGAACAGTGCCGAACAGTGCCGAACAGTGGATTGAGGCAAGGACTAGTATTTGATGTAGTTTGACGAAATAATTATAATACAGTGGATAACTTAGCCCGCGTATTAGGAGAGTCCTTTTTTGACAATCATTTGTAACCTGGTCTATGTTATGAAGTCGGGTAATACTTATCTACTGCTAAAAACTAGTACTGTGACAGTATTGGTCGGATCTGTCACCGGAAAATGGCCAACTCCGTAAGATTATAAAATAACTTGAGAGATTGTAAACTCTCGATAAATTGTCAACTGAACATTTGGAATATTTTTTACGCATCAAAATTTGATAGTCCATATCTCCGTGTCAGTTCGAGAAATTGTGGACTGACATAAAATGGCGACCAATCAGAGCACAAGTCTACGATTTATCCGTTTTCGTGTGATATTTAACCTGGAAACAAGGCTCTGATTGGTCTGTTCAGATATGAGCTCACACCAACAAAGACCAATGAGGGTTCAGTTTCCAATTTAACTATCACACCAAAACATATAAGTTGTAGACCAGAGTGCTGATTGGTCGTCAGTCCACAATTTTTCGAATCGACACGGAGATATTATAGACTATCAAATTTTGATGCGTAAAAAATATTTCAAATGTTCAGTTGACAACTTATCGAGAGTTTACAATCGCTTAAGTTATTTTATAATCTTACGGAGTTTCCAAGTCTAAAGCTTACCACTGAAGCCAGACAAAAAGTCACATAGGCAAAGGAAATACATAGAGATAATATATTTTTGTCTCGTCACTACTAGCTCCTAAGTGTGCCTTTTTTATTATTTGGCGTACTATTTAGTGACTTGTGTGTTGCTAATACTCTTTCAAACTTGATCAGTGTTGCTATTGTGATGTTATGTCCGGGATATTAAAGCGACTGCTCGTTATGGCACACGGACTGCCCAACAAAACAATAAACAAAACCCAATCGAACTCTTGCAAGTCGCTTTTGTATTCATTTATTTTCAAAGACAAACTCATAAAACTCCTTATTTGGACATTTTAAATTATCACAGCTTTAAAAACATCAATATTTTGACTGTTCAGAAGAATTTATTAGTCACGGAATATGCAAAGTTTCAACTATTACTTGATAATGATCATGAATAATTCATGAAATGGCCTTTAGTCCAGTTTAGCGTTAAACAGGACAAATAAATAGTTAATAATGACTCTATTAGGCATTCCCTACAAGCTTATTATTGCGTTAATAATGTTATTTTAATTTGTATAATATAAATTAATATAATATTTACATATTAGTTATTTAGTACAATCGACCCTTCACTATTTGGGCAAGAAATACTTATGAAGTTTAAGACTATTTTTCCGAGTGTTTATGTAGGTACTCTGTGTTTTTTATATTTATGATGATAATTATTACTGCATAATTATTACAAAAATCAAGTACATTCATCAAGTACTAAGCCTCTAAAAAAAACAGTTATTAAAAAACCAAGCCTGATGTTTGGAAGCGCACTTTCAATCCTTTATTACAAATCCTCATGTGAACAATTAACATCCGCAAAACTAACGACATCATTTTTAACATGTGTTTATTAACTGTACAGTTATTATTTACAAATCGTACATAATAGCAGCACATGCTACACAAACCCGCAATAAGTTTGTGCGCGCCCTAACACATGATCCGTAGGGCTACCTCAACGCCACCTGATTTATTATCCCGAAGACAAACACATTAGCACAACCTTATATTTACACTGAAACACAATTAAACCACAGGAAAAGCAACCTTACTTCCCCGTGATAAAGGTTATTGGTAGTTTTGTATGAGGATGTAAGGAGATCATGAATCAGCATCGCCATATTGAATTTTAACAGCAATCGCGAATAAAACCGTCGACCTGTCAAAATATTTAAAGTTATTTGTGTGCGCAAGAGTGTGAGGAAGCCGGTAAAGGAGGCCATTGTTTTTTATTTAAATATGGAAGCAAAACATTTAGTTAAAACCTTTAAAAGATGTGTACATAAAGTTATCGCAAATACAGTATAATGATGATTTATTGTTTTCCACTAACTCCGATTGATTAACACAAACAAATGATTTCATTCTACCTACTCTATTCGTTGCTTCTATTACCACAACAAGTTTTTATTTTACAATCGATCTATTTAGTATTAGCTACAGTGTTTTGTTTACTATTCACGTTAGGTTTGAAGCAAGAATGCCATCAACAATGGACTTCTTTGACGTGAATTAAATCACATTTTCTTACAATCTTTGAAGTCTATGTAGTGTGTCTTGCGTGATCAAATCAGGAATGATGATATCCGCAAAAGAACCAAGGTTACCGACATAGCCCGAAGGATCGTCAAACTGAAGTGACAGTGGGCAGGGCACATTGCTCGCAGAACAGATGGACGATGGGGCCGAAAAGTTCTGGAGTGGCGACCGCGTACCGGAAGACGTAGCGTGGAAGGCCTCCCATAAGGTGGACCGATGACTAGGTCGCAGTCGCGGGTAGCCGATCAATGCGAGACGCACAGGACCGGTTGTTGTGGCGACACTTGAGGGAAGCCTATGTCCAGCAGTGGACGTTTTTCGGCTGACATGATGACGATGATGATGAGTTCACGTTTTAAGTGTATTCCTGGAAGGATTAGGTTAGAGGTGCACCTTAAGCACACCCCACTTTCGCATGCGCTTTTTATATTTATTTAAGTCCCACGTTTTGCTATTGCGAGCCTATAGCTATAAACCGTGCCAAATCCACTCTGCGGTTTCTTACAAAGACACAGCAGATTGTAAAACCCAACGCCTTACACTTTGAACAAACTGGTACTGGGTATCGAACCCACAATCTCATGCTCAGCCATTCGAGCTTACGATCAAAAGCCGAATAAAATTGTATTTGATGCCCATATAGCCTATCTAAATATGTAGGTAAGTTATGTAGTTCTTGCACCACATTCCTCCTCCTCTCTCCTCTCAACTCACCCCACACAAAGCCTACGAACATACCACTAGACCATCTGATCAATATTCGCGTTTCTCCATCGACCCACATTTCGTCACAGAACTGGTTCTAATAACTCAGCCCGGGCCACAAGTATCGACTAATTAGATATTATTTATTGATCGTAAATTACTATAAATTATGCATCGACGCTAACTTGCGTTGTTTATGAGGACGCAGACTCGTAACTCTGAGTTTAATGATTTAGACAAGTGTATATTGAAATAGGAGATTTTGCTTAATTAGGCATTTCATTTAACTACTGAACTAGTTAAATAAAGGTTATATATTTGTCTATTTGTTTGTTTAGATAGATAAAGCGAATATACTTGATGGAGACGCTAGCACGTCAAGCCACAATAATCTGTCAAATTTATTTGATTGATTTTCAACTTTATTGCTGCAGCATTAGGTTCAAGGTTGATTGGGAAAATTTGACAGTTTCGGGTAGCTTTATGTGCTGGCCTCTGTACACCAGAATGCCAATTCTTCTAATTGTTTAGTAACGTTTGCATGCTCATGTCAGTCGCAATCTGTCAAAAATGTATGGAAATTGAGGCTTTTTTACTATTTTTTGGACTATCAAATGTTGATGCGTAAAAAGTATTCCAAATGTTCAGTTGAAAATTTATCGATAGTGTACAATCTCTCGAGTTATTTTATAATCTTACGGACTTTGCTATTTTCCGATGACATACATATACACAATCTTTTTTCGCTGTCTTTTATCGCTCTTCCAATTAATGACACAGTTTCAGACACACACAAACAGTTTCCACATCCGTTGCGTGGTTTAGGAGAAGTAAGCGGAGAAACAGGCAGAGATAGCGATGATGATAAACAGGTAATCTCTGGAAGTAGTGTCTCTTCCACTGTCACCATAGCTCAGGGACATAGGTTACGTTTTACCCCGGGAAAGTGCACGGTTCCTTTAGCATATACCAAGGGAGTGAAGCCAAGGGGTAAGCTAGTGTGGTCATTATTGAATTCTGATTAAGAGATTGTTGGTTTTAGTTGAAAGTGTGGCTATATTGACTTAATTTAGTGTTACATTGTAATATGTGAATAAACAATTGAAACATGTTTATCCAGCCCGCCGTAGTAATGTTTTGCTTCTTAAACTTCCTCCACTACAATCGACTCAGTCAACATGACTACGGAATAAAACCTTCGATTAATGTCAATAGATGACAAGTTAAGCATAGTGAAATTTTCAAGTAAATTACTTGAAAATTGTTGGGGAATTTTTGAAAATCCAATGTAACTACTGTTTTAAATCTTCATCGAAATCGGTACCGGGAGCTATATTTATAACCAATAAGTATTTTCGCTATCCCGTAGTAGTCTCGGATTTGGCCATCCACGCCCACTTTAAAAATCATTCTGTATTATAATTGTCACTTTAATTGATTCGAGTGGAGCAAAATGACTAAGACTTGTTAGTTTTTAACAGCCAATAATATTGCAACGTGATTAATTAAAGTCTTTAGTGAAACAAAAAAAAAACAAATACAGCCATGTCCAGTTTAATACCCATTTGTTTTTGAACAAAACAAAAACAAACACAAAAACAAACACAAAAACCCAATCAATTTGTCAGTTGTAAAGCTCCGAAGCCTGTGCTATTTGGCATGTAGATATAAAAGGCCACAATTCTTAGAACAACAATCAGCCCACACATACATATGTAAGCGAGCCGCGGCTGAGCACTGACATCTCGTTATGAAAGACGTAATAAGGGCCTGTCACACGAAATGCTTCAAGTTGTTGCGATTTGCGATCAACAGCTGTAGGTGCAAAGAGAACTTACAATGTCCATACGACACATACCTAAACACAAGGACCTATCCGCTCGCTGTCAGCTGGTAATGTGCCCAAGAGACTGGCGGCATTACCACGTTGTATGGCAATACTTAGCCTCTGACCAAAGTAAAAGCCAGCTCTTGGTCACGGGAAGTGTCAACCAGCCGTTTTGAAATTTCTTTGAAAAGGCTATGTACTAAGATATATGTATACCCTTCATTGCTGGTGTCACTTGAACTGGCCTGAATAAAAAAAAAACATGCGACAATTTTAGTTCCAAAAAATTGGCACATGTAGTGCCAATTTTTTGGAACTAAAATTGTCGCATGTGCGTCCAAAATTAACCATTCTTCTAATTTGGAAAATACGACTCGGCAAGCTATGTACTTTAATGAGCAGAGAGTGATCCTGGTTGTTTTTCAGAAGCTAATTGTTACAAACAAACACGATTAAAATAAAATGCGCATGATTTTCGTAAAATCGCTAATCGCAAGCGATAAAAGTATTGCGTCTGCAGCAGGTCTTAACCTCTCCATATCAATAAAATGAATGTGCCAACATTAAACATAACTTATCCGCATGATTTATTTGTTTTTTTATCCTCGGTTTTTAGCACTAAAGGTCTCCTTAGAGGTCGCTACAATTAGGAATAAATCAAACAAAAATGTTTGTTTTTTCTTGCTAATGTAAACTAAGATAGTTTTTGTTTGGAGGTCTAAGGTCAATGTTTATCTATTCAAAAAACACATAAAGTATGAATCGGTTATAGATAACCTGTTTTATCTAAACTCTTTACGTAAGTAAGATGAAAAGTTTAAGAACAATATTTTTACATTCTCTCACTCACTCACATATAATCAATTGATTAATGTAAGTAAATATTGTATTATTTTATTTGAAATGATTATCTATGGAGTTTCTTGTCCGTTATTCTACATAGGAATCTACTTTTGCGAATGGACACCTAGAGTCACTATAATATTTTATTTTTAAACTGTAAAATTGACGTTCAAAAGTGCCTTTAAATGGTAGACCATTTAAAGGCACCTCCCTCAGTGAAGAGTAATAGAGACTGCCTATTTGTTCTCACGTGGAAATATCGTGGAATTCCCCAAATGCTCCGAAATCCTCAACGTTTAGAGTGTTTTGGTGCCATCCTTAGTCAAAAGGTTTGACAGAAATATTATTATCTACGTGAAAAACGACCAAACCAAATAGGTATAAAACTGTCATAATAATATCTTGTACAAAAAGTCGGTCTATCCCCAGAATACTGTTCCAGACTTACTTATCATACACAGTACACATGTGATCACCATACGTGGAAACAATGTCCCACGATAAATCCGTCGTCGCGGAGCACAATAACGCATGCGCTACAAATTGCGATGCGCGTGCGCCGCTAAACGTGTCAGCGCCTGCGACGTCCTCTGTAATGTACGGGCGACAGCGGTGACTACTGCGGATACGGGACTCGATTAAACACTGAAATGTTTTATATGAATCTGAAAATCTTGAACATATTCGTGTTAATTTTTACCACAGTCACCTTTGAATCATCGTTAGTAAGAAAGCTCACCTATTTACTTAATAGAGTAAAGATTCTTAAGTTACCGCCGTCTGGGGTCATGACAAGCTTGTATTATGTACCTAAAACCACACCTACAGTGGACTAGGCAATCGACATCGTCAATACATTCAAGAGACTACACCACTGCTCTTCTTTCTTGTGCTACGTGACAGGTCCACAGAAAACAGCTCTTTAATTCGTTCCTACCTACCTCTGCTGGTGATACTTTGTTCTTATAAGTAGCATACTCTGGGTGCATCGTCCTCACATAATATTAAATTAATTTTTGTATACCAAATTTTGTAAAATCATTATTTGAAAAGAGTAACTATGGAATTTCTTGTCCGTTCTTCTCCATAAGAATCTACCTTTCCGAATGGACAGTAGTCACTTTATTAATGTAATATTATTATTTTTACTGAACTGTAAACGATGACGTTCAAAAGTGCCGTTTAATGGCCTAATTAAAATAAACGTTATGACTTTGACTTTGACGTTAATTAATTTATTCCCAAATTCATGTAAATAGAACTAGATAGACTTAGCCTAGTAGCTGCGGTAGATGTATACTGCAAAAAGTCAAACATGGTTCCCATCTTAGCCGACCATGACTTAGGGCTGCCAGTTTCAACACAAAAAAATGCTCAAGCCATGCGGTACAAACGGCTCGTGAGCAACTAAACGTGTCAGCGCTGCGCCTGCGACTGTCTTCGTAACGTATGACAACGCGGTGACTACTACGGATGAGAAAAAATAAAATATACAAGCATTTCTTATAATATTTTTGTATGTGGTGAGAAAAGATATTTAGCAGAGACTCTTGGAGTTGGTTTAGCAAGAAATTGAATTGTGATTCTGTTTAGATATTCAGCAAGAATTATGTAATGTGAATTTTCTTTGAAAGTCGCTTATTATGGCAGTTTAGTGCAAGGCTTTCGTGTAGTACTAAACGTTTACAGATTGATAGGTATTAGAACGGTCTGAAGACGGAATTTAATAATAAAAAACATCTTCTGAACGTCCAAATCTACAAAAGCAGTCCCCTATAACCCCCGCCCGTCACCACTTCCAATTGTTTTAGCAAACTCCCCAGCAACATAAACACAGATGATTTATTTAATGGTGAAAAACCTAGAAAACACTAATAAAGACTAGTAAATACTTTTTAAATCTTTAGTCTCAGAATAAATTACTTAGGTACAACACAGCCAGTGTTATTAAAATGTAAAAACTTGTGCAAACTTCTAATGAATTCAGCCCATTTGAAATTCTACGAAATCTGTTGAAATATTATCGTGCTAACTTTTTGTTTTCCAACAGCCATTTCAAAGATATTTGTTTGATGAGAATTTAAACTATTACCCACCCTACTTAGATTCTTCGGAATTAATTCAAGAATTAAAACTTCCTTCAAAGATTATCGTAATTGTTGTTAAAGAGAATGCTTCTTGAAAACTATTGAATAAGTTATTTAAATTGAGGAAAGTTTCACTATTAGTAATTTGGAAACCTTCATGACTTTTACTATAGTGTATATATGTCAAACGGCAGAAAATGGCAAACGCCGTAAGATTGTAAAATATCGCGTGAAATTGATAACTATTTTTTCTGAATAAGTTACGGATATATTGGAAACTATTGAATTTGGATGGGATTATTGTATACAAAACGATTTTTTCATAATCTATAGAGAAGTTATAATTTAAAAAAGATTTATTACAACCTTACGGAGTCTGCAATTTTCCGGTGACATATATATACGTTTCTTCCTATACAGAGAATTCCCTGTTCATCAGGCTCTGGCTAACTGACTTTCGCGATGCAATTGTCGAAATGCCAGAATGTTTGGGACTAAAATAAAATAAAAATGTCTTTATTATCCCCAGTTCATTCATCTTATGGTAATCAAACATATGCATCGTATATTAATGTATTGCACAAAAGGTACTGCTACTGATTCCCAAGCTAAGCTTAAGCTTGTATTTTGGGAAACAGTGTTCAGCCGCAGGAAGTTACCTAATAAAATACGAATACATTGGTTTGAATGTCGCTGCAGTAGGCAAAACTAAACTAGATTGGAAGCGCATGTCAATTCCTGATAGTATATCATTATCATCATATCAGCCGAAAGACGTCCACTGCTGGACATAGGCCTCCCAAGTGTCGCCACAACAACCGGTCCTGTGCGTCACGCATCCATCGGCTACCCGCGACACTCACCAGGTCGTCGGTCCACCTTGTTTTTCATTACGAGTTATATTTATTTATTTTATTATAAAGTTACATTTATTATTTTATTGTTATTACGAGTATGTCTAAAGGCTCATGTCATAATAAATGGATTTTACAACGCTGATCGAAAAGTCTGACCTTTATTAAAAATAACAATTTAACACATAATTATTTTTGTCATTTTAAACTGGTTCAAGCCGTTATTTTGAAGCTGACTCACCTGATAAGAAGAGAAGAGAAGAAACAAACTCTGTGGTCAAAGTTTTTTTAAAGTCCTTGTGTTTTTTTTATTAACATTTTCAATTAACTTTAGTTCTTACCTCGACTTCAGCCTCATTCAATCCTTACTCCACTCCTCACATACAAACGCCCTTGTATTGTTCCGTTACTGAGTTGCAAGCCATACTGGTCACAGGTTATCGCGCGACCCCCGGCGCCCGCGCCAGATTTCCGCGAACCCTTATCACTGCGCCTCCTAGTAAATGCTTTCAGATGGATAATATTATATCGTGACTGGCTGAGCTGCTTTCTGCGTACAATTAAATGAAACAGTTTTGCTAGATTACATTCTTGGGATTGGTTAAGGTTATCTGTCACCTTTGATAATCTAGGACTTCCTCTTATTTTTGAATTTGCGATTTGAAGTCGAGTTTTTGTCAAAGCCTACTTAAGCTTGAAAACTAGCATTAAAGTATGATTTGATACTGTCTTAACTCTAAATTCTCAATTTACAAACTTGAAATTTAAAATTAAGGGCGAGAAGGGCTTCCTATTAATCTTTGGTTCTTACCAAGGATAGGAAGTCAAGTGTCAAAGCTCCTTAACTAACGGCCGGTTTCAATAACGTATACTTTTAACCAACTGTCAAATTAGCTACCAACAGTAGCTGTAGCGTCATGTTTGAAAGGCAAATTGAAACCGGCCGTAATATGACTGCGAGACGTTTGCTAGTCAAGGAGTGACTAGTGTAATGCCCTGCCTTGACGAAGACAAAAGCGTTTTCGTTCTTACGCAATTATTTAAAATGAGCTTTTAACCCTTTTTTATGGATGGAAAATCATCAAATGACTTCTTCCGCTCTGGGTGGAGTGGAACGGAGCGTCAGACTCTTACTGACTATAACCCATCCATGTTCCTTCTAAAGCCCTTTGCGTTCCAGGGCTGCGGTGACTCTTTCGAACAAATTCCGCAACCCTGGCAGGAGCTTCTGCCCCTGGGTTCGTCGTCGTGGAAAGTACCTTCTTATCCCGAGGGATGATAATACTGAGATAAAAAATATGTCCCTACGTCCAGATCCAGGTCATATGGTTCCCATAAGCCAAGTTTTAAACGAATCCATTCACCCGTTAAGGCGTGGAAACGCATAATCATTTTTAGTATGGAAGTATAGATGATCGTCTACAGGATTCTAAACTGAACTGCGATACTTCATTTTATGATAACTATGTATCATCATTTCTTTTTTAATGTATAATCAGCTGTCTCCATAATACTGAGCTGATGGGTGACAGCTACAGGCCATATTTACATAAGTTTCCACAGGAACATAGCACCAACACCTATACAAGGGGGAAGCAGCAAAAACAGAGCAATTACAATAATAAACTACCTATAGATATCGCCAAGGTACAGCCAACAAGCAAGTCATGAAATATTTCTTTATTTTTTGGAATTAATAGCCAATCGTAATTTAATGCTGTGACATGTTTTTTTCGAAAACAATTAATATTAAAATTAACAAGTTTTCATTAATAAAACATGGACTCTATTAACAATCATCTCTTACTTTTTTGTTGACCATACTGACATCCAACATCGTTATTTTTTACACCCTCATTACAGACTTGCTAAATAATTCATTTGGACTATATTTAAACTGCTAGCTATGTCTATGCCCCGGCTTGGTCCGCCATCATCTTTGCTATAATACTATAATGTGGACGTTTCAATGCAGACTGTAGAGCCTACGTATGTTCCTTACATACGTAGGCTCTACAGTCTCTCTGCTAAGGACTGTTGGTTCGTTTTAATCAACTTTTTTCGTATCTTTATTGGTTGTTACCAGATAGCGATCGCTGATGAAGGGATTATTAATTTTTTGAACGATGTTTTTAAGTACCATTTAAACGGTTTCAAACGCATTATTCAATGACTTCCGCTTGCTTCATCAGTTCATAGACGTTTGTCACATTGATTGCAATGTGGAGTTTTCAATCCAGTATTTTGCTGGTATTTTTAACTGAGTATTTAGTTACATAGCGTTGGAATGTCAAGAGCATACCATCCGTTAGCCAAGCACGGTAGCTATGACAGCATTCTCTCACGACTCTATTAGGTACAACAATCTACAACAAAAACAATTCGATCAGTTGTCTCTAAGCGCTTACAGCTACTTATCTATTATCTAAGTGTTATTAAGTTATTCCAACTGAAGGGCGGATTTTTAAGAAGTGTTCGCACATAGGGACCCATTTATGACTTGGATTGTCGCTGCGATGATATTGCGACTGTAATGTAAACTCTTTTTAAGTACTGACTATTGACCTTCTGAGGTCTTATCTATACTAATATTATAAATGCGAAAGTTTGGATGTTTGGTTGGATGTTTGTTACTCAATCACGTCATAACGACTGAACGAATCTTTATGGAATTTGGCACAGTGGTAGATAATAGTCTTATAGTTTGCCCCGGGAGTATATTTCCTTGGGATAATTTTCGACACTCACGCAGGCAGAGCTGCGGGCGGCAGCTAGTACTAAAATAATGTTAATTTTAGGGTTGCGATCATCCGTAAAAAACGGATCCCTTTTGGAATGATTCTATTGAAATTTGGTACACATATAAACTTGTGTAAACGCGTAACGAAAATAAATACATTTTGAGTTTGGCGGACACTTTAAGGGGAAATGTTAAAAATAATATAAACAAGCTTTTCAAACTGTACCATGTCGTATCAAATAAAAGCGCTCATTATAAAGGTCCAAAAAGTTTTTTTTCATAATTTTAAAAGCCACGGTTTTGTAGAAATTAGATGATAAA
This sequence comes from Mamestra brassicae, assembly GCA_905163435.1. NCBI lineage: Eukaryota > Metazoa > Arthropoda > Insecta > Lepidoptera > Noctuidae > Mamestra > Mamestra brassicae. The sequence continues at coordinate 729,704 of LR991004.1, forward strand.
TGAATATTTACGCCCTTATCTCCGAAACTACTGAGCCTACAATTAAAAAAAAAACACAGGTAATAGTACTTTATTTATTATATACTTAATTTCCAAACCTATAAGAAGTCTATAGCTTTAAAATAACATGTTATAAATTAAGATTCGTTCGGAACCCTTTGCACACGAGTCCGACTCGCACTTGGCCGGTTTTTTAAAAGGTTTACCAATGTCACTCAAATTCATATTTGTGTGCCACTTTCTGTGGCAGGACACAGACACCCATTATATATAATTGATCCACCTTCTTGTAACTGTGTACACAAACATATTTGATTGATTTGGTATATTCATAAAACCTAAAGGCGATGAGCTGAGAATTTCGTAAATTTCTCAGACTGTTTCTGTTTTATCAAACAGCACCAGTCCCAAACTGTGACAAATCAATTTCTTTCGGAAATCCATACGTTCATTAGTAAAACGTACACAACTAAATTAAGTACAAATACATAAAATAAATTAACATGTCAGCTTTTGACAAATATGTCGCAGTAGCGGGCAGGTATTTAGTGCCCGGTTGATGGCAACCAGCTCGCCACCTATGACTAGGAACTGAAACAAATATGGTGAAAAGTAGATTTACTATAGGTACACTTCTGGCAATCCCTTCGAGGAATACAAGACTGATGTTATGTTACTTAGACACCTATGATAATACACAGAACTTCAGCCTGCTAGGTTCCAGTAAGCCCAGCAATATCAAGTTTCCCATTCATGGCCAATGTTTAGTAGAAGCAGTGAGTCACACAGACAGACGGACGTGCCTACATGACTGTGTGTACTCGTAAGTAGCAAGGTGTCGCATGTACTGACGCGTCGGTACGTACGTGAGACATAACATGATACAGGTTTTTCTTGAGAAGTCGCGCAGCTTCCAGCGAGGGCTGTGGCTTTCAAGTGTTAAATTATACACTGGTACCGCAATTTTTCATACATTAACTATCAGAGATTGGAATAGGTAGACTATATTTACCTAATTTTCGTGGAAGTAAGTAACATAGACTTGATTGATAATAACCTCCTGTAAAATCCCGGGATTATAAAAACATGAACTGGACTTTGAGTATAGTTACATAAAATTGATTTGACAATCAAAAGAAGACAGAGTTATGCGAAAATAAGCTATTTAATTTAACAGTTTTAGAAGATACGGAACTCTAAATCATAATAAGATTCTTGTTCAAATTTATTTAAAGCGAAATAAATCATTTGCAATTTCTTAAATCCCGGGATACAATCGTCATGTTTAGGATTCCGGGATTTTAGAGGAGGTATTAGCAACTCTATGTTACTTACTTCCACGAACATTAGGTAAATATAGTCTACCTATTCTGATCTCTGTTCAATTTAAGAATTTTCTTTATCAACCACTGTTGTATCTAGGTTTACCTTATCTACCAATCCCGGAATGTTGGAAACTAAAACTAGCCGCATATTTATGACATCGCAGCATTTGACGGGAATTCCTGTCCATATGACGGATTGATGACCATTTGAACACCCTCCAAAATTTGGGTGATAAAAAGAAATTCATCCAGATCCTAGGTAAATTCTTTAGACTGAGTATCATCTTCGTCCGTTCAGCCTGTTCCCTGCAGTTCAGATTCCAGAAGAACCTGATGGGCTGACGCAGCTGAATATACCTACCCAATTAAATAAGAATAAGAAAACGTTTATTCGTTCATTGTTACATAAATGAGCGTACAACTATTACATAATTATAATATCTGTAACTATTTAATGTCAGTATTTTGTGGACGGTGGGCCCCAAACTAGGTTCGTCCGTTCGTTTATTTTTTTCAGTACATTCATTTACACTACTGGTAGAAACATAACACTTGTTTAAAACCTGTAGAACCTGTATTGGGGTCCTGAGTTGTGATTACATTAAATATAAATTACACTTCTCAACAAACTGGATCGACTTCTTAACAACTGTATTCGTTTCATTTTTGGCCTTCGTAAATATGATCACATTTCTTCTTTCCGTTCTCAGCTTAAATGGTTGCCTATCCGTCAGAGGAGATCCCTCAGATCCCTCTGCATGCTCTTCACTATCATGAACGATCCTTGTGCTCCTGATTATTTAAAACAATATTTTAAAGTGTTGGGCAGTTCTCACAGTCTCAACCTTCGAGCATCTAAAAACTTACTTCTTCATATCCCTTCTCACCACACCGGGTTTTTGTCTAATTTCTCCGCTATTTCTACAATTAAACTCTGGAATATGCTACCCCTTGACATCAAGAAGGCGGAGTCAAAATTTTCCTTAAAGCGTAAAATCCGAAAACACTACTTAAAAGCTTGTCATTCTTAGTTGTTCTTCGTCATGATTACTATGAATTCTCTTAATCGGTATGATTATTATATATCATATTTATTAGTTTATTATTTTAGCATATATATGTATTTTATTAGTATTATACATATATCTGTATATTCTTTCCGAATTGTTAAAAATCAATTTTGAATCTTATTTTTATTTATTGTACACCTACCACAATATAGTCTTTATAACCCAAAGGTTGACTGGTAGAGAATGCCTTGATGCATTAAGTCCGCCCATGTACCACTATTGTACATAAAGTTTAAATAAATAAATAAATAAATTGGGTGGAATTTTTTTGAGTCGTGTAGTAAGTAGCTTGTTGTAAACAGTAGTACATGACAAGTTTAAAAATTAAAATAAAATATACTAAAAACAAATTAACTTACAAAATCAAGGTGTGTGTCTGTTAGCTTGTGAGTTCTGTAAGGGTTCTTGTGTGAGTTGTGTAAGTGTTTTGACGTGACAACGTCTAATGAATCGATGAACGCCGGCTGCACGCACGAAAAAGGATGACTTATTGTAACGTTACGCTCATTGTAACGTTACGATCATTTCATCAATGTTTTGTTATGACGTTGTCACGTTAAACTTTCGTCCGTAAACCAACTTTACAGACAACCAATTTTTGTTACATGTTTTGTGTACTTATGAGATATTTCGTTGAATTTGTACTTTTATTTAATATGTAAGTGTTAAATACTGACCGATATTCACCATGGATGATTCCTTCCTTCTTTAGGCTGAGTAGACTGATATCAATAAGTACCAAGAATGCTGCCAACAAAGACGTCGACAAATGCAAAAACTAAACATTTATTCCAATAAGTAGGTAACTGATTACACCAATCTACTCAAACCTCATTTACATACCTCCCATACGGGAATAAGGAAATGTAACTAGCATATAAACTGCTAATTACCACTCATTCCAATTAGTCTATAATAAACTGGCTGACTAATCAAACGTGGTATTAATTAGCTTTCCTCGCCAGCCCTGGGCCGCGTGTTCGCTTGCGCAGGTTCCCCGTACGACGCGAGGTGACACCGCGCATGCGCCGGAGAATCTTAATTACTGTCTTTAGAGGTAAAGGAGCTGGAAGGAGCTTCGTGATAGTGTAACTGAAACTGTGTTGTGTGCGCAGTACGGGTGACATATCAAAGGAAGTGCTTGACTATGAATCCCGTGTTTTAGAACGATGGTCAATTGTAAATCTGAGTTAAAAGCTCTATCCACACAATTCCTATTCTAAATTAAAGCCTTTTTCTGTCCCTGGACTCCGAAACTGGATAAGCCTCTGAATTTATACTAAACTAGCGGACGTCACGCGGTTTCACCATCGTAGTTCGCGTTCCCGTAGGAGTACGGGGATAAAATATAGCCTATGTTACTCGCTGATAATGGAGCTATCCATTGCTGTAAGAAATTTTCAAATCGGTCCAGTAGTTTTTAAATTTATTCGTTACATACAAAAATACAAATCTTTCCTCTTTATAATATTAGTATAGAAGTAAAGATAGTATAGAAGAACAGTCCCTAGACTATGACGTGTAAATGCCAACATGATTCCGTTGTGAAAAGGAATAGTGCTATACATCTTGTATAGCTCCGTCTCATTCCCACACCGACATCACGATGATTTTAGGACGTCATAGCAACACATGTAAAATCTGACACTGTCTTTGTACGGAATTAAGTTAAACTGCAGTACTATTATGTGAACCTCTCAGGGTGAACACTTAGGGGAACTGAGTATGGAGTGGGTGAACTGGCAATCTATTCATCGTTCAGCGACATAAGTTCACTTCACGCTCATATTACCTTTAAACAGCGTGGCGATCATGATACGACAATAAATCAAAACACTGGCAATACTAGTTCATACGAATATGTTGTCTTCTATCACAGATTTGATGTCACTAACTGCAACAGACTGCTTGGAATATTTCGTCAGAATAGTAGTCACTATCCTTGACCAGTTTGACGTTTTATGTAATTGGAAAGTTTTATTTTTAATTTTGGTGACAGGATAATAATACTTTCAAAATATTCCTATGAACCAGTATTGCCAGTATTTTCATTTAGTGTCGTATCCATGTCTCCACATTGTATATTTATTTTCACCGTGATATATCAACATAATAGACCGGCTGTACTTCCCAAAAAGCAAAGCTTCGCGCGGAAGCACCTTCCAGTATTCTTATGGCAACATTTCTCGGTTACTACCTACCTATCTTTGGTACCATCTCTAGCCAACAGGTATCGTAATTAGATACTTACTGGCAACACCTCTGCATTAGCCGGTATTGCCAACGATGTTGCCAATAGGAAAAACTACTCAATTAAACAGCTATGTGGTTGCTACAACCTGATGTTTATTTCTGCAGCTTTTACGAGTATTTTTGATGAATAGTTTAGATAAGTTTATGGAGTGACATGTGTATGCATAATTAAGCAGTTTTCTGGGAACTGTGTAATGAAAATAAGGACAGATTACAAGTCTCTGTAAGTAAAAGTTTACGACAAGTTGAATGATGATTCGAGTCGTCACAAAGCATTTATTTATTTACTAACTACCGCCTGCGGCTCCGCCCGCGTGAATGTCGAAAAATATCCCAAGGGAACATCTATAATCTACCTCTGCGCCAAATTTCATCCAGATCCGTTCAGCCGTTCTAACGTGATTGAGTAATTAATATCCATCGAAACATCCAAACTTTCGCATTTATAATGAGATTGAGATGATTTTAAATCTTCATGCTACAAAAAGGTACAAAGGCGGACTTCGAGCCTCAAGTATTATCTACCAGTCAATCACGGGTGGTGAAGAGATAACAATGCAAGCTAAAAATGAAAAAACTATCACACCCTAATTCCCTCATTAACTCTTTCGTTTCTAGCATTGCCACCCAAAGTTTCATATCGTGTTGTACCTACAATATTTCCTTGTTCTTTACTTGTAAGCCAGCACCTAGGGTTGCCAACCATAGTGTTTATAACAGTATTATACTTTTATTAGCCCATTAATACTTTTACTGTTCTATAAAAAAAAAATACAAAATACTGTTTTTATGACCGCTGGTATTCGCCAGCCAAAATAAGACCTAAAAACTATTGCTTCTATTGATTAAAAATAAAAATGAGCTCCACATTTATATTAATATAAACTCAAATAGTCGAGAGGCTTATGAATATTTTAAAAATGATAACAAATTGTTCGAGAAGCTCCTAAAAACATGTTTCAAAACGTCGAAAAATAAAATACTATTATTTTTACCCCGACCGTAGTATACTATATTTTTTTCTAGTACAATTAGTTGGGAACCCTACCACCAACCCACTTTATTCCAATTCGTTCCCTCAATAACACCAACATTCTATTTCCCCCTCATTCCTCACGAGTACAAACGTAAAGCTCCTGCAAGCGTCCTCATATGAACAGTAAACCATCTACAATTCCTTGTGAACACCTCATCTTGAGTTTCACGACCGACATCTTAAATCTTAAATCGTCGCCGAATTTCCCCTGTTATGACGTCACACTTTACGCTATTGTTACTGGGATGATAGCGGAAAGTTGTAGAAGGGCCACTCTTAGCAAGTGTCTAGGAGAAGACGAATGAGAATGTTGGTTTATGGATACGTTCAACATCATCTGTCTAGCCTTTTCCCAACTATATTGGGGTCGGCTCGCAGTCAAACCGGATTCAGCTGAATATCAGTATTTTACGTGGGTAATAGGGTATTTCTTGGAAAGACTGGCGTCAGATTTTCTGGCTTCTGACAATCATTAACGACTGCCAAAGATAGAATAGAATAGAATACTCTTTACTATGTACACCATATAAGTTACAGAAAATATAGATGATGAAAAACATGACATAGGGTGGCACAATGGACGGCATTATCGCTAAAAGCGATCTTTTAAAGACAACTTTTGGAAGGATTTTAAAGAGAGAAGGAAAGACAGTGCTGTAGGTACAAATGACAGCTAGGACCATAGGTTTAACGTGCTTTCCGAAGCACGGAGGAATCTCGATATGTTAAGATGGTCACCCATCCACAGACTTACCTCGGCAAGCGTTGCTTAACCTTGAAGATCGACCAGTGCAGCTGTTATTATTTAACCTCGAGCTCTTCATGAGTACGTTAAGGAACAAATTACTGGCAAATGAAATGTATATTAATTAAACTAAGTCTGGCTAAAGGCCAATAATAATAATGACTCTCAGGGGCCCTGACCACCGGTAGCTTGGACCCTGTTCTCGATACCGGTGAGCTACTATTTTTTATATTTTTGTATTTTAATATTTAATAATGTAATTCACATGTGTATACAATGAATAAAGGAAATAATAAATAAAGAAGATACACATACTGACAAATTAATAATAAATCATGTACCACCTACACGCGAGAATAAAAGCACGGAATAAGGGAATTCATTGGGCATCAAAAAGTTCATGTACCTAGGTGATGTAAATTAATCTCATCAACGAAATGTAAAACTCAGTTAACGTAATCGTAAAAATATAGTCATCACACGTGCGTGATAAGTTGATAAGGATACCCACTTTGTGTGAGCCTTCTTAACTTATACATCTAGTATTTCCCACACACGATTCTCGAATACCGCATGCGAACAATGCATCGTGATATATTTCCTTATTGTGTGGTACCCAGAGGTTTCTATGAGCCTGTTATGGAACATTTTCATAGGAATCACTGCCACATACATACACACGCGCCGGGAATCGCCTGTGTTGGTTGACTTCGCTTTCTTTTCCCTTTTTCTCGGTTATTTATTGTTCACTGACATTCTTCGTATAAATATGATGAGAATATATTTCTTTGTGACATTGTGTTTTTATTTTGTGTGATTGCCTGTGTGAGCTTTATTTTGCCTTTGTGGTTTGTGAAAAGCTTTTCATTTGCTGTCATAGCTTTTAGTAATATTTTGGTTAGTCTCGTTAAATTATGAGTCATGGGGCAATGTTTGAGGCGATAAATTCCGCCTCACGAGGCTATCCTCCTAGTCCTCCTGAAAATACAATTTAAAAGAAAAAATACGATATCAGATAAAACTACATCACCTAATCACCTTCATATGTTTTAACATAGCAGAAACACCCGCAAGTATTATAACAATGACCTACCATAACAATTAAATCATACAAATATTTAGTCTCCCATCCAATCAAACACAGTAAGCAATAAATCAATTAAACCGTTGACCAATTACAATCGATGACGTAGCGACACCGGCGCGGGCGCAGCGTCCGGTGCGAGTGTCAACCTTTACAATACACACTGCCACACTCACCAGCCTTGTCAAAATGTTATTTATATCAATTCTTGGTTAGGACGAATCATTGTGATAGGCGACAGCGATTTTGATGCGATAACAGCAATTAAAGAAAATATAAGTGTTTATTTGCGCCAAATAAGACGCATCCTACAAAAAAAAATGAAACAAAAAATATCTATAACGTTCACGCAAAACGGCAATTGCTCAACATAGGTAATGCTGGGGAGCTGTCGAGACAGCCGGATTCCGCTGGATTTCAGCGACTGCCGGGTATTGACTGGGTGATGTCGACCGAAGCAGCAGTCATTTCGACTGGTGCTTCTTGTAAATGGGCCGAGGAAGACCCTGGAAAAGTTTGGGTATAAACCGTAGGCAGATCGTGGATAGACTGTAGATATCTAACTTCGAAAATTTGTATCTCAGCCAGGCAGATAGATAAAGTAACTGAAAAGAAAATATACTGAATTTAGACCATAGGTGAGGGTTTCGGAATTTGTTTTGGGTTGTGGAATTTGTTCGAAAGAGTCACCGCGGCCCTGGAACGCAAAGGGCTTTAGAAGGAACACAGATGACTTTTAGTCAGTAAGAGTCTGACACGCCCTTCTGCTCCACCCAGAGCGAAAGAAGTCATTTGATGATTTCCAATCCTTAAAAAAAAAAAGACCATAGGTGAGATGAGGAAGGTGGATAACTAAAAATTTTAAATATTTATAATAGCACTTGAAGAGGCAAACTGGCTCTTACCCAAATCAAATTGAATAAGTCTCCTTTTTCGTACCTACATTGTGTGTTTCTGTGGGTGCCAAATAAACATGTTTTATTTATTTCTTTAAGTTGACGACAACGCTTGTCGCTACCGCTGACGCCGTGCCCCGACCCTATCTAAAGCGACATCCAATAAATATGTAATTAATAACAATATAGCTAGACAGACCGCCGTTGCTCAATCACTGCGGGTCACCTCACACTAACACAATATATTCACCCTGCGGGGTTATTTACAGCTCAGCGGAATTACGATTTACGGTCGGCAAGTCGCAGTTAATTAAGTTATTTGGGTATTTGACCAATCTGTCTGGGAAATGTTTTGGTTTTTGTGATATCTTCACAACTATTCGTTACCAACCGCCTACCATGTGAGAGATATTAACTTAAACTGGAGGTATGCTAGGCAGACAAATAGGTAGGTACAAAATTCTCCCGACCGAATTTCGATCGTGGTGCCCAATATTAACAAAGATTAGTCAAGGATCTACGCAGGAAATATTTATTATAGTGTACAAAAGTGAGCACGTACACTTGCATTATCGCTTGCTTCGGTACATTCTTCAAGGAGGTTATTTGAATGTTATCGTGTTACAAATCATCATCCACAGTTCAACTCCGCCCACGGCTGGACATAGGCTTCTTTTCTCTGGTGATAGTCTCGACGTTCCTGTGCCAAACTTATCCAGGTTCTACCTACGATTTCAACAATATCATTTGCCGACGTCGGCGGCCATGACAAGAAACCCTAACGCGAAGCTTAAGAATCTGAATCAGAACTGAACTGAATCTCTAAAAGAACAATTTTACTGACGTATCCAAAAATAGACGTGAAGCTCAGCTCGACGACAACAGGCCTCCTGTCACCCGACACCATCATTTCTCAAACTTTTCCCACATTATCTCGGAAACGTTGAAGTTAAGTTAAACAGTCGCTTCAGGTAAGCGACACTGCTTCCGGCTGAAGCGTCCTGTTTCAGGCGTTAATTACTGAACATTTACAATGCCACTGAAAAGTGTCGGGTTTGACTCGATTTAAGAATTTAAACGCATTTTTTTTTCTATAATTTGTTTGAACTATTGAATTATAAATATACTTAATAATACGATACGCGATATACCAAAAAAGCGAGCCCAAAATAAGTTCACTCACAGTCTCAACTGAAAAACTCTGCTGTTGCCCATTTGAACTAAAAACAGTTTAAGAGTACCTTGGTGTTCAATTGGCATCCTAACGGCCGGTTTCAATAACGTATCTACCTTTAACCAACTGTCAAATTAGATACCAATAGTAGCTGAAACGTCACGTTTGCCTTTCAAACATGACGTAAATTACTAAATTTAAAAAAAAAATTGGCTGTCTGTAAAGTCGGTTTACGGACGATAGTTTAACGTGACAACGTTATAACAAAACATTAGCGTAACGTTACAATGAGTCATCCTTTCTCGTTCGTGCAGCCTGCGTTCATCGATTTCACTCCTTACATCACCCATTGGAAAAAATGACGTGGCCATTCGTATTTAAACGCGAACCTGCTCATCCAAATGAAAATCATGACTAACACTGTTATGTATCTGAGAGTAACCCAAAATATCTAAAATAGAAACACTTCTCACTGAGAAGTGCAGAATATAGTAACACTTTTGAAACACCTTTTATACCATAGTGTTGACTTTCTGACCTGAATTATATTTTCAAACCATTGATTTATTTCTGTATTAGTTTTAGACTCGCCCTCCATACACTTCAGAAATACAGATACAAAAGATAATTGTTCCTTCTGAAAGAGTCTATTGAATTTCAAGAGAATTCAGGACTCAGTTTATTGAGATAAAATATCTTTCAGAATAATTGGATCGAATTTCAGGTTCTTTGGTAAGTATTCAATATCGTTTTCTGAAGTGGGTACTAAAAGGAACGAAATATTCTTTTGTTTAAGATTGGCAATTTGTGATAAGTATTATTGTTATTAGTAAAATTATTACGTGATATAAAATTTAACTGGTCTGTCCCCGCAGCGTCACTCCTGCGCCTGTTCCCAAACAACGCACATGTTTTAGGATAAAAAAACAATAGAAAGTATAAAATAACTTAATTTCGGAAGTCGGTGTTTTTAGTTGTTTCTTCGTTTTTAACACTGACTTCCGAAATTAAAGTGATTTTAGACTTTGTAGTGTAATATTTGGAATTCGGTTGTATTTTTCTGTCAAAACAATTTTTATTTTTCATTTTTAGTACAACACACCACACCCACACCTAATAACACCACTATAAAGTCACAGTAAAGCAAAAACGCAATTCCGTTTACTTGGATGACATATTTTTCCAGCTGTTATGATTAAAAAATAAAAATACTGATCCGATTTGATGACATTTCTATGGGACTAATCGGAAAGTATATCCTTTCACATAAAACAATGTTCAAATCGGTTCATAAATAACGGAGTTATGAGGCAAGGAAGAACAAACATAAAAAAAAACAGAAATACAACCGAATTGAGAACCTCCTCCTTTTTTTTGGAGTCGGTTAAAAAGTAGCTAAGATAAAAACACCGACCAATGGAAATAGTTTTAGAAATCGGATCTAGAGATAACATCCTACGAACGAGTTTACCCTTTATGATATCACGTACTTGTGTCTTTAAATACCTCGAAAAGCTAGTCTGAAAACTTTTAGGTATACAGCAACCATTACAAATGTGTCAAAATCTTCAAATAACGTGTTTATAACTTCCACTTAACTGCATCTCCAAACTCCAAGTTACAACTTGTCAAAGTTAGCGAAGGTAACCGATCCTCCAATAATGCCGTGATAACTGTTATAAGTGGCACCGTAGGAGTGCCGGAGTATCGTCGTACCGTGCCGTAGTGCCGTCGTACCGGAGTATCGTAGTACCGTGGCGTAGGAGTCGGTAGGAGTGCCGTTAAACTGTTTATGGTGCTGTCGAAAACTTTCAGTTCGTAGTACTGCACCTCCTTGCTAAGTTTCAAAAGTAAGTTGGCTTATAACTTGTAAGGTGCGGTTTGAAACGTGTATGTTATTGTTGTTCACTGCTCTTTTAGTAAATAAGCTCCACTTTGTTGAGCTTGGAGCTGCAACTTCCTACTTGGGTTCTAAGACAATTCTGGGACTTCTATGCGTACCACGGAAGGTTACACCCCGCGAGTAGAGGCTCGGGGAAAAGTAAAATGTAGCTATCTTGACTAAACGGCACTAAGGAATGGATATGGAACCGAGTTGCAATCTATCCTGCGCTCTGTGCACCAAAACATGCAGCCCAAGCGACCTCTGCGGCGTCACCGACGATGCGTAGATGAGGCAAGGTTTAAGCCAAAGAAATATAAATTACTGTCGCGCTAGAGACACGAACAAGAGTAAATAAGCTAATTATATATTCTAAGCCCAATTTCTTTGAATTACACCAATGAATTGATGAATGCTGTTCGGATTCGAACAGCAATCCAAAAAGCCTTCGTGCCAATATTCTATAACAAAGATGAAACTACTCTTGAACTCGGTTTAGATGTGTTGATCTCCGTCACAACATTAACAAGTAAAATTCGATATCGCAGATTATGGAACTTCTAACAATATATCTTTATAAAGAATACAGCAGTCACCGACAAGACGAACTACAAGTTGTGCTGTTAAAAAGCTCCTTCTCAATATTTTCTATAAATAAGTAAAAGCCACATGTACTGACATGCAGTGTTGGGTTGCGCAGTAATGTGTGTAACTTGATAGTTGATGTGTTACCGACAGGAATGTGCCCTAAATATACCGGGGATTCGAATATATTGGGATTCGTCGTGTTTAGTTGACGGTGTAGTTTTATTTTATCTGTTTGAAAGCAAAGTAGGTAAAGCTTACATGATCACTATATACAACCCTTTAGACTAAGTTAAGTTAAATTATCACAAAAAAAATTGAGACCACTTCATTCTTACACCTACTTCTCGTAAAGGCGCCGTATATTATGATGAAATCTCAAAAAAAGAAGTTGGTAGCAGGGCTGACTGCTCAGGGTAACTATAAATAAAGGTACCTAAATGTTAAACATTCGACCCAATTCAATCCGTTTCCTTATATCTCGCGGTTACACACACCAATAAATTCATTTTATTGTTCACATTCCATTCACATTTTCAAATCGTAAATTAAAACATTATCACAAAATGGCCGGCGACATTTATTTTGCGCGCGAAACAGTTCAAGATGGCGTCGCATTGTCGGCCAAAACGCGCCCTGGCCCCGCTCCAACAGGACTTGAGAGCTGGACAGAAATAAGGCCACTCACTGCCTCCTCGAAAACACCCTGGATTTTCTTTATTGCTCATTTTTATGAGGAAGTAATATCCTATATGATTCATAAAATGCGAACATTGGAACGCAGTTTTATAGTTTTCTAAAACAAACCTTATACCTACAGGTAGCCCACGAAATTCAAATTTTCATACGTTTCTTGCATTTTGCAGGTCAGTGTCAGGTTGTATGTTGATAAAAATACGATTGGCGACCGTAACAAATATGGTTTTACTGAGTTATAATGATTAAAATCATCAATACAGGTTGTATCATTCGTGTAACTCGATTGAATGACTTTTTCATGAAATAACCATTCAATCGAGTTAAATGAACTTAGAGGGTTGTATTGATGATTTTAATGATTATAACTCTGTAAATAAATACGTGTTACGGTCGCAAATCATATTTTGTTCAAAGTACAGCCTGACACTGCCTTGCAAATTGCAAAAAACATAAGAAAATTTGAATTTCACGGTCTACCCTGGCGCTTCCACCTTAAGGATTTTAGTGGAAGGAAAGTTATTTTTGCCAACTCAATTCCTAATGGAATAAAAATGTGAAAAGGCATAAAACCAATCAGCTCTGAAATGTTATTAAAGGAATTGAGTGGAAACTGGAAAAAGTTAATCAGAATTTTAAAAGTAGTAAACCCAAAAGAGATTTGGATTAAGCATGAAAAGGTAACATTTCTTAGCTAGGGTACGGTTACGGTATATTAAATCCTTATGTAATAATAATGTCTGCAAAGTTTCGTCATGACTTGATGTTCACTACATTTCATTCATTGTGATCGTTTCTTAAGGCGCAGGTCACGACAATGGCGACGGTACGAATCACATCGCGCTGACAATATCCAGTAATCCGATTATGTATCGAGATTAGAATCGAGTGACTCGTATCGTTATTAAATCGATAACGAGGTGAATACATGTGCGGGGTTATTCTTTGGACTAGCTGTAGGGCTGCCAAATGTTGGGGATATTGTTGCAAATGTGTTTGAACACAGCTGTAGAAAAATAAAGCGTTGATAAAAAGTTTCATTTTATTTTATTTTAGGTAGGTATTGTGTTTTGTAACGCGTGTTTCGAATTAAGATATAAATAATGAATACTTAAAAATAAAGTTTACGATTCTAGTCTAATTAGTGCTCATTATTTTAACTGGGCAATTTATTTTGAAAATGATAACTGATAACCTTCTTTCATATCTTCACAAGCAACTGTATTGCGCAGCTTATTTTTATAACACGATTCTGTATCATTTTTAATACTTAAACTTTTCCATTAATGTTCCAGCTTTTTGCCGCTTCATATTCATAAAAGTCATCGATAAAAAACATGGAGTCAAAAGGTGAAAAGAAATCCTCTCAAGTAAAAATATTCTTTCGACTGTGACAAGTCAAGGCGACAATTATATGGAAATTCAAAGAAACGTAATCGGATTATTTTGAGTTGACTGCGACACATGTTGACGAGTTCGACGTTTTGAGAGCAAGAAACGCGACGCGACACGACTTTAAATCGCTTTATGCGACTTTGAATACTTATCAATTGTAGATGCATCAGGTACGATTAGCTCTTCATCGCAACAGAATTTCTAAACAAATATGTTTGGTTTGATACGTGTTCATTGTTCTTTTTATTTCGATGTAGGTGTATTATTTTCCTCTTTCGCTTGAACTATTATTGTAGCCTGTCTATACATTCGTATTCGGCTTCATCAAGTACAGCAACTTCAACATCTTTTGTAAAGTTTTCTGTTTTCATCACTGCAATCTGACTTTCTGTACCCAGCTTAGCACTTCATTTAACATCGTTTACAACCTTAGCTTATTTCCTAGAAGATGAAATGGGAAAGCATGACAGCGCTAAACAGAAGGGAATGGAGGAAGTTTTCCAACAGACAAAGTTGTCATGACTCACTTTTGCCATCAATATGTATCTTAGTAAAGCTTTACTTTATTATTAGATACATTATACAGCCTTAGCTTAGAAGTTAGTGCATAATTTCTCAAATCAACTAAAATCTTCACTGATAATTTTACTCCAATCGGATACGTCTCCTTTATCAGCCATCCAATTTAAACTCTCTTCCTAACGATATGTCCACACGGTTCCTTTGCGTCCATCTTCTGTCCACGGCAGTTAACAATGAAAGCGCGTCCCTACACTTCGTCGACTTAAAACCGATAACATCAAGAAATAAACAGCAATTATCATAGACATTACATTGTCGCAATAAGAGCTTTTATTTCTTTTACTGCCAATGATAAAGTTATTGCCGAGTTCAGTTACAAGTACGTAGGGATGTTATGACTTCAACTCCGATAAGTCGGAACTTCCGATTGGTATTATACCTCCGGTCCCGACTTCGGCTCCGACACTTTTAAATCGAAGGTTTTAAGTACAGGTCGAAGCATAGCGGATAACTTTTAGAAACAGATTTGTGCATGGCACGTGGCGCACTTCGCGGGGTAATCGACGTCAGAAAGCATGTGGGGAGGGGTCATACAGAAGGTGTTTGAGCAATTTAATATTGTAGAAGCCTGTGAATACACCCTCGGAATGAAACTTGAAAAGGGAGACCAAACTGAAGCTAAATCTAAATATAGAGAAGCCTTGTGGGATGTATCATGTACATAGCCGCTTGTACTGGGCCAGATATTGCACATGCAGCAAGTCTATTGAGCCAGTTTAATAAATTGTCGCTCAGAAGCTCAGGAATACATTGAAAAGCGGCTAAGCGAATCTTACGATAAAGGGATACATTATAATATAGTATATGAAAAATCTTCATTAACCGTTACAGGTTATGTAAACTCAAGGCTCACTGAGCGTTTTTCTGACCAGTTCAGAAATCAATCTTATCAAACCAGGCTTTCGATGCCTGTGTCATATATTTATTACTTTGCATACGATTGTATAAATTCAAGTTCTTAGAACAGATGTGTTGCAGGGGAAGTTTGTTTCACCACTTCTTCCCAGCTAATACAGTAGGAAATGGTGACGCTGCGGGCGTTTTAGGGGACGGTCTTTATGTGGAATTTGACGTTCAAAAAGTGCTGGCTCTCAGCCTAAATTGAATCAATGACTTTTGATTTTTGACTTTCTGACACCGATTACTCTTTCGCTGCCTTTAGCACCTCTCTCTTCTGCCACACGATTAACTTTTGTTCTGATAAAATGTATTCCGTAACATCCCTAGTTACATGATACATACTATCTCGTATCTTTTACTTTGTTGTTAAATGTTCGTAGGCTGTCTGTACGGACTCTGTGATACGTTTGAGATTCTTATCTGATCTGTTTCGATAGTTATTTAGTTTGGTTTATGTCACTTTCTTGTTAGTGAAAATGTCTATTTTATGTACATTGTTATGTTTTTAAAGAGCATTGATTGAAAATCGTTACTATGATTCCAGGAAAAAGGACATAGAATATTTATAACGAATTTATCTTCTTTTTATAGCAATGAGAAGCCTACTTAAAGGTGAATTGAGTCTTGGCGTTTTATTCGTCACCATATATCAGCCGAAAGACGTCCACTGCTGGACATAGGCGTACCCAAAGGGGGGGTTGCCATAATCGCCACGATTGGCAGGCGGGTTGGCGATCGCACTGTAGCTGTTGTAATGCAAAGAGAATGCTGCTGCCCATTCTCTAGTGAGTCCCTTAGTCGCCTCTTATGACACCTATGGAAAGTGATGAGTTTGTTTCATCACTAGGTGAAAACATCAACTAAAAGAGCCCCCAATTCAATCATCAATAATCTTTCTAAAAACCATTTCAACACAACATCTGAAGAATGCAAAAGAAACAAATCCATCGTCCTTCGTCTTCATTTCTTCCTTTACGGCAATATGGCCGAACTCCGCCGTGATTGTGCAGCGCTCCCGCTGAACGTCTGAACACTGTCGTTCAGTCGGTCAACTGTTATCTCCATCTTAATGCCTCGCCCCAGGACTTGTGACCGGATGCTCTCACCCTGATAACTGGAGACGAGAAATTTAAAAAGACAGGTCATGACGTGACGATACTGGAGCATACTTGAGAACCTACTTGAACGTCAATTTAAATATGTAATTGCATTGCAAAAGCTTAAATTGAACCGTATTAATTGCGTTATAGCAGCAGTTTCGGACTTAAGCTCTATATGAATAAATAATTACATAAGTTTTAGGTGTGTGTATTGTACATAGAAAAACCTTTACGCACTAAAAACTCCTATAGAATACAATAATCTTCGACATGCATATACGAACTTAAGGAATTCGACAATTCGGAAACACTCTTGCTTGCAAAGCAAATAGCACTGACACACTCGCACATAATTTTATTTGAGTGCCCAGTCTCTTAATGTGCTCTATAGAGTCCATGGCATATCTTAACTATGACATCAATCAAGCCCAGCTAGAACATAACGTACTTTTAAATTATTTACTGGTGCACAATGTCTTGTCCTCACATGTACAAGTGGGCCATGGACTACGGAAAGGCGCCACTGAAGATCGGAGCCATATGAGAACCCCACAAATCATCGTCTATATATGAGGACCTTATGGCTTATGGCTGTGTTGCCATCGACAAGCTAAAAAGAAGAACGTCTTGTCTGGTTCATAGTCTATGACACCGAAGTCTGCACAGGCTCGTCGGTAGCTATCAGTTAAAAGTATCGCCACCGCGTCCGCCTCTACCAAGACACGCAACAACAGTTCCATTTAAATACTACATAATGTATTCAACGTTGATAATAATTTGCGCAATATTGGACACAATGTAGCTTCGTAAAAAACACAGAGAACCATTTAATTTTATTGAGACACTGCTCTCCTACTCTTTAGTATATACCTACTGACAACAAGAAACAGTGTAGGTGCCTATGTATTTTACTAACTTTTACTACCGGCTTCGTAGTTACGAAGCATTGTCATTATCCTGGTAGTGCCAGGATAATGACTACCAACACTATCTTATGTCTAAAACCAATCCATGGTACCCGTATTCCATATTACATTCCAATCTGTTCAACCATTGAGTCGTAAATCGTTGTGATTGAATACAGGCTTTCACATTTTTATTGTTAGTAGGATGAAGGATCATATTATAGCAAAACCATAATGAGGAATCTAAAATAAAGATATAATAAAGGTAAAGCAACGAAAGTCATCTTTCTTGGCTTTGCCTACCTTTATTTATTGAAATCCATTGACATACCAATCAATTCCAGCCACGCAGCACACAGAAGTTAAGCGATTTGTGTATAAAGGTGATATTTCCGTTATCCACACAAATCGCTTCATCATCATCATCATACCAGCCGAAAGACGTCCACAGCTGGACATAGGTCTCCCCCAATGGGGGGAGGGGTTTGCCATAATCACCACGCTTGGCAGGCGGGTTGGTGATCGCAGTGTAGCTGTTGCAGTTGTGGAATTTGTTCGAAAGAGTCACCGCGACCCTGGAATTTAAAGGGCTTTAGAAGGAACACGGATGGGTTTTAGTCAGTAAGAGTCTGAAACGCCCTACCGCTCCACCCAGAGCGGAAGAAGTCAATTGATGATTTACCATCCTTAAAAAAAAAAAGTTTAGCTGTTACAATGCACCGAAGCACAGATGATCTCTGCCTCTTACGAGACCCACGGGAAGTGATGGAATGGTGCTATTCTTTCACGTCTGACACCATACAGAACCGACACCATACATTAATCGCTTAAATTCATCAATACAATCAGAATACGACACTAAACTAAACTTAAAAATACACAAGCGACAAATGTGATTAGCCAAACATTCCTACAATAAACTGGATTTGCATGTCAATGTTATTTGGAGCTAAACAAACTTGTTTTACTAATTATTTGAAACGCGTGCCGTCAATCTCAGACAATCCGATCAATTAGCTATGTAAATGTGTTCATTGAAATATAAGAAACAGAAGTTTATATCCGTCAAATACCCGAACAATGGCTCTACAAGAACCAGAAGGAAAAAAGGCTAAACTTAGGGCAGGTCACTGCAGAACTGACTCTCAGATTAGGTTAGTTGAACCTTAAGGCCTGACTTCCTGGCTAGAAATCCGAGAAGTCTGCTGGCCTTAAGATAAATAATGCGAGTGAGAAAACGATCCCATAGCAGATAAGATGGCGACTTCTTTGACGGTGTTATTAGGGGGAGTTACAGACGATTGGCCAGTTTAATTGACAAAGATTGAAGTCTAGCGGTCAAAGTAAACCTTCTACCTACTTTCCGTTATACTGACTCAGACCAAAATGTTAGCAAACTTATCGAGATCGCTAAATCCGTGATAATAGAGATATACCTACCTATTTAAGTTTAATTGCGTGTGTCCATGTGTGACCGTGGAGAGCCGAGTGGTTCCGAATCAACTCGGTAACGAGTGCGTGCTACCGAATAGATTAATGTGGACAGATAGCGCTGCGTTAAGTACCGCGGTGATATACTGATGTCCAGTCGAGTTTCTTTAACCAGTAGTAACTAGTTAACCTTCAGAATCTTTGGATGTAATTAACACGGAGATGGAACTGCGTTTTAACATGCAAGTATACGAGGAAAGCATCAAAGTAGCTTTTGGTTGTCTGAGCTTGTTTTCCTAAAAAACCTGCTTGTGCAACAGCCGAGCTCGTTAATTGGGCATGGTGTTTTTATTATTTGTTTTAAAGGTATCTTTGATATGGTATTTGGTCTACGTCCAGCAATGGACACTGGGCTAGTTTCTACACCCATACTTTACACTATTCATACCTATAGCCACCACCATCACCACCTACGATTAAGTTCCCGTTAATTACTTGGCCGACAATTTCATCCAAATTATAATCCTTTTTCGAATTTATTTGTTGATTGATTAGTGGCTATTTGGAGGTCGTGAAACAGGCCCTTAATATTGTAAATGTGAAAGTAACTGCGTTGTTAACTGCTATCTGATTTGGACGAAACTTTACACACAGGATTAAGAGTCCCCCGGGATGATTTCCGATTTTAACGCGGGCAGAGCCGCTGCAGGAAGCTAGTATATTTACTTAATGGAAAGTGGTTTTACGCAAGTATTTTTGTGAAATTGTGAAAATCCTCATAAGTAGTTTTTCTAACACTTTAGAAAATTACAGAATCACACAAGTTTGAGAACGCAAATCGTAAATCAACTGCGACTTTTGACAGTAATATGTTCTTTATTTTGCAAGCTCACGCTCACCGCTCCGGAGTTTGTTCTTAATTAGCGATACACTGAGGTTTTTCTGATTCTCCATGATTGTTTAGTTGATTATCTTGTGTTTCCCATATATTAACGTTTCATTATCGTATCCCTTTCTTAAGGTTCAAATAACTTACATCATTATTAGGTACTTCTTACTTAACTACCAATGAAAACATCAATGTAACCAACTCGTAGGAATTTTCCATTTCAAATTAACATAAGCCTTAAGTTTGACAAGGGCCACAATCCACTCATTTTATCAGCCTTACCTATTCTATCATCTATTTATTTTAAGCACACCCAAAACATAATTCAAATAAACGCCATTTCACATATCACTTACGCATAGGACCATACAAATTAATTCAAACGATGACAATCAACTAATAAGATTACAATCAGTCCATTCCCCACTTAATTGAATCCATTCTTCTAAATCTATTCACCATTCACAGATTCTTTACAATACACGTCACTATTATATGCCCAGCACTATCTAAATCTAACTGTGAACAAAGGAATGTCAAAACTATTCGTTTGACAATACAAATGTCACCTATTGTCAGGGCACAGACAACCAAACGGCTGGTAATGTCAAAATATTTGACATGTTTGGCCTTACCTGAGATAAAGCGATTTGAGATAAGTTCTGAATGGATTTTGCTTAAATGTTTAGTATTTCATGAGTTTAGAGAGAATGGTTGGTGAATTGTGTCCCGATTTCACACAGCTTAGTTGGCAGTTTATTGGGATAGGCCCAAGTTCTGAATGTGTGAAATATATTGTCGATTATGCTGGCTACTGAGGTCCTAATTTGCGGGTGTTCTAATAGATCGGATTCGCTGATTAGGGCCTATACGGGTCTATATGTATAATGTAACTTGTCGAGCGAAAAATTGAAACGTGCTTTGTAGAAGTAAGTTGGAAGTTATAAATCTATGTAATTAAATACCTTCCCTATCTGCTGCGCTCCTTAAATACCTGCTCCATAAAGGAGGAAGGAATTACTATTTCCATGGAGAACAATAAACACTCAACTTGCACAAGTTCTCACTAAAAGGCTTTAAAACAATAATCTTTTATTCCACGAAAATCTGTTGCATCTTTTATTGACATTTAAATAGTAATCTGTACCTACAATATAATCCTCTCTCGAACTGATCTTGGGCCCCTTATCGCCTGTCACAGCTTTTCGTCCATTTTTTGTGACCACAGATTATCACCGGGTCTATCCGAGTTGACTTGTGACTGCTGTGACCACATTGCTCGTGTGCCCTTTTTGTCACATCCGGATTATAGTTTTTGCGATAACAAACGTTACTGATAAGGCTTTCAGATAAAACTTTGTATTTGTATTGGTTAAAAGGATGTTAAAGAAAAGGTGCTGAGCAAACTGCAATAAACTTAAATAAATACAATTTGTGCATGCTAAAAGCTACGTGCCAGTTGAGCAAACGGCTTTCTATATTTTATTTTTCTGTTGAAATCCACTTCGGAGAAAATACAACAAGAATTTTCAATTTCATGGAATTCCGCGCTTAACACTGGTTTAAAATTGAATAACATCTTAATGGATCCTAGAAACTACTTCAGTGTTTTCATTATCGACTCTGTCTCAAGATGAACACGAAGAAAATATTTCGTACTAATAACCTAGTTCCATGTTTTTAATTAGCCTCATTTTTTCCGATACTGAAATGAAAGTCGCGCTTTTTGCAGAAACTCTGAAAGAGGAACTAAATGATAAGAAATACTAGCCAAGAAATATTTTCAATTAATGCCTTGGCTTCAATTTTTAGAAAGAATTCTGACTATAAGGTTCTTAAGTTTTAGTTTAATTAATTTACTAGAGGTACACCGCAGACTACTTTTCTTGCTATAACTATTATTTTAAGTACTTTTAGTCCATCAAAAGGTTCTCTGGTTGGTAATTAAGTTTGTATAAAGGAGTTGTGTATCGATACAATAAAGTATATTCTGTCTATTTATCTGTGCCTTCTGAGTCCTTGAAATCATTTAAATATTAAGATATCTTAACAAAGTAATTAAAACGTATAGGTAAGTAGGTACATATTGTGACGAGGATATCCTTGGCTCCTAGTCTCTGGCATACAAGGTAGCCCTTTTGAATATAAAAATATTTTTTGTTTTTTTATGGGACTCCGGTACCAACCTTCATTGAAGGCAGATGCCAAATATATTATGAAGTTTAAACATTAAAGATAGTTTTATTTACTATAATATCAATCAGTAGCACTAGCGTGAGTCTGCTGGTGTTAAAATATGATTTCCTAACTTAAGATCGATATTTGAAAGAGACAAAAATAACCGGTCAAGCAAAAGGAAGTCATCCAAATAAAGTACTACCGCCAAAAGGTAAAGAAAATCTTCTAAACTAGACTCAATATACACTAGTCTAATCCGATTCTTTGTCCCGGAAATCCTCCCGGCCCGCAGTGGGAGAGACTCACTCGGAAGATGTACGGCGCAATAAGTCGGCGGTGGCGTCTAGACACGGGCTGTGTGCTAACATACTCGCTAATACATCACGGGGAACCGAGACACATTGGTAGGTAGCAATATCGGTGATGGAAGATGTTTTGACAATACGTACTGGTAGCTAGAATGTATTGAAGTTCAAAAACGTGCTTATACGTCTCGGAAACTTTCTGAGATAAGTTACAGTAAGGATTTATGACTAGAATGTCTTTTGACGATATGTTTGAGCCTGTAAATGTAAATTACAAAAAACTCGGTTAGAGCTTTTCATCAACTGCTGCCGGTCGATTCTGTAAACATGTCGTAACAAACCTTCACGCTTGAGTGAAGTGATCACGAGGTGAGCTGTCAATCCATATAATCAAGATGGAATGACAGCTCACTTTGTGATCACGTGACATCTTGATTATATGGATTGACAGCTCATCTCGTGATCACTTCACCCAAGCCTTCACTTCAACATGTTTACAGTATCGACCGGCTGATACCAAAGGGCTAACCCTGTTCACTGTACACCTTACAAAATAACCGACAAACCTTTACGAATTATAGTTGACTCTTAGTAAAATGTACCCTAGAAACAAACACATTTTCGGCACAACAAAAAAGAAAAGAACAAATTTTTACCAAACCTCAACATAACCTCATTTCTCGTCGTCGAGAGGAAAATTGCGAATTTGCCCACGAATTTAGTTCATGACCGGTACAAAAAGTCCTCAGTCGACGGAATACAAGAAATTGGACGTTTAACAGAACATATAGACAAGTTTATCGTGCTAAAGGTATCGGCATCGCCAAATCTTCAGTGTGCCACGTAGACAAACTTGTGAAGGTTGTCGAGTGTCCTACACACGACCCTCCAGCTTGAGAGTACGTATTCAAGTTATAGAGCGCTGTGGCCAAATAAACGGTTTTTTTTTATTATTTGTGTACCTGTTCTTGACCTTAATCTCGCCTAATGATAAGTGATGGATGACCTTTTTTCTGCAGCCCCTGTATATATCTGTGTACGTAAAAGAGGTCTAGGAAAAAAAAAAATCTTTACAGAGCTTTTCCGTGTCAATTTTTGCCGTTGTTCTGGTTAGGACTGTCTGTAAAGTCTTATCCTTTTGAACCTTATTCCATTTCATTTGGGGTCATGAGCTCAACTCAGGCTTTCTTCAAGTCGTCAATGACTGACGAACATCAAAAGCTCAAACGCCTACCAATGACCTGCTCCGATAACAAAGTCAAATTCAAAACGTTTATTCCAGTTGGGCCATTAAAAGGCACTTTTGAACGTCAACATTATAGTTAAAAGAATATGTATAAAAATAAAGCGAATCTTCTGTCCATTCACACAGGTTGATTCTTATGGAGAAGAACGGACAACTCCATAGTTACTCTTTTCAAGTAAAAGTTTTACAATAAATGGTATTCACATATTTACAAATATTGCAAACAATTGATTTTACAGTGTGTGAGTTATTTAATAGAAAAATAAAATAAAAAAATACATCTATATAGTTAAATACATTATTCCAACCAGTTTGATTTACTCTACACTCTTGATTGTCCTATGGAGTAGGACCAGCACGCTTTCAAGCTTATCCTGAACGTAATCGTCTAATTTATAATGCATGTTTACAAAGTGTGCTTTTAATGTAACTTTTAAATTTTCTTTCATTTAGTTCTAACATGTCACAAGGTATTTTGTTGTAACATTTAACACGTGCGCACTTTGGCTAATCTATAAAATGGTTGATCCAATTTATCTTTATTTCTAGTTCTAACTTCTGCATAGTTCAGGTCGTTCTTAAAAGTGTTTTCTCAATCTCTCTACCATTTATATTTAACTATAGCTTGTTCTATTCATACTCTAAGACCGAGTCTTAAGCTTCCAACCGACTTGCTAAACAAAAAAGGAAATGTACGAATCTCGTATAGTCAGTGAATATAAATCAGTTTGCCGCGGGGGAAGTTATCGGTCTCTAGATGAATCGACGCTACTTTTCGGAAGGGAACTATATTTTAGCTGCTGACAGGCTTATAAGCATTATTAATGGCAAACTATATATTTGAAGACAGTGGTCGGGATTTAATTGAATATATCGATTTCAAACAACATTTCGTCTTTTAAAAAGTGTGAAATTGGTTTTCCTTATTCCTTTATGTCTATATTATCAATAATTATATTTTGTTTACAAGAATGATTGTTTTTATTCAAAAATTATGAAAAAAACTGTTTCAATAAATACTTAACTAACTATATACACTAGAAATAAAAATTAAAACTCCTGACTAGATTAACCCTAAAATGTGGCGTCAAAAAATTCATCCGCATCGCTCTCGACTGGAAGTGTACCCAAAAGACTGGCGGCATTGCCACGTTGTATGGCGATGCTTAATCTTTGACAAAGGTAAAAGCCAGCCCTTGGGTCACGTGAAGTGTCAACTAAGTGATGATTATGTTTACAAGATGATTTATCTAAAACAGACAATTTCCAACACTTCCGTAGTTACTTATCAATGAACTCTATGTTGCTATAGGGATTCAGAAAGATATTCAAACGTTCACTATAAGTTAGATAGTATTCATCACATTATATCTTTAAGACTATTTTAAAATGTAATTAGGTAAAATACCTATCTACGGCATGCACGGCTACCGACATATTTATTACCTGGTTGTTTCCAAATCTAGTCCAACCACTAACACTTAGGAATACCCCGCTCCCATTTCCAGATGAATCATGATCGTGTAGAAAGCATCCACTTTCCACACGAGCTACTAAAAATAGCTCCACACAACACAATACATCTCGCAAGGAATGCTCACACAATTTGCGCCAGGCTACAATGGGCAATAATTGCGCCACTGTCGCGCGACTGCATGCTAAGTTGAACGGATATCTATTTAAGTTCATAGCGTTTGTTTGGTATTGAATTGTTTCGAGGATTGTGGAGCTGCTTGAATAATAGATCGGTGAGTCAGATAGTTAAGGTGTAATTGTATGTAGATTTAGCCAGAAGTAAATAACTTCGGAGAAGAATCTAGCTTTTTATAGCATTGGCTCCCAACGTGTGCTCCGCAAGAACTAAATTTTGGTAAGCGAAAGATGTCCAATTTTTAAATTTTCAACTCATAATTAATAACATTGATGTAAACTCATTTTAAGTTTTACTCAGAAATATTGTGTACAAGTTTGATTCTATGATTTACTTTTAGATTCATCATCATCATATCAGCCGAAAGACGTACCCTGCTGGACATATACCTCCCCAAGTGTCGCCACAACAACCGGCATCCATGTTCGTCTTGCTTTCATCGGCTACCCGCAATCCTCGCCAGGTCATCGGTCCACTTTGTGGGAGGCCATCCAACGCTGCGTCTTCCGGTACCCAGTTCGATCCAGCCCTTCCCTAGCTGTCCTCTCCCCAGCGACGCCCTAAGCCGAGGCTTAGTTTGTAAGTTTTTATAAGCCCTGGCTGGAGGCTTTAATATTATATTAAGGCCACCACAGGCAAGCCCGGTTAAGCAGTCGACAACCACATAGGTTGAACTGCGAGAAGCCACTCACAAAAAAAAAAAGTCACCCGGTACGCGGTCGCCACTCCAGAACTTTTCGGCCCCATCGACCGTCTGTTCGGCGAGCAATGTGCCCTGCCCACAGCCACTTCAGTTTGGCTATCCTTGGGGCTATGTCGGTAACTTTTTGATTACCACAATTAAATTTCCTTCTTGACTTGTGGTCCCTGCTAACAATAAAGAAATTAAAGTGGTCGCAAGAAAGGACTTACCACTTCCTACCGTTACTTTACAAGAAGTGTCGCCAAACCGGGACGGAAGGAGTCGACGGAGGCTTTTACTCAGCTGTGAAACAGTACACGCCAGCTGGTTTGTTGGCGGCTCATTTGGCAAAACATGACTACCAATCAAACATAGCTTGGACAATGGACTCGGCTCATTTCTCAAATTTCGTCAGCAACCTACAACCTGCTTGCTCAGATACTACGTTTACACGTTAGTGTCTCCTTTTACGGATCTATAGTAAGAATAGTTGATATTAAGTACGCGTGCAGTCGGTTAGCGACTGTTTCCTGTCCATGCACTCCCGGTATGGTTCCGTAGTTTGTACACATTGTGTTTTGCATACCAAAAGCAGCATGCTTTGTTGGTATAGACCACCAGGACGGGTCTCAAAAAAATTCTAGCTCAGAAGCAAATGAGATCTTACCTAACTCTTGCAATATGTGCATTCTCACCCCAATACTGTTGGTATTGCTTTACAAAATCACTTTTATAGGTGTTGTTGAGAATCTTCATATCAGCCGAAAGACGTCCACGCTGAACATAGGCCTCCCCGCGCGTGTCGCCACATCCCGTGGTCCAGTGCGTCTCGCATCCAGCGGATTCCCGCGGCCTTCACCAGGCCTTAATTCCACCTTGTGGTAAGCCGCGCCAACGCAGCATCTTCCGGTACACAGTTGCCACTCTAGCCCTCAGCCTGATATAAAATGAGAAGTACTGGGAATTAATTGTAATCAACAACTTATTAGTTAATTTCCTTCTCAATACTATACAATACTAATAACAACGCACTATGCCACCCACTCACAATGTAAACAAGTAGTAGCAATACGACAGTTGTTGAACAAAGTGTCACATGTCTTGACACAACGTATCGTACTACCTAGTGGCTGGTACCTACAAGTATAACGAAGGAAACTTATCATTCAATAGGATGCAGCTTAACTAAACTTAGCCTATAAACAAAACATAACTTCACCCCACAATGTGTTAGGCAGAGATGAAGCTTGTCTGTTACAAATACATTTTTCCACTTATCTTTTGCTTCGTAATCCTTCCGGCCAAATTTCGGCCATGGTGGTCAATCCCAAAGAAGATTATCCAAGTACGCAAGAGATATTACAGTGCAAAAGTGTGAGCAAACACCGGTTCAATCTGAATTCCTTTAAAAGTCAAATGGGACGGCAATACGACTCGAACGGGGAGACAGAGAGAAAGAGACAGCTAAACTTACTTCCTGAAGCACGGGGGTAACAACAACTTCCGAACTCCGGAGTCCTACAGTGAAACTCCTAATGGAAATATCCAACCCGGGAATCGAATGCAAGACATCATGCTCAGCACTCATGGTATGCTGTACCAATGAGATATTATGTATCTAACTGGACGTGTCAGAATGTTTTATCCAAGCAAACTAGCTAATACTTAATCCTAAGCTTCCTCTCAAGTCTCGACCTATCAAGTTAACTCTGCTAAGCTTCAAACATCGAAACACTGTGCAAATACATATCCTAAAGGCAAGAGTCAGTAAATCAAATGCAACTACGAATACAAACACTCCATACAAATACACATACATTCAATTTGCAAACTAACTGCAGTAAATACATCACAACACCCGGTAGCAGTTCGATATCTGCGCATGATTCACTATTACGTAGGGGTAGCAAAACCAATATTTTCTGGCGTCTATTGAAACTCCGTACCTCGCTAGCCCAGGTCAAAATACTCTAGACAACTCGTGACATTCTATCCGCGATAACGACTGTCAAAATGTCCAAAATGAATAGATTGTCATGCGCTTCTGAAATGGCATCTAAATTATAAATAATAACTAGCTTTTGCCCACGACTTCGTACGCGCATATCCTGTTTTTTCGCGTTCATGTCAGAATTTCGCGTTCCTGTATGGCCTGTAGTCTTACTCATGAATGTGGCTATCATATACAAAGATGATTTTCCAAATCCGACTAGTAGTTCCAGAGCTTAGCGCGTTCAAACAAACTCTTCAGCTTTATTTTATAAGTTTAGATTATATGCATTATTATATAAATAGTATAGAATAGAAGTATAGATATAAATTATCTAGTGTATAATATAATACAATATAATATCTTGGGACAACTCACACACGGTCATCTGATCCCAAACTAGGCAGAGCCTGTGCTATGGCAACCAGACAACTGATAAACATACTTATATATTTCTAAATGCATACCTACATATTATAGACAAATGACACCCAGACACAGAACAAATGATCATACTCATCACACAATGATTTTTCCTGGGTGGGAATCGAAACCACAACCTCCGGTTTAACAGTATGTGCTTATGTTACGATTTTGAGTGTCGCTGAGTCCCTGGTTCCCTGGATGGTTTAGATTTCCACTTGGCTCCGGTAGGCGGCGGTGCAATCGGCTACTAGATTTTTTTTGTTCTTACTAAAGCCAACTCGGCGTGTGTCGGGTCCGCTAGTATCGTATATTTTGTAATATACATAGATGTTACCGACAAATTGCAGACTCCGTAAGATTGTAATAAATCTTTATAAGATTATAATTTCCCGATATATTATGAAAAAATCATGTTGTATTCAATAAACATCAAAATTCAACAGTTTCCAATACATCCGTGCCTTATTAAGCAAAAATAATCCAGCGATATTTTACAATCTTACGGCGTTTGCAATTTTCCGGTGACATAGACTTTCATAAACACTGCTAGAATGGCATTTTGTGTTACACCAAAGTAAAAACTTTACCACCGACGTGCAGCTTACTGTACGTAAGTCTAGGTACCTCTTGCGAGAGCCCGGAGTTTCCTCAACAACAGTACAATGCTATTTTAAAGTGTTCTCTTTATCTGTGACAATGATATCATATCTCAGTTGCTTGTGGTCCTTACAAGACGTAGGTACTGCAGGCTGTCGCACCTGGCGAGAAATATGAACTGAAAGCTCTGGCAGTGGTACTGAATGCAGTGGCGGACTAAGTCCGTCAGAGGCCCGGGGCGACAAAGCCGAATGATTCAAGAAGTTGATGTAATTTTACACAAGCTGTTTATTCAGTTCACATTTCTATGTTTTTATTAAGTGAAAATCTTTCAAGTGGAATTTAAATTTAACTTAAATAAACATAGGTAGGTACATAGATTATGGACAAGGAAAATAAAATACAAATTCCAAATATTTTTTTTATTAACAGGTGAAGGATTTCTTGGTCTGTCCATTTGGCAACAACGTCCAGTCTCCAATCGGTGGCCTGTATATGCCTGCAGAATCTTTTTATTTTTTGGAAAACATGCTCCTTATCAAATTTATCGTTAATTTGTATCAGATTGTCCACTGCTACAGCCGCCATCTGAAGCTTCTAGGATACATATATTTTTTTTCAATAATTCGGAAAATTTCTTGATAAGAGTCATGACCCTATATCGTTGCGAAACCTCTTTTATAAATCGGTCTATGCATTCAGACATTGGCCGACGTATGTTTTCTTAAATTAAAAAATCAGCATCATGACCTAATTCACCCGGTACCGTTATTTTACCTCTCTTCTTCCTCATCTTTCGGTGTTAATGTCCATGTCTTTGCATTAAAAAAAAAAAATATATTAAAAGCGCTATCTACTCAAGCTCTTTTAAAAATCAACTTAAAAGTTTCCTGTTGTTTAAGTTTCTTTATGCTGTTGAAGATCTATAACGAAATTCCTTTTTATTATTGCATTGTTGTATTTAACGTTTTTTTTTCCATTATGTAATTTAATTTTTCTTTTATACCATGTCATTTCAGATACAAATTATTGTTCATGATTAAATGACTTATGAGTTATTTTTTAGTGCTAAAAGTTATAGCAATGTCTACATTCTTGGTTCGTTCCGTCACTAAATACAGATCCAGAAAAAAATATGGAGACTGTAAATATTGTTGAACTAAACTAACTTCCTCCAGTATAGAAAGCCAAAATTGTAACTTGCTACGATCAAATCTTCAAATACTCTTATCATAATAATCTACGGTACCTCGTCCGATAAGAAACGCCATGAAAAGCCTGAAAGGACGCATTACTTTAATAAACCTTTTAACTTTTAATCTAATTCAGTCTGTATAGCGAGGCGATGTAATCCCTCTTTTAAAAATGATTAATTAAGGATTAAGAAATGTATTTCAGCAGAACGTCGGCTCGGAGTAAAATAAATTCACCACCTCTTGGGATCTAAACACGCTTGTAGGGTTGCCACGTTACTCGTACTTTCTGGATTCACATGCGAGATTTTTTAAGTGAAAACTTCTTTAGGCGCGTTGAGCACTTTTTGGGTGAACAAAAATCATGGAACTCGTGTCATCGTCACCGAACGCTTTGGGTGAACAAAAATCATGGAACTCGCGTCATCGTCAGCGAACGCTTTCGGTGAACAAAAATCATGGAACTCGCGTCATCGTCACCGAACGCTCTAGCTTTCGCATAGTTTTCACTTCCCCTTCTATCGGCAGTCACCAAAGACTGCCCCGCATTTTTTTATGGATTTGGTCATAGATTGGGTAATAAAATGCTTGGTACCTAATCCTTTTACAATTACAGACCACGCATTTAAACTTATCTACTTAATGCAGTTGATGTAGGGACCACAAACTTTCATCTATTTTAGGGTAAGTAAACTCTGGAGCTAACGAAGTGAAACTTTATGATTAAGTATGCAGAGGCATACCACTATATGACCTCCTCAAAATCAGGGGCCTTTGAGGAGGACTTTGATGACTGTGAAATTCAGAACTCATCATCTCCCTAGCCTTTTCCCAACTATATTGGGGTCGGCTTCCAGTCAAACCGGATTCAGCTGAATATCAATATTTTACGTGGAGCGCTAGGCAGCTACCAGACCTCCACAACCCATTAACTGGGTAACACGGTACTCCTTGGCAAGACTGGTGTCAGATTATCTGACTTCTGACTATCCGTAACGACTGCCAAAGATCTACAAATGACAGCCGGGACCAACGGCTTAGCGTGCTTTCCGAGGCACGGAGGAGTCTCGGTATGTTAAGATGGTCACCCATCCACAGACCAACCTCGGCAAACGTTGCTTAACCTTGGAGATGGACCCGTGCGGCCGTTATTATTTAGCCACGAGCTAACAATTCAGAACTAACAATTCATTATTAAGTAATTGCAGAGCACTAGCCAGTCCATAAAAAAAATGTCAATCGATATAGAATAGAATAGAAAACATTTATTCGATACAGACACAACACAAATGCAACAAAAACACAAAGTAAAAAAGAGAACAATCATAAGACAACAATTATATAGCAAAATTATGCTGAGCGTGCCTATACCGAAAGGGTAGACATATCTCATACCTTTTAAATCTATGATACGATCCTAAATCAAATACCGTGAATGACCTAATGGAAACCTTTTTAGCGCATTCATACCGTACCCAGACTTAGTAATAGACTTCAAGTGTCGTTTAATGGAAGTGAAAAAGCAGTTGTAGCTTGTAGAATATTTTCAATTTAAAACCAACCTTAGTACCTTTGTAGGTAGACCAGGAAAATGATGAACATTCGCATACTGAGTTCAACTACACCACTAAGAATAAATATTCTCGACAGCCCTATAGTAAGTCCTTCATAAAGGGCCGTATGAAAGGGCCAGTTTAATAACTAGAAGCTCATTAGGTAGAGAGGCTCTAACGATAGGCAGCCGAATGTTGCGCCTAATTACGGTCATTCATACGAGCCGGAGATAGGACGTGTGCCTACGATAGCCAGTGTAGACTTGGTTTTTAGGAAGTAAACCTTTTTGGCGCAGATTTTAGATTTAGAACACATAGCAACCCGAGAGGAGCTCGTGGCTGGATAATAACAGCCGCACGACGCTTGCCTCGGTCGGTCTGTGGATGGGTGACCATCTTAATATTACGAGATTCCTCCGCGCCTCGGAAAGCACTTTAAACTGTTGGTTCCGGCAGTTTTTTGTAGATTTTTAACGGTTCTTACGGGTAATAAGACGCCAGGAGTCTGAAATCTGACAGCAGTCTTGCCGAGGGGAAACGTAGGATTTACCCAGAGACTGGTTGTGGAGATCAGACAGATAGTCGCTACATGTAAAATACTGGTATTCAGCAGCGAGGCGACCTCAGCATAGTTTGAAAAAGGCTAAATCAAATCAAATCATCAATTTTTTTGCAAACATGGGTATAATACATAGGTATTTTTATAATGCATGCAAAGGTTTACAATTTCAAAAATAAGTGGCAGATCATTAGAATTACAATATACCTGCATATTCAAAAAAATGTCAACAAATTACATCAATGAAAAATTAAAATAAAATACTAGGCTAGGCAGATTGTTTCTAATAAATACACCTATTAGGTACTATGTGGCCTTTAGCTGTCCATATAATAGTTATTAGGTAACCGAGTTTTAAAACTTTACTCTTGCATAACTTGATTTATTTGCAAAAAGGTGAAAGCATTTCTATAAAACTTTTATTAATATTGTTTCCACATTTACATTTCAGTTTTTATTACTTTTTCATAGACTATAATTTAAATAAATACAATAAAATAATGTCATAAAATCTAGAGTCAGTCAATAATGTTTTGTGGAAATGAATATTACACGGCAGTTAGCTTAAATTAACACAGTTTATATGTACTAGAAAAAACATGACGTTTTATAATTTACCTGCAAAGTAAACAGACATCTTGTTAACAAAATTAATTGAGACAACGCAAACGGAAAAAACATGAACAATGTATCAAACCACATAGAGAAACGTCACTTAACTAATATAAAAATATTAATAAAAAACGCACGAACAAACGTACCGATGGTATCGCGTGATATATAGCGACAACCCGCTGACTAATGTCTGCTCTACACACTACAAAAACATTAAAACCTCACCACGAAACAACTGAACAAATCGCTTAAAAGCTTATTGCGATAACCATCTCTGTTTTTGTAGCAGACCATTTTAATAAAGACTATAGTGATGCAGCAATGGATTGATCAAACATCGATAGTATGTTAATATTTCTTGTGTATGCTTATCGTAATGTGACACCCAGTGATGTCCAGTAGTATGAGCATCGATCTCACGATAATATCGACATACGATCGCCTGCGCCGGAGTTTTTATGGCTCATCATTTAGTTTTTAAGCCCGCACCGTTGTTTTGACAGTGTCGTTAAATGTTTATGCCTTTTATTACACGTGTAGGTATCGATGCAGTAAAAGTATCGATATCTGCCTTTCGATTAAAAATTATTCGGTTTCAAAATCTCGGTAGCTAGTTTAAGCTGCTATAAAAGACAGCATTTAACTGTACAGGCTGTTACATAAACAATAAACATTAGTTAGTTATGAACTAGCGGTTTGACAGGAACATATTTTCTAAACAAATGGTTAAAGTTATAACGACAACCGTTCCTAAATCCTTTAAGTGGCTTACGGACATTACAAGTATTCGTAAATCGTTGTAGCAAATAAACAGTCAGACTCAAGAACTTTATATTAGCACTGTTATTCCCATTCTTGTTCTAAAATATATTTTTCCAGATCTATTGTAGCGTCATATGTTATGCATATGTGTACGCACCTTAGATGTAGTGTTGCATGTTTTAATATTTAAGTCGCACCGTTGTTAAGTGGCAACACAAGAGACGATTCGAAACAAACAAACAAAACATTATTAATTACAAGTTGGATTTTCACTTCGTCTCCGAATCATCAACCTCATCGTAATAGGCATCAAGGTAACAGATAGAATATCTTCCATCTGCGTTCCCAAACTATATTTCAAGCTGTTTCTGTCTCATCAGTAGTCACAACATTTCCAAGTGCTATTTCTGATAAGCCAATACCATCTAATCTAAGCAATACATCGTCTCCTAAGCCTTTGTCTTTAAAAACAATTAAATCTCCTTCGTTTTTCCTTAGCATACGTCTTAATTAAGCCACAAATACATAATTAAAGTTCGACAGCGGTGTGGAGACATTAATTAGAAATAGTAGGAAAGCGGCGCTCAATTACTGGAATATTAATGAGCAATGAGCCCCTTGAGGTACACCTCTAATTATGCGCAGAGCCGCTGAGCTCGCTGCCGAATTACTTCAGCTAACTTACAAACACAAGCTTTTCTGGTCTCGGGTTTTTATTTTATGATCGTGGTAATAGGGAAACGAGAAATTAAAGGAATATGGTACGAGTAGGAAGTCATAATTCACACTGTACAACTTACTTACCTCTTCTGCGATAATCAGAATTAGCGTGACTACTCTAACAACTATCATGACTAATAATAACAAATCAATTTTATTTCTACAGTATCTATGTATTCAAAAATTCAAAACGAAACAATTATAAGTAGTGAATACACTAGCTACTTAAAATTGCCAACATTAACACCTAAGCAAAATGCTGAATCAAGAATGTGTATTTTAAATAGTCATAAATTATTCTTTAATAGGGTTTTAATCATCACTGTTTCACGTCTAGGCTACTGTCAACGATTCGTTTAGCCTTGATTCATAAACGAGCCAATTATACCATTTAACATAATCCTTGCAGCTCGTTCTAACTCTATTATACTAACATGAATCACATTAAGTACCTATTCATCTAACTCTTGTATCCTAGGTTTCAACACTATGGATTTCACTACATCTTCCCCTGCCAATGTAAGCTCAACTCTAATACCATCCGTTTAAATAACAACATCACTTGACGTTAACCTGCATTTGAAAACTAGTAATCCACACTAAGCTAAATACAGCTTTAGTTTTAAGCTAGTAAGGTTTAGATTCAAATGGTGTGGCACCTTCTGATTATTAAGTATAAGACGAGGCTAGTAATCCAGAGGTCGGTGACAGAATTAGTTCCTAATCAGTTGATTTGATCTCAGTCGAGCGGCGGCTCGTTAGCGACTCGGTTATGTAATGCGACTGCGACTAATTGCATAGCAGTCGCTTTGCTGTCACAACTACATTTTGGACTGTCTAAATGTTTGTAAACATCAGTTAGTAGTTTAGAATCTGTAGTTTGTTTAAAAGGCGATTTTTTAAAGCCGTTATTTTCATTAGGTGTGGGAAGAAAGAGACAGGTATTAATTAGATCAGCGTGATGTTTTCTATATCAACGTTAATTTATTAATGACATTTTAATCTTTCTACTTCATCTTTAGCATGATACAAATTCGTAGCCTACATTCTATTAATCATTCTAGTTGTGTAATTCTACGATTTTACTTACCTGTTTAGATCCATTAACAAATATGCTCCCCTCTTCTACATGCTACTCTGCTCCTCAGATTCTTCCTTGTCCTTGTTAAAAACACCACCATCGTATAAGGTGACAAATTCCTTGTCAATCACTTCGACCCGTTTCGCTCAGTCACCTCTTGCTCCGGAATGTTAAACAGCCAATACTTACGTTTTCTCCAACTCTAAATCAAGTCAGAAATGCCTTTAGTCGGAGTGATAAATCTAGAAACATTTCCTGTTACATTTAAAGCGAGGTATTTGAATACGCTATCAAATGGTGGAGGCGCCGGCTGACCTGAGATACGGAGCGTACGTCACATGTCTTATGTAGGATACCTAGTACATAGACCCATTTGAGATACTGCAAGTGTATCAGCAGGTCAGAGTACTGATAAGCGGAATATTTTTGACGCAGTTGAAGAGTTGAGAAAGAAACAAAGTAATAAAATGTTAAACGTTACGAAAATTGGACAGGCCATTGAGGTAATAAACAACAAGGTCAAAAGTCTAGATAGCCTGACAAATAAACGAATTTGATTATGGCTTTTTGCTAATAAGTTCGGATGTCAAACAAGTTTTTAAACTATTATAAAAATATAGCATCGTTTCATTCAATAAGTCGTTTTGTTTTGGTCTCTTTGCCATTCGTGCAATATCCATGCAATGTTAATTTAAAGGGCATTGGTACCACTTACATTCAAGATTTATTCAATGCATTGCATTCTCGTTTTGATGATCTGTCCATTATTTATGATATTGAGTAACTTACTAGGTACTCAGTAGCATAAACCACTGTTAGTACTGTCTTAGAAATGGACTGGTCTGTGGATAAGTTAATCAAATGTAAATACGTTTAATACCTCTGCACATCTTTACAACTAAGTAGATGATATATATATAGCTCCTTAGGCTACCAAAGATGTTTTACCATATACTAGTAAAGAAAGAACCAATTCAGGTCGTGAAAAGATAAAAAAAACCCATATACACGAAAGTCAGACAAGAAAATAAAAGCGAAGCATTTTAATAACAATTAATTTATTTTTGTAAAAACCTATAAAGATAGTGCAATAAGTTAATGTTTGAAATCATTAAATTAATTACAAAAAACATTAGACTATAGCAAGTAATAACTGATCTTCTTCAACAAGCCACTTTCAAGAATGCAGACGCGAGACTGGTATTCAAAACATATTAATTTATCTTATCAAAATATTCATCTTATTATAATGTCGTCGCTCTGGGAGCTAAATTCCATGCGGTATTCTTAGAAGATATTGATACTTTTAAATTAAAATATTTCACAATAAACGACATGATGTTATTAGCTGTAGATATGACATTCAAAATTATAAATCTACTTTAGTATCTTGAGTGCAAAAGTTTATGAGCATTCGCTCTTTGAAAATAAATATGTAATATCATCAAAAGCGCAAAGTGCTAAACCCTGTGACAAACTTGTACAAATAACCCGAACGACATCAATAAGATAACTAAAGTCATTCGAATTAAGTTTATAAAGTTAAAATCACTAAAGACCATTCCGAGCCCATCCAATAGATTTAAAGCTAATTGTGTTGGCACAGCTAAGTGTGCGGCATCGCTCCGATAGCCGGCTTTACTCGGCCAATTACTTACCACTCCGACCATTCCAACTTGTCTGGCCGACACTTAAACTTTAACTATTAAGTCATTAATATTATGTACTTCCGAACGGCCGCAGTTCCAAGTCCCCAGTTATTATTACGTTCAAACAATAAAATCTTATTTTTAAACCTTGCTAAGATTGCACGGTTTATCGCCAACTATTTTATTTTAAAACGTTCAAAACTTGTTTAGCTTTCTTTATAGTGTTTGTGTGTATTAAACCTCGCAGTAAGCACTGTATAAAATGATCCAACATTTTACAACTGCATTCTTTTTCTTCATTTACATGCGCGCGTGCACTTCAGTTGGCAACACTAAAATTATTTGACTTTTAAACCGTAACAATAAATAAAGTAACATTACGAGTTAAATACATTATAAATCACACCTTTACGACTCATTCACCAGCATAATAGATTATTTGCAAAAGGAAAAGGAAGTGGTCCCAAATGCGTGCCCTACGAGACACCACGACTTGTGACGCCTAAATAAATACGAATGCGTTTTGTTGGATTGTGAGAATTGATATTTATGGTCGAAAAAATGGCGTCCCGCAGCGGGACAGCTGCTCGAGCCAGGGGGATAATGGAGGCCCTTTAGAAATTATGTTTTCGACGTCGAACGACGCACTCGGAATCAAAACGATAAAGTATGCGTTTAGGAATTTATACAGTAACGATTATTTCGTATTTACGATAATTTAATCGCTTGAGGATAACGTTCCAATGTTTGAGATTGGAGTACAAGAACGAGATCGTTGTTTTCGCAATTCTCTGGAATCACGATAAACATAGATCTTGCTTTAAAACGTTCAGATACCATTACATATAAATCAGAGTGTTTATGTTACAATCGATACATGTTTGTGAATGTTGACTGTTTTACTGCTTCGCCATTAACATGTCAGATCACAGGCAAAACTGAAATCATCTGTATTTTCAAGTTACAAACTGATCGTGCTTTACATCATAATATTATGTTAATCAGATTCACCCATTCGATACATGATGCGATGGAATTTTATTAACTGACTACTTACAACATACGTGCAGTGACATTAATTGTCTACATAAAGTAATGTAGCAGTTATGATATTTCATGCTTCCCCGTTAAGTATTAAAACATTATAATCACATGATAAATCGGAAACAAACCCAACCGCATTATTTAATTGAATTCACCACGGCCTCCCGCGGAGAGCCTGCATAATTTGAAAGCGCCAAATATTTAATAAAATAATATCAACGAGTATCGCTTGCAAACCTTATTGATATACTTTTGTTTTTGTTTACAGATCGAAAGCTGCTCTTGTTTCTGACCGTGATTCATAATGTAAGTACTACTTGGTTTAAGTACTTTGAAAATATTAATACGTTTTCATCGCCAAAACATGCACATGTCATAATTCAACTTACTTTATAATATGTTTTAAAGTATTCTGATTGGTACCGCAAGTAGTAACATAGCTGCCACGTATTTCTATAAACAGTAGGTAGGTATTTGTATTGATACCAGCTAGTTATCCTATTTTGATTCATCGATGCACCACGCCACAGAAGAAATCTAGTTCTCAATCCTACATAACGTGAACCCACATTAATGCATTAATTGACTGTTTAATAAACATATTCTAGTAAGATCAAACTAATTAACGCTATCATTCACACTTCGAGCAATAACAGAGGATGCGATTATCAGAAAAGCTGAAATCTCGTTAGCGACACTGCGACCTTTGATTCGGACTCGCAGCAAATTAATTAAATCACCTCGTTACTACATCTACACCTGCATGGAATACTTTAATCTGCATGCAAATTTGTGCCGCCAATACTAATAGACCCCATACTATGGAAGCCTGGCTTGGTTTAATTTTATGCCGGCATCGGACTCGATATTACCATCAATTTATAAGAGAATTTTTACAAGTGCTTTACGCTGTGTATCGCCGATAATATCGGCGCTTTTTATATTAAACAATTAGTCTTCATCTTTTCTAATTTCACTACGACGCGCCCTCTTCAATGTTGTCGAACCGTTGTACAGTGGCCGTATTTTGCACAAAACAATCATAGTTACAGTCACATGAGCATGTATGTGTGTAAGTAGTACAAAGAGATACAGATATTGTATTCATTAGTTCATTACCGATCGATTGTCTCAACAAATAGCCCAAGGATGGTGCACAGACGTGCATGTATCATTATACATGCACGCGACCTTCCTCCAAGGTCGCAGTACGGGATGTGTGAGGCTCCGTGTGAGTCAGTGGAAGCTTCGCCCTCCGCTGTCGGATATTAATGATTCTATTAAACTTAGCCTCCCAAGCCCCGAACCAGCCGAAATTTATAACGTCCGTAAGTTTTACTAATAACTCGTCTACCTGGCCATAAACCCGCGGTTTGATTTAATGTTTCGTTTGTTTTAAGCCGTGGTTTTTAATAAAACATCGTTCAGTTTTTTTTTTTGGGAGGAAATTCTAAAGATGTGACTGTTGCCTCGTTATGTGGTTGCCTGTTCACGTTATTTTGTCACGTCACCTCTTGTGTTTGAAAGTTGTGACAAGGGTCGTCAATTAATTTAACATACAATGTCTCTGAGAAGTGTATACAATAGGCACCTGTCCCGAAAATCTCCCCAAATCTTCTAGGAAACCTGAGAGTGTAAGTGATATCTGTGTTACTAATATTGATTTAAAAACGAAACATGATTTTTCTTTTCAATATTTATCATGACTCCTAAAACGAAGTCATAAAACTACTATCCAACGATGACCAAAACATTACAATCTAAATATGAATGGAATTACAACGAATCAACTCAACGTGACATCGACAAAATACTCTCAAAGTTAACAATCCCACATGGGATATCCGATTTCGTTCGATTATCTCAAATCTTGAGCAGGGCCGAGTAAACCGGAGTCGGACAATGAGTAAACACGTCAGGAAAGGGTGGTGTCACTCGGAGCCGTGACGAATGCGTTTACGAACAAAACAAACAAACACGACGACATTTTGTTTTCTAACTACGACAAGGATGCGGGCGATGGACATTATATTTTAAAACGTTTAAATGTTACAAATGTGTGTGGGATACTCTGCGACGTTATCTCATAATCTTTTCATCTCTCATAATCGAATGGAGCTTTTGTCATAGCGAGTTTTGTTCCCGCTGTGATCATTAATTACCTTAATGAATTGAACATGTATGTTGGTTTCGGTATTTCGGTGCCTCCGTCAAAGAAAATGTTTAAATTATATCGGTTTAATGTCCTTTATCTGTAATGAAATCTTTGTTTTAGTTGATAAATACACTTATACAATTGAAATTCCCAATAATAAAAACATAGATTCTATCTGTTAAAATTATTCTAAAGTCGAAGCTAAAAAAGCCATTGAAGTAAATTGACGAAACAATAGTAGAACTTTGAGCAGCTACAATGACAATCGATATCTCAAGGGGACGTTGTTTGGGTTATAGAAATAGTTGGGATTGCGCCACCCACCGGCGGCTGGCCCCACTGCCAGCCAGATGTACACTATATTATGGTAAAACATTCAATGACTTGCTCACTGACATAAATGACAGCAGAAAGGAAACTGTTTTTATAAGGAATGACATAATAAGTAAAGTTTTTACTGAGCTCGGTGATGGAAAAAGTATGAGATACGATGTAGCAGTCAATGTGTACAAAATGAACATAGAATTTTGATGAAATGAAGATCGTGGGAGAGCTGCAGATGAATTGTTGATGATGATAATGTTTGGACAAAGATAGACATCAAATCAACAGGCAGAATATAGTCTTTTGAAATTGTTTTAATTATTTTATTTTATTGTAATTAATTTAACTTATTCGCTATGTGACATACCTATATTTGACATCTTATATTTATTAACGATTTTTTTTATCAATTGTATTAGTGTAATTTTGCATTGTTTAAATTTAATTATTAATTTTGTTTCAAATGAACTAATGAATATTTGTTAATCATGTTAATCTTTCATAGAGAATGTTGTGCATACCTATAAGTGATGTATTTGCACAGAATTCAATACCTACCTATAATTCCTGTTTTTTGTTAAAATTGTAAATATGTCGTTGGTGTGCCTTACTTACTTAAATAAATAAATAGTAAATAATAGAAGCATGCAGCTTGATGACATGGTGATGTTCTAACCTCAGTAAACATCGACATTAGCACTATAAGCAGGTCTTTATCCGATGTTAATGGATCCTTACTAAACCATGAAAACTTCTTT
The DNA here is from genome assembly GCA_905163435.1 of Mamestra brassicae. Lineage (NCBI taxonomy): Eukaryota > Metazoa > Arthropoda > Insecta > Lepidoptera > Noctuidae > Mamestra > Mamestra brassicae. The sequence goes on from LR991004.1 coordinate 771,140, forward strand.
CGAAAATAAAGCAGTACAATTTTATTGAACGCTTTTGTTTAACGTCTGTCGAGGTGACAGGAGGCTAACCCGCACTAACCCAGCGGCGAACTCAAAGAGCAGCTTCTATACCAGTGGGTTCAGATGTCGCCTTAACGTCCGCTATATTGGCTACGCCTACATTTAGCTAAACTATTTCCTAGGTTCACACTTCACTTTAGTACCGACCCTCCACTTTACTGGAAAGATCTAAACGGTCGGAATTTACAAAATTATTTCCTGATTCCAAGGCAAAATTTGTGTCAAACACATTCCCAGAATGAACCGACAAGTATTCAATTTTACTGGATACGTGTAAAATAAAGCCTCATTCCAAATTGATTTAATTCACAGATCGCCACTAAATATTTATAGCATGCTCGTTATTGATAAAATATCACATGTCGACCGTTTAATTTTAAAAACATACAAGCCGTCCATCATGTGGCACTAATCACCAGCGAGGCGTTGTTACGATCGTTTCAACTATTTATAATTTTTAATCTATAATGAAATCTGCATGCATAATGTGCGTCATAAAAACAGTGAGGTGAGACTCGAGGCTGCGAGCGCACCCGCGTGCCCACGCGCACCTATTGTAGCCACCCACACCTCGTCCAAACACGCCAACTTACCATTTACCGTCGCACCACACCATCTCCCTCATACACTGTTATTTTACCAACGAAAAGCAACCGCAAACCTATATTTGTTAACTTTGAAAGAACAAATATACTCATGCTGACAACTTAGCCAGTTTCAACCCTACTGCGTCAGAACATGGCGTGGTGACCTACATCGATGGAGCAAGCCAGTAATGTAAACTAAAAGGAACAGACACCGTTCACGTCCTGTCGCGGCCGTACATAAATATCGCGTTAAATAAATCATCGGCGACATGTTTTGTGACGTTTGTATTTTTAGCTTTCGATTGTAAATTGTCAGTGCCGTGTTTATTTTATGGGAGGTAAAAAATGATAGATTCTCCTGGTGAGGCTCTTTGTCATGCGGACACTCGTATGAACTCATATTTATGAACAAGTCGTGTTGTTCGGACTAATTAAGCAGACAATGTTGTATGTAAATGAGGCCGGGACACTGAAGCTAGGTAGGTACATTAACGAGGACTAGATTTTAAACCAGTACTAAAACTGTCTATGACTTTATCCTAACCGCTTTTAGTTAACAATCTCAAACATACACAAACAAGAATAAAAAGTTATATTCGTTGAAAGCAAACAATCAAGTCGACACCACTTAAGCTGCTATTATTATCAGCTAATCGCTAATAAACTTCTGCTAATTTGCTAATTTAACAGCCGCAATCAACTCCCGACACGCTGCTAAGCGGAATGTACCAGCACCTACATAAAACTTCTGCCTACGAGCAATCGTAAAACATATTTAAACTAACGGACCACAGTGACCGCTCACCATACGCCACCATTTTTTGCCCAGACAACCCTCGTCTTGTATTTTTTTTCGTATAGCAACACTGTCTTTTTCTCTCGTGTATTTATTGTTCCTTTTGTCTTATTTATATGGGACTGGCAGAGTAGCTGCGGAGAAATAGAATTTAAAGCGGATTATCAGCCCGCATAAGTCAAAATATTGAGAAGTTGTGGTTAGAGGATTACTTGACATCCTTTGTATGAATAATGCCTTATTGTTTTCTATCAGAAGAGTTATATATCCTTGGTATACTTATTTTATGGCTTTGATAAAAAGTTCGTTAAACTCTAAGCTTACCTGACTGTACCAAAGATTGCCTAATGCTGGTGCTAGTTACGCTATCTTAGCCATAGATTACATCATTTTATGACAATTGTTTATTGTTTATATTGTATACTGGAAAAACACTAGACAAAGAAAACAACAAGAAAGCTCACACCATAAAGTTAGCCTGCCTACGTAAAACCTCCGCGACATACCGGCCAACAGAGATACAGTCATTTTGGCGCGCGGGCCACAAAATGGCGACGAGATGGAGACGAGAGATAGTGGATGCAAAACCGGATTGATAGTGCTAGGTAGTGCGTCCCGTGACGTTTATAGCCATCCGGGGGCAAGAGTTATGGCCGCCCGAAGTCCCGCACTCGCGGAAAGTTCGCTCCAAACTATTTATTGGCAACACTCCAGCGAGGAAGCGACGACTACCCCGCCGATATTAATTCATTCGATGCTCAGCTAAAAAACATCATATTTTCTCGATAATGGCATATGTTGGTGCCAGCCTTGATGTTCGTAAGTTCGCATGCAAAACAGATAACGCTGCGCTGTTGGTATTTCTTAACGCTGCGTCTTTCACACGGTGCAATAAATGCATGCAATTATATTTTATTGCGATATTATTTCACTTTATTTATTTTGTCAGCTCTTTCTCTGCCAATGCGTTGATTTATTGATTTAGTATGTTTTCAAATAAACCGTTTTCTCTGCGGTCTCCGGACGCTGTTTAACTTCGTGATCTCTGAGCTAGTGACAGGATTATCTAAATCGGTCAACTGACTAGGTACTAACATATCGCGTTCGAAATATAACGTTGACTTTCTAAAAACTTAAACTATTTTATAAATAAAACCGAAATATTTTGACAGCTTCATTACACAATGCAATATAAACAAAAGAATTGGTAAAGCGCGTGAATCCCTCAAACCATGATAAAGCATTTCTAAAGAGATTCGCAAAAAACCGTTCATTATAGTGCGCTTGTTGTGTAAACATCCGCCCGGTCGCTCTCGCTGGTGAATCCGAACGCATTCGTAGGATGCCATCTTTTTTCTCGCAGTTTGGCGGGAAGATTTATGGGCAGTGACAAAGTCAATTTCATGGCACGACGCGGCGGCAATACGCAACGCCTCGGATGCCTTTATGATGGAATTTGGCATGGCCTTTTAACTGTAATTGTCCTTAAGTAAACATTTTACCTGGCAATTTGATGAATCGCCTCTGTCGTTCTGAAGGGAAGCTTTGAGCCCGTAACAATTCAATTTCTAGAGGCTTTCGCGGAAGTTCGTTTAAATGGCGATATTGTCACGTTACTCAGTAGGAGCCCGGCAAATGATCTGTGAGTTAAACGTCTCAAGAATATCTTGGGCGGCCATTAGGATTGAAGAGAGGAAAATCGAACCTTATCTTGAAACGGGATAGGTTCCTAAGTTAAAAGACCTTAATAATGTACAAAAATTGTTGTTTACTGTAAAATTAGGCCAATAGCACGCAAAAACTAGCGATTAGTTCAAACCCAGATGAAAATTATTTATATTAAATTAAATAATTTTAAAAGATCTTCTAATAATAGATATTTGCATGATTTACCACGGGAAATCTATTACATCGTCCAGTCTAATTCTAATTCAACAGAAATAGATTCATTATTAAAAGGAAATAGAGCCTTATTTATGTAAATATAATTGCTAAATGCTAAGAGGACATGTCAATTGGCAAGCTATGTCTTTAGTGTAAATTGGGAATAGTATTCAATGACCCGAAATAAGTCAAAATTTCAAACTGTCGCTGTTTTCTGAAACAAACATTAATTTTGGAATGGAAACTACAGTGCTACTAGGCATTATTAATTATGTTTTTTTTTTCACAAAAAAAAGCATTATGGAAAAATAAAGTCATGCATGAAAATCTGAACCTCTTTCGACAACCGAACTATACAAAAAATTGACGAATCAGCGTCCAAAAACACAAAAAATATTTATTTATATCACGTAACATATTATACCGGTTTTATACACAAGTCCCATGACATCTACAATAAATATTAAACGTGTTTTGATAATAAAATTCGACTAAACGGATTCTCAACTGTCGCCATATTGATTGCTTCGACAATTTTATCGTTTGTTACGCAAAGCTGTCAAATGGAATCGGATTTTTCGAATTGGAATTCCGAACACGCGATCGTCGGTTGGTTTTTTTTTTCGAATGAAGAACTCACTTTACTTCGTGCGTGCGGAAAAGTTTAACTTAAAATTGGTAGGAATACCAGAAGTCGGCTGTATGTTTGTGACGAGTGAAATTTATCGGATAAGTATTGAATTATAGTTGGAAAAATTGCATTTATTCGATCAGACGTGCTACGTGCAACTCTGTATAGGTACAAATGTATTGGTCTGATCCACTTGAAATTAGTTAAGGGTGGAACCAATTTAGGGATTAGCCTGAAATAATTCTCCTTTCGACAGAAAGTCTAATCACGTAGTTCTGAAAGTTTTACCGATTGTACTAACTGTTTCTAAGCTACGACGACTAAAAAAGAACTGATCGAAGGTTCTAAGTTATAAATACTAAGCTTAAGTAGGTACTTACTGGAAAATTCAAAATGGATTATTGGCTCAAGTTTCAATACAACAGTGCTATTCATTATGTATGCACTAAACTTTGAGGATTTATTCAGAGCTCAGAGACAGCGGAGATATCAATTTGCTTCTCCCAACTGGGTCGACTTCCAGTCTAAACGGATGCAGCTGAAGACCAGTATCATACATAGAGCTGCCTCTGAACACCACAACCCAGTAACTGTGTAATAAGATACACTTGGCAAGACTAGTGTCAGATTTTCTGGCTTCTGACTACCCGTAGCTACTGTCGAAGATGTTTAAATGGCAGCCGAGACCAATAGCTTAACGTGCTTTCGAGGCACAAAGAAAATTCGTCATATCGTAGTAGCGCAGCTCGTAGTGCGATCCACCAGAAATCTCGCTTTATTAGTAATTAATATGTCACCAACGAGCCCTCCCCGAAACGCCTCGGTTCATGGAAATGCACCGCAGAACTAATATTATCACTACAAATATCTCACGTCTCCGCTACCGATTCCTAGAAAAATATAGTTTTTTTTGTCACCAGCTATCCTGTCACTTTTATCCGTTCGAGCATTTTTCATCCGACCCGCTTGGCGCTTATTACGTGTCTAAATATCAAGTTACACGGCGCACCTGTTGGCGAGGAGACGCTTATAACCGACTAGCTGTGCCCGCGACTTCGTCCGCGTCAAACTCGTAAAACTACACTATAGTAGGCGCCAGATAATCGTGGAATAACGGTCATTGACCCACCTACAATTATTGACATTTTTAATTTGAAAAACGGAATTAATGACACAAAGCTGTCCCGAATCTTCATCTCTCGTGATCCTTAACATTGTCTAATAATGAAAAACAATTCATATTTAATTGTTCAGGTACCTATGAACAGTTAGTAGGGAAAGGTCAATATACTTTATTCCACATTTATCTGGCGCCTACTATAGTCAATTTCGTGGGTTATGTACCTACCTACGTTTTTTTTTCGCGGTACCCTAATTGAAGCTAATTTACTCCTTATAACATCAGCTATGTGCCAGTGAAATTTGAGCCGTTTGAGAGATTAGCCGGTACAAAACATTCTTTTTTTAAAGTGTCGTATATTCTTTCATATGCATTCAGTAAAAAGCTGTTATTTTGATATTCTAATATCAAAATAACAGACACTTGTTTTTTTTTGTATGTATCTATAAATAACAGCGTTTATGATAGATGTCATATTATTTTTGGCGCGAACTTGAGCGCTTGCGTCGCTAGTGGTGTTCCCCATCAATTCCAGCGGTAATGAGAAGATGCGCTGATAGTGACAGGTTGGCGCCTGACAGCGGGCGTGGCCGTGTGGCCGCACGGCCAGCTAACGAGCCCTGTCCCCCACTCAAAAAAAATAGCACCGTCTCATTCAAGATATTTGTCGAATCGCAGTGTTCTCGTTCCAATTAATGTATCGAGAGCGCACGAAGCCAGCGTAATCGATTTTGAATCTGTCACGAACCCGACTACACGTTCCCTACGACAACACATCGATTGTAGATTAACTGAATCGACTGGTTTTTGGAGCTCAATTATTTACATTTAGTCGCATTTCTTCTTTTATCTTTTGTTTTACAGATGAACGCAGTCGGTCGTGGAAACGTGTTCATTTGTCCCCTGCGTCACATTTTATTTTGGACGTGACATAAAATCTCTCTCGGATTAATCAACGCTTTATTTATGACCAGTAAAGTTTATAAGTGTGAGAAACCTACGCCTAGCAGTAGGTGGGCACGCACGTGTGTATCTACACACGCAGCGTCTCAACATTAATAAAGTCCGCTACTTTTCTTAATGTCTGCTTTACATGACGGGTATTAATTTCAAATGATTTGTGTCATCCATAAAACTAACGTTAGACGCCATTAAATATGTTGTAGCATGTCGTATAGAATAACACGTCGTTCGATCATAAACGTGCCTGCTCACCGGCCACTCGATCTTGTCGATGCGATCTCGCTCGTTACCCGCGGACGATGCGCGATGCGACAAACTCCATTATTTCCTCGGCTGTGACAGCGAGGCACTTTATACAAGTCGCCAAGCGTAGGTGGTCCCTATCTCGGACGCTCCCGGACTCGACTTCCTAAGTCAACAGTTCTCGCTGTGCTTTTGTTGTCACTACACTATTGTCCTTACGAAACAGAGCCGGGAACAGACCTCCGACGCTCGCCACACAACGTTCCAATAAAATCTCTATGGCTCCTTTAAAATTAAAAGCGATCGTAAAATGTTTCAATAAAGATCTGTTTTCGCAAACATTAGGAAAACATATTTCGTTGGAAGCTTTTACGACTCCATTATCATACAGATGCGTGGGGGTGTTATTAAAAAAGATTGGTGTGTGTGGCCGAACCGCCACCGACCACTCGCTACAAAACGCCATTTGCACAATCTCCCGGTTAAAAGTAATACTGTTTGCATTATGGAAGCTTTTTCGCGCCATATTTGAATTTATATTGTGCGTTTTGTGTCTGCATTGGAAATTTTCTGCCTACGCATTGTTTCTGTGTAGTGTTTAAATTTCACAGATTTATGACGCTATAAACTTGCATACATATTACTGATGTAGCGTTTTAGGATAGCTTTGAATATTAAGATTTCGTTTACGAAAAAGGAACTGGAAACTTGTGAAATCAAATGAGTCACACTTCAACGAGTGCCAACACAACAGGACCAACGATTTAATTGATCAATTAACACGATGAAGGAAGATTAGTGCAATTACAAATGCTTTTGAACACAACAGTTATATTTAACAGTTTAGTTGTAAACTTGTCAAGAAATTACAGGTCGACGATACTGAATTCTCAGAACAAAGTTACTTAGAAAACAAAGCTATTCTTCAACACTTCAAGGCATTTGAAAGCACAAAGGGAGTGTAACAAACTACAAGAATATCCGGCTGTATTGAGCCAATACCCTTTTAATAGTCGCCACAGAGTTCGCATATACCCACGCATCAGCTTACAATGACTTACCATAAAAAAGACATTATTTACTTACGGTGCGCCATAGATTGTCGCGAACATCACGCTTGCACACCACGTCACGGCTCCTCCACCAATCGAATACTAATTACCATTACAAAAGTGAATAATTCATTCGTCGTGTGCATAATCAACCACCAATCTTCCCTGAGCCCTACGACACACTTTCCTTTTAAAACATGACAGGTCTGTATACCCTGGTCGGTTAGATTGGACGCCAAGATCCTACGCATCTGTATTTTACTACGGAACTCGTTATAACGCGAAAGTGAATGAAGTTTACGTGTCGAATGATGTCGAATGCTGAGTAATCGTTGATGATAATGTTTCTCGTTGCAGGGATGTGGCCATTTTACTATATTGTGTGAATTAAAGTTTGTCTATGATTTGAGAGTTTACATTCAAACTTGGGAAGTTATGCTTAGGAATTATTGGAATTGCATTACTTTTTTATTCCAATCAATGCAGTAGCTGAAATAAATCTACAAATCTACAAATTATGCTCTGATTTCTTAAAGTTAATTGCTTTCGCTCTTGGATATACCTTTCTTCTTAAAGCTACTAACTTTAACACAAATTGAGCTTTCCACAAACCGCTAATTTGAACGCAATGTTGTACACCGAAATAACATTTTAATCAATTAAAAAATGTATCATAGTGTGCCAAACATTTTCATCTCTTAACAGTTTACACATTGGCATCAGTGGATGAACGAATGAATGTAAATAAAACAGAACACAGGTTTTCCCACATCCTTATTATTTTATTTATCGTCAGGTTCGTTCAATTTCGTTAATTGAGACAACAACACGCTATTGTCTGACTGAATATAAAATGAAATCTCCATGTTGTGCTGACGATATATTTGCTTGCGTTGATTGAAAATGTTATCGTTCAATGATAGAGAAATTAACTTCTCCTATCATAGAAATGTCTATTTTGTTCTACTCTAATTTAATCGATCTTTTCAACTATCTAGGCAGCTAGGCCAAATACTCTAAACTGTATTATATTTGAGAATATGGTGTTTAAATATATAAAATATAGTTTGTAGCCAGATATGTCCGACTGTGGACTTTAGATACTCCGGAAGCCTGACTAAAGCTGCTTCTAATCTCATTAAAAACAATCCATCAAGTTTACTCAACACCTCATAAAAATATTAAAATACTCAATCCATGGGAACGAAATATGGCGTGAAAAGAGAGATTTACAACTTGTTATATAAATTGTTGCCAATCCGACGTTGTCTATAATAAATAATGCATAGGGCAATTTAAATTTGTATTTATTTTGTTATAAATAAACGGTTTATTGAGCCAATGATGAACGTTTAGAAACGCTTATAGTTTTATTGTATTATAACTTTAACCGTTGCGAAGTTACAACGATCGGAAAAAATATCTATTTTTATAGCTCGGTCGTATAAATATATCGCAGATATGAAATTCGAAACGAAGGGAAAAAAAAGAAGCGTGTTGAGGATGTTGTAAAAGTTAATAGAGGTGACGCTAATATCGACGATGCACAACAAACATACAAACTGAATGCAATCGAGAAGACGTAAGAAGGATCAATGCTTTTTCAGAAAAGCTTAAGGTGTTGGGTTGAGTGAGCTGTTGTATGGGTTATTGGAAGTCCCAAATAAAAACTGACTTTGAAAGCCTCTCACCCACAAAGACAATCAATGGTACCAATACTTTCGAAAATGAAATACAATCAACGCGACTTCTTCCTCATCAACATCATCATTTCAACTCAAAGACGTCCACTGCCGGACATAGTCCTCCCTTAATACACGTATTGGTCCTGTAGATCACGTAGCCATTCCCACGACCCCCACCAGATCACCAGTCCACCTTGTGGGAGACCTTCCAATGCTGCGTGTTCCAGGTGCCGGCGGCCCAAGCGACTTATTCCTTTCTGCATCTACTAAGATCTGTCTAGTCTACTAAGATTTGTTCGCTATGGATAGTTTTATCTATCCACATCTCAAATGCGTCCAGAATAAGATGTCATACACGACACTCGGCATCTCGAACAGTAACCAGTAACCAATCAGAGCTATGCGCTATACAAACGCACGCCAGTTTGTTTGTCTGTTTGCGCAGGCGTGCGCTATCAACTGATTAAACAAACATGTACTTACAAACGAGTATTTACCAAGTAACCACATACGATACATTTTTGGGAGAATTTTATTTGGGATGTTTAAAATAAATAAAATTTGGGTTTTTGAAGCGTATTTCTGCTCATTTCCACAGTTTATTAGTGAGCTTTTTATAGAATATTTTTTGGCTTTTAAATAACCTTTTACGTGGTATTGAGTTAGCAATAATCTCTTATGTGGCTGTAATCAGTCCCAGGTATGTTTGTATTTCATTTAGGACTCTACCTTAATTAATGAAATACAACAAAAATACTGTTGCCGTCAAAGAATTATCCCAACGTATAATATTTTTAATGCAAAAGTGAGTTTGTTTGTTTGTTAAGGTTTCACGCCTAAATCGCTGAACAAATTTTGATGATTTTTGGCACAGAGATAGACGGGATCCTGGAGACGGTTATGGCTTGGTTTTTTTGCAAAAATCTGTGTAAACGGGAGCGAAATCGCGGACAAAGCTAGTTCTCAATTAATATGCCCTGTCCGTGTAATGTGAAATGCCCTCATTTGCAGCTATCTGACGTATTGAGTTAACCAGCTCGATGATAATTCACAATGATTTAATTTAAGCTTTGAATCAGCTCGGCCTGCGGTCGACATCGGCCCGGCTGCCAATCAAACTGACACTCACGCCAGTTTCGAAATACACGAAATTAAGTATCAAGTTAATTCGGAAATTAAGTTTCATTTGTGAAGCTCATGTTTAATTGTGACAATGTAAGTTTGTAATTAAGTATGTAAATGAGTGAAGAAACATACTGCACTTTGCATTATAGTGTACTCGTCGTCTCTAGACTTGACTTTCAAGCGAATGCATATAATTAATAAATACCTCTTTTAATGTTTCCCTCTAATATTCTTATGTAAGTATACCATAAAGTAAATTCGACTAATTAAAAAACGTTTAAATTCAAATCCCAATATCATCTGTTTTGTATGTGAGTTTGTATGTTTGTAAATGCACCCACGATCCAGGAGAAATTCCTAGTGTGGGGCACCGTTTTTTTAAAGAAAAAAAAAATATAAAAACTAAAATCTTAGCGACAATCAACGAAATTTGTATGTAAATAAGAGGAGTTTTTGACCATTTGCAACTGTGGGGTGAATAAGAACGTAGCATTCGCATTTATTCAAAACCAGTTGTCGCCCGCGGCTCTGCCCGCGTGATTGTCGAAAATTATCCCAAGGGAACATATTCCCGGGATAAAAAAGTATCCTATTTGTTATTCCAGACTATAATCTACCACTGTGCCAAATTACATCAAAATCCATTCAGTATTTTTTGCGTGAAAGAGTAACAAACATCCATCCATCCATCCATACTTACAAACTTTCGCGTTTATAATATTAGTAGGATTTTCGAACCCATCCTTAATACACAATGCAAGATATGCTAAGACTACATCGCTAGCTCCCTGAATACTACTGAACAGAAACTTACTGAAACTGCAATACCGTTCCGAAGTGCAAACGAAAATATATCGGCATTATTTTCCGTGCGGTGCCGTGCTTGCAGCGCAATGCTCTCGGTGCGGCAATAACTGGTTTAATTGCGGCATAAATTATCGCCGGACGGCCGTGCCGGCTACCGGGCGTACGGCACGGATCCGGCGTGTATAGGGTTGCAGAATTAGCCAGCCTCCACGTAAAGGAGCGTGATTCATTCTTATTATGGACTAGGGTGATGAGATGAGGTTTGGGGTTTAGGTTCCGAGATAGAATTCCGCTTGTGAAAAGTGCACGTGATAATGAAGAGTTTTTACAGAGATTTTCACGTAAAACTCGCATTTTTTTAAGGAGACGTCAACTTGTGGTGTCGTTTTAGGCAAAGCTTGGCTCTTTCATCACCAGAAGTTCTGCATTTACCAAGTACCTAATTAAGAATAATATACTAACAGGGCCGGTTTCTGACTTGAGAATTGATGGAGAGTTAAAATCGTAAGAACCCAACGTTAATGTCAAACATCGACAGGTTTTTAGGCTGAAGCAGAGTTTGACAAATGCCCGGGGGACACACATAAAATTCCTAATAAAACAAATCAAACGAAAACCAAAGCCAATTACCCGCCGGGTTTTTGAAATAGGAACACAAGTCATAGCCACTAGAAAATAAGTGAACATTTTTCACAAAAAAACATTTGGCAATTTTGAAACTAATCTGTGCACAAAGGTCGGTCGCGAGCGATCACGCGGAAATTAAGCGGCGTATGCGGCGCGACTAACGACGCGTCGCGGCACAAATCGCGCGACTAAACGACGCACGCGCGACTGATCACGTTTACACCCATTACCCTGCCGATACTCTTGTTGATTTCGAACAGATGTTTTTACTTCATTCTTCAAGTTTTTCTTTTGTGGAGCCGGTAAACAAGGTTTTTCATTCTGCTATTATAGAAAGGAAACATGTATTAGCATAGCTTTATAAGAAAGCAACTTTAAAACATTACCTGTACCTATACGCCCTCTACGTGTAAGTTATTTTTCTTTGTAAAAAGGTCCACTTCCTATCCTACGAAAATATGATGGTTGCACTAATATTGCAGCAAAGCTCCTGGAACTAAACGTTCCATTCATAGCGACCACACATGAATACGAGAGTCCTATTCAACAAGTTCTAAGCACCATAGTTCAGAGTACTACGCCAGTGATTGAAAGAATTTAGAAAAAGAAATCCACTGCTATTTATTTCCCACAAATTCCGCTGCCACCCGAACATGGAAATACGTAATTTATTAAAGACGAAAAACTTTATCTAACAACCTGCAACTGGAGCTATAAATCAGTATGACACATGTCAGTTTCCTGTTCCCATGCCGGCGGATAATCGGTAGCAATATCGAATAGATATTCGGAATACGTATCGATACATCGGCGATATATAAATACGAGTAGTCGTACAATCGGGCAGTGCGTACACAGCCTACATAATTCATGAGGTGGTCAGCTGTGACTGGTACAACCCGATATTGCAAGAGTTTTGGGTCTCCACGAATTAAAAATGTAGTACTTCGGTACTTTTGGATTGGACCCACATTAAAATAGAGAGGGATTGGAAAGTTGTTCCGTCTGTTTGTTTGTGTATGGTAATCTTTGGTTGGTTGGTTTCCGCCCACGTTACGACTAAACGATACACTACTAAGCTTTATGCAGATTAGGGTGGAAAGCGAAGGAGTACTTAGGTATGACATTTTTGTTCGAAACGCTTTTAATTTCACGCCAGAAACTTACTGGGTTGAAAAGTAATACCTCGTCCTACATATTAAAAAATGACTGAAGGTTACTTCTTGGCAAGCGTGCTCTATTGTCAACCCCATCGTCGCTTACCATTAGGCGAAATTGTGGTCAAACGCGAACCGAAGAACAGTAAAATGTGAACTTTGAAGGAGGTACATCAATACATATTATAAAACAAAGTCCTCCTCCGCGTCGGTCTGTCTGTCTGGGTGTTCGCGCTAAACTCAAAAACTACTGCACCGAGTTCTCTCTCTATTTTCTTCACCAATGGATGGGGTTATTCATGAGGAAGGTTTAGATATATAATTCGTCCCGAAATGCCTACGAGAACGGGAAAAATGGGATATGCGCGTACGAAGTCGAGGGCAAAAGCTAGTATTTAAATAAATTCAGAACTAACTATTCTTATCATCATCATCATATCAGTCGAAAGACGTCCACTGCTGGACATAGGCCTCCCTCAAGTGTCGACACAACAACCGGTCACGCATCCATCGGCTACCCGCGACCCTCACCAGGTCATCGGTCCACTTTGTATATCCAACGCTGCGTTTTCCGGTACGTGGTCAATGGGGCCTTCGGGGCTTTTCGCCCCATCGACCATTACTAATATATTATGCTCTTAAATAAAAATAAATCTAAAATATGACGTCGAAAAATTCGTGGGGTCCAAGTGCCCATAACTTGTTTAAAGATCTGTCAAGTCGCTTAATTGACACTTCGCGTGATCACAGGGCTGGCTTTTACATTGGACAAAGGATGAGCACTGCCATACAACATGGCAATGCTGCCAGCCTTTCGGCCACATTACCAGTAGCCAACGATGCGGAGGAATTTACTGACGCCATATTTTGAATGTGAACTTGATGAGATATTCTGTAAAACTCTTACAGGTAGAAATGCAAATAGGGAAACTTGCCATATTTTCTTAAGGGGTAAATAAACCCAAGCCACTAAAAACAATATTTATGACCCCACAACCTCTATAAACTAAGCACTCGGAGCCAATAAAAACATCTACATATTACAGTACTCCTTGCAATCACGCAATCAGCATATAACTGCTCTATCAACAGGAATGCTAACTAATTGCTAGGAAGACAGTAAAACGCCTCATTACTAATTCTGTCGACGAAGCCCTCGAAGACGTGTAAATTCAACTAATTTGCAAATATATATCGCTAGCGGATGCTTTAGAGGACATTAAGCCACCTATCATAGAATATCAATATAGCATATTTAATTTATAGCATCTGATATATTCTACACAAGTAATAGAATCTCTAGGAATAATAAAAACAAGATGGCGGCTGTCAATAAAAAACATAATGATGGTATAAAGAAGTTGTAGCCGCCGAATGGTGACATTTTTTAAAATCAAGGTTTCAATTTTGAATTTATAGACATGTCAAGCGTGCTGATTATATTGAAACTTATTAGATTTATTTGGAAGACACCTAAACAGCAAATATATAGCTACATAGAAGAGAATATCGACAACATCAGAACAGTCAGTTAGGTTAGCAAATTATCCGAACTTACTTCCCAAAACCTGTCAATATACCGCTGAAATAGTGAAGTGAGCACAGGTAAATACATTTTCTTCTGGACCAGCTTCGTAGCTAGGGGTTGGGCAGGCAGGCGGCTGAAAAGGGTGCAAACTTCAAGGGGGCGCACATTGCAGGCCCATAGGCTGTAGGCCACTAGGGCACAGGCATAGGTACTGTATTAAAACATTATGCTAAGATACTTTGTCATCTGGGCTTTCCTAATACACTCTAGGAAACAATTACAGGCTCTTATAGTTGTAATTGATATGAAAATGCTAACATAACGGCAAGGTCTTCAGTAGCAATACTGATATCAGGCTCATTAAGCCTATCCTTTCGTCTCACTCACTGTTATTTATTCCTAAGTTCCTGACTGATTAACTAAAAGATGATAGTTAGGACGATGACAATTGGCCCCCAGCATCCCTTAGCCTTAGGCGGAACGGTTTAAAATTAACTCGTTTAGAATTAGACGGCTGGATGTAACCCGAGCCGCCATTACGGTCGCAGTGGAGTTACCAGCAAATTGTTTAGCTGCTTAATTAACTGAAAGTAATCCTGGCAAGCTACGGTGACGTAAGAACCGGTTAAATCCCGGAAACTTCAGCTATATGTACAGGTTTTATTAAAAGGACCAGGTGAATGACGTGATAAAATATTGAAGAAGAAGATGTTTGCTTTCGAATGTGATTACGTTAATGTTAAACAACTAGACTAATAAATTCACAAAATTATGTACAAACCCGTGTAAAAGAGAAAACATTGGGCATCAAAAAATTCATCCACATCGCTATGGAAAAAGTGCCAAGAACATTGGCAGCATTTGCCGCGTTGAATGGCAATGCTGATTCTTTGGCCTCTTCGAATTAAGATAAATTAATGAGGCTGACTCAGTGGATATTTAGATGATAATCTTAAAATTATGTTAATTTAACCAGCCTTAAAAGTGCCGCTCACGAACTTGAACGTAGTTTAGAGATGTCTCATGTTTCACAGACTGTCAAAAACTTCGTTCATGATAGAAAATAACTATGATTTCAAATGATGAGTTTAGATCTCAACTACGTTATACCTGAAGAAAATCTTAGAAACATTTAATTTCTAGTTCGATCCAGCCCGTCCCTAGCTGTCCTCCCCCCAGCAACGCCCTAAGCCGAGGCCCGTATCCCACAGGGGGTGCCCTTAGCGTGTAGTCGCTTAGTTTGTAAGTTTTTAATAAGCCCTGGCTGGAGGCTTTAATATTATATTAAGGCCACCACAGGCAAGCCCGGTTAAGCAGTCAACAACCTTATAGGTTGAACTGCGAAACGCCACTCACAAAAAAAAAAAAGATTTAATTAGAAGCTGTCAAGGGACAACAACAACGTCTGATCGTCCTTGCTTCATCATCATCATATCAGCCGAAAGACATCCACTGCTGGGCATAGGCCTCCCCCAAGCGGCAGGCGGGTTGGCGATCGCAGTGTTGCTGTTGCAATACACAGAGAATAATAATAATAATAATAATAATTGACATTCAAACCCTCATTTATTGCACAGCGGTTGTTATTGCTGAAGAACTTAATTTCAAAATCACGGAACACACCAGAAATACAAGACCTAGGTACAATGTCAAACCAGCATGGCAGCTTAGGCTAGAAAAAGACATTGAAAAATTAAGAGCAGATTGTGGCAGACTAACACAGTATATCAAAGGCTGTAGATCACAAAAAGTAGTTAGACGAGTTGAAGCAATATTTAATATTAATTCCACGCACACTAAACACGAAAATAACAATAGGAAACCTGAAGAGTATTTAGACACATTAAAGCAGAAATTAGCACTTAAAGTCCATAGGCTTAGGAGATACAAGAAGGCACAACAGCGTAAAAATGATAATGCAATTTTTGCTACGAATGAAAAAGTATTTTATAGGAATTTACAAAAACCACACACCAATAATAATTCAACAACGGAAAACGACATAGAAATACCTACAAAAGAAGTATTAGAAACATTCTGGTCTAGCATATGGGAAGAGCAAATACATCACAACGATAAAGCTATTTGGATTACAGAAGAAAAAACGAAATGGAGAGCAATAGATGAAATGGAATTTAATGAGATAACAGAGTCTGATATTGCAAATATTACCGCTAGATTACATAATTGGAAGTCACCGGGTATAGACAAAATTCAAAATTTTTGGTTTAAAAAGTTAACGACACTACACAAATCCATAGCTAAAAATTGTACAGATACAGTATTAGGAAAACAAAACATACCCGAATTTATTGCAACTGGAATAACGTACATGCTACCTAAGTCTAAACACACATCAGAGCCTTCTCAATACAGGCCAATCACTTGCCTACCCACAATTTACAAAATACTAACATCAGTAATAACAAATAAAATCAACGCACATATTGAACATCATAAAATAATAGCAGAAGAACAGAAGGGATGCAGACGGGGCCACATGGGGTGCAAAGAACAATTAATTATAGATTCGACTATTCATAAACATGCCACTACAAAAAATAGAAACTTGCATTGCACTTACATAGATTACCAAAAAGCGTTCGATAGCATTCCACACTCTTGGTTAGTACACATTTTAGAAATATATAAAATTAATCCTAAAATAGTAGACTTTTTGCGCACAGTTATGACACGATGGAAAACAACTCTACAGCTAAATAACCACCACAGCACTCTTGTGACTCGACAGATAAATATAAGGAAAGGTATTTATCAGGGTGATTCGTTGAGCCCTCTGTGGTTCTGCCTCGCCCTGAACCCTTTGTCTCACTTACTCAATCGATGTCGGGCCGGATATAATTTTAAACATAATACCGAAGAGACTACTGTCTCACATCTCATATATATGGATGACATTAAATTATATTCAAAAACTGAAAAAGAAATGAAAATTCTAATTGAAGCGACTACAA
The DNA here is from genome assembly GCA_905163435.1 of Mamestra brassicae. Classification (NCBI taxonomy): domain Eukaryota; kingdom Metazoa; phylum Arthropoda; class Insecta; order Lepidoptera; family Noctuidae; genus Mamestra; species Mamestra brassicae. The sequence continues at coordinate 788,380 of LR991004.1, forward strand.
AATTTAGTCAAGATATTAATATGCAATTTGGATTAGATAAGTGTAAGACATTACATATTATTAGAGGCAAAATAAAACCCGGAAATTATATAATAAACGACACTGACACAATAGCAGCCATGGAACCAAACGATCTCTACAAATATTTAGGATACAAGCAACTTAAAGGACTCGATCACACATCAATTAAACAAACACTTAGTACAGAATATCGGAGGCGAATTAACGCAATTTGTAAAACACATTTATCAGGAAAGCACCTTACAAAAGCCATAAACACTTTTGCCATTCCAATATTGACCTACTCATTTGGAGTAGTAAAATGGTCAAAAACAGACATCGAGCAGTTAGAAAGAATCACACGCACAACACTAACAAAACACAACAACCTACATCCGAAATCTGCGATTGAACGGCTCACTATTAAAAGACAAAATGGAGGGAGAGGCCTAATCGACATCCATCTCCTGTGGCAGAAACAAATCGCTAGGCTAAAAACGTTTTTTCAATTAAAATCTCGCACATCTGACATACATAATGCTATAACTTATAATGATTTTAATTACACCCCGCTAAACTTAAGTGAACAACTTTTACTAAATACAACCGAAACTGATCCCCTGAACCAAAAATTAGAAAACTGGAAAAAGAAAGCACTCCATGGCAGGCATCCGCACGATTTGGAACAATCCCATGTTAACTTAGCAGCGTCCAATAAGTGGCTCAAAATAGGAAACCTTTTCCCAGAAACTGAAGGCTTCATGATAGCCATACAAGACCAAATTATTAACACCAAAAACTACAGAAAATATATTATTAAAGACCCTACCCTCACAAATGACAAATGCCGCAGGTGTCATATTCAATCAGAAACCATTCAACATATAACCGGAGCATGCACAACCCTCACACAGACAGACTACACTCACAGACATAACCAAGTTGCCAACATCATACATCAAAGACTAGCAATCAAACACAGTCTCATTCAAAACTCCAGCACTCCATACTACAATTATAAGCCTGAAACTATTCTAGAAAATGACACATACAAACTATATTACGATCGCGCCATACTTACAGATAAGACCATACACTATAACAGACCAGACATAACGCTTCAGGATAAAATAAAAAAAATCACTTACCTCATAGACATCGCAGTTCCTAATACCCACAACCTACAAAAAACAATAGCTGAAAAAATTAGCAAATACGCCGAACTTAAAGACGAAGTCACAAGAATATGGAGACAAGAAAAAGTTTATGTTATTCCCATAGTTCTCTCCACGACCGGTGTAATCCCACATCATCTGCTCCGTAGTCTAAAATTACTAGAGTTAGAAGAATCTGTCTATATAAACCTACAGAAAGCTGCCATATTAAATACATGTAGAATAGTTCGAAAATTCATGCAGTTGGAAGATGAAAATACACTCTCATCTTGAATAGGTACACAATACACGCTGCATTTACTTGGTTTTAACCCGTAAATGTAGACGAAACCAGCCCAGAGCTGAGAAAAAGAAAACATCCGAAAATAATAATAATATTTATTTTCTCAAAAACAGTAGGTAGGTACAGTACATTCTTACAAATATTAGGCTTACAGATAAAATATAAGTAAGAGAAGGAGCATCCGCAGCTGAACTAGGCGTGAGCCTGTATCTCAGCTAACAGCGCCGTTTCCCCTCAGACACAATTCACTAGGTAACCTAAATTAGCAAGAAGCAAGAGTTTAGGACCATTACAAATCAAAGAGAAATAAGAAATTAAGGTAAACTAAACTTAAATTACTAACATTTTTTGTGTGTGTGTGAGGATTTGTGTGTAAGGATGAGAGGGTGAGTGTGTGTGTGTGTGGGGGTGTCTGTGTGTAAGTGTAAGTGTATACATATGTCTACATGATAAATGCAAAGGAGTTGAGTGAATATACATATATATAGATATGCAAACAAAAATATTAACTGATTATTTGAATAAATTTTTCAGTGTCTTCGTATGATAGTTTCATTAAAAATTCATATGCCTTCTTTTTACAACGGAATTTGTTAAGAGAATAAATATTTATGGATTTATTAATTTTATTATACACATGTGGTGCTAGAAAGACGAAGAATCGCTTTATGAAAGAGGTTTTAGGTTTATGTATGCGGACAACAACGTCATGTTTTCTGCGTTTCTTTGTGAGATCAGTATCATATATAAGTTCACCATGTTGTTTTAGTACAATGTTGAGTAAGAACAATTGTCTCACTGTAAGGACTTCACATGAGTTGTACAAAATGTTTGTGGGAAAGCGAATTGGACGGAAAGAATGCTGCTGCCCATTCTCTGGTGAGTCCCTTAGTCGCCTCTTACGACACCCACGGGAAGTGATGAGATGGTGCTATTCTTTTACGTCCGACACCATACAGAACATACGTCCTTGTTTAACCCATTTTATTCGAGATCGTTGCAACACATATTTTTATTCCATACTTCTCTATTAGTCGTAATTTCATTTATTATAGTCACCCCCTTTTAGACATACCCGTGCTTAGTTTAAATACTAATAACATATTTTTTACAAAAAAAAAATCTGTAGATACTTTATTGTTTTTCTTTTATGAATATAAGACTGATTTATTGACCTGGTGAGGGTCGCGGGTAGCCGATGGATGTAAGACGCGCAGGACCGGTGCTTGTGGCGACACTTGGGGGAGACCTATGTCCAGCAGTGGAAGTCTTTCGGCTGATATGACGATGATGAACACTGATCATCTTCCACGCAGTTAATTCATCGTTTCTTAGGCCTTCCCATCTTCTTTAAAGCCTTTTGCTTATAATATATTGCTACATAATATTAAGTTAAGTGAACATCCCAATTAGCTCCCAGCCGTCACGTTAACTGCTTTTGCAAACCCGATTAGTAAAACGATAATAATCTTAATCACACCCATATTTCTATTGACAGCCGTAAAATCCCAATTATAAGAACATACATTATTAGTTTCGCTACTTAAAAGATAATTATGTTTTTAAAAGCTCTCCTAATTTGTATGGGCGAGGCGCAAAGTAACCGTTTAATCACAAGCCGTTCAAGATTTTATTTTTTATATGAAATCATTGATATAAGATATCTGTGGTGCGATATTATCGGGATATTGTCGTAAACGGAGAGGTGTTAATGTTGCCAGTTTTGCATATTAATTCGAAGCTCCTCGCTCATTGGTTCGTTCACCCCGATCGGCTGTTACTATTACGTTATTGGTTATTTGTATATTTTAGCATATTATTAGTTTGCTAGACATTTGCATTTCAAGTGATTTGTTTGCGAGCGTCTTTTGTTTTGTCTCGTTTCATTGGCGTAGCGAATTCAATTTACACGACTGAGGTTCTGCATTGGTATTCATCACTTTTAACCTTTCTATTAACCCATCTGTAACACAAGAAAACCCCTTTATTCAAGACTTACTGAACATCTCTCATCCCACGCCTTCCTTGCTATAAGACCCACCTTCCTATTTATAAACTCCGATCAATTCGCCTAGCAAACATTGTACTAAACCTCTTTCCAGGCTCCGTCAATAAATCAAACTGCGATCATACGCTTAACTTTCATATCGGTGCGTAGGAGCGCGAATAAAGACGATCGTAGTCGTGTCGTGTGTCGTAAATAATGCGAGGTATCGATTACTATCCGGTCGTACAACGCCTCACTTCGCCTCCTGCTGTGTGCTGCGAGCCTGGTACCCAAGGCGTTTAGATTATACGATATGATATGACGAAACGACTGGGATTGTGGCTTAAGAGAGAACATTAGCGGTGTTAGAGAGTGAGTCCAACTCTTAAAGTCACTGAAGATTACTTTGGAAACTCATATGTAAAAACAGTAGCTTTTGCCCGCGGATGCGCTCACGTTAATGTAGCCTATAACCGTCTACAGGGACCCATCTATCTCTGTTAAAAATTATCAAAATATCGATTAATTTTGCGATCGGCGTGCTAGCGTTACACACAAACTCACTTTTATAATATTATTTAGGATAAAAACACAATTATAAAAGCACAACTTGCCTGTTACGCTACGCTCGCGAGTTTCTAATTGGTCCTTCAAGATTTTTACTACAAAAAACCGTACTTATTCTACGACGTAATAACCAATGCAACAACACACCCTATAAAATAATTTCCACGATAACCATATCACAGTCGCTTCATGTAAAGCTCTCCTATAACTTACGACAAAATTGTTAAAATAAATAAATTAAATTATCTCCGTCCACTGGCCGACCGGTCGTTCGATCGTAAAGTAATTCAATTCTCCAACGTTTCTATATAATGTCACGATATTGGTTCGTATAAAAATGTTAAAAACTTCACCTGTGCGCGTGTGAACGATTGCGAAGGCAGATAGCTTGGGAATGGCCACACATGCGCTGGCGCAGGTCTTGAATGGCGGATGATGTTACATTCATGTTTTCGGAGCTTCATTAAAATGTTTCTGGGTATTGTGAATTAGAGGTAGATGTGTGGCCTCATGCATGATCTAATGTTACTTCTTTAGGCTTTGTTACATACTACACTCCGAATTTGTTTTGCTGAATTTGTTTACATCTTAAGTAATTTTCCAATAAGATGAAGGACAACAGTGAATCCCTACTAATTTTCCCTACTAAATTGGGGTCGGCTTCCAGTCAAACCGGATTCAGCTGAATACTAGTATTTTATGTGGAGCAGCTGCCTACCAGACCCCCACAACCCATTAACTGGGTAACACGGTACTCCTTGGTAAGACTGTTGTCAGATTAGGCTTCTGGCTATCCGTAACGACTGCCAAAGATCTACAAATGACAGCCGGGACCAACGGCTTAACTTGCTTTCCGAGGCACGGAGGAAACTCGGTATGTTTAGATGGTCACTCTTCCACAGACCAACCTTGGCAAGCGTTGCGTAACCTTGATCGACCCGTGCGGCTGTTATTATTAAAGGACAACAGTGAATACGTATGTTAAAGTGTAGTTAGTCGTAGTACAATAGTAAGTTGTTAAAGCTAAGCTACATGGTCCACTCAAATACAACATTTATTTAAGCGGTCCAAACACGCATGGCAATAATTCAGAACGCCCATAAAACATGACATGTATTTTTTACTTCACTTAAACTTGCAAATCGCATTCATAGGCTTGAAGATTTATCTAACATATCAAGGTATAATTTAGTTTTAAAATGCGCGGGGGGCTGCATCGTGCGCCCGCGCAGTTAGTCACACGCCCACCAGTGCACATCTTTGTTTGTAATTGGCTAGACACGCGACTCGCGCTTCGCGACGCGACTCTGACGCATTCCCAGCAATGCTAACTAGCTTGGAATTGTCAACGATCAGAGTAATTAGTAAGTGGAGAATAAGATTTCCAGTTTATCCAAAACCTAGCATTTGCTCGCGACTTCGGTCCCGAGGCTTTTTTTATGATTGATAGGCTCGTGCTTAACTACTATCTTCCCTGATAATATTGACGTCGACGATGAAGCACGCTTGCCTAAAAGTAATCTTTTCATTCTTGACTCTTTAAGTCAAGAGTTGTATCAGGAAACACAGACTCCGGCATGGAGTCTCACTCCTTAACTGTACGCATAATAAAAGTATGTATTCCCAGTTTTTGTTCGTATGTGTTGAAATCTTCCCGTAGGATGGGATGTTCACCATGTATCATGGCCTACCCTGCAGAAACCGTGCATTTTTAGACACTCAGCGATAATGTTGCTGGCAACGTGAAATAATTTTACTTGTTTTACTTAACGATTTACGATTAAGGATTTTGTGGGATACTCTGATACGCATTAGGTAGGCAAGACACGATGAGAGCCTTACTTTTGACTGCTGGATCTTTAGATTCGGACAAGGATGCTACTGTCTGTACTTCATTGCTTCTTGGAACAAGTCTGCAATCATGATCAAAACACATTTTATTATTTTTGCAGACGTCTTTTACTGCCATCGTGACTGCATCAACAAACTTGATGAGAAGAGCAGAGTAATCAGTAAAAACATTTTTATGAGCTTAGCCTGAACCATAGGCATAAGCAAGAAGTTTGTTATAGTAGGCGCCAGATAAATGTGGAATAAAGTATATTGACCTTTCCCTAATAACTGCTCATAGGTACCTGAACAATTAAATATGAATCGTTTTTCATTATTAGACAATGTTAAGGATCACGAGAGATGATGATTCGGGACAGTTTTGTGTCATTAATTCCGTTTTTCAAATTAACAATGTCAATAAATGTAGGTGGGTCAATGACCGATATTCCACGATTATCTGGCTGTTTTTTTTTTATATTTCTTTGGTTTGAACTGTCATGGTTAATTAATTCAAAAATGCTATTAATAATATACACAGTCCACTTCGCGGAATTGCCGATACCTATTAAACATTAATAATAACTTAATAAGTAAGTAGCTTCAGAAGAATCTAAAAAAGGCGTTCTTGTCAAAACAAACTGAATTTGAATAACAACGAGTCCTTGACAGTTGTAAGTGTTCATCTGTGCGCCCACTCGATATCTTTGATCCATAATTAAATGTTAGCGAATAATGTTATTCAATATTCTACCATTAGCTTTATATTTACCAGTTTAATGGCTATATTGACTCTTTGGGAAAGAAAAGATAAAAATCGTGTGTTTAACAGAAAGATTCGTATCTGAAATGATCCGATATATAATCACTGTGGAATCTCAAGTCAGAGATTGCAAATTATGATGAGATGAGTTCTTATCAAAATGATTATATTTACGAGATTATAATAAACAGGTACCTCATTTTAAGCACCGAAGTTAAAGTTTTTTTTGCGTCCTATAGTCTATAAGTTATACACCATTATTAAAAGTTTTAGAAGAAGAACCTTAGCTAACTAACACAACACTATTGTCGATTCCTAATCAGTCTGGGGTTAATTACCTTAATGAGACGTGATGACGTGAAGGGCTGAGAATTTCTAGTGGTGAGAATTTCTAACAGGTGTTACCAATCGTAACTGTCGCTACATTTTCTTATTTGGCCTTAGTTATTCATGATTTGAGAACCAATTAACAGAAGAAGCCCATTTTTTTTTGTGAGCGGCTTCTTGTAGTTCAATCTATAAGGTTGTCGACTGTTTATCCGGGCTTGCCTGTGGTGGCCTTAATATAATATAAAACCTCCAGCCAGGGCTTATAAAACTTATAAACTAAGCGACTACACGCTAAGGGCACCCCCTGTGGGATACGGGCCTCGGCTTAGGGCGTCGCTGGGGGGAGGACAGCTAGGGACGAGCTGGATCGAACTGGAGAAGAAGCCCATACCTATCTGTTAGATCCACTAAACTCAATTCAATAATTTTTTCACCCCTCAGTTCTCAGTGCCAATTTCAAAGCTCTTTAAATACAGTATTGTTGTGTGTCCACATTGTCTTTTCTAAAATATCACAACACATTTTAAACGTCTAGTACTAAAACAAAATCAGTCAAGTAAAAGTAGAACATAAACTATGAGCTGTAATGTCTGATACCCTAATTGGCTAAATTGACGTAGTGCTGGGCCGGGGCGGAGGGGCGGGGTTGCGAAACGCTCGCGTAGGGCACTCTTGCGCATGTCGAATGCGATTAGTGCCCGTATTCCTCCACTACCAGGGCTGGCACGCAGCTTTTAAGAAGTTTCATAAAAGATTTCGCGAAAATGCCTAGAAAAAGTGTCATTCTAAAAGTGAAAATAATTGATCAAATAGTCCAAAAGCGCTACCGAACTGTCACTTGGATTTTCTATTTTTTTTTTTTTTTGTTTTCTGGGGAAACCTTCAATGAGTGCCTGAACTTTTGGGGGTTGGTGGGATTTATACCTCACAAAAACCCTGGTGATGACCTCTTTAAAATATTACCCTGCAACGCCTGTTATGACCAGAGATTTACCTAAAGATCGAGAAAGTAAGTAACATAAGAGTTCAAAATCAAAAAAATCAAAATCAAAAGTCATTTACTCAAATTAGGCTGGGTGCCAGCACTTTTTGAACGTCAAAGTTCTACATAAAGACAGTCCCCCAAAACGCCCGCCCGTCACCACTTCCTAGTGTTTTAGCTGGGAAGAAGAATAGTTGATAATACCTCCTCTATTATCCAGGAATAGTTAACATGACGATTAAATCCTGGGATTTAAGAAATTGCAAATCACTTATTGCGCTTTGAATACATTTGAACTAAATTATTAAATTGAAAAATCTTAGTTTTTTGAGTTCGGTACTAAAGCTGTTCAGTTAAAGAGCTTTGTTTTACATACAAAATTAATTCTTGAAAGTTCTTCTGTTATTTACCTGATTATTTGTTTTTGTAATCCCGGGTTTTAATTGTCATGTTTATGATTCTAGGATTTTAGAGGAGGTATTATCTACTCAATGTTACTTAATTCATCGAACTTTAGGTAAATATACTCTACCTATTCCGATCTCTGGTTATGACACAACCCTGGAGTGGCGCCCTACAAACCATTGATTGATATCATTGGCAGTAGTTATCACTGATATTTATGAATAACACTATGTCAAGGTCCTCTGAATGGTAGAGGTATTTCAGAGTGAAGTAGATAATGGGTATTCATGTGAGTGTTAAATATTTCATAATTTCCTCACAAAACGTCAACCAAATGCAATTCCAATAAATTATACGTACATAAATATCATTGTTTCACAGTTGATTTCAATATTGTATCCGATTAATTATTTGAAGCCATTAAAAGGTACAACAAAACTAATATATTGAAGCTTCGGCTCGTGACAAATGAGTGCAGTGTTGCTATAACAATAATGCGGTGTGTTACATGGCAATACCATTACGATTGATTGCCTTTATACTGTAGCCTACGGGTACGATATTTATTTCTTTTTGCATTCTCTTCATAGATGGTCACATTTAATTATTTTTACAGCAATTGATAAATTCTGTAGAATTAAATGTTTGGAAATTAAGTTAATTAAGTTAAATACATATATGTACTTTTTTTTTTGTATTTCCCCACGTCACTGTAAATATGCTACTACTGCATGTTTATACTATTAAATACTCACAGTATTTATCAATGTACACACGAAACACTTCATCATCATCTGCCTAGCCTTTTCCCAACTATACTAGGGTCGGCTTCTAGTCAAACCGGATTCAGCTGAATACCACACACACGAAACACTTAAAAGGAAAAATAACAAAGTTATTTTAATGATAAATTTATTTTCTTTTAAGAAATAATCCATGAAACTGTATACACTTCAAAATATGCTATTTTGCGTGACGCTGCCAATCCACTGGTTCACCTTAGATAAACCTCATCATCCAATCACTTACTTACAATACAGGCATCCCGTTAATCACCTTCCCACTGACCCGTCCCCGGCACCCCGAGGGCAGCCCTACTGCGGCGTGCGCCCGCGCAACTGGTTCAAGGTTGTCCGTAAGAATGCGGCCCGCATGCCCTACTCGCTAATTTGGTCAGGCACTCTATTGCCTTATACGGCCATATACGATTGTTCGCGAGCAGATTAGAGCACGCTATGATTTATTGAGCTGTGAGTGTAGGCTGGTTTAATTGTTAATTGTCTGACTGTACCAACTTGATAAATGTTTAGTTATGGTTACTAGCAGTAATCGTGATTTGGTTTGCCTATATACCCACACATATAGGGTCTCATGGTTCTATTTTGAGAAGAAAAGTTTTAACCCCTTTTTGTGTTTTAGGATTTCGTGTAGTCTATTAAAATTTTTGGAAACAAATCAAAATTATTTACCGTATTTTGGAAAATACTACTACTAGGACAGAGGACGAATTCCGGAAATTTCCCAAACTTTTCCTTCTCCAAGAAAAATATTTTCATATTTCTCTCAGACAACCCCTGAACTGTTTAATTAAAGAAACCTACTAACCACAAAATATGCTAGAGCTCAAATATCGATGTCAGAACCCACCGAACCTGGATCATCGCAAAGCCTAAAGTAGGATATTGCAGTGTTTTCGCTGTTTACTTTGCAGAGGTCAAACGGCTCCGTGTCACCGCTCCTTCACACGAAATTGCATCCTGTATTACTGTTAGCCGAAGAAACCGCAACAACTATGATGAAAGAACCATGTTAGCTTTTGCATACAATTAGAGAAAGATTTACGATCCAAATACAAACTAGATTGTTAGTTAACAGTACGACAATACATAACAAATGTTCAATTAAATTGTTATGCAAATAGTATTGCAGTATCTGTTGAGCAAGAGCCCAAGAACTGAGCTTGTATACAAATGTTAGCCTTTCCCAGTGTAGGCAAAAAGTGTTCCAGTTCTGTATTTGGGCATGTAATGGAAATATACAGTGTTTAAAACAGGGTTTCTTAACCTGAGGTCCATGGACCCCAAGGGGTTCGTGGAATGAGTACTGGGTTAGGAGTTGGGTAGGGGTTATGTTTGCGTTTTCTGGTGTAGTTTAGGACAAGTCAAAACGTTTATTTCAATTAGGCCATTAAACGGCACTTTTGAACGTCATCATTTACAATTCAGTAAAATAATAATATTACATTAATAAAGTGACTCTACTGTCCATTCGGAAAGGTAGATTCTTATGGAGAAGAACGGACAAGAAACTCCATAGCGAGAAGCTCCACAAGCTGCACCAGATCTTCTTCTTGTTAAATTAGCAATGTCTGTAGAACTCCGTTTGCGACAACAGCAATGTATTTTCAGCATTAGTGCCTATTGTTACTAAAAATCCAAACCGACTGGACGTGAAAGATAAAATAAGCCTTGCGTTGTCTGAGCAGATTCCAGCAGCAGAAAAACATCTCAATAATGACCACTACATTACTATTGACTTTTCCTTCCCTACTATAAAGATTAAAAGATTTTTTAAATGTTGCTTGGGGTCCGTTACTACGAAATGTTTGAGAAACCCTGGTGTAATGTGCTTGTTAGTTCGTTCATAGACCTATGTTTCGAATTAGGGAAACGCGTCATTACCGTGTTAGAAAATGGTGGTAATTTGTACTGGTAACTGGTGGCCGGCTTCCTCAACCAACTAGGCACAATTGCAATCTATGTAATCAGCGGTTGTGTGAGTAATCGTGAGGATTGGTGGCCGTAGCTTTATGTTTGCTAATCAGTTCGGAGATCGTCATTTGACTACTTTCAAAACCATTTTGTTTTGCGACTGTTTAGGGTTCCGTACCCGAAGGGGAACCAACGGAACCCTATTACTTTGCCTCAGCTGTCCGTCCGTCTGTCTGTCAGCGGACTGTATCTCTAGATCTCAAGAACCGTAATAGCTAGACAATTGAAATTTTCACAGAATGTGTATTTCTATTGCCTCTATAACAACAAATAATAAAAATTAAATTAAAAATTAAAGGGGGCTCCCATTCAAGAAACGTCTTTTTTCGGTTTATGGTACGGAACCCTTCGTGTGAGAGTCCGACAAGAATTTGGCCGGTTTACGATTTGTATCAATATGAAAACGACTCAAAAACTGAATTAGTATAGGGTTTCTGGGATCGCATGCCAATAACTCTGTGTAGTAAAGAGATACCGGAGACGACGAAAGAACTAGAAGAATGGAAGTCCATGGCCACCTTTGACTAGCAGTGTAACAACGTTTGCTGAGAAAAAAAAAGTGTGTGTGTCAGCTCCGACGCACGACTGGAGTTTACTCCTTATTATTGTGTGGGTTATGAGAAAAGAGGGTAAATGAAAGCATCTTAAATAAGCTGAGTATACTTTTAATACACACATACATAATCTCGAAGTGAAGGGTGCGCAAAGTATGTTGCGCAAAGGAACATAACGCCTCACTTTTAGTTAACGCTCGATTTTACTCCTCACAAAATTATCATACCGCGAAAATCGTTTTAAAGAGTAAACTCCAAAAAAAGAGAGAGGTAGGTACCTACAACTCAGTTGAAATAAAAGTAAAACTAAAAGCCAATCTCTATGGCTCGAAATGCTTCTAGAAGGAATACACTCTCCAATCAATCTAATATCAATCAAATATACATACATAAGCAATCACAGATATAGCATATCAAATCACCAATAACAGTCATAAGTTGACAATGACACATAAAGTGTATGTTGCGGTCGTGTCGGGATAACGGGTTCGAGCCCCGGCGCGGTCGCTCACGGGTATTCGTTACCGTAACACGATACGTTACGTTTTTGTTAGCTCTGTAACTGCTGCGTCTTGCTGTCTTGTTGGGGTGGTCTGCCATTGTAAGAACGTAGGAAGATCGTTTCTTATAAATAATATTACGGTCGTTTTGTTAGAAGATATAAGGAGAGAAGCTAGTTATTTATACAACAATATTAGTCTTTATTAACACAGGTTTAACATATTCTACCAACTTCATTCCTTAACTTCTACCTTACCATATATATATCACCGGAAAATAGCAAAATCCGTAAGATTATAAAATAACTTGAGAGATTGTAAACTTTCGATAAATTGTCAACTGAATATTTGAATACTATTTTACGCTTCAAAATTTGATAGTCTATAATTTCGCGAAGTCATTCCGAGAAATTGTGGATTATAATAAAATGGCAACCAATCAGAGCACAAGTCTACAATTTATCTATTTTCGTGTGAAAGTAAACCTGGAAACAAAGCTCTCATTGGCCTTTTCAGAGAAAACAAAGACCAATGAGGAGCCAAGTTTCCAATTTAACTATCACACCAAAACAGATAAATTGTAGACCAGACAGCTGATTGGTCGCCAGTTTATGATAGTCCATCAGATCTCCGAATTTTTGGGAATAGAAACTTGGCCTTTTTTCATATTTTTGTTTTTTGGGGTTGGTATTACCGCTAGGGTCGACAAGCCTATAATAGCATCACCGAACTACTTAAAATATGCAGTCATAATGACAAGTTACTTATCCTGTCAAACATCTCATTAGAGACAGTTAACGATTTGGCGTTAACTACTAAGTAACTACAGGTTTAGAACATTAGAACATCGTTTGTCTGGAGACCTTGGGCTCGAGACGAAATGACATTCTAACAGCGTAACGATTGACAGCTAATTTGCCGCCTCTGCCCAATTATTTTTGATCCTTCTTCCAGTCTAACCGGATGCCGGTAAATACCAGCATTTTACTGAGTGACTGACACTCACAACCCAGTAACTGTGTAACACGATACCGCTTGGCAAGACTGCTGTTACATTTTATGGCTTCTGAGGATCGTAACGATCTTCAATGTTGCAATAATTGCAACATTTTAACTTACATAACTTACATTGAGTATATTACTGACTTGTTGCGTTCAAATAGGCAACCGCTCGATGTAAAATACTAGTACTCGGGTGCATACGATTAGAATTGTAGCCAACCCTTTAATCCAAAAGGCTAGGCAATTGGTTGAAATATTTATCAAATCATTTTTAGCTAGTGCTAATTTATATAGTTACTAGTAATCACATAGATTTCATACATCGAGACTAAAACAAAAGACCATTCTCAAAATGGTTGCCTTTTAACTGCCGTATTAATCTTCAACTGCTAATTAAAGTATCAAAAGACAAACAGAGTTAGAAAATAACGTTCAGTACACCCAAAACTAAGAGTGAGCAGTTCATTACAATTTACAATTCATAAAACTGAATTGTAAAAGCAACTTCCCAGTAGTTCCCAGTTAAAAGCTTTTAAACAAATAGAAGTCAGAGTGTCGTCCAAAAATACCTGAAACTGTCAGACCCTAAGGGTGGCGGATTAAACCGTCCGCCACGCGTTAAGTCCGGAGTACCATCGTAACTAGGACCACAGAAGATCCACTTTATAACGGGAAGAATGAAAGCGGGACTTTTTTTTCAATCCTATTTATGTGGGACATAGGATACTTATATCCGAGTGGTACATTCCCGTAGGATAATCTTAGACTACTACGCAGGTTAGACGCGGGAAAAACCTAGTAAATAACATTACATAAAATTCAATTACATAAAAAGAAAAATAGTTGCTACGCGCTACGCGACGTACTACGCGACTACACGTCCCGTAGCGCTACGCCTCGTCGCCGCTACGAAATTGATCGTTTGTGTAATTCGTAAACAACACAACAAGTAATGATTCGTAAAATACTCTCCCAGTTTTTTATAGGTACGTTTCTAAGGGCTTGGAAAAATCAATACAGATATTTCAAATTAAGCAACTTTAAAAAAAACGCCACGGAGTACCACTAATCAAGTACAAACTACAATCACGTAAACATCTTAGCTAAATCAGTGTCCTTTTGAAGAATTTAAGGATTAAAATAAAATACGTGAGTCTTCTGTTTCTACGTATCGTGTGGTGTTATCGCGGTCGAGTATCTGTCGCTAGGCGGATTACGCAGGTACGCTCAAAATGGACGGATATTAAAATATGTTAAATATAATTTTCATGGAATTTTTGATAGTTTAACCGCTTGAGATCGGGTTGTGATAAGAAAGAGCACATGTATCTGATTACGTTTAAAGTTGTACGATTTTATCTTTATTAAATTTCAATTTTAAATGTTAATTTAATTTTACTATGGTGTGCCGACACAAAACTACAAATTGGTTAAGCGTTATGAATTTAAGATCTTTGCGTAATTTAGTCACAATAAAAAACGAAAGATTTTAAAACAGGCTAGTGGTGCGCCGCGGATTCCTCTAGCGCTATTACTTCGACGCCTAAAGCCGGGTTCACATGACTGTTTAGTGTCTTTTCTAACTCATTTGATTAGCTACAAACCTTGTTGAAATATGGCGTAGGCCCGAAAAGTTTCGTTTAATTGGTTATACCACGACACGACTCAGTAGGTAATTGAGCTATTAAATATGAAAGTACAATAACATTATTCAAATCCGAATGGGAGTTTCATAGACATGCGTTAAAAAAAATATTTAGCTGGTAGTTCTTCAATCATTTAATAGAATTATATTAAAAACATAAGGCAGTTCATACATCACATTGAAATGTGCCACAGTATGAAAACATAGAGTTAATCGATGCGGCGAACAGTTACAAGGCCTTCATTATTCACCTTGATTGCACCGGCAAATTCCGCAGTAGATTTACTGCATTAATTGTCGAGCCACCTACTATTCTCCCTAGTATCTTAGCAACGTAGGTACATAGTTCTTATGAGATTATTGCTTGATAGTTCTGTATACAACAAGATAAACAATCATATTATCACACCTTAATCAAAAATAACTGACAAAAAATAGTTGTAACTACTATTTAGATACTGTCTGCTCACCTGCTGCCCAACCCAGAATATTAAAATAAAATGACCTAAACTGTGCTAATTTAAGTTAAAATTTAAATAGAAACAAAATTAAAATAATTTGTGAAAGCCTACCGATTCAGAAATATTAACCATGTTTACAGCAGTTTTACTATTTACCAGTTGACCCAACAGTTTCCTTAAATCATACTTACATTGGGACAAAAAAAATAAAGTTCATTGCCATAATAATTAAACGCTTGCTTATCTCAAACTACGCCAGACCTCTCAGAAAACTTATCATGCGGGCAGTCATCCTATAATACTAAAACAATGGAACGGCGCCGAACTAAAACTGCACACAAATAAGTAATCCTATTGAGAATACATACCTACCTAGCAATAGATTATAGAACGCATTTGAATAACGAACGGTGCAAAGATTAACTCCTGTCATGGCGACTGTCCCGCCAAATTTATAGTCTGTGGTCCCGCATGCTACTGCCGCTTTTTATGTCGTATTGTTTTAGTCTGAATGATGAATGCCTTTATTGGTTTTTGTGGATTTAAAATATTGTTTAGGCTTGTTCTACATTTATTGTTCACGTGACCAATATTAATCTTTCATACTTCAAAATTTGGGGCAACGTAACCTATGCCCAGCTGTTGATGGCGGTAGACTGACTTTTGTGGTTGATCCTTGATAGGTACAGTTTTAAATCTCCGAATTTCTTGTTGCTTATAAAAATCCAATAGCTGCCGAATACGTGCAATGGCGTAGCATTTAATTCCGACAAAAGCGACAGGGATCGATCGCCAATAGATAGGTACTCCGGTTTTCCTTTAAATTAATTAGACGACAATTTTATACAAAGAAACTCTGTACAGAAATAAGTTTTAATATTTTTCAAAGATAAAATTTGTTTTTTTTTATCATTCCAAAACGGAAATATACTGAAACGAAAAATCCACAGCCTAATTGCTTCAAAATTAGACCTTGATCTAAAATAAACAGAGTTACAATAAAAATAGAAGTAACCCTAAACAATTACTAGCTATTAAAATTGTTACAAATCATAGTTAACTAGCTTTAGCCGCGGCGTTGGATGCAATAACTCTCGCTAGGAACACAGGGCTAATGGCTTATTGAAACCATATTGTTCATGAGTAACGGGCTGGCTCAACGGGGCCCGATTTACCAGGATTTAACATCTGTTCCCTTAATCCCTTGGCTTCTGATGAATATCAAAATGAGCACGAATTGTGACTTTCACGATACTGATTATTAAAACAATATGGTGTATACGAGTCGTGTTTCGAGGAATCGATTCCTCTTTTCCTAAAATGTGCTATTAGTATGATTTATCGCCGAATCAATTACTCAGATTAAGCTGTAAAGATAAAAGGAACACAGTATACAACTATTTTCCTTGAGTCCATTTAAGATAATATCTGGAAAATTACCTTGTACCCAAGTATATTCTTTTAAGTAGATACCATCAATTACTTCAGGAAAACTACTGCACCAATTATACATAAAGTTTTACTAACTTTTCTTATTAAATTTGCAAAATCTATCAGTACGAAGTGATCATCATTCGCCTTCATTCGTAGTATAATTCTGCTGGGACGATTATTACGGAAGTGACACATTTGTTATGAAATCCTTCATTCGGTCACTAATCCGGTCTATGCTTTGTTTGCGCATGAATAGATGGAGACTGGGCATGCATTAAGTAGTGCTAAGAAGGATTAAGAACACTCTTAAGTTACAACAAGTATGGTTTAATACAGCTATTCTGAGCTCAGATTCATTATGGTAAGCTTAGAGTACCTAGGTACTTACTGGGCAATAAGTATCACAAAAATGAGGAACCATTTAAAATATTATTACACCCATAATACTTTCTCGCACGCTGTATCAAGTACTTCGAACCGCAAATAAAACTTAGTTCCGCGGAACCATTAAGTCGATTGCAAAAATTCACTTCTTAGTTCTTATAAAGCACTTTAATCAAATAGCGTGTATCGTATTTCGCCGGGCAGTACAGTGCAGTGCAGCGAGCCCACCTTCCCATTGTGTGGCATGCCACATGCACGTATGTGTACATAATGGCCGTTTGTTTGCCATCCAGTGTACGCTCTGAGTCTCGGTAAGCAACGCGACCTACTACTAGCTATCATGTCCTGGTACTCCCGCGGAAAGTTTTTGTTGTGCTGGCACTGCTGGCTTTTTAGATAGTTTCTTTTGCCAAAAAAGGACGTTGTTTTGACAGCTAAATATGGCTCATGGCTTTCATCTTTTTTTGGTTGTTATTGAGTTTTTTTTTTTTTTGAGGTCGCCCATTTTTTATGTTTCAAGCTCATGTTATTTATAACATTAAATTAGATACCTTTAGAATCGAAGTAAATGAAAGTCTTAATTTTCATTGTGTGCCAACTGACTAGTGCACTTCTACTTTCAAACTTAAACTATCTAGTCCGTCTATTTGTTTGAAATGCTCAATTTATGTTCACTGATAAGATTTAGCAATAGAATCGTTGCGCTATTATAATAATTTAATAACAAAACAATTTTCCAACTTATCTTTATAGCGGTGCCAAGCAGCTCGCTAATATTATCTTGTACAGAGTCTTTAAAATTATATATATCAATTACAACACAACAAAACATGGCACACAATCTATCGGCCCACTAATCGCCGTACAAGCGGATTCATTACTAACTTTTGCACGGCTTTGGTCGCGTGATTTTTTTTATTTTCCTTAAAGGTAATCTCTATACCAAATTCATAAAAATCGGTATAACGATTAAACATACAGGCGTGAAAGCGTAAAAAAAAACAAACAAATAAACAAGCTCGCTTTCGCATTTAAAATATTAGTAAGGATAACATAAATTGTTGCCATAAATAAAAGCTACAATTAATTATTATAAAAATAAAGTACAGATAGCATAATGAGTTCGTTGCTGCACGATACACAGCGCTGACTGTTTTCGCACAAATAGCTAATTTGATTTAATTGACGTTTATAATGTTATTATTGAACTTTTTATTGCTTTATTCCTAGTAATCGGCGCTATCTGACATAATGTATGAGCATTAATTATTATGAGTATTGATTGACTATTATGTCAGTACTCAGGGATTGTAGAAGCTGAAGGCAAATTAAAAACTATTATTCCTTCACACAATCATATACAATAATTGGTTTAGTTTATAGTTGTTTTCATAAACGTTGACAAGAAGCACTAAAAAATTATTGTCAAAGTCAAAATGCAATAGCGAGACATTTCGTGTGTTTCGGAAGACGCTTGTTAATGTTTTACATTTTGGACCTGTGACAGCGGTTATCGCTGAAAGATTGTTAGGTACTTTTTTGGTACCCAAGCAGGTACCAAAAAAACATCTAAAAACTAAAACCGCGAAATTTATTTATTTATTTATTCATTCATTATTATAACACCTTTACAGATACATCCAAGGCGATGTTATAACTTAGGTACATATTAAACATAACATATAATACAATACATCAGATACCTTAATCATTATTTATATTGCTAGACCGTTTTCAATTAGATTTTGCGCTACTCTTACAAATCTCGGCAAGTTCTGGAAAAATATATCTTCCGACAACACTATCCGACTACGGTAATACTCTAGTAGGTAAACCCCTTATTATCGAGATATTAAATTCTTTTATTCACGTTATTAATATAAACCACATAAAACCTTTATACTTTTCTTATTTAAAATAAATTCTCAGATTTAGTCTAGACTGAGAACGGGGCTTAGCATTGTAATGAAACTCCGACGAAGGTCATTTTCATTTATTCTGAAAAAGAAGTAGAATGAATGAACTTTTACTTTTTGCGCTTTTTGTTCTTTAAGCGTAAAGTGCTTTATTAAACGCAGCGTTCGCCAACCTCCGCTGTGCGGTGTGGTGGCAAACAGAAACTCATTTTTGGTAAAAGCTTATATATAGGATGATTGGTTATGGACTGCGACAGTCAGAACGAGGTCAGAAAAAGAGGTAATGATCTGTCAATAAGATTATGATTACCTTATATATATTCTAGACTGGGAAGTGGGAACATCACAGAGATTAGCTTAATGACAGTTCTGTCCGAAGGCTGGCTGAAGATGCACAAAAAGAAGAATATCAAGATCAGCATATCAGCACAATTAAAGACTTAAATACCTATCATAGGGCCGAACGTAAAAGCTTGCAGTAGTCTAGCACCAGTATCAAGCAACCGTAGGTAAGTGTAGTTTCATGGAATTCTGATTATGACATAACATAACACTGAGATAAAGATAAACAGAAAAAGGCAAGGAACCCATAGACTCTGGGTAGTTTACAAAGCCATTAAAAAAAAACTCAGCATTTTTTCTAGCCAGGCTGCACTCCATCACCCAATATTTCTATATCGGCCGTCACCATAATTGATTTAAGGCGCTCGCCACACTATAAATCAGCTTTTATCTGCCCTTATCGCGCCCACTCCATTGTTTATGGTCGCGCCTATCATCTGTCATACACCATAGACTAAACTTGTTTATGCCACTAGCACCATCGCCATTTAAATTATTAATTAAGACGCTGTAATACAAATTATTTGATTGTAAAACAAGCTTCTTGTTTTGATTTCGTGTTAATTGAGATTATTAATAAAACTATCACACAATGACGTAGTCTTGTGACAGAATTAATAATAGTTAACTTACACAAGAATACCTACTGACACTCGATTAATTTTGTCTGCTTACTGTGCGATACTTAATTATGGTGTTAATTATTTAAATGATTCATGTTCACGTCATGCTACTTTTATACAATTCAACTAAGGTTAGTTTAACAGTAGGACGGAACCATGACAGTAACCAAAAAAATTGTAACAGTCCTGCATTTTGGTGAACAGTGAATCACACCCCTTCAAAGAATAACTTATTAAGGTAATGTGACTAAAAAACTGCTTTCTTTATTTCTTGCTTGTGCAGTTATTTGGGCCACATGTCAAAGACGCTTTGTTTTATTCGTACAAGGAGATTTGGCACTCGGCCGATTATAATGACGAATTGTTGGCGCTCTTTCACAGATTTCAAATTATTGTGCGACGTTCCTAATACGGTCAACAAAATAGGAAAAACGGCAGTGCCATTCTCAAAAAAATTAAGTAGGTATTCTATGTTAACTTTTCCCACTAAAGTAAATTGACAGATACAATCTCCGAATAATTCCCTTTAAAACGCGTTTATGTCTATAGGCACCCGAACATTTTCCTTTATTCTCGTCCGGAGGAATGAGGAATCGAGAATGAGTTCATCTACTCCGATCGGCCCTCTGATAGAATCCATCCCGAGTGCCTCTGCAAACTTTAATCGATTTCCATTCGCGATTACCAGCCCAATCCGTGATTTAATAGATTTTTTACATTTACACAGCTCTCCACGCTTCGTTTCAGAAAGCGAGCAATTTTTTTCCACGATGTTAAAGAACGCAATGCACACATTAATTTCCGTCACGTTGGAAACGGCAAACAGGAGGTGGGAAAATTTAAAATGCCTAAAGTGGATTCGCGTAAATTGATTCCGGACATCGAAGGAATACGACGAATTGGAGAGTAAATGTTTGACGGGAAATAATTTGAAAACGTTTTCCTAATTTATAAGGAGGCGGGCGGACGTTTAGCGTGGCCCGCCCGGCCCTCAATCCTCACCCACGTAATTATTTTATTTTTGTTAAAAAAACTCGTTTGAGAAACCATGCAACGCCATCTAGCGGTGAAACTCGCTGCGTTGCGGTCTTCGGTCCTTCCCCCGCGCGCGCCCCGCCCGCTACGAAGAGAAGCGAACTCCGCTCCGTTCATTCACTCGTCAGTCCCGCTCCGCGCGCTGTGGTGTCGATACGTGTTTGTTCTGCGTTCGATTTACGTAAACCCGATATTGTTTCAAACATACGCTCAGCTGATCTGTGACAATAAGTTCGTATACCGGCTACAACAATAAAACGAACAAGCAACGTTGTGAACTCGTGTGTGTGACTAAAAACCGGACTGCTATCGAAAATATCTCGACGTTGAATGTAAAAATATACGGCGTCGCCTGAGACCCTTCGCACCGCGTGTGACTGATCGATATTTTAAATGATAACATGGATTCAATTAGGTGTTGTTTAAGACGACGGTGAAGTAAATAGTGTGTGCAGTGAGTGTGGAGTGTCGGCGACTGCCGCCGCTTGGCGCCGCGAGTTGCTCAGCGGTAGGTAACCTATCTAATATTGATTCAATGTCGATGTATTTACGTATGCAGGTATTTGAGATAACGCGTTGGGATTTGTTTTGAGGCGATAAATGTCCGTTGACGAGATATGAACCATGTTCCCTATGTACTGCGGCCTGCAGTTCCGATGCATGATCTATCTAAGTATAGACTGTGGACGAGAGACCGTTATGTGTACTAAACACGGCTCGTTATAATCTGGTCTAGATAACCGGCATTATCTGTGAGGACGGCTTTATATCTCGCTAAAACTTTAATTCTTATGTTTCAGCAACTGAGAAAACCCACTATAAGAATTACACACCATTCCAAATTCAAAACAACTGGTACAGTCACACATAAAAATAAATCTGTCATGTAATAAACACATTATTACCCATGATCTATTATAACGGCCTAATCCTCGTTGATTTATCATAATGTGTATTAATTTATGTCCTTAGAGCCGACCATTTAAAAATGGAAGTTATTTAATTTAATAAAACCAACTTTATTACACAGCATTCTTAGGATCAAGTAAGGTATCAGGTGTAAAGCGGTAATGGTTATGTCCAATCGCCAGTTACATTTGTATAATTATTCGTTTACAAACATAATTTTATTTGCATAGGTACGTAAGGAGAAAATAGGTAGGTAGGTACTTAAATGCATTTGTGGACGCGACAGTGCAACGCCCTCGCCACCTGGAGCGCAAAGGAATTACACCATACTTATTTATGCAGAACTCAATAAGTAGCCGTCTATGCATCTATATTGGAACACTTAGAGCAGCCTATAGGGTTCCACTGTCGATGCACTTTCTCATTTGCAAGTCGAAAATAGCTCGAAGCAACGCCACCGACCGACTGAGTCACGCCTTTATTTACGAGCTGCTACCTACCACTTTCCTCGGCATCTTCCTGCCGAAGGGCGTATTAACAGCTCGCTAAGTGTCCGCGAATCTATTCCGACTGATATGCGTGCACTAGGTAACACATGTCTAAACTTATATATCATATCGTTATTGCCGATAGATTAACGAAAGACGAAAGTGTACATTACACAGCCTGTTAAAATGTTTAGACTAGATCAACTTTATTGTGTTCCATTTTTAAAACTTCCACGCTTGTTTATGTTCATAAAATAAAAATGAAACGTGAACAGAATGTGTTCCGTACTAATAGTAGTGATTAATTTTACAAGTCAACTGCTAATATGTAGGAAACACTGCGCCGCACGAAAGTGGATAAAATTGTGAGTAATGTTTACAATAATCATTAGATTGGGCATCGTTGTTTGTATTCGCAAGGCAGCGTGGGCGCGATGGTAAAAGCACCTCATAAAGAAGTCTAATCGTATACGTAAGCGTGTAAACAATCCCCAAAACTGTTTCGAAACCGTTAAACACTGTTTCACATTTTCTAACACCTCCTAATTACAGGTAAAACGCATTAAATATAATTAGTGCTTATTTGAATGGATATAAAGGCGGGTTCGACGGCCGGGCGGACAGGCGGGCTAGCGGGAGCAAACACGGCGGGATCACACGCACGGATCGCGCGCCCAACAATGCCGTGTTTGTTTCCCGGCCGAGGCTTACAAATTTGAGCTCGCATAAATTACCGTCGGATTACACGGCGGCATATTTGATTAGCTCGTTTTGTACATCCTCTACTAAACCCGCCAAGTGCCTAATTAGAATTACGTGTCAACAAGAATTTTAACGATAAACCTAATTTTTATATCGAACAATCGATTTGTTGAAATGTTATGCGTGCTTGAATCTGGTAGCAGTAAACCAGAATTGCCGATAACGGTGGATCTATTTTTGGAGCTATCTTATCTGTTAATTAAACTTGCATCGAAGATAAACAAGGTCGGTGGAAATAGTTTATTCATAGTATTTTTCACCCATTTTCCACATTGTCGATAGAAAGACAACTTCTATCACCTCACACGATTGCTTAAACATAAATCTACAAGACATTCGTCTTCTGTATATAGTAGGCGCCAGATAATCGTGGAATAACGGTCATTGACCCACCTACAATTATTGACATTTTTAATTTGAAAAACGGAATTAATGACACAAAGCTGTCCGAATCATCATCTCTCGTGATCCTTAACATTGTCTAATAATGAAAAACGATTCATATTTAATTGTTCAGGTACCTATGAACAGTTATTAGGGAAAGGTCAGTATACTTTATTCCACATTTATCTGGCGCCTACTATAGTCTACACTATCACCCTTCCGTCCGTCCTTAAGACATTTCAAAGAAAAAACTCATGTAGGCGTTTATTCTCGTTTCGCAGACACGTCTAGCCCACATGTAGGTACTGTGCGTCTAGCCGAACAGGGGACGAACAACTATTAACTATATTAACGAGCGATGCACGCCCGCTGGGCTACCGTCCTGCCCGCCATTTATCAAATTATTTATATATCGTAGGTACCCCACTCACTACATGCGCCCCAAGCCCACCCATAGCTTTACAAGGTTCACCAAAAAACGGTCATATTCTACTTTTTTTGATCGTTCAGAGTGTTTCGCTGATAACGCCTGGTCAGGTTTTTGGTTTTGCTCGTTTTTCTCGAGGACGGTTATTCGCTAGGGTATGAAATTCTTTTCACGCGAGAGTTTTAGCCCGAAGTGTTTGTTTTTATGTATGTTCTGAGGTTTCCTAGCGATTCTCCAGGCTAAAAGGGAACCTATTGCAGCATCGTAATAAACAAGGAACTCCGTAGACTTTGAAGTAGTTTAATAACTCCAGACAGACGCGGTCAGACTCAGGAAACGTCTCACAGAATATGGCAAAAGTGATAATGTTCGTAGACGCGACGCGACGCACCAGCAAACACACTTGTAAGCCAACACTTGGTGTGCTGTGTAGTCCCGATACCGCGTACCGCCCGTCTCAACTTATGGTCATACCACTTGGAATTCTGCCCTCACTCCCGAGGCGCAGAGACAAACATATATTTACATTAAAGTCTAGACACAAACCAAATAGACCGTAAACGACTCTGCATTAAAAATAAATCATTATAAAATGTGTCTAGTCTCTGGTTTATTTAAAAAAGGAAATGGAACACCGTTTCAAACATAATCCGTTAGGATTGGTTAGTAGTTGTGGCCAGTATCAGGCACACGGTAGCGCAGTGTATCAACAGGGCCATTCATAACGATAACACTGGCTGTTGAAGACAAGTGCCCGTTAAACATCACAACACGTGCTTGTACAATGAGTGTTTAGAAAATATTTGATCTGTACGTTTGTTATTCACTTGCGGACGGTACAGGAATCACTTCAAACTTGTGTAAAGAGTTTTGATGAACTTGGATAGACTTTCTAAACAAGCTGTCACTCGTCAGAGCTGAACGTTTCCAACATAAATCTGTGAGAGAGATATTATTCAATTTCGGGATTAAGCGAATCTCAACTACTGCGAACATTCAGCCTGAGATTGAAACCTAGAATAAATTGTATTCTGAGACTGAAGAGTTTAATTAAACGCTACACGCACGTATACCGACCAATTATTAATTAAAAATTCACGTGTGAACAAACGACCTGTGGTAAGTAAGTAAATTACATAATTGCTAGGTATTTGACTCGCTGTTAATTCAGAATCTAACGTCACAAATCCACGATTCTAATTCATATCTAAAGGTTTTAATGATAAAGTGTTTAATGAACACAAAAAAATGTATTATCTAGACAAATAATGATGCATGTTGGTGTGAAACTAAGTGGATTATTAGCAATTAATCTCCGGCAAATAACCCAAGGCTATCTTGATAAAGATACTATACTAAATTGATGAGTTTCGGTTTTCTTTGCTGTTACCGCCGCTTTTCGCTTTCTTTCCCTTGCTGTAATGTTTTTTACCGTTTTAATCCATTTTGAAATAAGTTTTGGTGGTAATTATGTTATGATATTGATCTTTACAATTCGTTTAGCGTTTGTCAGTGGAAGATTTCCCTTGTTTGAAATAAATCCCTTTCAAATCTGATTATTACCTTTTTGTAATTCAAATAAAATTATAACACGGCGAACAGCTCTCGCCTTCCGTGTTATTTTTTATTTTCATAAAAATAAACGATGTCCATATAATAAACTATAAGTTGCTCAACGTTAAAACGTTGAGTAACTTTTTGTAAGTTTATTATTGATTCATAAGCTCAGCTCTTTATGACTAACAAATGCTCATGGTTTTTATTGAATCCGCAAAGAATGGGAGGTTCTCATTTTTTATAGCCTTTGAATGTATAATTTTACTAATAATTATTTGTTTAGGTATCATACGAATAAATAATAATGTTACGACAGCAAAAACTGGGAGGAAAAAACCTTTCCAATTAAATATTCAGCGAACATCAAGTCGAGTAGTTAATCATGTCTATTGATGAGACCATAAAGCTATCTCTTTTACAACAGTAGGTTCATAAAACAATCCATAACAAGAAGTCCAAGTTACAATCAAACTTATTTCTGTGTCACCGTATCGCGATACGGAGCCAATATCAATAAATCATGCGCGTCGATAACTCGCCGTAATTAAACACCACTAGTGATCGATCATAGATAGCGACGCGACGTGTCGATGTTGACCACTATCGTAGTCCTACATGTGTTCACCACTATGATAAACTACCTCCAGACATCGGATACCCATTTCGATTCACCGAATTAATTGGGATAAGAACACTGGAATTGCCTGAGATTGTAATGGCAAGAAATTTCGATCTAATGTCTATGGCCGCCGAAATGACAGTAAACTTACTTATAATTTTAAATAACTCCGTTCCCATTTTAAATGCTTAAACGCCATAAAAAAGTATTTGCTGTGTTCCGTTTTCAAAATCAAAGTTCGGTTACGTAACGATATTTTACTGCCTTGTACAACATGGAAGACATGTCCCACTCCACGCTACCGATAAAGAAACGTATTTTTTCATACAATTTGATATTGTACGTTATCAGCGCCTTATCTCGCAATCTGGGTACACACTATACCTTGTAACGATGCTCTATTACAACCGCACTACATGTTTATTTGACAAAATATCAATAACCCCACAACCAGTACTATCGCGAACTCCTTCCGTATCTTCAAGTGATAATGTTATAATCTTCAATGTCTGAAATACTGGAAATTTTGGATTAGAAAAGTTAGTATAATTTAAAACTTCTGCAAAAGTCATACCAATTAGGGAAGCAGGGCAAAAGAATCAGCGAATGAATTTAAATTGAACACTCGAAAGTGCTGTGTTACTACAAATTCGATAAGAATGTAGAAATCGATACCGCCGGCGCCGTCGTTACTATCGAGAATGTAGGCAAGGCGTCTCGCTGACAGCCCAGTAATAAGCTTCATCGATGAAACTTTTATCGGATGTCAAGCGAGATATACGAGCGTAATGTACGACTGTTTACATTAACACGAGGAAATTATATCCGTTTTATTATAAACAATATCGCTGACTACGCGATGACTCCCCGATTTAGTGCTGCAATAAATTCTCATGGAAATTTAGCAAGCCCACTCGGTATAGTCCAAATATTACGGCGAGCCAACACTGCACGCACGGTATTTTCGTTTAGAGCCATTAAATCGAGATGCGTTCGATCCAGCTCATTCAAAAACTAAACGTGCTGTAGTTGTTTTATGGGTGTATTTCGTGTGACGCGGGGGATTTCGCCAGGGCATCGATTATTTGAACAAACAAGCCGGGTAATAAATCATCCGCTCCCGGTTACCTGCTAGGGATCGATACGAAAAAAGCCCCTTTTTGAAACAAAAGGGAGTGACATTTCTAACGATGCTCCACTACCGTGCTCAGTGCTCGCCTGCTCGGGAACACTCGACGTGATCAAAGATGAAAGGAATTGAGTCGTGCGTTAATTCAGACGATGATGAAAGTAACTGCCTATGTCACATAAATGTAATAATAACGTTATTAGTTCTACATATAATTGATAAAGTGCTTTAATACACTTGTTACTCAATACTCAATACTTTTATTGCATTCCACATGTATTCTTAGGTGGTAAAATAACAAATAGGTTCATATGGACCCTGTCGGGCACAGAAAGATAAGTATCTAGGTTAGGAGAGAGGAAGCATTTTATGAAATGTAAAATTACTTAGGAAACTGTTAATATAGTTATGTATTGAGAGATGTAAATAGAATTAACAAATTATTAATCATTAATTCATTTAACAAAACCCATAAAATAAAACTGAAACTTTGAAAATACGATTTGTATGTAGTATGAGTAAGAGTGCGTATGCAGGGAATGGTTCAACTGTGTCAAACGATTAAGTTAGAATCATCTGCATAAATTACAGTCGCCACGAAACTAAGAAGCACCAGAAAGGCAGAATCACTGACACAAATAATGGACATGAGAAGAAATAGTCTCCGAGCTCATAAAATTCGCGAACAACAAATTCATTTAGTGACGCCGATGCTCCATTGTTTCCCGCTGCTTCAAGCACCGTTACCCCGCCATTGTTAGAATACGTCCTTGCTTTCTTAAACCAAAATATTATTATAAAAATTATTACAGAAATATTCGCAAGCATCTCTTCCAGGTAGAACGTTATTTTTTCTCCCGTCCCTGAAGATTTTATTGACCCAAGTTACTCCGGCTATTCAAATAGAAGTAAATTACTAGTGCTTATTAGCTGTCCCCGAATGCTCCGGCTCATTGTTCTTACTTTTATGGGTCCTAGTTTCCTTTGAGTGATGTCAGCATTAGTTAGCACAAAGGCGTAATTACTTTACGAATGTTCTGAAGGCAGTATACTCTCGCTTTCAACGAACTTTACAAACAAATCGACTATTTGGACGCTGACCTTTTCAAGTTTTACGATTTAGAACGCGTTTGCTAAATTGTTGTTAGGGTACACTTAAAAGATCCAAATTTGTGAGACACCGAATGCCGTAGAGGCGTGGTCCGCAATATTATCTGGCTGAATGTTGGCTGAGTGTCAACGAAACCTAAACCTAAATAAAATTGTTACCTTTCTGAATGGTGTCGTAAAGATACGGGCATTCCGGACACAGGCATCTGAATAGCAGTTGTATCCACACGGTCGCTTCATTGCTTGTAGGTACTTCGAGCCGGATATCCGTAAATCTTAGGGGCCATTCTCGGGAATATCGGACGCAAACGACAAACATCTGCTGAGTGCGACCAGATGAGATCGTACCTGCGAACGTACACGATTTGCTTGCCAAGTTTTTTTTGTAAATAAGAAAACTACTCATCGGATCGTTTGCCAAGAGATTATAAAATACTTGATGGATATCATGGTTTCAACAAATATTAGCATCTCGTATCGTGATAAATTGTCTCATAAATTCTTATGTTGAGCGTTTAAAATCATAATTTAATATTAAAATCGGATTCATAACACTGGCTGGTCGGGTACAGTCGTCACAAAAAGTTTGTCGTTCATTTCACAATAAAAGTGGTAATGGAAGTAGTCGTGTTTGATACGATCGCGTCGCAAAAATGCGGAGTCGCCACAGCGGAGCAACATTTACATTAAAATGTCATAAAGCCGGTTGTGGGATACATTTTTTCAATATCAAATGCGCGCACGCCATCTTTTGGCGGAATTTGGTGGATTGACAAATATTGTCGACGAAGTGTAGGTCGATTTGGGCTACTGTAACACGTGGATTTGTGATTACGTAAACAAGTTGAAATCAAGCTTGATTGCATTTTAACGTGCTAATTTGTGTTTAGTTAGTCCTCTATGTAATAAATTTGATAGACTATCCGGCTTGGCCATTGAACTAAGAATAAAACATAACAGCTTTTATTAAGGCACAATTTAAATCCATCTACCGTAACGAAAATAGTTTTCCTCAAATAGGCCTCTCAAATTTTCGGTAATATAAGTCATTAAAAAAGTTTAAATTGCCAATATCAAGTGTCTACTGTGGTGCAGGTTAGAGGCGACGGCAGCTAGGTTTAACCCTGTTAACGATGACCGCCTAAACTGTACGGAGTACGGAACTTTGACTTCGGGAGCGCAAACTACGCGGTGCATGGTGCGGCTAACAGCATTCACGGATTTGAATTCCGAATGCTGTTTTAGAACGTAGAACTGTCGCAGAGCGCCGGTTTCTTAATTGAGGATTTGGAGTTAGCTCGTGTAAAACTGTTCTTTAATGTCTAAGATTACTATATTTTCAGAAAATCGACCGAAATACATGTATTTTCAGCGCATGACTGCAATGTTGCTTACGGTTGATATTATACGAGAAGCATAATAAAATTTATCTATATCTATCTGTATGGGGTTGAAAAAATGAGAAAAGTGTTCGTCTGCTTCATGCACTGCATTTGAACTTCCTCTTCATGTCTCAGCTCCTTCCCATATAATTGAGTCGACCACCCGTCCGCTGTCGCTTATCACTCAGTCCACACCCGTAGCATAAGTTTGATTTGTCAAGCGGAAAATTGCGAGGAACGAGAAAACGTTGACCCTCGTTGATTGCGTTACGTCAACCGATCTACGGAGGCAGTGCCAATCGCAGCACACGAATATCTCGATCCATTGCGCTTTAGCTACATAACCAATAGTAACCGAAGCTTTAGAAACGTTCAGTGGAATGTTAAAGCTAATTAAATCACGTCAGTATTTCACAAAATATCACTAATGATTACAGTACTAAAATTACTAATGGCTGCATGGTATTATTGCAAAAGTACTACCTAAATCATATGCTTCTACTTAAAAGCATTATAAAGCTTGCTACACTACCACTTTTCGATGACACCGCACTAATATCATTACATTGCTGTGTCACTACAAACTCATTTCCAAACCCTCCATACAAAACATGCAATGGAAAGCAAAGTGCAGTTCAGATTTAAATAGTCATGTAGTCTGAAGTGTATGAATGAGTGCTTGTTTTCCCCCGTGTTACGAACTCAGCGGAAATGTTGATTATTAGTGTTACGCATTATCCTCATTAATTTGGCATTAGCTTTTGTGTGCCGCTACTGTGTGTCCTTTTAACTAATACGAGTTTATCCAAGATTAACTGTTTTAACGGATTACACCACAGCCGGTGAATTTTGAATGAGAATTTGTTTACAGCGTAAAAAATAATTAATACAAAAAAATGCGGAAAAATTCACGCAAAATACCATTTTAGAATTAAAACATGCCTCATTTCCTAAACGGCTGAAATCCAACTACATTTCGCAGACTTACAGACGGCCGGTAACAATGGGCTTTACGGAACGCGTACGGGACCCTGACAGAGTAAATAGTAAATAGTAAATAAAGACATCAAACACGCACGCTAGGTACCATTGTTAGTTACAGTAAAACAACTCATAAAGAAACGTGAAGAAGACTTGTTTATAAAATAAAAGGAATGGCACTCGGTTGCTTCAGCGAATACGATTTGAAGTGTAAATAAGACTGTAATCTTGTAAAATAGTATACGGGCATTATTCCACTGAGTAACGAAAGCGTAGTCAACTCGAAAAAATCAGGGCAGGGGTCCATTCAATTAGCGACAGCGATTGTCGAAATTCCAAAATGTAAAGAATTGACATGACACTTTGGTAGGGCTTGTCAATTCCTTGCATTTTATACTTTTTAGGTTTCCGAACCTCTACATGGAAAAACGGAACCCTTATAAATAGGATCACTCGGTTGTCTGTCCGTTTGTCACAGCCGTTTTTCTCCGAATCTGCTGCACCGATTCTGTTGAAATTTGGTACACATTATCTTGTGACCTAACACGGATGTGTAAGGAAAATAAAAAAAAATGGAAATGGGGTCACTTTTTGGCGTTCGAACTGTACTGTGACATATCAAATAAAAGGGCGTAATGTTAGTTATTAATAAAATCAATGGTTTATGTCAATCAATCAATGGCTCTTTGCCTATAGATTACAGGAAAATCTATAAGAAGTCTATGGTTTGAAAGTAACATATTACAAAAATGAGATTCGTTCGGAACCCGCATACAAGTGCGACTCGTACTTGGCCGGTTTTTGTAAATCCTTATCGTTGATAGAAGTCACTTTGATTATAGCTCAAATATCGTTGCATCAAAAGTTCCACCTCGGCCCTTGTTATTTAATTATCTAAATGTTATTTTAATCTTTTGTAAGTGCTTCTGAAAATTTCATAAATCGTAAATGAATTACGATTTATGAAATTTTCAGAAGCACTTACAAATTGTCAGTCCTTAAACCGTTAAACCGCGGTATTTTAAATGTCAGAGCCCAACACCAATGTGTACAATACTATAAAAGAATCATGAAATACCATACATCACTGACTAACATACTTCCCTGACACAAAGCAATATTTCTTTAGTCCTGAAAAAAGAGGACCGTCGACGACAGTACAGCGAGTTCCTTCATGCTGACTCATCGGCTGTTGAAACAGTCGCTTACAATTTTCTCCGCTAAGAAAATACGCCATAAAGATAAGGCGTTCCATTTCGCATATCTCAACTTTTCGCATATACCTACATTCTACCCCCAGGTCATTGCCCCCGGCAGCCATGTCGGTTCCTTCCTTTACGGGGTGGGCAGACCTCCTAGTGATTGGCGTACGGCCCATTAATCACGTAGCTTGGTACGCATTTAGCATGCAAGAAGTCA
This sequence comes from Mamestra brassicae, assembly GCA_905163435.1. NCBI lineage: Eukaryota > Metazoa > Arthropoda > Insecta > Lepidoptera > Noctuidae > Mamestra > Mamestra brassicae. Next base: position 820,536 of record LR991004.1, read on the forward strand.
GGGTGACTCATTAGTGATAATGTTACAATGGGCCTTTCTTGCGTCTGCGCATCGGGCGACGCCTCGCACCATAGTACTTAGGACTGATAAAATGTTTTTATTCGTTATTAATTACAATGGGGTATTTATTGATCGATAGATAGCTCGATGTGAACTAAAATTGTTGAAGACTATAAGTGGGAAAATAATAAGCCCTTCATTGTGCAGTAATTATTATTTTTCATAATGACAGTATAATGCTCCCTTTCTATACATTCGCTATGGAAGATAAGCGAGTCTTGGCTGCCATAAACATCCGGTAATGCACCCGGTGAAAGACTTTCTGAAGAGGTCTCAATTATAAACTACTAGCTACCTCCCGCGTCTCCGCCCGCGTTAATGTCGAAAATTATCCCAAGAGAACATACTCCCGGGATAACTATCCTATGTCCTTTCCCGTAGCTCAAACAATCTCTATACCAAATTTTATCAAAAACGGTCCCGCCGTTTGCGCGTGAAGAAGTAACAAACATACACACACACTCACAAACTTTTGCCTTTATGATATTAGTGTGATGTGATTAATAAATATTCAGAAAACCTTTGCTTAAAGTTTACAACGTTAAATTATAACAGTATTAATCAGTACAACAAAAGCCAGCACAAAGAATAGTTCCTTGTTGACACCATGTCCAATTTAAAAAACTTTCCTCATTTATCTGCCCCACAATCAGCATTATTCGGAGTGAAGCTCGTTAAATGCAACAATACTCACGACTTGACCCACAATGCAAATATAAAGCACAATAATGGTGACAACTTTTCACTTTCAAAACTTTGACAATTACAAAGTGACCAGTATTCTTTGACACCACATAGTAGCGTTGCTTGCTGAGATTAATGTCAGTGAAACGTCAAATTCAGTACAATTTTATTAGTTCCTAATTTCGCCGCGTGTCTAGTAACAGTGGGCTCATTTAGACAGTCCACTATCGCTGAATTATCAACCGCTACTTGTTACTTTTTATTGTTGTTCGACCTGGTTTAAATGTTTCAATGGTGAACACTTGGAAATTGCTTGGTGATAGCATGAAAAGTGTAGAATTCATGTCACGGTCTCGTCTTGGCATTAGCTGCTTCATTCCTAAGAGTAATTGAATGTAGGTACTTACTTACCGAGTTTTATAATAATTAAAGGTCAGAGCTGAAAAATTCAATTTTTGAATCTTATTTTTATTTATTGTACACCTACCACAGTATAGTCTTTATTACCCAAAGGTTGACTGGTAGAGAATGCCTTGATGCATTAAGTCCGCCCATGTACCACTATTGTACATAAAGTTTAAATAAATAAATAAAAATTGAAGAGGTCTGTCCAATGTCAAACCATGTGATTGATGCATTCTGACATTACAATTAAATAAAAAATAAACCGCTACAAAATTTTTAAATTAAATCCTAAAATTATTCGCCTCTTAGTCCACGTTGATGTTATTGCGATACGTCAATCAAAGTCTATCTATTTATCACATATCAAATTATTAGCGTCGGCGAAACAGTACATCACACGAACGCAAAACATCTCCGACTGGCGTCCGTTAATCTTCCGACTTTACAAGATGTCCATCAAACAATTCTCGTTAACCCGCAAAAAAATCAGCCTAAACATTGCCAAAATATAACTTAACATGTTACAAGAGTATGAGGCACATGACTATCAATCATGCAAATAACTTTGAAAGAAACAAAGTTACATAAAAACAAAAAACGGCTCGTAGTTTTAACGAGCCGTAGCCTGTTTAACGCGAGGTTAATCTCCTGCGTCGGTAGGTTTTTGTTCAGTTTTCATGTAATAATTAACAGTAACGTGTTCTCATCTATTGTATCATTGTATCTGATGGCACAATGTATGTTGTACGTAATGTATGTAGATTGCTGATGGATCTTGAAGAGAAATATAATTCTAAACACACTTGAACAGCGGATTACATCAGCAATCCTCGTCTGTTACGAGATTGAGATAGTATCACCAAAGATTTCGCTAGTTGTTGTAGTACTAGTTGGTATAAGGTTATACTACAATTAAAGGCTCCCACAGACAAGCACGATGCGACAACTCTTTTTAACCAACAGCACGCTGCACTGTACTACTTTAACCCGGATACAAATCTACGGCTAATTACTCGTAGAACAACTTTTTAATAGGTATGAAAACTTCTTTAAGGTGACCGGTTTTTTGGCGTCACCGTTGCCCTGGCCTGCAGAAGCTTTTACGCCATAGGTTCTAATACTTACATATATTTTTACCAACTACACTGTTCCCATACTATTTTACAACCTCACCATGTCCATGAATACATGGGTCAGCCAGTAATACTCGAGCTTTTCCCACCACACAGCTACACATAAGTCAAACCTCCTTCGTTCTGCATGGGGTTCAAGTGTCGCCCGCTGGCATGCCGAGCCTGGTTTATAGGTGGTAAACACGGAACTGCCACGCTCTTGCGGCCTCCGCGATCCCGGGTTTACGGCCAGCACAGTCGTAAATTATTTTGATGTCACTCTGCATATTATTGCGTTATTGCGTAGTCTGTGGTATATGGTATGTGGTATTGGCTGTACTGGTCATAAATTTAGGGTAAGCTACATGAGTTAAGGAAGTCAGGAGACATTGATCCGTTCGCTAGTAAAAAAACGAGCGAGTCTTACAGTAGTCGCATAGGATGTGTAACATCTGACGTCTCACCTTAGTAAAAAGCAACATTAACATTAAACGTACGTAAATTGTCAAATCAAATAGCGCGTGTTTCCTCGGCTTCCTGTTACACACTTCCGTCCCATTTCGCGAAATCACTCCCACAGATTGCTGGAAAGCGAGAGGAAAGATGTTACACATCAAAAAGTTGACAAAAGTTCCTTCCTACCGCATTAACTGATTCAACAGCACCTTTTAAATTTTAAACCAAGCTGACCTTTCTACAGTCTCGGGGGCTGTGTCACCATTAGGGTAAAAGCGTCAATGCTGCTCTACTTCAGGCCATAACTCGCCCTCAGGTGGGCAGGAAGCACATTACTCATACCTTGGCGCAAAATGGCCGAAGTTTCAAACTTAGCGTTACTTAGAGTAGCTTGCATTTCCCTCGCATGTACCCACACCATGTACCATACAAGTAATATTCTCTAGCGTTCACAGGAAGCGATCGGTCGTAAAACAGCGTTCGGCGGCGCGACACGACCAACTAGTCGCGCGATTTTACGACAAGACCGCGACCGCGACCGCGTGGTCGCGAGATGTGGGCCCGGCCATTGTGCAGACTCGTAAATAAAAATAACTATAAAATAAAAGCAATAATAGTTTTATTGTACGGACGGAGGCGGGTATGGTAAGCGCGCTGTGTGAAACGGAAACATCCACACCATTTGTTTACGTACTGAAACGTAAAATGATTGCATAAATATCTGAAGAATATGTTCTAACATCCAGCCATGATGTTACAACAACTGATGGGACTCGCACACCATAACGTTGGAATGTAATGGGATAAACGCGGCGTCATAATTACGCGGCGATCAGTGCCGCCAATCGCGAGTGTTTAAAAACTAGCAGTTTATTCACATAACGTGCTACAAACTATGTGAGATATGTTAATTGGAGTCAAAGACGCGATGCTGTAATTGAATCGATGAGCTTGAGACTTAAAATGCGAACAATATGTGTTCGCATTTTATAAGTCTGTCGGCATCCCGGTGTTAGATTCTACCGCCTCCACAATCCAATAAGCATAAACCTATTTCTGATCGACAATTCCAACTGCCTGCGGATATCTGGCGACATTGCCGTAATCTCCTGGCCTAACATAAGATTAAACCTCTTTACATACTGAAAATAGCTAGTACGTTATTGCTGCACATCTCGATGAATCCTAAATATTTTTTTCCAACAAACTGAAATGATCAAGAGTAGCTTCATCGAAACCAATACTCACCAGGGAGGTAAATTTGTTTACCTAAAAAAAAAAACTAAAAAAACAAGATTTTATAGAAAAATCCAACTAAAAAAAGAATAATGTAAAAAAGAAATGAATGTACATTATTGTTAAAAAGCGTGGGGTGCATTTAATGTGAAGATATTATCAAAGTGATGATTCTTCTACTCATTATCTGTCAATAAAATGTTTATAACTATTGACACTATGCACCCCACGCATTAGAGCTCAGGTGAAGTAGGCTAGGTGAAGCTAATAAAAGCGTGTTAAAAACTACTGTCAGGGAAGATTCTTTTCTACTTTCAATGCAAGTTCCATAAGTAACTTAACCAAGTTACAACTATCCCAAGTCGGACTATAGTATGATGATCACAGATTCACAAAAAATGGTGACCAACAAAACGCTAGTTTTAAACATTATCTTGCATCACTATTCCGCTTCATGAGATAGTCTTCGTGGGTTGTACCTCGCACCATATATTCGTCTCTGGCGATGAGCTGCGCTCGTAAAGCCGCGTATCGATTGCGAACATTTGACCACGTGTACACGTCGTTTGTACGCATTTTCATTAGCAACAAACGTAGAAATGTATGGCTCAAGTTGTGAAAAACAGCGGGTATAAGATTCAAGATATACTAATTTACAGAAAGAAAAACGTCAAGATAATAAAGGCAATTGTCTCGTAGTATCATGAATTCATGGCAATGAATGTAATGCTTCATTGCCCATTGCATTCCTTTCACAGAACGGTTCCAAATAGTCGTTTTGCGAAGCCCAACAGACAAAGCGAAACAATCAATTCGAATGTTACGGGCGAGAAACGTTTGAGGGTTAGGAAAAAATGGTTATCTATCTATTGGACTCCTCTTACGACTCTTAACAATACTTACAATTGATATTATGACAAGTCGATCATCAAATCATCGTTTAGAACGTTGATTTTGCAACAAGTACTCGTCATCAATCGAGCCGGCCACAAAAAACCACATACAAGTATTAAATTAAAATAGTCGCGCATGTGTAATGTTTGGCATTGGTGCTGTAGGTATATAAATAGCGGCGCGCTCAAGACCCGCCCACGTCAGTAACTTGTCCCAAAACAGAAGTCTATAAGCTTTTAAACAGTTTGGCAGTCAGCCAGGCGATCGGGCATCAACCTCTGAACACCACGAATATATGCCAATTTCGAACCTAATCGAGCACCCACATGACAAACACTGAGTAAAATTACACCTAAGAAGTGTTTCTTTATGACTAGTTTTTGTGATTTCTTGTGGCAACACGCCAGCCGCAGACAGGATGCAGCTCATTTATTTGAAGTCAAAGACTTTTCTAATGCCAAATTAATCTATGAAAGCTGTCAAATCTTTATGATAAATGTAGCTTTCTACGAGAGATTTACATGTAACGATAACGAGGGAAGGGACGGCTCAATTTCCTGGCGAGTAGTGGTACGGTCACGCGAATACATTCACAGGCTCAATTCCGTACAGTCGTCGAGTTAACGCAAAGGCAGGACGCGGAACTAATACAAATAGCCCAGTTCTGAATAACTCAATAAAATTAGGTTTAAAGCAAACACGGCAGGTCGGGCGGCGCGGCGTGCTGCTTGCGCGTGCGCATGCTGGGAACACGTTCGGGCTATAAGGTGTCGTTGCTAACTCGCGACGCCAACTATTACTAGTTCCAGTGAAGCGGAATAACCGTGTGACTGTAATACAGGCTAGGGCGCGGCCGCATTCACAGCGGAGCGTATTGTAAGCAGAAAATACGACGCTCTATTTCACCGAGTGCAATTTCCAAATGGATATTTGCATTCGTTTGGCTAGTCATTGAATAGACTAACCTGCAATTGTTCGTTCTTAAATACATTTATTTGATGTTTCAGTTATTGGCTGACAGACAATAGCTATTAAATAACCATTAGTAACACTGACGACTTAACTGATGAGTTAAGGTATTAACTATGTATATACAATTGTACATATTGACTTTTACACATTTAAACATTCTGAGACAAGGTAATACTTCCATCACCAAATCTCCTGCTAATTCATCGAAAGACACTTCAATGCAATACATTAAATTCATCATGCATTCAATAAGATTAAAAGAGCAGTCAATCGATACAGGAAGCAAGTCAACTGGCAGAAAATGCGTTGAAACTTGGCACGATGTCGATATAACGTGGCATATTTATATAGTACGATAGAATCGAACGAGTACTTTTAATGACATCATTGTTGGAAGGCCCCAAATGATGAAAACCACCAATTAGCTATTATAGCAGTGTGAGCATTTCTCACTACTCTATAAACTTCTACCACTAACTAATAAAAAAAATTAACTCCTCGCCGCTTACTGCGTGACCTCACCCTACGTCTGCATACGCGTATCGTACCGGGAACCCGCTCAGTTTTACGAGCGGTTTGTTTATCCCACTACGATACGTTTCGATTCCATTCAATTCAAATCGCTGCCTTATTAAACGCATAATGCGCGTTTTTACGCTTCATTAGCGCTTGGGCGCTGACCGTTATGCGCTGCGGACGTCCAGCCTAGACCATTTGTTGGAAAAAATATAAATGCTGGCTTATCTTTCCTGGACTGGGCTTTTATGGGTACGGGGAATGTAAGGCAGCTTGTAACCGGCTGTGCATGAATTACTTTGGTCGACTAATCCGACATATTGATGAATACCGAGCTCGACTTGGTCTGAAAACCATAGAAGCACAACAATAGCACAAAAAGTAGTTTGCTACGCAATGCCAGATTAAGTAAACTAAGCTGCACGTACTATTCAAATCAATGGCTGCATTACATCCTTGCTCCAAACGCCTCCCACATGATCATCAATGATCAAACATTCTCACATCCGCGCCTGCACATAACTATTACAACTTTATGAGATTTCATTACACACTGTTTAAAATAGAAGCAATACCAATTATAATAAATAAACCGCTGGACGTGAACCATTCACTGCGCAATTTATATTGTTGTGTTAATCGCGCTAAGTTATTACTCGTCGCACAATAAACTCATTAATATATTGGAGAACAGATAACTGACGCTACAACGCTACAAAGGGTCTTTAGCAACAAACTGATACACAGAAGATATTATTATCATCAGCTATAAACGTCGTGGTAAACGTTGACCGACCCATCCTATGATAATAATCCCTTCCTTGCTCCAAGAAAGGGACGAGCCTCACGATAAAAACCGGCCAAGTGCGTGTCGGGCAATGCACAGTGTAGGGTTCCGTAGTTGCTCGTACTGTAAGCCATGGCAAAAAATAGCAAATTTTACTATGACATTACAAATGCACTTAGTTTTAAGTCATTTTCTATAGGGTTGCTACGAAATTTTTACCTTATCAGTAACATGTTATACGTTGGTCGACTAACGTTAACTTGTAAAGCCTACTTAGCTGTGATAGTTTTCCTTTTAAATTTACTATACTACTACCATGATTTTTTCCACGTCTCCAAAAACAATCGTTTAGCTGGCAGAAGGAGGGAACACTTGACTAACAAAAATTAGCACTGTTAAGCTTAATATTTCGCAAACAGATTCTTGGATAGAAAAATGGTTTTCGCACACCCTCAATGTAAACGGCCTATCCAACGACACACCACACTATGGGACAGACGATAAAAAATAATTCATCACCACTTTACGTGTAGGTTAGGCCTAAATATTTATTTATTTTCAAGTTTTTTTTTATCACTTTGTCGGCGTGATTAATATCTATACCCATACAAATTCTATATTTCTAGTGCTTAGCGTCTCTGAGCTAAACCGCGGACAGACAGACAGATGGACATGGCGAAACTTTAAGGGTTCCTTGTTGACTGCGGAATCCTAAAAAACGTATCGACGAATTGGACTGCTAACTTGAGTACGAATCTAGAAGGCCAATTCTTTCTCGTACCTACTTATAAATGATCATTTAGGCTACAACTAAAATCAAACACTTGCCATAATCAGAGACGGTTTTGATACTTTGCGACTAAGATGCGAAAGGAAAAGTTCCTTAAAAACGTTGCCCCACTTCTGTCACGAAGTCGGGTAAAAATACTGAAATGGCAACACAGGTCTCCATAACATTTAATTAATAAAAAAAAACATGTATAAAACGGTACAATAATTAAGCTGGTGTAACCACAGAATTTTAAATAGCTCACGGCTAATTTAATTTAACGGAGGAATCAGTGTCTGTCTGTTTGTAGCGGCCATGTGTCGATATAACGTGTCGTTAAAAGCGCATTAACCGACGATTTGGACGACGAACGCGACGAGTAAAACACAGAACAACTAGTTGTAGAATGGTATGTTTGGAGTAGATGACGTTTTTGCCTACTGATGATAAATTAACATTTTACTAGTTGAAATGCTGCAAGAGCATAGGTACCGAGATCCATTAGTGTTTCCGTCTGTCGCTTGTAGATTTTTGACAGTCGTTACGGCCTTACATTCATTTGAGGCCACCACAGGATAGTCCGGTTAAGCAGTAACCAGCCTTTGTATGCTGAACTGCGAGTGGTCAACGTCAAAAAAAAGGTTCAGAACTTTAGATTTTCAGAAGCCAAGAAATTGGACTCCCTCCAGTCTGGGAATCCATACAAAATACTGGTACCCAGCTGCATCCGGGTCTACTGGAAGCTGATCCCGACATGTTTCATAATTGTTAAGGCTAGGTAGATTTATTGATAAATTGTAGAGTATGAAGTTAATGAAGGCAAAACCACTCGTCCCGTACCAGTTTTCTGAATTTGTCTGTTTTTGATGGCTTAATGTAGTGTGCTAGCTAACAAGTGTCAATTAATTTCATTTAATTTGGTTTACATATTGAATATACAATTTTTCTGTGTCATGTATTAATTCAAGTTTTAAAACTTAACACACAAATGTGTTGCTGGGGATTTTGTTGCGCCACTTCTTCTCAGTTAAAACGCTAGGAAGTGGTGACGGGCGGGCGTATTGGGCGACTGTCTTTATGTAGAACTTTGACTACTTAAATGACTTTTGATTTTGAATTGAGCAAATGAAGAACCAGTCAAAATCTACTTTAATGGCAGCTTAAAGTACTCAACAAAAAAAATAATTATTCGGGTGAATGACTCCTAACATCAGTGAGGTTCGCCTGGATAGGCAGAATACTAACTCCGCCCGCAGCATCCTCTCTCTCCAGTGCATAAGTTATCTCAGCGACATGAACCGAGGCACATGTTAGTCTTGTTCCAGAAATAAATAAAACTATTTAACTGCACTAATTCGAACTCGGGCTGCATCGGTATTCTGCCGAATGCTTGAGACGAATTTTAAATTCTTTTTGTGTCTTTCTTGCACTAACATCGAGCTTTTATTACCATTAGGTAGCTTACTCGAATGTCGTATTTATAACAGTATTTTAAAGCCTCGAATCCATTAGGCAACATTTGACGCGCAACATGTTCAGCAACGTTGCACAACAACGCGCGACGTTGCCAGCAGGCGCGCAACGTTGACAATGTTACTAAATAAAAGTTCTTCGTTGGTGTTCAACATGATGAGCAACATGTTGTGCATCATGTCGCGCGTCAAATGTTGCCTAGTGGATACGAGTCATTATTTTCGACAAAATATATTTTTTCTCAAGAATTTTCTTCGTATTGTTTTTCAAACAAAATTACCGACCTAATCGTTTTTCCGACACAATAAAATGAAACAACTTTTTAATTACTACCAAATTCATTTGTTTTCGGCAATCGTTTGATGATACTAATGTTTGTATTGACCTAATTAACAAAAACATTGACCTCGTAAACGATAATTACTAACAAATTAGAAGGAATTATCAACTCGTGGAAGGTATTGCGATATAGGAACAAAAACATGCCTACTGTGGCAATAGTAACTTACCCAATATTTTATCACACAAAACATCATTCTGTAATTAATTAGGATCTTACAGACAAGTAGCATTGTCAGCGGAAGCGTGGCGAAGGCAATTGTCAAACTGTCAAGAATGTATGGGATTGATAAACGCTGTCAAAATGTCACGCGAACAATCTCTTGCATTTTTAAGTTTCGACAATCACATTCGCTAATAGAATTGCACTTTAGGTCCGAAATCGTCCGAATAGACTTTAAACTATGACGTACGAACACAAATTTGGCAATACAAAGGATTCCCCAAAGTTAGCGCAATTATCAGCAAGTTATCGACGAGGTACGACAATAAACGAACAGTAGTCGCTCCACAATGCGATGCTATGATATTGTGTAATCGGCGTGTAGCGATAGCACGCGATAAGCCGCGATATCGGCCAGATTGCCGCGATACAGCCGCTCGAGAGGTATTCACTTGCATCAACAATAACAATCATGTCTGACAGTTTCATTTTACATGTCACATCGTTGTTCGAGTGTATGGAAATTGGAGTAGTTCTGTGCAGAGCGTTTTGTGTAGTGGGATATGTGCAGTGTTAGAATTGGTATTGATATTAGTTGTCATGAAAAAGAAAAGATGAGAAAATGTAGTTGAGTAAGTTGACTTGGGCTCGCTGTAGGTTATTGTGTTTCCGTTTAGCGCAGCGGTTTGATGACCGAATCGCTGTAATTGCAGTCAGATATCACAGAACGAATGAGAAAAGATCATCTTGAATCTGTACTCTGGAATCTGCAATCAGTTCAGCAATATTAGAAAGAACTAAATTAAACTTCACTGCAATCGTATTATTAACTAGCTTCTATCCGCGACTTCAACCGTGTGTTTTACATATAACATATGTAATGGCTAGCGACATTAGCGTAACTTTCAAAAATGAAAGATTTTTTTAAATCTGATCAGTGTTGCCAGAGAAATTCTTTTACAAAAATGTTTGCTTTAGATTGCAAAACCCATGTTCTAAAACTTTTTCTCTATCTATTCCAGATGCGGCTCTGGTAGCAGCATGACGATGTGGGTCTGGTGGGCGGTGGTGGGCGCGCTGGTGGCGCGGGGTAGCGCGCTGCAGCCGCGCTGTCAGGAGATCACCATCCCCATGTGCCGCGGCATCGGCTACAACCTCACGTCCTTCCCCAACGCGCTCGACCATGACACGCAGGAGGAGGCCGGACTTGAGGTGAGTGTCTACACAAGAAAAAAAAAATATTTTATTGAAATTAGGCTGAGGATCTGCAAGAAGACAGTCCCCCAACTTTACATACCGCAGTAACTGCTGAAGACTTCCCAAATTTGGATATGCGGCTCTTCTGCTTTCAGTTTATCGCAAACGTCTGTTACGAGCTCGGGGTTCGTGACAATAAAAACAGCCGATTTAATAACAAAAAATACATACTTTAATGAAACAACACTAATTACAGCTTTAAACTCACTAATCTTCAAACACAATTTCACTACTGATCATTTTAATCGCACTTGAAGATTGCTTCCGAAGTATTAGCTCGTATCGCAAATCCAATACAGACGGTCGCTTTTTTTTGTGAGTTCAACCTATGAGGTTGTCGACTGTTTAACCGGACTTGCCTGTGGCAGCCTTAATATAAATATTACAAGCCTCCAGCCAGGGCTTATTAAAATCTTACAAACTAAGCGACTACACGCTAAGGGCACCCCCTGTGGGGTACGGGCCTCGGCTTAGAGCGTCGCTGGGGGGAGTACTAGTGAATCGGTCGCGGGCTATGCGGTCCTTATATTAAGTCACCGGGAAATTCCAAACTCAGTAAGATATATGTATAGAGAATAAATCTTTATTAGATTATATTTTCTCGCGATATTGTGAACAAATCATTTTGAATACAATAAATCCTATCCAAATTCAATATATCCGTGTCTTTTTGAGTAAAATGAGTTTGCTAAACTCATTTTTTTACGTGATATTTTACAATCTTACGGCGTTTGCAATTATCACACACAGTGGAGACATCGATACGACAATAAAAGAGAACACTGGCAATACTGGTTCATAGAAATATTTTGAAACTATTATAAATCCTGTCACCGAAATTAAAATTAACTTTCCAATTGCATAAAACGTCAAAAAAACTCAAACTAGTCAAGGATAGTAACTAGTTTTCTGACAAAATATTCCAAGCAGTCTGTTGCAGTTAGTGACATCAAATCTGTGATAAAAGACAACACATATTCGTATGAACTAGTATTGCAAGTGTTTTGATTTATTGTCGTATCGTCGTCTCCACCTTGTTATAGGGCGTCAGTTAATTCTAGAACCTGCTGTAGAAACATCTAGAAAGTCTGCGTACATACCGGTCCCGACTGACCAGATGTCGAGAACTCTAGAATGTTTGAAATAGAAAAGCATAGAAAAGTTTAAAAGACTTGACTATATTAGTTCTTCTACTCGATACTAGATGGCGCTAGTAGTAACTAATGTCGTTATGTACCCGACATTAATTCTGGCGCGTAACAGTATCTTTAACATCTTCTAGAGCTGTATTTATCAGTTCTTTAATGGAACTAGTGGTACAGGCCGGTACAGGCTGCGGGTTAGATGATCTCAGTCCGTCATCTTGAACTCTCTTTCAACGCCTTCGGCCTCTTGGATGGCAAGTTTGAGCGGTATCCCTGTTGGCATCCTTAATCGGTATTACGAGCCTCTTTCTTAATCGACGTCATTTACTGAAGTTGATAGTTCAGAAACCCTTGGATTCGTTCAAGCTATTCATTTCATAATTTAGCAGAGACTAATGATCCTTCGTTTATGTTTCCAGGTCCACCAATACTGGCCGCTTGTCGAGATCAAATGTTCCGCGGACCTGAAGTTCTTCCTGTGCTCCGTGTACACGCCCATCTGCATCGAGGACTATGCCAAGCCGCTGCCGGCATGCCGCAGCGTGTGCGAGCGCGCGCGCGACGGCTGCGCGCCGCTCATGCAGAAATACGGCTTCCAGTGGCCCGAGCGCATGGCGTGCGAGCGCCTGCCGCGAGCCGGCGACCCGGACCAGCTGTGCATGGAGGAGACGGAGCGCGCGCGCGAGACACCGCCGACTCCCGCGCGCCGGCCGCCGCGCCCCGCCTGTACTGACCCAAAAAACTGCCAGGCAGGCGCCGCGGCTGCGGGCGCGGGCACGGGCGCGGGCGCGTGCGCGTGCGCGTGCCGGGCGCCGCTCGTGAGCGTGCGCGCGCTGCACAACGCCAGCGCGGCCGCCGGCGTGGCGGCGTGCGCGCTGCCGTGCCGCGGCGCCTTCTTCACGCGCGAGGAGAAGGAGTTCGCGGCCGTGTGGGTCGCCATGTGGGGCGGCCTGTGCGCCGCCAGCACGCTCATGACGCTCACCACCTTCCTCATCGACTCGCAGCGCTTTAAGTACCCCGAGCGCCCCATCGTGTACCTGTCGGCGTGCTACTTCATGGTGTCGCTGGGCTACTTGGCGCGCCTGGCGCTCGGCCACGACGAGGTGGTGTGCGAGGGTGCGCTACTCAGGACCTCCGCCAACGGCCCGGGCGCCTGCACGCTCGTCTTCGTACTAGTGTACTTCTTCGGTATGGCATCCTCGATATGGTGGGTGGTGCTATCGTTTGCGTGGTTCCTCGCAGCGGGACTCAAGTGGGGTAACGAAGCCATCGCCGGACACGCGCAATACTACCACCTGGCTGCGTGGCTCATACCTGCCGCGAAAACCGTCGCCGTGCTGCTAGCAGGCGCAGTGGACGGCGACCCGGTGGCGGGCATCTGCTACGTCGGCAACTCCTCGCCAGAAAATCTGAAGCGTTACGTGCTGGCACCGCTGATCGTGTACTTCGCGCTCGGCGCCACGTTTCTGCTGGCCGGTTTCGTGTCGCTTTTCCGCATTCGCTCGGTGATCAAGCGGCAAGGCGGCGTAGGCGCCGGCTCCAAGGCCGACAAGCTGGAGAAGCTGATGATCCGCATCGGCGTGTTCAGCGTGCTGTACGCGGTGCCGGCGGGCGTGGTGATCGGCTGCCTGGCGTACGAGGCGGGCGGCCACGAGGCGTGGCTGCGGCGCGTGGCGTGCGGCGCCAACTGCGGCCCGCGCCCGCTCTACTCCGCGCTCATGCTCAAGTACTTCATGGCGCTGGCCGTGGGCATCACGTCGGGCGTGTGGATCTGGTCGGGCAAGACGCTGGAGTCGTGGCGCCGCGTGTGGCGCGGGGGCCGCGAGCCGGCGCCGGCGCAGCGCGCGCTCGTGAAGGGCGTGTGACGCGCGCCCGCGGCGCCCGCCGCCGCCGTGCTGCCGCTGGCGCCCCCCGCGCCCACCACGGCGTCGCTGGCGCCCTCGGCGCCGCTGGTGCCGCACGCGCCGGCTGCCGTGGCGCCCTCGGCCCGCTCGGGACAGCCGCTGTCCGACTACGGACCCGTCTAGTCTGTTCGGCTGGTCTACTAAGACGTCCTCTTGTACCGAGTTGGGACAGCTGCACGTCCTTCTCTCAGCGGCCAGAGGCTCGTGCTAGCCGCGATCGACATTATGCTCTGTAGAGCCCGCAATTCTCTCAGTAGCCGACGCTCGGCACTGGGTGGTGAGCTAACGCGAAAACGTTCTCGTGAGTGCCGCCAGTGACGTTGTGTAACATTGTGAGTGAGACGTCGCGCGTTGTCTAGTCCTAGTGTTCTCCGCGCGCACAACATATACGTAAATAGTGTTAAGACGAGGTGCGGCCGTGGCGTCCCCCCCCCTCGGGCTCGGGTGCAGACTGACGAAGGACACTCTCGTTTAAGAGATTTCGCCACTCCACTGTGACAATGGCAATTATACGTAACTTAGAAAAATGCGCCACAAGTCACTTAAATTAAAAGTATCTTAACTAATCTACGTCCAGTTTTAGTCATGTCGACTGGGCGTTTAACGTAAGAGACAGTAAAATACTCCACCGTTCTGTTCATTACCTCATTGATCACTACACTGCCAATTTCGTATATTTTTATTGTTAACAGTGAAGTAGTTTACTGCTCTGTACTGTAACTATTATAATGATACCCTGTCTCGTTGAGACAAACAACAAGGGCTCATCGTCATTCAACTGACTATAATAAATTCATGTATCTCATATATTTGTTAATGTCGATGAGTCCTTGCCGTTTGTGCTGATATTGTTTTGTGACGTTAGACCGTAGTTTGTACGACCGCATTTTGAGCATTTTGTATCTATTGTAATGATCTCTGATGTCATATTGTAAATACTGATCCTATATAATTTCTTCCCTAAAGTAAGTAGTAAGAACCTATTCATCATCTACTTATGTATTTGTTTAAATTCGGTTATGTTATTAAAACTTGTAGAAAAGACAATCCTAGTGAAAATACCAACCTAATATTGTATTTTTCTTTATTAGTTTCGTATAACTCGACACTAGATGGCGTTAGACGACTGCACTGACTGGTTAGATTCTCACGCTACTGACGTCGTACAGCGCCATCTGTTGTCGAGTAGTTTACACTTTTGTAAATATTATTTTGACAGATGCCGAAATAAAATAGAACTGATTATGTTGTGACGGATGATAAAGTTGTATTTTGTGCAATGGTATAGTATATTCTTACTTAATTGTAAAGTGAATAAGGTGTATGAACAAATTGTATATTGTAGCCTCGGACGCCGCAGCCGAAACCATGAAAATCATTATGTAATTTATTTTATATCTAACTGTAGATAACAAATAAAGCGACTTTTTTATGTACAAACACTCGTTTTATTTCCAAAAATATGCGAAACGCTGAAACATACACATTTGCCTCTTCAAAGAGAAAATGATGAGATAGCGCAGTGAAAAATTGTTGAGCGCAGTGAGCAAAACAGATATTCTTTTTTTTAACTAGAAATTACACAAGCAATTATAGTCAACCTTGATAACTGATGAATTTGTGAGCCTAAATTAGTGTACCCTTTCAACAGATTTACACATTTCCATTCCATAACAAGTATAGGTTGGTAGTATTTTTCCATCCTTAGGCTGCGTTTCCACCATAGTTACAACCAATGGAATCGCTTAATTTACCTAGACTCGCTCAGCGCAGCGATTCTATTGGTTCTCTTAACCTACACATTCCTCGCTACGCATCTTGGCACATCTTTGGTGGAAACACACCTTTAGGTTGCGTTCATAAAGAAGCATGTTTTCAATACAGAGAGGTCGGTACCTACTGATCGGTGCAGGTAAAACTTATATGGCAAATATGTCTGTACCGAATCGAACTGTCAATCAAACCGTTTGCCATAAGGTTTTACCTGCACTGCGATCAGTACCGACCTGTCTGTACCGAAAACCTGCTTCTTTATGAAACCACCCTTTAGATTATTTTCAAAGTGTAAGTGCACAAGCAATAGTAATAGCACAGGTATACGAATAACAATGACGAATCCGGAAATCTCTTAAAAAGTTGCGAGTTCAGGTTGGCCTCTTTAGAAACAACCTGGCCTATTGGAGTATAGAGAGCTTGGTGTGGAGACCCTTAGCAGGATATTATGTATGACGGAGTAAGACCCACCTCCTTTCCAGCGAGGGGCCTGCCCAACAACCTTCACCTGACAGCAAATGACAAAGCGGTCCATGCACTTACATCAAAAATTGAAAAGTTTAGGTATTAATTACATTTGAAAAGTTTAGGTACAAACCACCCAATTCGCAACCCCCAACCAGCAGTCGGACTTGTATGAGTAGGTATTGGGAATAGAGTTGAATGTCACCGGAAAATTGCAGACTCCGTTAGATTGAAACAAATCTTGACTAGATTATAATTTTCACGATATATTATGAAAAATCGTTTTGTATAAGTACAATAAATCCCTTCCAAATTCAATTATTTCCAATACACCATGTATTCTTCTCTTATCTTGGAAAAAATTGTTTACAATTTCACGTGATATTTTATAATCTTACGGCGTTGCCATTTTCCGGTGACAATGTATAAAAACGAACCGAACAGCGAATATCTAAGACTAAGAATAAGCTAGTGGCCGTAGGGTAGAACATGGTAAATAAAACAATAATTCAGTCTATCAAGTTTATATACGTCTAAGAACTATACGGTGGGAGTTATCGAACGTTTTAAAACTAAGATTATTGCTAGTTTGAACATTGACTCGAAAAATGGAGCTTCAAACAATTATATCACAATTGAAAACAACGCCATCTATTGAAGAATATGTAAACAGAGAAACGCCATCTAGCGGCTCCTGGACGACTTAACGCTAAAAACTGGCGAATGTTGAACTTTAAAAATAACACAAGCTTTTATTATAAACCAAAGAACAATGTTCTAAACATAAGGCTCTACAATCTATCACATTAAAATTACGTATTTCGTCTGGACAGAATGTTACAATCTTATTACTTTCGTATATTTCCTTGAATAACAAGAAATTGCCACTTTGCCGTTAGAGTATTACACTATTCGATACTTTGTTTAAAATGAAGGCATACATAAGACCTTATCGTAAAAACTACGTCTTCTTCTAATATTGCTGAAATTCATCACTTATACATTATACATTGAAAATACCCCAAAAAAAGTACAAAAGGTACCGTTTTCACTTTACAATTATTAGGGAAAGAAGAATACTTTTTGGATCTTTAATAGCAGATTTCCTAGGTACCAATGATATAACTAACGTCATTCGGTACATCTCTATCATTCAACTATGGAGAAAACACATCTACTGTTCTTTCGTCTCTCAAAAATCTTTGCTGTTAAAGAAATTAAACAGTTACATCCTATCAAAAGCAAAATTATTATTTTAGCAATATTAATGTCGTAAAAACTGTATATTTAAAATTATAAGGACTTATTAGCTAATTACGTATTTTATATTGGCAGTTTTCTCTAGTTTAATCTAGCAGTTTCCTACCTTACGCTAATAGATGTCGCTACTCGTACTAAAATATGCACAAGACTTACAAACGGCAGAAAGTGTGTTACACACAATCAGTGAAAATGTTTAAATAATTAATATAAGTTAAGTACACAATTTGCTGATTATATCAGAAAAGCAATTTCTACTTGAGTTATGAATAATATTCACTACTTAACCATTTTTTATTTATGAATGTTCAATTATGACAAAGTTTAAAATAAAAGGCCGGTGTCAGCTAATTTAAAGTTAACCTATTGTTTGCTTACTGAACTCGCAATTAAGATATTTTTTTATTTAGTTTAAACAGAACGACCGTAACCAATTACCCTATTTAAAAACATAATTACAATTAATACAACACAGAAAATGATAGCTTTTCATTCTGACAGTATCGTCTTCCATTCTTCCGCAAA
The DNA here is from genome assembly GCA_905163435.1 of Mamestra brassicae. Taxonomy (NCBI): domain Eukaryota; kingdom Metazoa; phylum Arthropoda; class Insecta; order Lepidoptera; family Noctuidae; genus Mamestra; species Mamestra brassicae. The sequence continues at coordinate 838,731 of LR991004.1, forward strand.
CATATCAAATTCTGTGTTCTTGTCCAAGAGAGCATTAAGCGCAGATAGTGCTCGAGGTATGGGCGACTTGGAGTGAGCAACTGTCCGACATGTAGGGAACTGCCAGGAGTCGGTGTATCCTAACACGACTATGAACCTAATCATGAAATCATATTTCAAGAAATATATGAATCAGGGTAATCTGAATATCGTCGTGGTATACCAGCTAATTTTATTTGTTCGGTACATACAGGTTGCAGATAAGGTTTTGTAGGTCAGGGGCATCAATAATTCCCCTGAGTATTTTGAATACACAATCATTTGGTCTTGTGATCGTCTAGCTTCTAAGGAATGGAAAACCAAGCAACCCAGGAGGTGGTTCGTGGGATATAAAAAGGGTAATAGCCATAAAGGCGTTTATTAAGATTCCTCAGGAATGCTTTTTGCACTATTTCAGGGCTAAAATTACAATAATAAACATAAATTAATAGTAGGTACCTAGGTATTGTAAAAGATTACAAGATTGAAGACCACTGAGAAAATACCTTTGTTCTCATAATTACTCAATCAATCGTGTCTAGCAGTACTACTGTCTTTCCTGATATAATCTCTGTTGTGTGCTGCGAACTAATAAACGTTCTGAATATTGTAGTTTTTTTCATAGAAATACTTCCCTTGGTTCGTGTCAAAGTATTCTTTCTAAATGATTAAACAATAAACACTAGTTAAGTGTCTAGTGTTTCCATTCTACTCGAATTATTATTTATTTGAAATAAAAAATTCAAACGAGCAATCTAAAAAATTAAGCTTAACTCGGTGTTACCATTCTTCAAGGATTCGAGGTACCCCACTAGTAGACTTTTCTCCTTAGAAATAGAATCCCTAAGATAGCGACATCTAAGAATTACTTAATGAACTGGACATCATTACATCAAAAATGTTACATTCACGCTCTCAATAAAGGCGGACTTGGTTGACAAATAAAATTCACAAAATAAAGGCTGAACCACATGACTGACACGCGACGCCACTTTTGTTTGACGTCAATGGTTTGAGTGGCGGGTTTCATCATTATGGTTTGGCCTTAATAAGGTCAGTGTCAAAGCCCCTCATAATTGGAGGTGTGTCCATACCCTCAGCTCGTCGCTATACTGCTAAAACCCTGATAGTACTGCGCGTACTGATCTTGGTGAGTATACTCGTGCATGTGGGCGTATGTGTGTGGGTCGGGCTCCTGGTGGGATGGTACCTGGTGGTAGTACTGCTGCACCTCGTGTGGCTGATGGTGTTCTTGCTCCACTTTGTGAAGATCTGGCTGTGGTTGCTGCTGATTTTGTGGCACACCCTGGAACAGTTTTTTTTTCGTATGGTAAAGTTATTGATAATGTCCAGGCACCTTAATTAAAGTTATTATTTGTGCAAATAGCGCTTACCTCTTTTTCCTTAGAACGTAGCATTACTTTATGTCACCGGTTATTAATTTTAAACTCCGTAATATTATAAAATATCTTGAGAAATTGTAAACTCTCTATAAATTGTCCACTGAACATTTGGAATACTTTTTTACGCATCAAATTTTGATAGTCTATCATCTCTCAAAGTCATTCCGAGAAATTGTGAACCGACATAAAATTACGACATGTTCCACCAGACATGACCAATCAGTGTAGGTACCTACTGTTCTACAAATTTATCGGATTTTGTTGACTAGCCAAGAAGCGGAACATAGGACAGAGGGATCTTAGGGCTCCCCGACACGGATAGGTTAGGTTCGAATGGTGTGCCATTCATGTTAGGTTCCTATTTCTGTTTGCAGGGTTAATTCTACCCTCAGGGGATATTCATCCATTGCTCCGGCGTTGAAGTTAGAATGTTGAAATTGTATGTACTTAACGTTTCGTTACTTGTTATTCCACAATTTCTCGGAATGACTTCGAGATATTATAGACTCTCGAATTTTGATGTGTTAAAAAGTAGGTATTCCAAATGTTCAGTTGACAATAATTTATCGAGAGTTACAATCCCTCAAAATATTTCATAATCTTACGGAGTTTGCCATTTTCCGGTGACATATAATATATTTGTCCGTAAGATTGTAAAATATCGCGTAATTGTAAACTATATTTTCTTATTAAGACAGGAATATATCGGAAACTATTGAATTTGGATGGGATTTATTGTATTCAAAATGATGTTTTCATAATACCTTTGACGAAAAAAAAAGTCTAATCAAAACACTGGGCGCTATCTTGCGGATTTGCGACGAAAATTTTTGCACGGAACTCTCTGGACAAAAGTAACAAACACATAAGCACCATCTACGTGCCACTATTTTAACAGTTTGCATCCCCATTGCGCAGATAACTCTGCTTGTGCGATGCAGGACTTGTATGACGTCAGGTCCAATCGTCATATTTCGTCGGTTATAGTTCGACTGTGGGGGTATAGATGTCGCTACACGTACAATCATCACCTGCCTAGCCTTTTCCCAACTAAATTGGAGTCGGCTCCCAGTCAAACCAGATTCAGTTGAATACCATTATTTTACATGGAGCGGTTGCCTATCAGACCTCCACAATCCATTAACTGGATAACACGGTTATTCTCACCTACCAGACCTCCACAACCCATTGACCGGGTAACACAGTAATTAGTGCCACACGTATAATAATTTCAAATAATAGTGCTGCAGTACCTGCATCTGATACTTGCACCTCTTGAATCTCCCGTAGAGTGAGGAATACGGCAAGTTGTAATGGATCGCCGCTTGGTTGATAGACATCTGCCCGACCCTGACAACATTCAACAACAATTTTGGAAAAAGTTGGATTATATTATTATATTTTTATTTAAGATTTTTAAAATCTTCCACTCTAATGTAACAACATAGTTACCTGACCGCTTCAAGCGCTTCGCCCATGGCGTCTTCCGACCACGGCGTGGGGTTAGAGCGAGACAGCTCGATGCCCTCTCGCTTACACCTCCCGTACAGCGTTCCTGCAATTGGTAAAATTCCAGACTTGAGTTTTTGGGCACCTCGTGTTATTGTCGCGTTACGTGTTATTATTATTGGTGGGCTTGCGTTTGACTACTTTCTTACCAACGATGGTGTGGACGACAATGGAGCAAGCTCTTTTTCGGTGTCCTATTCTCTCTTGACGATCTTGATCTTGAGCTTGAGATGGATTCAAAATTGGGACGGGGTATACACGCTAGTTTAATTTGGACAAGGTTCTAGCTCGAAACCCGATGTTAATGTTACACATCATTCAGGTTGAAAAGCCAGTAGGGTTGCGGAATTTGTTTGAACGCGTCACCGCGGCCCTAAAGCGCAAAGGGTTTAATAATAATAATAGTTTATTTCAGACCAAGACAGTCCATAGAGTGTTAGTAATACACAGGCACTTAAGAACTAGGTTAGTAATACTTAAAATAGTAAAACAAACTAACATAACATTAAAATTATCCTAAATGTAGGCGGGTCCAATGCCTCCATATAGGATTCTCCACGTGCTTTGCAACCACCCTCAGGTAGCTGTTGGGACTGGGGTGTTGAGTCTGACACGCCCTTCCGCTCCACCCAGAGCGGAAGAAGTCATTTGATGATTTCCCATCCTTAAGAAAAAAGGATCAAAGGATACAGGCGAGCGCCAGCTGCAAGACAGGGCCGCCAGGAGGTGTGCGCCGCGTTGAACGACATACAGAGATAAAACAGTACAGTTACCTGTGAGTATACCATGTGGCGGCACGCTGCACGAGCTGACGCCGGCGCGGATGGAGGCGAGCCGATGGAGCGATAGTTCTCCATGCGATTGGGCAGTTGCCCACCAGACACAACAACTGGTCGGAGGATCCGTCCTTTTCAATAGAGGTTTGCAGGACTTTACACCCTGTTCCGCGTACCTTCTATAACCTGTGAGTATGCCATACTGCGTGGCGGCGCGCTGCACAGAGCTGACGCCGCCGGTGCGAATGGAGGCGAGCGCCAGGAGGTGGTCGCTGCGTTGAACAACACACAGAGGTAGACTACTACAGTTACCTGTGGGTATGCCATATTGCGTGGCAGCACGCTGCACGGAGCTAGCGCCAGCGCGGATGGAGGCGAGCGCCAGGAGGTGGGCGCTGCGTTGAACAACACACAGAGGTAGACTACTACAGTTACCTGTGGGTATGCCATATTGCGTGGCAGCACGCTGCACGGAGCTAGCGCCAGCGCGGATGGAGGCGAGCGCCAGGAGGTGGGCGCTGCGTTGAACAACACACAGAGGTAGACTACTACAGTTACCTGTGGGTATGCCATATTGCGTGGCAGCACGCTGCACGGAGCTAGCGCCAGCGCGGATGGAGGCGAGCGCCAGGAGGTGGGCGCTGCGTTGAACAACACACAGAGGTAGACTACTACAGTTACCTGTGGGTATGCCATATTGCGTGGCAGCACGCTGCACGGAGCTAGCGCCAGCGCGGATGGAGGCGAGCGCCAGGAGGTGGGCGCTGCGTTGAACAACACACAGAGGTAGACTACTACAGTTACCTGTGGGTATGCCATATTGCGTGGCAGCACGCTGCACGGAGCTAGCGCCAGCGCGGATGGAGGCGAGCGCCAGGAGGTGGGCGCTGCGTTGAACAACACACAGAGGTAGACTACTACAGTTACCTGTGGGTATGCCATATTGCGTGGCAGCACGCTGCACGGAGCTAGCGCCAGCGCGGATGGAGGCGAGCGCCAGGAGGTGGGCGCTGCGTTGAACAACACACAGAGGTAGACTACTACAGTTACCTGTGGGTATGCCATATTGCGTGGCAGCACGCTGCACGGAGCTAGCGCCAGCGCGGATGGAGGCGAGCGCCAGGAGGTGGGCGCTGCGTTGAACAACACACAGAGGTAGACTACTACAGTTACCTGTGGGTATGCCATATTGCGTGGCAGCACGCTGCACGGAGCTAGCGCCAGCGCGGATGGAGGCGAGCGCCAGGAGGTGGGCGCTGCGTTGAACAACACACAGAGGTAGACTACTACAGTTACCTGTGGGTATGCCATATTGCGTGGCAGCACGCTGCACGGAGCTAGCGCCAGCGCGGATGGAGGCGAGCGCCAGGAGGTGGGCGCTGCGTTGAACAACACACAGAGGTAGACTACTACAGTTACCTGTGGGTATGCCATATTGCGTGGCAGCACGCTGCACGGAGCTAGCGCCAGCGCGGATGGAGGCGAGCGCCAGGAGGTGGGCGCTGCGTTGAACAACACACAGAGGTAGACTACTACAGTTACCTGTGGGTATGCCATATTGCGTGGCAGCACGCTGCACGGAGCTAGCGCCAGCGCGGATGGAGGCGAGCGCCAGGAGGTGGGCGCTGCGTTGAACAACACACAGAGGTAGACTACTACAGTTACCTGTGGGTATGCCATATTGCGTGGCAGCACGCTGCACGGAGCTAGCGCCAGCGCGGATGGAGGCGAGCGCCAGGAGGTGGGCGCTGCGTTGAACAACACACAGAGGTAGACTACTACAGTTACCTGTGGGTATGCCATATTGCGTGGCAGCACGCTGCACGGAGCTAGCGCCAGCGCGGATGGAGGCGAGCGCCAGGAGGTGGGCGCTGCGTTGAACAACACACAGAGGTAGACTACTACAGTTACCTGTAGGTATGCCATATTGCGTGGCAGCACGCTGCACGGAGCTAGCGCCAGCGCGGATGGAGGCGAGCGCCAGGAGGTGGGCGCTGCGTTGAACAACACACAGAGGTAGACTACTACAGTTACCTGTGGGTATGCCATATTGCGTGGCAGCACGCTGCACGGAGCTAGCGCCAGCGCGGATGGAGGCGAGCGCCAGGAGGTGGGCGCTGCGTTGAACAACACACAGAGGTAGACTACTACAGTTACCTGTGGGTATGCCATATTGCGTGGCAGCACGCTGCACGGAGCTAGCGCCAGCGCGGATGGAGGCGAGCGCCAGGAGGTGGGCGCTGCGTTGAACAACACACAGAGGTAGACTACTACAGTTACCTGTGGGTATGCCATATTGCGTGGCAGCACGCTGCACGGAGCTAGCGCCAGCGCGGATGGAGGCGAGCGCCAGGAGGTGGGCGCTGCGTTGAACAACACACAGAGGTAGACTACTACAGTTACCTGTGGGTATGCCATATTGCGTGGCAGCACGCTGCACGGAGCTAGCGCCAGCGCGGATGGAGGCGAGCGCCAGGAGGTGGGCGCTGCGTTGAACAACACACAGAGGTAGACTACTACAGTTACCTGTGGGTATGCCATATTGCGTGGCAGCACGCTGCACGGAGCTAGCGCCAGCGCGGATGGAGGCGAGCGCCAGGAGGTGGGCGCTGCGTTGAACAACACACAGAGGTAGACTACTACAGTTACCTGTGGGTATGCCATATTGCGTGGCAGCACGCTGCACGGAGCTAGCGCCAGCGCGGATGGAGGCGAGCGCCAGGAGGTGGGCGCTGCGTTGAACAACACACAGAGGTAGACTACTACAGTTACCTGTGGGTATGCCATATTGAGTGGCAGCACGCTGCACGGAGCTAGCGCCAGCGCGGATGGAGGCGAGCGCCAGGAGGTGGGCGCTGCGTTGAACAACACACAGAGGTAGACTACTACAGTTACCTGTGGGTATGCCATATTGCGTGGCAGCACGCTGCACGGAGCTAGCGCCAGCGCGGATGGAGGCGAGCGCCAGGAGGTGGGCGCTGCGTTGAACAACACACAGAGGTAGACTACTACAGTTACCTGTGGGTATGCCATATTGCGTGGCAGCACGCTGCACGGAGCTAGCGCCAGCGCGGATGGAGGCGAGCGCCAGGAGGTGGGCGCTGCGTTGAACAACACACAGAGGTAGACTACTACAGTTACCTGTGGGTATGCCATATTGCGTGGCAGCACGCTGCACGGAGCTAGCGCCAGCGCGGATGGAGGCGAGCGCCAGGAGGTGGGCGCTGCGTTGAACAACACACAGAGGTAGACTACTACAGTTACCTGTGGGTATGCCATATTGCGTGGCAGCACGCTGCACGGAGCTAGCGCCAGCGCGGATGGAGGCGAGCGCCAGGAGGTGGGCGCTGCGTTGAACAACACACAGAGGTAGACTACTACAGTTACCTGTGGGTATGCCATATTGCGTGGCAGCACGCTGCACGGAGCTAGCGCCAGCGCGGATGGAGGCGAGCGCCAGGAGGTGGGCGCTGCGTTGAACAACACACAGAGGTAGACTACTACAGTTACCTGTGGGTATGCCATATTGCGTGGCAGCACGCTGCACGGAGCTAGCGCCAGCGCGGATGGAGGCGAGCGCCAGGAGGTGGGCGCTGCGTTGAACAACACACAGAGGTAGACTACTACAGTTACCTGTGGGTATGCCATATTGCGTGGCAGCACGCTGCACGGAGCTAGCGCCAGCGCGGATGGAGGCGAGCGCCAGGAGGTGGGCGCTGCGTTGAACAACACACAGAGGTAGACTACTACAGTTACCTGTGGGTATGCCATATTGCGTGGCAGCACGCTGCACGGAGCTAGCGCCAGCGCGGATGGAGGCGAGCGCCAGGAGGTGGGCGCTGCGTTGAACAACACACAGAGGTAGACTACTACAGTTACCTGTGGGTATGCCATATTGCGTGGCAGCACGCTGCACGGAGCTAGCGCCAGCGCGGATGGAGGCGAGCGCCAGCTGGAGGTCGGCGCGCCGCCAGGATGTGGGCGCCGCGTTGAACGGCGCCGATAGACGGATACCCTCACGACGAGCTATCTTGTACAGAGTGCTGCTTGGGATGCCTGAAAGATCGTCAATACAAATATTAGTGATGAACTAAGAACTTTTCTAGAGGCTTATTGGGACGGATCTCACTCATGGCCTGCGCAGACTGGCGGACTATATTTAATTACGCATATATTTCAATGCTCTATGATCGGTTTTCGGCCGATCACCGAGCATTCAATACCTTATTTCGATTGGATAACTATATTAAATTCAATTGATAATTTAAAAATCCTTTGCCGACCCGTCCGCCAGTATGCATAAGTCATTAATTCCACTCCTCAAAGCTAATGAAAGAAAAAGCCCTGGATCTTAAAAAGCCACAGGCAGCGAATACGTTAGATAACCACCAGTTTTTCATCAAGTGAATCAAATATGCCAATGTATCCGATTAAAACGTTATATTAATAAGACCAGAGATGATAAATAAAGTTTTGGAAGGAAAAAATGCGATGCCCTCCATTCCCTGCATTCTTCTTTCTGGCATCTTTTGCGATTTGTCCAATGCATACGATTGCGTTCTTAATGAAACATTGATAAGGAAACTTCACCATAACGGGATCCGAAAGTTGAAACTGCTCCCGAAACTTCTCACTTCATACTTGAGTAATTAATAGGATACAGACAGTTGAAGTGATCGGAAAAAGATTTCCGGATCTGTAGTAACAATGAGTGTTCCCTAGGGCTCAATTCTTAGCCAATTTTTGTGTCTTATTACACACTTTTAAATACCTAGGGCATTTTATTACCGCCGACCTCAGGAACGATGTAGACATCGAGAGGGAGCGTAGGGCACTAGCGGTCCGGAGTAATATGTTGTCCCGTAGATTTGCGCGGTGTACCGACCTAGTAAAAGTAACACTTTTCAAGGCTTACTGCCAAAGACTGTACGCGGGCGGTCTGTGGGTCAACTATACTAAGAGATCGCTGGATGTCCTACGCGTCCAATATAACATTGTTATTGCTTTCAGGATGTTGTTGAGACTGCCCCGTTACTGTAGCGCGTCGGAGATGTTTGCGCAAGCGCGTACTGATGATGAGTGAGGGACAGTCAAAACAGCATTCTGAAAACGGTAGCTGAGAGCCTCGGCTCTCCAATTGTGCAGCAGTTTGTGAAGAGGTTGATTGGTACTAACACTAGGTAATAAGTTTTTGTTTTTATATGTTACTAACACGCTATGGATCTGTGCGTCCGTAATGAAGTAATTATTATTATTATTACTTATTAATTTTAATTATTGTTAATGGGAGGTCAATGTGGATTCTTTTATTTCCTTTAAAGACAGTTTTTAAAGTTTGTCTGGCAGTTTGAGTAGGCCTTTTATGTGGCTAGCGGAAAATTGACGTGTGAAAGCGTTTGTATAACCAATTTGCAAAATAGATATCATTATCTGTCAATGTAATCATAGATCTTACCATAAGCCTTGCTAGCTTTGTTAGCGGATATTGCGCCCGCCCTGAGCGCGTGCAGAGCCCCTCGCAGATCCTCCTCGCTCCAGGACTTGGCGGCGCCCTCCTTCTTGGGCGTGTCGATGCCGAGCCGGTGCGCGCGCTGCCATAGCGTCGTGGACGGGATGCCGTACGTTGCTGATGCCTATAGACAAGACAATAATAAAAAAGAAAGTAGGTATATAAAAATACCAGTCCTTATTAACCAATAGTAAGTAACCATTTCCACTACACTGCTAGTTGTTGCTAAAATATAAGTAATTTCATTGCGGGATCCAAGACAGTTGAATCTCACGCCACTGTTAATTCTGGCTCTCAGAAGTTGCAGTGGTTGGATGGAAAGTTGGCAGGCTTGTCCAAAAAAAAAGAATGAGGTAGTGCAGCCTAAAATATTCCAGTGCCGTACCTAACCAAAATATAAAGCTACCTATACTTACTAAGTATGTTATTAAAGAGACAGAATACAAATCAATTATTAGTAACAACTCAGCAAAAAAAGAATCGTTGAACAAAAGGAAGTACCACATTATCCTATTCTTCAACTTAATTGGCTCACTTCACTTCATTACAAGTCTCATAGAAACTAAAACAGCCATCATGAAATAAATTACAAGTGTACAATACGTTGCTGAAGGCTACACACACCCGTCACGCATGTAATTTGTGGGACGCCAGCCGTGACGGCTGCTGCTACCAACCATAATAAAATTAATAAATCTAAACAAGCATTTATCCAAAGACTTTACCGTCATATCATGCATATGTATAGTATACTTTTGAATCGTCGGGTACAAGTGGGAATTTCTGAGCTAATTCAAAGGTTGCTCAAATTAGAGAAATTTTGGCTAGCGTTGAGCCAAACTTTTAGTTTGTCTACGGCATACAAATACATTAAACGCCATCGATCACGTATATAATAAGTTCTTTATTAGTGATAAAATTATCAGTCGCTGTTGCTTGAAAAATTAACTACATGAACTAATTCATGTAGTTAATTTTTTTGACTACTTGTGGCATGAAACCGCTGCGTACCTTTGTAAGGCTCATCTGGTGATTCCTGAGAGCGTCCAAGGCTTGTTCCATGTCGTGCTGGGTCCAGCTCTTGGGGCTGTGTCGTGGCGCCGGCGACGCTTGCCGGCCGCAGGAGTCGCTTGTGTCTTCTCCGCTAAGGTGTGGTTGTTCTGTGTGTGGGATAAATAACAAATAATAAGGCCTTATCGCGCTCCCCTTGGCTAACGAGAACTGGCGCAAACCAAAAGTACCAAAAGTAAAAGTATTAGATACTAATGATCGCAGGGAGGTATGGCAAAGCAAGGAGCTTTTATCTGGTCCTACTTGGGCCCGATGTAGACTTTTTAGCGTCCGTGGCCTGGCTGCGTGTTGGTGACCTTTTCGGGGAAACCGAAGGTTTTGTCTGTGCGATTATGGACGAAGTTATAATGACGAACAACTACCGGAAATACATTGTGGAGGACGTTACGGTTGACATATGTCGGGCATGTCACCTGCCCAGGGAATCCATCCGCCATATTATTTCCGGTTGTTCTAGTCTGTCTAACAGAGACTTTTTGAACAGGCACAACTTTGTAGCCAGGATTTTCCATCAGCAACTTGCTCTTAAATACAATCTTGTAGAATCGGACGTACCGTACGGTATGTGCCCGACCCAGTTCTCGAAAATGGCAATTGCACGTTGTATTGGGATCGGTCGATCATCACTGACAGGACTATTGTTGCCATAAGCCTGACATAGTGGTGATAGACCGACTAGAACGTCGCGCAATGATTGTTGACATAGCAGTCCCGTATGACGAGAACCTCGCGAAGGCCGACAAAGATAAATAAACTAAGTATCTTGACTTGGCTCGTGAGGTTGTCGACATGTGGGATGTGAACACAGCAGTCATTGTGCCGAAAATCAGACGACCAATGGTATAATTGCCAAGAGCCTCGACCAACATCTGAGGAGGCTTTCGTTGGGCAGCTGGATCAAGGGTTTGATCCAGAAAGCAGTACTCCTGGACACGGCGCGCATAGTTAGGAGGTTCCTCTCTCAGGGGCCCTGACCACCGGTAGCTTGGACCCTGTTCCCGATACCGGTGCTGAGGAAAAATACCTGAATTAGTTTTTAGAAATAATAGTATTTTAAATAGCATGTTTCTTTAAATGTCATACTAACATAGCTTATAAGTAATCGCTACTAACCAATATGGACGCATAGTTCGAAATAAAGGACAATTTTTTTTTTATATTTTGAAATATTTTTAAATCTTGGTATTTTAATATTTAAAAATGTAATGTTTATGTCACCGGAAAAAGGCAAACGCCGAAAGATTGTAAAATATCGTATATAATATTGTATATTTTTTCTAAATAAGACACGGATATATCGGAAACTATTGAATTTGGGTGGGATTTGTAGTACCTTTACAAAACGATTTTTTCATCAAAATCGAAATTATAAAAAAAAAAATATAGTTAATCAACATTTATTACAATCTTACGGAGTCTGTAATTTACCGGTGAAATATACCTATGTATATACTATGAATAAAGAAAACAAATAATAATAAAAACTTCATTTCCAGATTTACAATTTTTACAAGAATATGTATTTATATACCAGGAAAAACATTTATTACATTTATTAAAAAAAAAAAAAATTGCATGTAACACGTTACAGATTTTCGACCTCTGGCACCCAAGCTAAGATTAAACTTGTGTGATGGGTGCCAGGGCTCACTCTATTAATTATGTCCACAATTTTGACAGAAAATAAATTAAAAAACAAAAGAAAATGCCTCTCCGTGCTGTGAATGTGGGTGTATAGATTTGTATGTGTCGTGTGTGTTTGTGTACTCGGAAATATCTGAAATGTCAAAAAATCTTTCCCAACGGGTTCTCAATTTCCTGATAGGTAAGAGTCATTGACTCACTTCCTTTTGTTTAAAAATCGAATTTATTGGTTGTGCATATTAAATATTTCAATGTTTATTCACTGCTTTATAAAGTGAACCTAAGACTCGGGAGTGTCTCTCAGCTAGTTTCGTTCTACAGCGTGCTGCAGGGCAGACATATTTTGATCTTCTGTTAGCCAGATGACTCACACCAATATCCATGTCTCCGCAAGACAGTGCTGAGCACAAAGAGCTGTCTGACGGTCACAACATTGCAGACATAACATAATTGTATGGTGCTATACTGGAAGTTCTTAAAAGTTCAGAACTACGTTCTAAAACTCAGAGCAGCTCGTTGCGCCCTTTCAAGCTGAATGATGTACGATTTTGGAGCGCCACCCCACACCGTTATCCGTTATCCGAGAATTAAACCATCCGAAGAGTAGATATAGTATGTCACCACTATGTCATAGATTCTTGAAAATCGCTATCAGTTTCCTCACTCTGCCAGATGTACCATAAATTTGCACCTGGACATCAGGTTGTCCATTGTGATGCCTATCTTACTTGTCTTGCCCTGACCTGGGGAATACAGATACAGATGGGACAAGTACCTATTATAGTTAGGTACAATAGGTACTATCATATGGAAAATGTTGTGACGATGACGACTGTAACAGGTTTTGAATTCTTATTCATCCATCAAGAGATTGATGGACGCATATTGGATTGGATGGATTCATGTCCAAATAAAAAATTAATGTAAATATTCTCGCACGCGAAAGGGAGTGAAAAAACAGGTTTGATCCGTTCTAAAATAGCGTGCGTAACTACGCAGCTTACCCGTCATTTCTTCAAATGCTCAATAAATTACCATGACTATCAAAATAAGTATAACTTTCTATACATTATTCACTTTTTCCGCGCAATAAATAAATGCTTACTTCGGCTTTTGTTTAGAAAGAAGATACTTGTTGAAATCAATACCTCCATAGAATCCAAATAACACATAATTAACTAAATAGCAAATTTGAGATACACTGTGATAAATCTTTATTGTTAATGTTGAGAGAATTTCCTTGGTAAGTAGGTAGGTAACTATCTAGGATGTCTATCATTCTCATATAGCCCATAGCTCATAGCCTTTCTCAGATTTCTCAGATAAATATTTCCAAAACCCCTACATTCGTTGGTCGTAGGCCTTTTCCAGATTGCAACATAGCACTCGACCAATAACTTATACTTTCTGTTAATGGACATTAATCTACATTCATACATACCACCTTCAGACGAGGGTTCATCCTTGACAGCCAGCAGCGGCATGAAGTCGGTGGAGTCAGGCACTTCAGTGACGTTCATAAAGTCCATGTGACGGTCCAACAGTGACGTACTCTAATAAAACAGAGGACATTCACAAGGATGTTAAACTGTATCTTCATATTGATATTTGAAACTATGTGGCTAAATAGGTGCCTAATGTTAATGTACCTTTGTGCCTACCACATGGAAAAATGTATTTACCTGTACCAATATGGATGATAGATAACTTATAAGATTTGCCATTGTTTTTTTAAAGTATGTAATTCAAACACCCTTAGTATGTTTAGGAGTTAAGGGCGTATAACAGAAGTGGAGTATATATGTATATATATATTACTGATAATAAAGCAAGATATCGTAAAACGATGTTCTTATCGGTAAATAATGAACATTTTGAACGAAGTTTCGTAGGTCAGTCATTTACATGAAACGTCGATTTCGCTTACACAACGAACCAAATATGTTAATATAAAGGTAGCATCTATTACCGGTAATTAGGACATCATCTACATAAATTAAGTCATACAATTTACGTTACAGGTATTTTTACTAAAGTAAACAAATGGATCAATTGAGACTGATAATAAGTCTAGTAACAAAAGCCAACTACACATACTAATTAGGATTGATTACTGTACTCTATCGATAAAGTTATGTTACTGATCGTTCTTATTGGAATCTGGTGAAAGCTCTCAACCGAATCCATTGAAATTCGTTTGGGTACAGTATGCTGCCGTTAACATTGCACATCGGCTTTGTAGAGTGTTTTTGGCACTCCAACAGTTCTTGTTTGTCAGTCTCTCACACACCACTCTAATACCTTAGCATTATGAGGAGCCGACTCGAGCGTCTCCAGCGTAGTAGCTGGGGGAGAGTCGGCGCGCTCCTGCTTGACACACACCGGTGTGGCGGCCGGGCCCGCCGGCGCCAGCGGTGCCAGCTCCTCCAAGCCACTGCCCTGGTCAACCGAGATAGGGGTTCGATTAGGTACTTACACTTTTTAAGCAAGTCAATAAAATTACAAAGTTAACAGTCAGCAATATCTACTATTTAATGTATGTACAGGAAATTTGAGATCTAGTAGTTATCTTGCTAGACGTAGACTCTGTTTTGTGCATTGATAGCCGAACATAAAGAAAAAGTGTAAACAATTAATTGAGTGTTCCTCAAGGTATTATTCTGGGGCCTAATCTTTACTTTCTATCTATTTATACTAATAAAATATAGCTGAAGAGTTTCTTTACGGGAACGGGAAAAACGGGATATGCGCGTACGAAGTCGCGGGAAAAAGCTAGTTATTAATAATTTGGCAGACTGCGATGTTTGTATCAGAGCTATTTTATTAAAATGCTTACCATTCGCGATTACTGCAGTTTTACAGGCATCATAGAAATAATTCAGGTAAGGACTTTTGACAATCAGGGTTGTTAACACTTAGCACAAACATAATCAGGGTATCATATCCCTACTGCGGGGTCACAGGCTTCCTCTCTGTGAGAGGGATTGCGCCCTAATCAATATCCAACACACCCCTATAAATCAATTGTACGTATCTATCTGTAACATGATAATATCAGTTACATACCTTACCTACAATATTAAAAATGCACTCTTTACATAGGGACTTTTAATTCCCTATGTCATGTCCATCAAAATATATAATAAACTACCCGCATGAATTAAAAAAGAAGAGAAAATTTACATATTTTTAAGAAAACTTGGACAACTTTTACTCAATAAAAGCTAATACTCGGTAAACGAATTTCTAAGTGATAGACTAATAAAGTCATAACTCATAACTTAAGTAGGTACCTATTCAAGTCTTGGTGAATTCTATTTACATCTCTCAATAGATAACTAACTATATTAAGAGTTCCCTAAGTAATTTTTACATATCATAAAATGCTTCCTCTCTCCTTACCTACCTAGATAATTGTCTTGCTGTGCCCAACATGAACTTATTGTTATTTTACCACCTAAGAATACTTGTGGAATGCAATAAAAGTATTAAGTAAGTATATCACTACCAGCGTTTCGGAATTTGTTCGAAAGAGTCACCGCGGCCCAGGGGGGCTACTTTCTAAGCCCGAAATCCGTAGTTTCGGCGTATTCTAGTCCGTATCACCTCACCACTAAGAATGAATGATAACACGATTTGTCAGTTACTGTTTTCAGGTTCATTCTTAATTCGGGTTCGGAACTAATCGTAAGTCCGTAGGTGATACGGAGTAGAATACGCCCGCAACTAAGCCCGAAACTACGGACTTCGGGTTTAGAGATTACCCTGGAACGCAAAGGGCTTTAAAAGGAACACGGATGGGCTTTTGCCAGTAAGAGTCTGACACTCCCTTCCGCTAAACCCAGAGCGGAAGAAGTCATTAAAATTTGATGATTTCCAATCCTTAAAAATAAAAACCTGTAATATCAGATACTTTTTTCAAATAAGTATTTGAATGTTGTATATTTTGGTGTGTCACTTTTTTAGAAATATTTATTCTTTTAACATTGAGCAAGGAGTTTAGCGACGGACTCCGATACTCGGCATTTACTGAGGGGAAATAAATCATTATACGAGAGTTCGTATCGCACATTGGTAGTGGAGCCGTGGCACTACTTATTATTCATATTTCTGTATAAGTACCTATCTTAAAATTGAAGAATATATTCTCTACTTTAAACAAGTGGGCTACCAGGTTTATTACAACTTATGAAAGCACCGTAATAAATAACATTTTCGCAAGAAATCTAAGCGGTGGCCGTCGTGGCAGAAGTGATCTTCAAATATTCAGCCAAGAAATACGAGTAGGTATGTATAAGAATTTGAAGAATTTCGCATAATAAGAAGCTTATGAAAGTTCATTGTTTAGCACAAAATAAGCAAAGAAATCTCAACTATTTCTACTCATAAACACGTCAGCATCAAAAATAACTTTCTATCGCATATATTGAGAGTGTAGATACAATCTTTTTCCACATAAAAATATAACACATGTACAACAAAGTAGGCAATAAGAAACAAGTTTTTATAATTTGATTAGCGGTTGAAAAACTATTTTACCTACGAGTTGTGGTTACGCGTGCTGAGTTTCTGCGTTGAGTGACCCTCATGCTACAAATGCTAGATGAGAATTTTCTGTTGAAAAGTCTACTATTGGCATACTTTTGATGAGCTTAAATGACCTAATATATGCGTTGAAAACTAGTTTTAGTTGGTCGAAGTATTCGAGCTTAGAGAACACTACACTCAATTTTTTTGTCATACACTAAATCTTGGTGTATAGTCCGCTCATTCCAAAAACTACAGTCAAAGTCAACACAAAACTATAAAGTAGTCAATCTTTAGATGTGGCATGAAACAACTGCAAACTATTAAAATCAAAGCTATTAAAAAGTAGATACCGATAAATAATTGAAGTGCCCGCGAAAATCGTGCAGCTAAATAATAAAATGCTAATTAAAGTTACCTGACTGGATAGATAACTGTGCGCGAACTGTGAGTCGCTGTCTTCTTCGTCCGAGAGCGGTTCGCATTTCACTTGCGACAGTCCGTGGCCGGGCATTTCCTAGCGAACCAAATAAAAAACAAACTACTTAATAATTTCCCCTCCACTATAAAATTAAATACTGCTGCTTGAAATAAATCGTTCACGGCCATAAACTTGAACATATACGAGTTATGAATGCAAGTTTATATTGGCGATATAGTCGTATTATCACTACAACAAAAGCGCGCTAAAGCTATCCTATGAGTACAAGTGTAAACAACAACGTGGCTCCCCATGTTCTCCCCAGAATGTCGCAGAAATCGAACACTCGCTATGTTATAAGTAGGTTTACATAGGCAATTAGACAAAAGGAAGCGAGCTTTATTGAATTTTTTCTCGATTGGTGCACAAATGAAGAGTGCAAAGTTTGATTCTCTCTCTCTCTGTCGCCGGCGAGCCAGACCGTCTCGCGAGCTTTTTTAATTTTGTTTGTTTAAAGCCCTTATGCATGTCGCTAACGTATATGAAGTTCGATGTGAAAACTTCCAACTGAAACAAACGCGCGTGACGGATTCAAAACTTTATAAATAGAGAAAACTTATAAGATTTTGGGATAAGCGACTTTAAGAGATTGTTGTTAGCGTGTATATTCGTGCGCGTCACCTGTCAGAGGTGGAGGAAAGTAGTGAATGTAAAGTTGCGCGGTTAACCCTCTCTCGTCGCTTCACATCGTTCCATTCGAGGAGCCGGCGGCCGCGGACACGTCTGCGCGACCCCAACACACCGCGATATACAAAAACACATTCACTTTCACCGTCTTCCCGACAGCCGCCACACGGCGAAGGACGGTGCGAAACGGGTGCCGATAAATGCGAGGGAAACGGAATTGCCGAAGACGAGGGCGCGAAACTCACTCGACTCACCTAGTCGGTCAGCGGTGGCCGCCGCAAGCACTCGCCCGCGCCACACATGCACCGCGGACTTGTCCCGGCTCCCGCTACTGCACGGTGACCTTCGGGAAACGATGAGATGTCGCAAATGAAAGTGAATTCGGCACACACCCGGCCGAGTCTGCGTCGCTGCGTGGCGCATGTTTAGGAGGTGCAGGGCGGGCGCGTGCTCATTTTTTTCCGCGCCAAAGAAATAAAAACAAACGCCTTTTTGCCGGGAACCGGCCGCGCGCCGCGCTGTAGCGGTGCTCGGTGCTCCCTCTCGCGCCGCGCCGCTTCGGTGTGTTCCCATCCACAGCCAGACTCGGCTAGCACTCTAAGGAGGCTGACTAAAGTATCGAGACTACTTTAGATACATTGTTTTTCAATTGAGGAAGTTTTGTAAAGCGACTGTAACTATTAAAATCGGCGATAGACGAAGGCGGCAGGGAGGGTAGGTGCATTATAGCACGTGTAGGTATGCAGGGAGGTGGCAGAGGGTGGCCGCCCGACCAGTCGGCGCCCCGCGCGGCGCCTTCTCTCTCCGCTCCGATTGATTTTTATTACAAGAATTTCGCTCGTGGTTTTTTTTTGTTTCCCGCACACCGAAAGCCTGGAGACGCACACAAAGAGATTCGTATAATTCGTTTGTACGAACTTACTAATGCTATTGATTTTTATAACGAAGCGACAAAGCTTACGAGGGAACCAGCGCAGGCTGTATCTTCAAGTTACGAGGAAAACACTCGCTAGTATTCACTTCCTTGTTTGAATAAAATATTGTTGAAAAATATTTCTCAAGAGTACTAAACTGTTAAAATATTTTGGTACAAGTTGGAGGGTAGTTTAAAAAAAACTTGTAGTTATTATAAAACACGTTTAGCAACGTACCAAACTGAATTAATAAGATTGTCTTTACGAGGTCTTTCTTTTAGCTTGAAGCTTAGTTATTTAATTGGATTTTCACGAGTCTGAGAGGCCGTGAGACAGTTATGATTATGATAAGCGTTTTAAACCAAACTAGGCTGATTTCCCTTTCCATTCGCAAGTTTCCGTTTTCTACACGATTCCTTGATGTTTCTTATTCTGCTTTAACTTTTTACTCGACTTGATTGCCAGAGGAAAAAACGTGTCTGGTGCCTGTCAACCTGCAGTATCCCACAACTGGACAAAGGCTTGCCCATAACATTTCTTTCCAGAGCTAATTCGGAAAATTGTTTACGAAACGATTTTGTCCCGCCATCTACGTGCGTGTTGATGTCCAGCGGCACGTCCCGCCGTCTTCTACGTGGTTGTGTCCAGCTCGTCTCGCCGACTATGTTGTCGTATCGAACTCGTCCGGCCATCTCTGTGGTTGTGTCCAGCCAGCTCGACATCTACATGTTGGTGTTCAGCCTGGCCCCGGGCCCGCCGTCTTCTATGTGGTTGTATTCAACTAGCTCGTCAGGGTGTTGTTGTTTAGCCTGGCCCCGGGCCTGCCGTCTTCTACGTGGTTGTGTCCAGCTCGTCTCGCCGTCTATGTTGTCGTATCCAACTCGTCCCGACATCTCTGTGGTTGTGTCCAGCCAGCTCGACATCTACATGTTGGTGTTCAGCCTGGCCCCGGGCCCGCCGTCTTCTATGTGGTTGTATCCAGCTCGTCTCATCGTCTCCGTGGTTGTATTCAACTAGCTCGTCACGTCATCTACGTGTTGATGTTTAGCTTGGCCTCAGGCCGTCGTCTTCTACGTGGTTGTATCCAGCTCGTCTTGCCGTCTATGTTGTCGTATCGAACTCGTCCCGCCATCTCTGTGGTTGTGTCCAGCCAGCTCGACATCTACATGTTGGTGTTCAGCCTGGCCCCGGGCCCGCCGTCTTCTATGTGGTTGTATTCAACTAGCTCGTCACGGTGTTGTTGTTTAGCCTGGCCCCGGGCCTGCCGTCTTCTACGTGGTTGTGTCCAGCTCGATTCGCCGTCTATGTTGTCGTATCCAACTCGTCCCGACATCTCTGTGGTTGTGTCCAGCCAGCTCGTCCCGCTATCAACTTATTGATGTTCAGCTCAGCCTACCTTCTAATACATGGTTGTCTTCAACCTCCACTCCTCCAGCTTGTTCCGCCAATTATCTACGTGGCTTGTCCCACCATCTAAGTGGTTGTGTCCAGCTCATCCCGCAATAATCAAAGAATACGAGCACCTTTTAGTGATATTCTTAAAGTAGATTTTCATGGATGTATAGGTATACAACTAAGTACCTACCTAGATATATTCAACACTGACACAATAGCGATTGCATTGCACACACTTGATCGTCAATTGGTAGATTACTGACGACTTTGATGGACCTATTGTGTGTGGCTGAAGGTCGTTGCAGTAGGTATCAGAGTTAAACGCTGATGTATTTCAGTACTTAGCTAGGTTCATACTATGTTTTATTTGGCGAGTGATAGGTAGGTACCTAATAAAGGAGACAGTGACGACCAGTTTCTTTAATGCAAGTCAACGACTTGTCAAAATTTCAAGTTATCCGATTGACTATTGATTCATCAACCACTTGAAACAGTTGACAAGCGCTTAATTTATTTTATCTAATTAGTTTATAGGTACAACTCAAAAACATTACGCCCGTACTCTCGAAAGGGTTAGGCAGAGGTGTTTCAATAGTAGGTACTCGATACCCCATCCCACAACACGGTTCGTCTATATTTTTGTTCGTCTATGTTCGACTTTGAGTCAAGACGAACCTGTGTTGTGACTTGTGGGATGAACCTCTTGACCTTTCTGTTCACAAAAGGACCCATGAAAATCTTCGGTTTAATATTTTCTCCAAAGAGCAGGAACCATGGAAGTTCATGACGGGCGGGCAAACTTCTTCAGTCAAATATTTTATTTATTACTTGTATTGCGAAGAAATTAAAAAAAAAATTGTTAAAAAATGCACATCCAAACCTTTTTTGCTATAATTATGAATAACTAGCACTTCCCCCGCGACTACGTCTGCGTTGATTTAGTAGGTACTTTCCTTTACGACCTTGGAAGTCGGTGTCTTTGCTTTTATTTCTTCGTCGTTTGACACCGAATTCTAAAACTGAAGTTATTAATTACTTTGTAGTATTTTTATTTGGAAGTCGGGTGTATTTTTGTTTTTAAATGTTTATTTTTTTTATTTTTTACTGTTAGTAGTGATACCCCACAGCTACATTGACATTATATGCGTACCCATAATGTAGGTATAGTCCACACAAACTTTAACACCCCATAAATCGTCTTTTGGGGGTAGTTGTGAAAAATGAATAATGACAACCTTTATTATTCACTTAGGCCAGTATATAGGTACCTATCAAGTTTCAAGTATATTGGCCCAAGGAATAAGATTATGCATTCAAACTTCCACCCCTATACGGGGGAAGTTTAAAAAAGGATTTTTAGAAACTTCCCCGTATAGGGGTGGAAGTTTCTAAAAGTCCTTTTTTAAACTGTTGTTTCCTACTCATAATCTACCTCCGGTGACAAATTTCATATTCATAATTTAAGTAGTTTTTGAGTTTTTTTTTTCATTTTAACTAATGGTTCCACCCCATTTCTCTCGTTAGGAGTTGAATTTCCAAAAATGACGAAATACGTATTCATTTATTTTTGCTCCGAAGCATTCATATTAAATTTCATTCTTCTCCCTTCAAAAATGACAAACTTCCCATATAAACTTACACCCCTATTTCATCCTCTTAGAAGGCAGATTTAAAAAAAACTCATGTATTGGTTCTTATTTATTTCTAACTAGAAGCTTGTATATGAAATTTCATGCTACTAACTTTGAAAATGACGGTTTTCCATACTACCGTTCATCCCTTATGTTACTAGGGGTAACATAAGTGTGTGTAATATGAGTGGAATATTCAAAAATCCTTCCTTAGTGGATGTCGATGTTTTCATCATAAAATGCATCAACTGCCAAAATTTCAAGTTTTTAGCCCTTGTGGTTTAGGCTCTGCGTTAATGAATCAGTCAGGACAAGCAATTGAATATAATATATAGATAGATAGACTAAACTATCACAATACCTAAGTAAAAAGTAAATAAAACAAGTCTGCCAGACAACGAGTCGTTTGAAGAGTGCGGCGATGAAGTTGTGATTTACTCCTGAGCCAACAGATGGCGCTATGCGTTACTTGTAATGCTATCGTTACTACTACTACAAAACAGTCAAGAGTAACAGACAAGATCTAGTAAAACTTAAATGATTGCAATATTTGTTAATAAATACATTGAAGAAAAGCAAATATAAATTAAAAGTGGTTTTAGAAAATAATTATAACAAACATTTTGTAATCACGAGATGTGTCGTCAATAAGTGGGTCAAGGACAAGGTGTTCTAAATACATCATAATGATGGCAGTTGTTGTATACCATAACAAAAGAATAAAGATTTCGAAAGTTTAACTTTAAAAGTATTTATCTATCTAATAAATTTTTAACCGGGCATTAGGGAACTATCGCATTTGCTATTTTTTCAAGCTTTCTATTTATTTGCTAATGGCAACATTTATGGAGCTTATTTTGGGTCATTCGCGTCGCTTCCAACTTGTACTTCGTTTGGATTTTTGTAGAGGTGCCTTTCTCTAAACTTGCAACATAGCATAGTTTTAGTTTAGTGTTTTCAATTTCATTCAAGAAAGCTGGCGGGTGTGCAAATGTGTTAAAATTAAAGTGGCAATTAATTATTAAAGAAATAAAAGTGTTAAAATACGTTAGCACAGTTAATGCAATAGTCAAGGTAAGCATTTTAATCTTTTGGTGTAGCGTTACGGCTCCGATAAGGGCTTACTTATTGCTAGGACTTTTCATCTTGAAAATTTCCACTCGTGAACTTTCGAAGTAAAGTTCTCAGAAGTTTCTTTGTTGACTTTAAACTTTTCCGATGTTCGTCGTGCCTTAGCAACGCGATGAACTTGAACAGTTAATGTGTGTCATGAAAAGTTTGCCCAGAAAATAGTAAAACTTAGAATTTTCGTCGCCATTTTATTTTTTGTCGCGCTGGAAAAGCGGCCATTTTCTTTGTGCCGCGTCGCTTACGACGACTCGTATGTGGTCCATAAAGTTAATTTAGTTAAGTTGGGGCGTGATCTCATCGTATGAAGTGATTCGGTGAGATAATTAACGCTATACAGTGATAATCGTTCAGAATCCAATGTTTGTGTAGTCATAGTGAAGTTTTCCTAATGGCCTAGTTATTGCGTGGTGTGTGTTATTAGACCTTGTTTAGACGTTGCTTTGGTTTGTTCGTTTGTAGGGCTGAGGGCGCGGCGAGTGGCTAGACGGCATCATGGACGACGACCAACAGTTCTGCCTGAGGTGGAACAACCATCAGTCGACACTGGTGTCTGTTTTCGACACTCTCCTCGAGAAGGGAATGCACGTGGACTGTACCCTGGCTGCAGAAGGACAGACGCTCAAGGCGCACAAAGTAGTCCTATCGGCATGCAGTCCCTATTTCGAGGTATGTAAACTCATTACAATGTAGGTCAATTACAATCGTGTCTAAGTTACTTGCAAGGCAGCACAGTTTTGCTCTAATAAACATTCCACTTGTACCATTCTAGCTTTCATGTATTAACAATTAGGCAGTATACTAGGTGCATAGATGAGGTGGCAACCGAAAGTTGCCTCTACTACTTTTTCTAAATGCCTGCTTGTAATTATTCATTACCTAACATCATGCCATTAACAGTTGTTAACTTAATGACATGCTAGTGTTTTGGTGCATTAACTAATTACATTTAATTGATTTTGGTCTCCTGTGAAATTGAAAGAGAATTCTACTTTTAACAATGAAATTGTTATTTGAGAGAACCTTCCAGTAGAATATTTACAAACACAACATGTAGTAAAAGTAAACAAATGGAACAATGGTTGGATGATTTTGTTTCAGAGTGTACTATCACAGCAGTATGATAAGCATCCAATAATTATCCTCAAAGATGTGAAATATGCTGAGTTACGAGCAATGATGGATTACATGTACCGCGGTGAGGTCAACATATCTCAAGACCAGTTGGCCGCACTGCTGAAAGCCGCTGAGTCCCTACAGATCAAGGGTCTCTCTGACAATAAGCCTTCCAGGCCACCGTCGCGCCCAGCGCAGGCTGTAGCTGCACACCCGCCTCGTGCCCCCTCACCACCTCCACAGGTTTGTGATTACAATACTATTCAATCTTGTACTCAAAAGTTTTAACTATTAGAATTAATACATATTTCAGACTCGAACAATGAAAAATGCAAATACATTCTAGACCAAATAATACATACCAGTGGGTACATAGAAGTAGATGAGTTTGGAATGTTGACAAAAAGTTTATATCTCACATGATGGGATGAAATCACAAGTTACAGTAACATTCAAATGTTAAACCTTGGCACCATGTTCAAATGTGTTGGCAGATGCTATAATGTGTAATTCATCAACAAAAGATAAAGTTGGACTGCAGAACACAACATGTAAAAACATAGCAATGTCTGTTTTAATTTATATTAGTCATGAAACATTTTGTATGTAAAGCTTACATTGAATGAAAATTAAATTATTTTAAAACTTGTAAGACCATGACTATGCATTATAATAATCCTACTAAATCCATTCACTTAAAAGTGTCTGAAATATCATTGCAATAAAAAAGATATGTTTTATCTCATACTTTGTAACTCGCTGATAATGTAGCTACCCATTGCTGAAAGATTTTTTTAAATTGGTCCAGTAGTTTTTAAGTTTATTCATTACATGCAAAATACAAATCTTTCCTCTTTATAATATTAGGATAGACTTGCCTTTTTACAATATCTGGCAAGTATGTAATCATTTGAGAAAAGATGGTGTATAGGTTATAAATAATTACTTGTTGTATATATTCATATACAGGAAAAATAATTAGAATGTTTAAGTATGTAGGTAGATAATAACAGCCAATGAAGAATACATAACATTCTAGTACAAAATTTTTCAACATAATTATTGAAACATGGTATAGCTATTGAATGTTGACTCGAATACAGAAGAAAATAAAAAGCTTCCTGAGAGTGTTGTTTGTGAACTGTCTTGTGAACAGAAAATAATTTTGTTGATATAGATTTATGTTTGTATTCTTTATGAAACAAAAAAAGGCCATCTGTTAATTACTTAATAAATGCAAAACTGACTGTCTATCTGTTACCTTTCCATGGCTGAAAGGAATTAGATGACATTGAAGCAACAATAGAGTTTCTTGCATGTGCTTCTCCATAGGAAACAACCAATTGGTGCATTAGCATCTGATGGGTTAAGTGCCCATGTAGGCCTATTTTAAATAAAATATTTTGAACTGATTTTGCCCGCAACTTCGTAAGAACATCCTGTATAGCCTTCCTCATCAATGTGGCTATCATATTCCTACAAAAAGATTTCCAAATCTGACTGGTAGTTCCAGACATTAACATGTTCAAACAAATAAAGCAACTCTTCAGCTATATTAGTATAGATTAAACCTGAGTCAGACATCTGACTTGGGTCAAATATAATAAATTGGTTTGTTGTTATTTTCCCATGGGAATATATGTATATTCCGAAAAATTCAAAAATGATGTAAGATGATGAGCAAAACTTAGTTAATTAAAAAGACTCGCCTGGCAACTGCTTCATTGTTCATAAATTGTCGAGATAATAAACGAAAGTCGTTTATGATCACCAGGCCCGAGACGGTAGTATAGACAGCAGCCGTGAAGGGTCAGTGAGTCCAACACGACGTCGGAAGAAAGCGCGTCGCATGTCCAACGAGTTGCCGCCAGTACCTATCCCGCCGCCCAACGACAACGCGCAAGGCAACGGAGACGATGGACCATGCAAGGAGGAGCTACAGAGGGACGGCGTCGAGGACCTCACACTGGACGAGGAAACTGACGAGCAGCCCGTTGTGGCGCACAATGATGTTGTACGCAGTAAGTGTCGCCTTTATTTACAACTTGCTAGTTTTGTACAAGTTATACTCCATTTATTGTGATACTGATTTAAATCGACTGGTTCCGCTACAAAGGGCAAAAATTAGTTTTTGAATGCAGTTTTTCTTAGCTTTTCACGCTTTTTCTATCTGTATATTTAAAATTGCGCTACGATGAAAATAATTAAAATTTTGTTGAAAAACTACCAAACAGTTTCTTAACGCTAAACTTCTCTTTTACGAAAAACCAAGTCGTAAAACATATTTCTTTTGCATTACGACAGCAAACTTGGTGTTTCTACAAACAAACGTATTTTCTTAAAAACAAAACGGGGTAAACACATTAACAAAACAAGATGTGACTTACGCCCTCCAAAAAAATATTCTGACAACTCTTGATCTACCTAACCTAAAATTAAGTTGTATCTCACGTCGGCCTAGCCTTTTCATTGAACGGCGCCGTTTAATCAGCGTCCTAAGTGACATTTCGGCATTTCATTGAACAGCAAATGTCTTGGTCCAATATCGTTTAATGTCTTGCGTAGCCAAGTAGCATAGGGCACAGGGAGCTTAGGGCATCCCAACACGGATAGCTTAGGTTAGAATGGTATTGACGGGAGCTGGATGGATGAGCGAGCGAAGCGAGCAAACTTAGCCCCCGTTATTCAATTCATGTTAGGTTCCTTTAAGCCCTGCAGAGAGAAATAGGAACCCTGCGCGTCGTCGAGGTGAGAATGTTGAAATTGATTGTTGTTTGAATTTAGAATTTCCAAAGTTAAACATTTCATATTAATTTTTCGACACACGGTTACCCTATTCTATAAAGGCCTCATTTGCCAGCCCGATTATTAAACGTTGGCTGGATGTCGGCCGCTGATCAAAACGAAGCCGCTCAATGAAAAGGCCAATCAAACGGCTGATTAAGCCGACTGCGACAGCTAATTAATTTTTTTTGTTCAATTGTTACTGTTAGTATTATTTCCAAAAAACTTTTGAGTCACATTTGAAATGATAGTTAATAAAAATGTATGATAGGTTGGACGTTAGCAATGATTTTACTTTATCCACCATTTCATCATCATACCGAATTTTCGAATTTTAAATGAGCAATATAACAATACCTGCGAAACAAAAACTGAATAGCCGGTATAAATTATGAGTTAGTGAATAAAATATGATATCCAGAGCCAAACTTGCTTCACGGTACCTGTAACTTACAATTCGATTCAAATATGTGCAGAAAGTTCATATAACCAATTAACAAATAAATATGTATTGATTTTTAAAACCGTTTATTTTTAATTTTTACTCAATTTATCATTATTTAAATTAAAAATATGTACTTACAATTCATCCTTATTTATTAAATTATTTCCATCCTTATTAATAAAATTGCTCATAATAGTCATTGCATTAGTATTAATTACAGGGTGTATCTACAAATTTTGCAAAAAAGAAATGGTCTTTACAACTATAGAAATTACCCTTGTATGTGTATAACTGCAAACGTTTCTTGCCAGGCTATTTAATTATGGGTTTTATCTACATTTTCTTGAGGTTTTCAGGCGTGTAACTCCATGCTAACTTCGTTAATAACGCTCGTACATAATTGTAAATAAATGAGGCAAAAGAAGGCCAATGTTTAAGAACTTTCATCCTTGAATTCAATTTTTATAAGTATAAAAACAAAAGAGTTTTATTATTTTGCTCATAGCCATAAAAAAGTATGGCATTTGGAGTTACGCCCTTTGTAGCGGAAAGCGTCGCTATGAGTGGCTGAAACATGAACATCTTATTCGAAGCCTTTCATCTAGTCACGTTTCTTCAGGACATAAAAAAAATTGCCTCATTGAGGAAACCGCTATTTTCAAAAGTTTTATTGTTTCAATTTTTTATGCAAAATTGACTACCTACATATACAAATGCAGGTTTAGAGTAAAATCGATAAAAAAAAAGATCAACTAATTTCAGTGAAGTTGAGCCATACTACCTACTGAAAATAATAACTACATTATATGGCTATGTCTGCTTTTGGATATTAAACATCTTCAAACTGTGCGAAGTCACTTGTAAACAGTAAATTGGTGCAAAGAATAGTTTTTAGATTGAAACTCACCTTTAATATGTTGTTAGTCAGCAGTTTACAAAAACAAAACCGGCCAAGTGCGAGTCGGACTCGCACTTGGCCGGTCGATTACTTTAAAATAATAGGTTTTCCTGTAATTTAAATATGGTAAAGACAAATTTAAAATCAACATTGATTCAGTAGTAGACTGGTCAATTTCCTATTATTTCCTTTAATATTTTTTCTGAATGGACAATTTTAAAATTATGAGAAAAACAAACACTTTTGAAACCCTTATAATGAGTCCTTTCGTTTGATACACTGTTTTATTTTTAATTTTCCAATTTGACCACCAAAAGTGACCCGATTTACCAAAATTTATTTATTTTTGTTATGCGTCTGTGTTTTGGTCACAGAAGATTATATGTGTACCAAATTTCAACTGACTCGGTTCAGTTGATTCAGAGAAAATCAGCTATGACAGACAGACAGACAACCAAGTGATCCTATAAGGGTTCCGTTTTTCCATACAGAGGTTCAGAACCCTAAAAATTGACAAGAGTTGAGTGTTTATCACTCACTTTGTCAAAAATATGTAGGTTTGAAAGATTGTTTTGTGCATTTGTATGAGGATTCACCCCCATGCTTGAAACCTAATGCTGTTTGCCGTGTCATAAATATATGAACCGGTGTGATGCACTAGAACAGGTGGAAATTACAAGTTTTAAAATAGTTGCTTCTATTTTAAACTGCAGATTTTTTGTACCATATTTTAATGGATCTTAATTTAAACAGATGTGTCTCAAACACCTGGTTTCTGGACGAAAATCATTGTTGCGTCAAAATCAAAAGGTCAAGTGCTGTGAATGGCTTTTAGTATTCTTTCAACTAATTTGTTTATACTGGCTTGATAATTTGTGGTTCAGAAACCAGGCATTATTGTAAATGGAATGCTTGTCTGACCTCCTTTACCAAATATTGAGAACCTAGCAAGTATAAAGATTAAATCACTTTGTAAGAACCAACAAGATGATTTCAAATTATATTTATTATATTATATAGTACACTAATTTTACAGTAGTTGCTCCATTTGGAAAACAATAAAAAACACAAGTAAACTTTTAATGTCACAATTGGTAATTGTACAAACAAGTGTAGATAAAACACTTCATTGGTATAATTTCTATGTTATAGATCATTCATTCAATGATGTTCAAATTAAATGACAAAGGATGTGATACAATATTCTGGAAGTCTTTACAATTTCTGTTTTTTTTATTTCATACAAGCTTATATACTGACAAGTTCCATTTAACTGTTGATTTGTAGTATGTACAATTTATATTATGTAACTTTATACTGACTATGTGCTGCACACACAGAAAGGTTGGTCTCGATGGTATGGTGTGCTTTTGAACAGTTCATCGCAATACTGTGTACTGAAACATAATATGTTCTTATGACATGTGTCACTAACGCCACGTTCTATCGTTACAGATTTCCAATGGCACATGGAACGATCTCAAGATGATATTATGAACTCGAGTGACGGCGCGCGAGAGTCGCAAGGTAAGCTCGCACACCTGTACCCGGCGCCGGCGCACACGGCCTGCCGCCGCTTGCGCCGGCGCCTCGCTCAGACAACATGTTGCGTTGACACTGCTTTCGATGTTTTTTTTTATAATGTATACCTTTCAACAAACAACGCGACATGTCACATGGGATTCAATTGATAGTCTGGGACAATTAACTTTTTTTTTAACATTTGTATCTCAGAATCTCATCAAAAATATACCGAAAAGTTAATTGTCCCAGACACACAAGGAACGGATGAAATGCGCAATGTCTTCCCATAATTTGAAATAGACAAACAGTCATTGCTTAAAATAATCTATTTATGTTATATATGAATATTATATTTTCACGACAGTGGATATGAGAGTGCTAGTGTTTTCACATGTGAAACTCCAATCTTATATTAATTAGTATCTAATATTATTATAAACTACTAATCTTATTACAGTTTTATATTTTATTACATTATGAAACTTTAAAGATATTCCAGTGCATCAGGTAAAGGTATTATAATTTTGGTAATAAGGTTTTATGAAATGTAGCCTTTTAAGGCGAGGTAATTGAAAGGTAAGTATAGGTTTTCGTTAATAATACACAAAAATGGTTACGCTTATGTTTGTGATATGGGATCTTAGTGAATGTAGATCATTGCATGCTTCAGTTATGTAATATTGTCGTAGAAAGCACGCGTTGCAATTAACTTTGGCAATTAGTGCAACTATTTACTATTTAAACACGTTAATAGTCTAACACTGGAGTGGAATGGTTTATTTTATTGGTAAGTAATTTTTTACGTATTTATTGTCAATTATAATAATCATTATCTTAGTTATTAGATAATTATGTAGTTTCAATTTATTTCAATAAGCACGACACCTCACCTCGCCCATTTTTATTTGGGTGTTTAAAATTAGTTGGTTCATCTTCGCTAAGTAAAAATACCGTGGAACAACATTTTATAGCACAAGTGTGAAATTGAATGTTTGTAGAAGATCGGACTGTCTGCACGCGGCGCCCCAAACGAAGGTAAATGTCAATTATTTACATTGTCCACGTAGTTGATGGTTATGTGGCTTATTTATTTATTTTATTATTTTCGTTTTTTTTTATGCATTCACATGTGATTTCACTGCAGACGTCTTTTCTTAGCAATTCATGTTCAAAATTATAAGTTTTTTTTTTATTTTTCGTTGAATTTATGCATGTTCACTAGGTCGACAAAATGTAACAGAATAAACAAAATTATCGGAAGCATGGTGAGACACTACCAATTCCTAGTGGATGCGCATTTCATTTTTCAATATATTTACGCAATTATTTCGTAGGACATTTAAAAAAATTAATGTTTGAAGCCAGAGACCAGACTACAACAGGACATAAACATGGGGCTTAAACAATGAAGTAAACATTTTTGCCTTTTTACATCATCATCATACTCGACATTGCTAACATAACTCTACGCTTGTTTACCTTCTTCAACACCTCTTCTCGATCTCTTGCACGCACATTACTTTAACTACACCCGCTTGTGAGCACAACATCAGCTACAGTTCACATCTTCACATCTTGGCTTCATTTCATTGTGAGCTACTTTCAAACCTATGTATCTATCTGTGTCACACCAATGCTTTGTAATAATATTTTCTCGCTTTTCATTTACACTTCCAGAACTGGTAGTACTTCCAGAAGTGTTTAATACTCATTACGCCAAAACCCCTTTTCCATTAACCCGTGGGTACTTTAAGAACATCGACGTTAAGATCGAAGATGGATGTAACCAAAGTGTTAAAAAGAAAGTCAGAAAAATTGTTAAAAGAAAATTGATGACAGTGCAAAAAAAGTCGATAAAGAAACGAGATTTTGCCACAACTAAGGCAGGGATTCGTAGAAATGAGAATAAAGAGCGTTTATATGCATGTACTATATGCAAGAAGAAACGGTATAAGTATAGAAGGAACAAGTTGAGACATGAGAAGTACGAATGTGTCACTGGACCACAGTTTCGTTGTGAGATTTGCGACAAAAGATATTCACAGAAAAAAACATTAACCTCGCACATTGCTCAGAAACATCCCAACTGGATGGAGGAGCATCACACCCAACACAACGCTTGTTAGAACAAGCGTTAAGCAATTGTTTTTTATTATATTTCTATATTTTGTTATTTGTTTTTTTTTTTATAAGAGTTTATAAGACATGAATTGTTAAGAATAAGAATAATAAGTTTACGTTTGACTATTGTTTGTTAAGCTTTAGCCTTTTTGATCGCCCCTTTGATACTAAGTTTATTTTTGCAAAATTTTTTGTTTGCCTTTATGGACAACTTTGATTTCGTGGATTTTTTGTATTCTAGTTACCGTAGCCAGTTAACTATCGTTATAGTTGTTTTTTTTTTTCTTTTTGTTTTTTGAATATATTTCTTTTCATTATTATACATTTTGTTTTTATTTGTTTTTGAACTTGAAATCTGTAAGTTAACGCGTAACTTTTGAGACTGATAAACGGACTGTATTCAAACTTTTTATTGCAGGAAACACGACGCCGCTGAATAATATCGTGACTCGTAGTAAAAAAGTAGACGAAGACATAACAGAGACAGAAACGACCACCACCACACTAGCGATATTGAAACCAGTGAAGTCTGTTTCGACGCCACCTCCGCCGCCGGTCAGGGCGACCGAGGATTTCAAGGAAAACAAAAAGGTGGCCGAGAACAAAAAGACTTTTGAGAACAGAAAGGTGGTCGAGCACAGGCCTCGTCGGCCGTCTCCTAAGACTTCACCAAAGTCGTCTTCTTCAGCTAAGTCTACACCCAAGTCGTCGCCTGACCGGCCGCACGGCAAGGCGCGCTCGTCGTCGTCGCCGTACAACATCCTGCCCACGCAGTCGGCGCTGGCGTGCGCGCAGTACAAGACTGACAAGGGCTACAAGTGCCCCAACTGCCAGCGCTGCTACAACGCGCGCAAGAACCTCGTGCGCCACGTGACGCTGGAGTGCGGCCGCGAGCCGCAGTACAAGTGCCCGTACTGCGCCTACAGCAAGCACCGCCGCAACGAGCTCAAGAAGCACATCGAGAAGAAGCACCCCAGCGCCAGCCAGTCGCCCGTGTCCCTCAAGTGAACTGCGCGCCGCGGTGCGCCACTAGTGCCTTATTAACTGCGAAACTATTTGATCTTCCTTTAGATAATATTGAAGTTAAATTTTATATGCGTCATGTTTACCTATATATTGATAAATGATTGATATTCAATATTTTTTGAGCTATTAAACGATAAAAGAGTTAAGAGACTTTCAATTTGTATCCGTTCATTATCACCCAGTCCATTCCGATAATGTTCTTATGGGAAGATAAGTTTTAAACTCAGTTACTGTTATTTGGATTGTGCATGTTTTGCATGAATTTAGAAGCTTCGCCTTATAATTTCTAACAGAAATTATTTTTTATATTTTTATTATTATAACGCATTTCTTTGGTTCCTTAATTTTATTTTAGCCTTTGGTAGAATTAACAAGACTCAGTATGTAGTTCCGCTTAACTTATTATTTGCAATACCTTTAATGTATTGTATTTCAGAGTTGCACAAGGATAGCCACCTGCCGTCGGCACTGCTGTCGCTGCTGTCGGTGCAGCAGGCGCAGTCGCAGTCGCTGGTGTCGCTGGTGCCCTCCTGCATCCAGGTCACTAATATTATGAAGCCCTCCGCCAACAAAGACCTCGTGCCCTATGGCTCGCCTCTGCACTTACCTAAGCTGCCACTAGATACGCTCAACTCCATTCCGGAGAACATAAAGGCGCATCTCCTGCAGCAAGCGTTCATGCAGAACAACAACATGCCCATCAAACAAGACGACACAGAGTCCGACGCGGAGTACGACGATACCGACGACATAGTGCTGCCAGAGGAGTCCGACACGTTCTACGACAGTAACGGTGGCTTCCCGAGCAACTCGAGCCACGGAGACGACTCGTACGACACCAAGCCCGACATGAAAGGGCACTGGAAGCGCGACGGCAACAGCTCGGACGACGCCAGCCGGCAGTTCGAGTGCAAGCACTGCGGTAAGAAGTACCGCTGGAAGTCCACCCTGCGGCGCCACGAGAACGTGGAGTGCGGCGGCAAGGCACCATCCCACCAATGCCCCTACTGCTCCTACAAGGCCAAGCAGAGGGGCAACCTAGGCGTCCACATTAGGAAGCACCACAACAACGAGTGGTACATATACGCTAGCAACAAAGTTAGGCGGAATAAAAAAACGTCTATTTAATCGTTTAAGAAGAGAAATATATTTAAAAAAATCTTTAGACCAAAGTAGATACCTAACCAAATCGGTACTGCAATAATTTTATTTATATTTACATTATTTTTTGTTGAAGACATTTTAATATACACTAAAGAAATAGTTGTAATGTGCACATTCCCTAACGGCATTAGTGTTAATTTTGTTGTTTTTGTTTTAGAGTTTATTATGGTAGTTAAGACTGACCCTAAGTATTTTATTCAGAAGAATATGACCCAAGGTCGCCGTAATTTTAAATATTAGACAAATGGAAACTAGTTGATAGGAGCTATCCTTTCCAAAGTGATTTCGACGTAACTGTCTGATCACTAACGACCCATAAGAGGGTCATTGCAACCAAATTTTTGGAATTTCCATTATTTAACTCGAATTTGCTTAGTTTTAATTACCTATCATTCCTAGAAAGGAATAATTCCAAATTGATAAAGTAGTGCAATGATATTAAATAATTAGTTGATATTACGTTAACACTATACCTGCTCTGTCAGGTATCTGTATCATTAACCACGGTAGTTTCCACCACGGGTAGATTTATTTATAATGTCAACATAACATGTGACGAATCGTTAGTCTCGCTATATCGACCCTCTATTGTTCATGTTATAATTTATTTAAATTGTTTTCTTCCATTAATTTGTTAGTACTGACGCCAGCACATCGAGCTACCTGAAACTGTCAAATTTTCCCAAACAAAGGTTGAACCTAATGTTTATGGAAAATAAAGTTAAAAATATATTAAAGAAATTTGACAGATCGTTGTAGCTTGATGTGTCGGCGCTTGTACATGGGACCATTTTACCTTGTCTTCCTTTACATTCTTTGTAGCAAACCCAAAGTTATTTTAATGTTGTTTATTTATTAGGATAATGTTTTGAAGGACTCTTGTCCTGCGTAATGCGTTGTTCCGATTTTTTGTGTGATGTAACGATAGTTTACTTGTCGCTATTCGTGCCAAACTTCGGAATAATTTGCAAATTAGTTAGTTAAAAGCTCATCAATAATGTGCCTACAATGTTACCTGTAGTTATAAAACATATTTATTGATATTTTACAATATTTTCGGTTAGAATTTTTGGTGAACTGGGATATAAAATGTGTTCAAAATTTATATTTTTGTTTAAACGTGTTGTCTTGATATTAACTGATATTTACCTGCAATAACATATTTTCATGTTTCGTTTAGCATATTGACTGTTGATATTTTTTGTTAAACTAGGATAACAAAGCTATTTGACCAAAGTCAGTATTAGATTTTTAACGTGATGATAAGAAATAAAGAATGTTATTTGTTGTTGAAACAAGTCATGGCTAAGCATAGAAAAATAATGTTTTTGATATATGCAATATTCCCTTCATATCATCTTAAGATTGCGGTATGAGGTTCAGATGTATGGATTTATATAAAAATTGGATGTTATTATGTTGTTTGTTAATGTTATTGGAGTAGTTATCGATTAGTGTGATTTTTATATGAATATATTGGGGTTTACTTGGTAGAAAAGTTTAATCAAATATAGCTATAGTATATCAGAACCAAATGTGTTTTCCTTGCTTCATTACATTTTTTTTTGCCAATTCCAGTCTGTTACATGTATAACGTTTGCAACTTTATTTGTACAAACTTGTTATTAGGTAAGTCGTTTTGTCACGCATATTATATCTGTTCGTCGATTAACAAACGCATGTCCGCATGGTCGTCAATAAAAACATCAAAACCCACTTGCTTGAGTTTTCAACTTGCGCATGTTGCATTATTTTCTTTTCCTTTTTCGTTCATACTAATATAATTAATAATTTCAGGTAGACAAGAAAGCCCATGGGTCGGGAGACTACATTTCATTAACAAAATGTTTATTACAATGACAAAAGCTGTGTGACTAAAATGCTCCAGTAACACCATGAGATTTCTTTACATGCCTAGTATTTTCAAAGAATTTGTGAGTCGCTTCAGAAACCACTGTAAACAAGAAAGTATATTGTGAAACAGTGAATCCTCGGTATAAAAGGATAAACATAATTATAAAAAATAAACGTTATTTCTTTTTTTTTTGTTCTTTTTTTTACTTTTCCTTATTGCAAAGCTTTCATCACAGCACTCGGTGGACACTCACAGTAGAATTTTATCTTATTTATGATATGTATACCTATCCATCTATTTATTTGTATGTATGTATGATGTGTATTATGTACATAACATGTATTTATGTTTTGCTTGTAACTGTTGTTAACCTCACGGGAATGTTGAATGTTGCGTTTGTGTGCGCGGCCGCGACTCGTGCCCATTTTATGATACATCTCCGCGATTTCAGGCGGCGGCGGCGGCGGGCCCGAAGACGTGTCGTTCACAAGGATCGGAGGCCTCTCGTGGGACCAGTGGTCGGCCCGCCTGGCGCTGCCCTTCGCCGGCATGCGCGTGACGCCGCCCGCGCTGCCGGCGCCGGGCGAGCCCAGCTTCACGTGCCCCGACTGCGGCCGCGTCTACAAGCTCAAGTCGTCGCTGCGGAACCACCAGAAGTGGGAGTGCGGTAAAGAGCCTCAGTTCCAATGCCCGTACTGCGTGTACCGCGCCAAACAGAAGATGCACATCGCGCGCCACATGGAAAGGATGCACCGAGAAGTGCACATGAAGCCCGAGCAGTACATAAAGCAGGACAACGTCGACGCTTGCACATAGCTCCACCCACTCAGTGAATCTTAGTCACTAAATAAATACTCCATATTTAATAAGAACGTTGAACAATGATAATTAGGTTTTACATATCATTTGTCTATTAAAGTTTACTATTGACACTGTTGTTAGTAGATACCATTTTTGATATATCTATTTTGGCGTTATCGGATCGTTAGTTAAATTTAAAAATATACAACACTTATAGATAGAGAAGATCTAACAAATTCCCAAGTTATCCCTATTGTGATAAATGTGATGAAATCTCTTTTGTGATAGTGGCGTCAGACAGTCACGTTAGATATAATCGCCATTCGTGAGGTCACAAACAGTGCCTTAAATCGTTACCTAATCGAGTAATTAACGTAACAATCGAAGTTATGATGACGAAATATAGATACCTTAATGAACTTGAACAATTTGACGAATTACTAATAGTATTCACGCTGTTACATTATTGTAGCAGTGTTTGCAACTATTGCATTTATCCAGTATGTTAAGTCGAAAAGTGATTTTGTATAGTTACGGTTTTACTCTCTTTTTATATTTTTTATGTACAGCATTTAATATTGTAAACTATCATTCCTGGTTTCGTGTACGTAGTTTGAGTAAATACAAGTTGATTTTGGATTTATGTTGTTACCAATTGCAGTTACTATCTTCTAAATCTGAATTTATAGATAATTATGGGTATTCAGTTTTGATACAACACTGAGAATTGAGTTAATTGTTATGACTGGTACTTGTATATGCTAAATTGTATTCAGTGTAGAGCACAGCTGGTCGAGTTTTGATTGGGATTGATTATGTTGTTTTCGGGTGTACTTGACGAACACACGATCGCGTATAAGTTCTATACCTAATCTATATCATAGTTTTTAATGAAAATGAAGCTATTTTCGCTTAGTTAGCAAGCACTAGTTCTTTGCCATAAATGCATGTTCCATTATTATTGTAATACTCATAAGTTAATTTTTTTTATTTCAATTTATTTTTAGATCTCTTTACATCTAATGCATTTATTTTATTTTTAATTTAAGCTTGATATGTTTCTGTCGTAAAATGTGTGAAGATTGGTTACTCTTTAGTTCCTCGAGATGAATATCTGTTAGTACTATTATTGGTGTTATATTTGGGGCCAATTTATTAGTGATTACTAGGTCAGGAGAGTGCCTTAAATTGATTGTTGAATCTTGAAATTAAATACACTGCCATTACAGGTTTGTTACAATGAATAAATTAAGCACAATCATGTTGGTATGTCAAGGAAGTTCCGTTAATCTTCCACATAGTTTAAGTATTTTTATACATTACCATTTAGAAATTATTTTAAGCTTAGGAAGTGGTAGCGTGTATGTAAACTCATATCGTCGTAGCTCTAGTTAACCGTTCACAGAAAGAGTTCGTTCAAGAGGCATAGCGAGTTACAATTGAGTGATTTTACCAACAATCTACCACAATAGATATTATCCGCTGGAGTTACCATCATACAATCAAAATGTAGAGTTCACAAAGTACAACCATATAAATCTTGTCAGTATAAAACTAAGTGCCTTCTAAAAGTTAGTCATTAGGAATTAAAATGTTTCAGATTTTAAAAACGTTCGGTTAAATCAAGGATGACTCGTAACATATTATTGCAAAATTTCTAGGTTGTGATATAATAACCGTACAACGTCGTCAACCGTTTTTTATAAAAAGGTAAATGATAGACATAGTGCTTTTTTGACTGTAGTTTTTATAGAAAATATAATTACGTATACTCTTGACAAAACATATACAACTTATTTTTATACACAATAATACACAAATAGCTGTGATAAAGTTAAAAAAATGCTGTTGGTGGATGAGGCAGAACAGAGGAGTACATTTTAGTAGACATAACGCCCCGCGAATCAGTATCATGGCCCAAGTGATGTTACGAACAAAACCTAGTTACTCTTATTGTATAAGAAACTACTACCTAGAATATTTTTGTAGTTATTGTAGATACAATTTACTGTCAATAAGAAGTTACAGTGATTAAAATGCATTTGATTGTATTTTTTATAACCTTTTTTTGTATTTTAAATAAAGTTGCTATTCTTGGTACGTATTTGTTTTAATATTTTTTTTATGGAAGGGTTGGGTCTCTTGCGCAATGACTTGGAGATTGTAGAATGTTGTGAGTCTCTATTTCATTGAGTATGGTAAAAAAAAAAAAAATTGCATGTGAAAATTTTCATAATTCAAAAATGATTGAGATTGTTGAAAATATTAATTTTTATAATAAATTCTCGTTTAAAAATTTACTGTAACTAATTAATGGTACTATGCATAACTGGTTGCATGCTACTTTAAAATAGATTATAAGGGAGCTAGTCTTAGATTAATAACGTAGTATATGAGCAAATTAATGGGAGACATGGTGCATTTTCCTAAGCTTTCACACGGTAGCACATTTCTATCGGTGGCTTCGCTTTACACACACGGTGGTAGCTGTTATGTGCACGTATTTATTTTTATTTGCGTTTAATTTCAGTTGCACAGTTGTACACTCCTTATATATTGAGTTATGGTACGCCTGGGTTGAGCAGCGGTAAGGCTGGGTGGACACTGTACGAATGCGTCGACTGCGGGAACAAATACAAGCACAAAGGCTCACTCCAACGGCATATAAAATACGAGTGTAGAAAACAGCCAAGTTTCAAATGTCCGTACTGTGTGTACAGGGCGTATCAGAAACACAATCTGTTGCTACACGAGCGCCATCTACATAAAGATATGCCGGAGAAGGTGGATTTCGTGTCAGAATGACCCGCCGCTAAAGGCCTCCAATGTCAGTAATTTTGTTATTCCTAACTAACTTTCCGACTAGTTTGCGTTTGTTACTAACGCGGTGTCAATTTACTCGCCGTTATACTTTCTATTGAAAAGTTCCTGTTACTCTTTGGAGAATTTACTTGATCCCTTGTTATCACATGGCCAATGAATACATTATTGCATGGCAATAACAAGCTCTGTAAACTAGCCAGCTGATGTTTGATTCGAATGATCTCGTTTCTTACTCATATTACTTCAACTTCACCGATCATACTACTTTTGACCTCATACAATCGCAAGATTGGTAGGGAGACTAACAAACTCTAAAATTCTCATTATTAAGGTACCTACCACATTTTCGCTATGTTCTTATTATCTGTTACAACTTAAGAGAGAGTGTCAACAAAATTAGATTTCTAAAGCAAATCGAAGCTTCTCAACTGTCTACTTAGGTCCCTTCCCATGAATTACCAGGATATATTTCTGTAAAGTGACCAATGTTTGCCTAATTCCAAACTTAGTTATGCATGCAACTTTTTTTTGTCTTATAAAACGGTTCTGCTTAGCATTCTATCTACACAAAATAAATCTTTGTAAATACAATCTCTTTTCAAATCAATAACAAATTTTATCAATAGTAAGATGGGATTACTAATGCTTTTAAAATTCTTCTGTTGCAGCTGTTACTGTTACCATGAAGCAATACGTCTGGACCTTATACTTAACTCAAGACTTCAATCGAATCAAGAGATTGGTGAGAATATAGAAAAAAATACAGACAACATTAATTTTATTTTGTATCCAGTGCTATCTTCAGTGCCAAAGAATTCTGAGTACCTAGGCATGTAACTATATCTTGCCTTAATTTTGTATCCTTATTACATTTTTTTTTTAAATATGTTACTGTTAGGACTGACAAAAGCTACACTGTGCCGAAGCGTATTAGAATTGAATATTGTATCGTGGTGGCTGACTATATTGGTTTTCATTATGAAACCAATACTTTGTATAACGGCACAGTGAAGCTGTTTCCACCCTTCACCACAAGGACAGTGCACCGATGGCGATGTAACCCGTCTTACATGTATGTCAAAACTTTATATGATGTTAATGATCGCCTCACCACGGTGTCGTCGCCATTAGCTGTCTGTCTGTATGGCAAAAATCTTTTTCAAAACACTTACTCGGAAAACTGGCTCCTATCCGACCGCTTTTAGGCAAACTATGCGCACGAGTGCGGAAAAGTGCGGCGGCCAGCGCCCCATCTATTAATTTTATTGTGTTTCTATTATCAGGCTAGTAGCCGGGCAGCCGGGCAGGAAAAAATTTCTTGCAATTGTTACTAAATATTCTGTTTTTGGAGATTTTGATTTTTTCGAGTAAATGTGTTGAAAAACGTCGTTTGATACACATGGACATTTGTCATTGGTCTCTCGTCTTCATACCAACTTCGGCTCGGGCGGCTATTCCGCTTCGACTGCAATGACAAAGTTTACCACTTGCATCAAAATGTACTAGGTATAGACGCCAGCACATCAAGCTACCAGAAACTGTCAAATTTTCATAATCAACCTTGAACCTAATGCTTTAGCGATAGTTAGTTGAAAATCTCGAAAGAAATTTGACAGATTGTTGTAGGTTGATGTGCTGACGTCCGTACGTATTTTTTTATTAGATAAAATTACATTTTCTAAAAAGTAAAATGGATATATTATCACATGGTGCTTCTATTGGTCAACCATAACTCAAGCATTATTAATTTTTTGTAAAACAAAGCAAATATATTATTTTTGTTGCATTAATTATTCATGTTCGTTGAAGTGCAACTTTTTTTTTTACTACAAATCCTTTGTGCTGCTTTAATTACTAAGTAACTATTCAATTGACCACTAGAAGCGCTGATGAAATTCTGAAGATATACTCAGACGTCAGTTACCTATATTTACGATAGAAACCACCACTATTTGAAAGCGAAATAATATTTAAGAAATGTTATTTTGTTAATTTTCTGTACCTAACATAATAATATGAAAGACAAAACTTGAAGCAGCATAGTAATGTATCATTTACAGTTAAAAATAACACAAATATTACGTCACACCTAGAAGCAATATTACTAACTTTATATTTAGGGTTCCTGTCTACGAAACTCGGTAGCTTAGAAGGCAGCTTTTTGATTTAAATAAGTACTTGTTAAGAATATGGTGATTCAGTTCAGAAGAATATAAAAACTAAGATATAGACAACAGTATATACGTAAGACATCGGTGTTTTTCGTTTATATTTTAAAGATAGAGCATAATATTAATAGATTGTTATATTTTCTTGTTCTTGTTATTAATGTTTGTTTAGTGTGTGTTCCTTGTTACCAAAGAAAATTTATTACTACAATACAATTTGTGACATAAGCAATGTATTATAGATATACAGATACAGTATTTCTGTTAAAAATATCCTATTTTATTATTTGCATTTGTTACTGTTAAATAAGTTACCTTAAAGAGTTCAAATTTTGAATCATGCAATATTATAAACCAAAGAATCTTCCAGTCGATTCTTAGCCATAATAAGAAATTAGTGCCTTATATAATAATTATTTTATATACTATTGTTAAGTAAATTATTATGGTTATTTAATGTTAAGTTTTTGTATAGAAACTTAAGCACTCAAAGTGGTGTTGATAAATAT
The DNA here is from genome assembly GCA_905163435.1 of Mamestra brassicae. Lineage (NCBI taxonomy): Eukaryota > Metazoa > Arthropoda > Insecta > Lepidoptera > Noctuidae > Mamestra > Mamestra brassicae. Next base: position 880,598 of record LR991004.1, read on the forward strand.
GAATGTACCATCAGAAGTAATAATATGTAATGAGTGTTCATGGTATGAGTACCTATAGATTAATATTTTATATTTTATTACGAAGTTTAACCTAGAGACCCACCAACAAATTAGTTTAGATATTAATATAATCGGTGGTAGATAATCTGACTCACAATTATTTTAGTCAATAAATTATAAACTATGTTACGACCATTAGGTCAATTCTATAATTATATCACCAAAGAATTTCCAAAATAAAAATGTCCAAAGATGCGATACATTGTATTAACTAACATGCATTTGCAACATGTCATGAAATTGACTAAAATTTCCAGTAATTATATTTTAATTTCGAAGTTCCTTTTAATACCCTGACAAGCCTGCCTACAGTATTTGACAAATATCAAACTGTTAATGTTTTATTATTTCTAGTAACAACAGAACTTTGTCTATAAAAATATCACCATGTAAGCTAAGCATAATAGTTTGGTGATAAAGTGGATATTACATCTTAGTGAGAGCAGCACAAAATAATGTTAATTATTATTAATGTTTGAAGTATTTTTTATTTTGTTTTCAGTGAAGTCGAGTGTGTTTGGTTTGTTCTTTTAAATTGGATTATGCATGTGAATAAATGTTCTTGATTCAATAAACAACTTGTTTGTCTAACAAACACCTGGGGCTACCGATTGAGTCACTTTCTACTAATGTTACCGTTAAATGCAATAAAATTAACTATGGAATCTAAATTGACGCGTGATGATACAAAGTGACTATATACACCCGCATTTAACCACTATAGCTCTTCAAGTAAATAAAATAGAGAGCTTGTTGGATTGATTTTTCTAAATTGTTTTTTTTTTTAAGATTTAGGTAGGTAGCTCACCGTCTTGTAAATATCATTAGTGGCCCAAGTCTGAACGCGTTAACTAGTTTTTTTTTTTATGAATCTTGTCTACAGACGTAAACCAAATATTTGCTTCCAGATCAAGATCTTATTAAGAGACCCTGTAACTTAGAAATACCTATTTTAAGTTAACGCGTTCAACTACAAAGAAAATATTTCCAGAATAACTACATAAATAAAAGAATCAGATTCTCATCTCATTGTTGCAGGTGATGTGGATTTCTTTAAAACAATGATGCAAAACATGTTGCCGATAATACCAATGAAGACAAAAAACTATTGGTCACAATACGACATGTCTTATGAATGTGACAAGTGTAAACGGAAGTACAGGCACAAAAGTACGTATAGAAGGCACGTCACATACGAATGCGGTAAAGAACCAATGTTCAGATGTCCTTTTCTCGATTGTACTTATAAAGCGTACCAAAAAACCCATACAGACGCTCACATCAAGACGAAACACAAACTAGTGCTAGAATATACACGATGATCCACGGATATGAGGAAGAGGAAGTATTAACAGTATTGTGATATTAAAAGTTAATTAATTTTAAATGAATGTGGAAGTTTTATTTTTAACTAGAATTTGTGTATCAACATTGAATGGCATCTTGCTTGTTGAGGAATTTCTTTAGCTCTTATTTTATTGCTTGATATATATCTATTCGAAAAATCAAGCACATTATACAATCAAAACACATTTTTATATTTCCCGCGTTTTGAAGACCGCCAAATGAGGCTACAGTTTTCATGCTCCACCACCAGTTAGCGCGACTGGCAAGTTGGTAAGGTCCTTCCTTAGGCCTAATATAGCAGTTCGTTATTACGCGCGATAATTTATGATGCCGTAAACGTGCGAAACATAGTGGATAAAAAAGAAGGACAAATACATATTTCCGACAAAAGAAAAGTTCAATGCAGTGGTCAGTAGAACCGTAACCTAATCTAAAAAAAATATTCACAAAAATCACAACCATTGCGTAAATAAACTTGACAAAAGCCAACCAACAGTGAAATTTGACATTTCTAAGACCTCCCGCTACACTAGCACATCTAGCGGCGAATTCAAATGCGAAAGCACTAATTGTAACACAATTTATTGTTCTCAAAGAATAATCTGAAATTGCCATCAAAGGCTAGTTCTCGTACATAGAAATCTTTATTGGGTGATATATTTTCAGTGGCGCTGTTGGGGTGACCCTGGGCGGCGAAACAAAATTAAGCCCGCCCGACCTGCGATACACTGAGTTAAGAGGACTTTCATTGTGCGTACAGCTAATAAGTAGAAAAGTCCACGAGTGAATAGGTTAGGCTTGCTTCATCGTTAACCATTAGGTCAGGTCAGAGTCTCACCGTTTGGACACTGTCTCACCGTGAAACAGTGTTCAAACGCGATCAATAATAACAAAAAGCCGTTTCAGACCTCCCCTGCTGGTCTTCCTTAACCCTCCAGTGCCTATTCCATACAACTATGTGTAACCCTAACTCTGCCATATGTGCGTCCACACTGAACGCGCGGTGACTAGGGCCCGTGGCGGGCCTGAAGACACCTGAAGTCGTGAACCATGGACGACGATTTGGTATTTTTATTAGATAGTTCGATCCTGAGATGGGAGGTGTTGAACACCTCCCATCTTGGTGGGATGGTGTGCACGAAATAAATAAAAGCAGACAAGATAATGGTGATTTTTTATTTATATGAAGAACTGAGATTGTACCCTACAAAATTATTTGAGTACACTTGAATGCCCGTGTCAACATTTGACTACATCCTCAATAAAATACTGTGGTGTGGATGTTTACTTTGTCATATTTTACAAAAAAAAATCAGACGCGCATACGTCGAGCGACAAGATCGAACTGGTTTGATACCCCTGCCAGCCGCGGACTAGGCCGTAGTGTGGGCCATAACGATTCTGTAAGTTGGTTCGGTTAACCTTTTCCGTTTTATTAACTCTCAGTAACACTGCCAAAAATGGATAGGCTACATTTGAAAATGTTTCAGCTGGTTTAAAAAAATACTGACATTGTCAAATTTCGACTACAAACTGTCCGTCAGCTGTCAAATGGCCCTATGATTTGGAATTGTCGGCCCGTGCGAATGTTTTTCGTACGATTCTAGTTTCTTGAAAAAAATGAAATGATTATATGACGATAGATTGTGTATATTATAGAGATAAATAAAAATATCAAAATGAACCGCCTTGTGTGTATGAACAGATGTTACGTCAATACCTTTAGGAGTAATTTGGTTATAAATTCACCGATACTTGCTCCCAAAAGACCGATACAACCAGGTTTATTTATTAGTCGCGGAGCCCATGACCAGAAGCATAAGATAAAGTCCACACTTAATTATATGATAGCGGTCGGTGTCATGACCGTAGGTTTAAGTTATGCTGCTGTACCACTTTACAGGATATTTTGTCAGGTAAGCTAAAGATAACCTGTGTTAGATAATCGTTTTATCATGTACCTAGTTCACAATTATTGGATTAATATTTCAATTATATCGTACTTAGGCATGGCAAGCTAGGCCGGCAATAAACATGATAACTATGATACTTCAGTGTCCAATAACATGTCTGTCATATTTCACAGTATAACGACATTATTTCCAACAACTCTCATGAAGTACTAACAATAGTTCTACAAACAACTCTAGGCTTACAGTTATGGAGGGACAACGGGTCTAGCCGAGGCCAACGAAGGTGTTAGCAACATGAAGGCAATCAAGAGCAGACCGCTGAAAATCAGGTTCAATGCGGACACTGCCTCCTCCATGCAATGGAACTTTAAGCCTCAGCAGTTGGACATTACAGTAAGTTTACCTTTGATTACAATTGTAGAAAAAAGAACTTGAAACAACCTTCCCATAACACAAACAAATTTTAACAGAATTGTAAAGTTGTTTTTTTCATGTGGACATTGGCACCCTAAATAAGAATTATGTATATCAGTTAAATTTATAATCTCTATTCTCTAGCTGTTTAAACTCCAAAAATGTGCTCTCCACAAAATACTAACTAAAGTGATGCACAAAACTCAGATTATTAAAAAAAGCGTTGACTATTTTATTAAAATGTAAATTCAGTTACCAGCCATCAAAATTAAAAAAAGAATCTATCAGCCACAAGCCGAAAAAAGGAAACCATTCATTCATCATGAAACAAATCTATTTCAGGTAGTACCGGGTGAAACCGCTCTAGCATTCTACACAGCCCTCAACCCCACAGACAAGCCGGTGACAGGCATCAGTACATACAATGTGATCCCGTTTGAGGCCGGCCAGTACTTCAACAAGATACAGTGCTTCTGCTTTGAGGAGCAGCAGCTCAACCCACATGAGAAGGTAAGTTTTTTTCATGGAACTTAAGACATTAAATGGAGTCATAACTAACTGATATTACATCATTGCTACCTTTTGTTGCACTCACTACTGAGTATAGGCTGTGCTATAGGTCTCCTACCTGTTATACCATGTTTCCCTGGTCACCTATAATATATTATAGGTGACCAGGGAAACATGGTATAACAGGTTTTCTTCTTTCATATATGAAAGAAGAAAATTGTGATGATTGTAAAATGGCATGTTTCATTGCATCATCAGTTAAAAGAAAATAATTTTTATCTTTCTTTTTTTTAAATTACCTGGTCAGTTAATTTATAGCAAAAATGTTATCTGTTCTGTTTAAAACATCATAATCATTCAACATTTTCAGGTGGACATGCCAGTATTCTTCTACATCGATCCGGAATTCATTGACGATCCAAGGATGGAGTTTGTGGACGAGATAGTGTTATCATACACCTTCTTTGAAGCTAAGGAAGGCATGAAACTGCCTGTGCCTTCATATGTCAAGTAAAGAAGTATAAGTTAGAATAGTGAAATGAAGTGAATTACGTTCACACTCACTTGCATTAATTGGTCACTCATGAGATTAATAACAAAATTGAGTATTTGTTATTTTCCTGGATTGACCTAGAACCAGATGAAGATCACAAGAATTTAGATTTAAGATGTCCTCATAGTACAAAATAAGTGAAGCAAATAATGTGTTAAACTTCACTGGAGTACTAAACATGAAATGTATGCAAGTGAGTGTTCAGTCAGTGTACAGCTACTGTTTTGTTAAGTTTTATTATTGAAATAGACAAAAGCCAGCATGGCCTTTATTTTCACTTTAGTTTTTAATCTAGTATTATCCTACCCACTTAAACTGTGACTTACCAATGAGCCTCAACACGTAAGCTAAGACAGGCTGCCATTCTTATAGTGACCGCTGGGAGTGAAAGTTTTGCAATTTGCAAAGCATTTTGAAGGTTTCCACGCAACAAAAACAGATAAAAAGCTAAATGGAAGGGGAAAGTTAAATCTTTCTACAACAAAAATAAACCCACAAAACACAATTTCAACAATTTACTGCACATGATAATTTCTCCCAATCCAGACCCAGACAGTGGACAATTTAACACAGAGAAGACACAAACTAAGACTTGATAGCGGCGGTGACGGGGTAGCCCCTGCGGAGCCCCATGCACTGGTCGCGGTCGATGAACAGAGTCGTGGCCTTGTTGCGCAGCTCGGCCTCCAGCCCCGCGCGCACGCCCAGCAGCGTCTGGTGCGTGCCTTCCGCGGTAGCTATCTTTGAACGGAGGGACTCCATTGTCTCTTGAAGATCACATACTTCTTTTACCAGTCTGTGAGGGAAGAATTGTTTTATGAGGAAACCATTCATAATTGATCTAGTTTCTGCAAATCAAGAGTGTGATTCGTGTGATTTTATGTCACCGATATAAGGTTTACATTGTAATAATTTTTTATATAATCTGCGCCTCATCGCGGCACTTCTGGAGGTGCGGTCGGTTGGTCCTGGCTTGCAGGCGCGTGTGGGTCACCTGCATGGGCTGCAGCTTTCTGACTACTACTCGCTCACCTGTTCTGCGCCTCATCGCGGCACTTCTCGAGGTGCGGTCGGTTGGTCCTGGCTTGCAGGCGCGTGTGGGTCACCTGCATGGGCTGCAGCTTTCTGACTACTACTCGCTCACCTGTTCTGCGCCTCATCGCGGCACTTCTGGAGGTGCGGTCGGTTGGTCCTGGCTTGCAGGCGCGTGTGGGTCACCTGCATGGGCTGCAGCTTTCTGACTACTACTCGCTCACCTGTTCTGCGCCTCATCGCGGCACTTCTCGAGGTGCGGTCGGTTGGTCCTGGCTTGCAGGCGCGTGTGGGTCACCTGCATGGGCTGCAGCTTTCTGACTACTACTCGCTCACCTGTTCTGCGCCTCATCGCGGCACTTCTCGAGGTGCGGTCGGTTGGTCCTGGCTTGCAGGCGCGTGTGGGTCACCTGCATGGGCTGCAGCTTTCTGACTACTACTCGCTCACCTGTTCTGCGCCTCATCGCGGCACTTCTCGAGGTGCGGTCGGTTGGTCCTGGCTTGCAGGCGCGTGTGGGTCACCTGCATGGGCTGCAGCTTTCTGACTACTACTCGCTCACCTGTTCTGCGCCTCATCGCGGCACTTCTCGAGGTGCGGTCGGTTGGTCCTGGCTTGCAGGCGTGTGTGGGCCACCTTCATGGGCTGCAGCTTGTCCTCGATGGCCTTGTTCAGAAGCTCCAGCGTTTTCTCGACGTCAAAGATCTCTTGTTGGATCTAGAATTTATAAAAATCGCTCGTTGATAGAAGAGTTCTTAAGAGTGGTATCGAATAAGCAATTCGTCTAGTGAGGTCAAGTTAGTGCATAATAGCTCCTACGATCGAATAATAGGGCGCGTGACGTCACGTCCCCTGTGAAAATGGTACCTAATTGTACCATCATAGTGACGTTACGCGTTTTTTCATCGCACTGTATCATCTTAATATTTGGAAAAAAAAAAAGTCCAAATTTTTCTGGAAATCTATCTGACAGACTTATTAGATTTTTTCAATAAAATAAGTACCCTAATTCAAACTACCCTCTTTCTATTAAAGAGGCAAATCGTGATAGCGGCCATTTATGACTATTAACAAACCAATTTCTTTCGGAAAGTTTTAACAGGATTTACCTTGTGCAGATGCATTTGCAGTTTATTCTTGATCTCGATGGTCTCTGCGATACGACGAGTGAACGCGCTGTTGGAATTGCTCCATTGATCCCAGATCTCCGTCGCAGAAACGTTGATCAGATTCTCCGTATCTAAACGACATGACACAGTTAAAGTTAGGTGTCACACTCGCACGGTTATAGCAGGATCAGAGAGATTCTTGCTGTCGCAAAAAGTATTTTTGTGTGATCAGGGAACTTATAGAAAGGTGTCACAGTCATCATTGTTCTATATTATCGGTAGCTGGTTCGCAAAGCTCTGAGACGCCTTGGTGGTTACTGCTACAGACGGCATTGTTAAAACTTTCCATACATAGAAAATGATAGCCCGTGATAATTCCGACTATCGCTATGACAGCTGAAATTTGGGCTCAGTGCAATTGCTTAGCTACAAATATTACTAGTAATGGCGTCTCTAGTCACAGACGACGCGACGTTCCATGCTCGGGAAACTTGTGTAAATAACCTGAGAGCATCTGTATGGCCTTGGCGCGCTCGGACTGCGAGCGCTGCAGCGTGGCGGCGGAGGCGGCGGCCCAGCGCGCCGTGTCGCACACCGTGGGGTCGTAGCGCTCGATGCCTGCGTAGAATTGCAGCCCCTGAGGGATACCGGGGGTTAGGCTCGACGACAGACGACATGTATTTCAACTGCACGCCAATTGTATGCGGCTGTCGTCTATGGGTATCACTACACAAGAACAACAAGGCACACACCGGCATTAAGTCTGCCTTTGTACAGGACTTTTTACTAGTGCAGTAAATAAGTACATCAACGCGCACAAAAAAGTTTACCGTGAATTCGGACTTATAATCAAACAGCCCAGTAGAAAGAAACCCCGTCAGGTCCGGAATCCTTCCTCCTGAGGACCTATAAAATTATGGCAATTTCTTTATCATCGACGATATCAACCCATTCTCTGAAACTGGCAATAAGTAGTTTCAGGCAAGCTCAGTTGTTATTTCCTATGGGATCCTGAAGAAACGCAGAGCCTTGGAAAGTTTTTGCGGTTCAAAAATTTGTACAAACAAGTGCTGTAAAAGTTAACAGATGGTCAGTTAATAAATAGATACCTAGGTACTAACAGGCAGCTGTTTTCAAATTATGTAATACATTTTACTATCTATTGCATTTCTTAATGTGCTTAGAAAAATGTATACTAAAGTATGCTTAAAAAAGTAGATCCTGTACTTTACCTTAGAGTAGTTGTTGAGCTGATGGCACATGGAGTCGATACCGAGCGCGTACTCCTTGTTGCGCATGTCTGTCTCCAGCTCGTGTTGTGTTGCGCGACAGTTCTTGGACTGCGCCCGTACCTGCAGAACAAACACTTTGGCAATATTTACGTACTTAGGTACCTACATATTTTAAACAGCAAATTATTTTTTTGCATCAAGGTAGCCAAAGACCCAGAACTCGCTAATAGTAGTCCAAGAGTCTGTTGGAACCCTGGAGTAGGCATATCTAATTAGAGCACTATGTGGTTGGCAGGACAGAGGCCTTATTAATGGCTTATTCTTTTAAATCCAATTTGAATTATTCCTCGATAAGTTTTTATTGTACCTTTTCGAGCATATTTCGGAACTTGTCCTGACAGCTGCGCAGGATAGAGACCTCCCTGAGCAGCGACTGTTCCACCGCGTCATGCACCTGCTCCAGCCCTGCGACACAACAATGACGTCGCTAGACCTTATAAAAACCGAAAACGTCCGTTATGCACGTTAGGCGATGGCGTCACAAAGTCGCGGGAAATACCTGGATGAGAGACGCACCAACCGGGAAGTAATTTTGAGATACGTTAACACACATTCAGTCTATACTTACTAACTATACTTTCTAAAGTTCTAAATTAACCATTTTAAAAAGAAACTTCTAGTCTGAGATTTTTTAAGTCTTCTTCGTGTCGCTGGCACGATAGCATCACATTTTGATGGCCCAAAACTTGGTAAAATGATTCTCTTGATATATAAAGCTCAGTCATATTTACCCTGCCTCTTCTCCCTGTGATACAGACACTCCTGCACGATATGCAGTGGCCCCTCGATGCCGGCGATGGCTCGCTCCAGCTGCCTTCGAGTATCGTTCAGTTTCTCGCACGTTGCTACTAAACGTTCCATCTCTATTGACACCTATCATCATAGCTTTAGATTAATTAGGGATTCAGGTTAAACTAACATGACTGCCGAAAGTGCAGCAGCCCTAGGTACTCTAGCCATCCAATTTCGATGATGTGAACGGGATCACATCTCCAAATCATGATCATTTTAAGACTTTATAGTGGTCAATTTACGCAGCGTCAAAACAATCGAGTCAGAGTTTTGAGTACGATCGAATTGGCTGTGTCCTGCAGTTTGAAATCATTGGATCAACACGTAAGATGCGAAAAAACCAAATTGATCAGCATAAAACTTTCAGGTCATTAGAGTTAATAATAAATTGCTGCCTTTCTGGAAAGGTTGACTTTCTGTCTTGCAACAAATTTTGTAGTAGGCAACTTACCTCATTCCTCCAAAAGGTAGTGTCGGTGATTCGTTCACCGATCCTCCTGCCGGAGTCCCTCTGTCCCTGTGTGCCGATCTCATCGGTTTCCCTGTAATACTCCAGCATCAATCAGATAGCAGTTCCAAACAAATAATTTTCAAAAAAAGGATTTGAGGGTGTCATGATATAAGTCGCGCCCAAAAGGTATACCTACAGTGAAAAATTTCTTCTAGGTTTCATATTTATCCGAAACTTTATTCGTATTATTCTTCTTTTTTTTGGCGTATCTGTTGAGGTTCTTACCTCAACATCCTCATGATATCATTCCTAACACGTTCCGAGAAGTTCCTCTTCGCATCAGACTCATTATAATTCTTGATGCTGTTCTGGTTCCACTCGTACTGTGTGTATCGCGTATACAGGGCTGCGCGGGCCGCGTGCTCGGGGCTCCGGTCGAACCCGGTCACCAGGTTGGGGAAGCGAAGGGGCTCCGCGGCCATGCCGGCTGGAGTGTAGCACGGGTCTACCATTGTGTTGGTAATGGGCTGCGACGGCCTAAACGGATGAAAAGAAAACATTTTGATAATTTCACATAAAATCGTATTATTGTGCTGAAATGAGAATGTCAGACAATAAAATTGTTACTGAGTAATTACGGCGCCAAGTAAAGGTATAAAAAAGATGAATCCGTATAAGATGATGGCCTTTGCTCCACAGTGGGACGTAAAAATAAAGATAGTACTGAGACTGCCAAAAAGTTAAAAACAGGGAGTCTTACATGGGAGTCACTTCGATCTCCTCGTAGCCCATGATAGGCCTCCATGGGTGTTTCTTGGGCGAGTGGAAGCAGTAGCCGACTTGTGGGGGCACGCTGGGAGCCCCAACGATCTCTTTTACTGGAGACCATTGTTGGAGTTGCTACAAAAACATAAAATAATGTTATTAACCAAATTATTAATAATTATCATCTCAAGAACTCTTCTTGTGTATATTACCGTGCACATAGACACTTCCTTAGCCATTTTGGTTATTGTTTAGGAAAAACTTCTAAAAATTTTGAAGATTTGGTGATCACTTATAACAAACAAAAAGTAAAATTCAAAATTGAAAAATTATCGTGTCACTAAATTAGACAACCTGACGGAAAAAAGATATATTTCCTGATCCTACTTAATACGATGCATTCGTGAGTAACTAGAAAGAAAACAATAATTTTATTAAAACACCATGACTTTTGTATCACAAATCTTTGAATGTTAACATTTTATACGAAGCAATAAAACATCGACTTCCTAGTAAATTAAGATTTGGCTATGGGCAGAATCAATAGCTAAACCCTGCAAAATTAATAAAATTCAAAAAGTGAACGCAACCTGTCTTGTCCAACCACACAAAATTTCGGGACTGACATATTTTCATGTCAACCGAACGTCAGTGTAAATCATTTGTCAAATCAAAACTGTTTTGACATAATCTGCTCTTTGGATTGGATTCACAACGTTCTAAAATAATTTAAGTATAATTTGTTATTACAGTGGTTTCATAATTTAAGAATAACTTTATGTGTCTTTAGCTGTAAGAAAACATGAGTGCTGTACCAGAGAACGCGCCACAGCGTAAGTAAATAACTTATGAAACTGTTTCATGAAACCTTGAAATTTCTAGTAAAAGCCTACGGTTTTTATGTTGTAGACTGTCCTGGGACCCAAAGTGACGATGCTGGTAAGGCTTCAGCGTGTGCTGGGTGTCCGAACCAGAACATTTGCGCGTCTGGTAAGTGTTTAAAGAATTATTGACGTTGCATCAGTTATTTGTTCAGTGCTTGTTGTCAGTGCCATAATCTAACACTTTTATTAGTTAATTGCAATGCAACTAGATACTGCTATCGGGATTCCTATTACCTTTAAATTGGCCATAATGGTTGCATAGGTTCACTGTGTAATACTAAGTTATGAATGTACCTATGTCACAGCCCAGGACATATACCTATGCAGTCTATTGGATTGCTTTGCTGGTAGACAAACACTACTGGCTCAACAGTTTTTATACCAGGGAGCCAATTAACAATTGTTTTGAAGAAAAACTTCAAATTTCACTTAAAGCAGACTCATTCAATTAAGGAATGACTTTGCAATATTATTACCTGTTCTTTAATTTACATGACTTCTAAAAAAGTAAGATGGAGAAATAGTTTTTAAATATCAAGTTTCTTATAAGAAGCTCAGTTATCTCAAATATTTTTCCATAAAATTGTTTGAGATAATATTCTAAAAACAAAATCAATAACTTTGAGATCCTGTTTGAAATCAGTGTCTTATCAATGTTATCAGTGCTTTGAGATGAATAAATGTTTAAATTGCAAATGTTATGACTTTTTATCATCACTTGACTTATCTTTATAAAACAAAGTCAGTAGTAAAGTTTTAATATTAAAATAAAATGAAAACAGAAACAAGTCTTTAAAAATGAATGTAATTATGATATTTTGTTTGATGTCAATACCTTATGCACTTAATATACCTTGTTCAAAATATTTTTCACTACCCTGTACTTTTAATGGAGTATTTTGAATGATTGGAAACACTATGCAATGGAGAATTTTCAAGATTTTGTTAATATCATAGAACAAAACTATTTAATTAATAAAAAAAATTGAGACTTCTCCATTAACAGGAAACATGATGTAAAAAAACTTGAATCTCTTTAACAGGTGCTGTATCGGGTCCAGACCCTGCAATTCAAATAATCAAGGAGCGGCTTTCAAATGTGAAGCACAAAATATTGGTATTGTCAGGAAAGGGAGGAGTGGGCAAGAGTACTGTCACATCTCTACTGGGGCATGCACTGGCTTCTAGGAACCCTGATTCTAACGTAAGTTGAATCAAAGACTTAAGTTGTTATGAGGGATGGGGGAAGATAAGGAACTTATTTATAAGTATACGACTTGCGCAACTTCATCTGCGTTACGTTTTTCATGAATGCTTCGCTCCTATTGATTGTAGCGTGGTGTTATATAGCTTTCCTCGATAAATGGGTTATCCAACACTAAAATAATATTTCAATTCGAACCAGTAGTTCCTGAGATTAGCGCATTTAATAAAATAGCTCACTATTCCTGCCCCTCGAGTACTTCGACATGTTTATGGTCTCCTGATACTTGTGAATCTTTAGCATTCACAATTCCAGCCCCAAACATACTCGAGACATCCTCCAACAAACCAAAAGATCTTCAAAATCGGTTCAGCCATTCTTGAGTTATAAATGGTGTAACTAACCTAATTTTGTTTTATATATTTAGATAATTCATTCAATATGATCATTATTCACTTCTACATGCGTTACTTATCTTACTAAAACGTAACTATTTGTATAAAACACCAACTTTGTTAAACAAAGTCGTATAATGATCCATAAATCTTGAACTTAGTGGTAGAATGACAATCATGAATGTTTAGCCTTGAATGAACCAACAATCGGAATTTTAACATACCAGTAGATTTCATATTACTTGTTCCTCTAAAACATTCCATTGTTGAAAACCTTTTAATCCTTAATCCATAGATTAAACTGGTAAACAAATAAACCATTGAAAAGGTTTTTATCTATGTTTATTTACTTTTCACTTTATTTTTTTGTGATAGGAGTTATCTTTATGTGATGCCTGACCTTCATTGACCTGTATAGGATCAAGAGATAAAAATTAATCTAAGCATGGTAAAACTGATAGTGAGAACCATAGCCTAGGAGAAATTCTATTTAAAAAAAACTTAAATGGCGCCAAACAGTCGACATTTATCTAGGGAAGCCAGTGAACTTAAGGCAATGCACTTTGATGCACTTGTATGACTTCCTTTGTTTAATTTATTTAATGGATGGCCATTACTTTTTATAACGCGTGAGATAGGGGGCGTGTTTGACCCCTTGGATAACCCCTCTATTATCCACTGGCTTATATTAACACCACATTGATTTTGATGTAACCAGCCATTTGATTCTGTAAACATGTCGAAGTGAAGAAATGAAGAAAAGTTGAGCTGTCAATCCATATACCTAATCAAGATAGAATGACAACTTCGTGACATGACATCTTGATTATATGGATTGACAGCTCACCTCTTGATCACTTCACTCAAGCCTTCACTTCGACATATTTACAGAATCGACCGGCAGATCCAGAGTGATAAAAAAATACAGGTTGTTAAAATACTTTAGTTGCTCAAATCGCACCTTTAAAGTAAAACCGTTACTAAACGAAATTATGAAATTTTATAGGGGAGCCAATATTAGAAAATAGTCACTGTTTTTAGACAGATGACATTGATACCTCAATTCATGAAAATTTTCGTTTAGTAACGGTTTTACTTTAAAGGAGCGAAATGATAGGTATTTAGAAGCCTAATTATTTATTTCAATGTCTTTTAATCTGTTAATTTATTAAGCCCTCAAAAAATAAACTAGGAACTTATTAATTCGCCAATCCTTGTCCAAATCGATTATTTACTTGAAACGCTTGTGCCATCTGTTTAATTACACACTAATTAAAACGTCACGACAAAAGTACAAGAAAAGCCAAAATTATCACCTACCCTATTATATCTCGAGCGTCGTTCGTACGAGTTTCCGAAATCCATTTTCGCGGCAAAATATTTGGGCTTTTAAATTTAGAACCGGTCACAGACAACACGTGTATTGATTCCAAAGGCACGGTGGCAAAGATTTCGCAACGTACAGCCAGACGGTGGCACTGCCTGGTACAACCTTCGTGCGTCGTATATAGGTCAGGTTTTATGGGGTAATTTATTATAGTCGATGCATAAGCAGTTGTATGCATGATTGTTTTGTTTACACGATTTCTACGAAGACATAGAACTTAGCTCTTTTAAAATATTATTTTATATAAAATTAAGCAAAACTGTTCTACTGCTAAGGTTAGGCTATAAAATTATATTGGTTTAATTAGTCATAATCAGCCCTTCAGCCTTACAAATACATAATGAGCAACTTATACATAATCAGCCCAACACAAATTTACGACAGCGGAGCTTGTTTTTCTGAGGGATTTTAATGCCCAACATAAGGAATGCCTGTTCCGATACCTGAAAACTGACCATGCTGGAAGAGAGGCGCGCAAGTTTGCGATATCACTAGATCTCAGAAAACTGTTTGACCAGGCTACCCGCATTCTGGATATTGAAGGCCACACACCCAACTGCTACGGCACACTCTGTGACGGTCTGGGCTCCGCTCGGATCGTCCGACCGAGGTGATATCCGTGTCTTCCTGCTCTCCTCAAGATTTAAGCTCTAGAAGCACGAGTCGAGTATGGAAGTACGGGTCAGCAGACTGGGATGAGATGCGGCATTTATTTGCATCTTACCCATGACGGCGAACTTGCTTCTCGTCGCGCAACCCGTCCGACTGCGCCATCGCAATTGTTAAAGTGATACGTCACGGAATGGAATATTCTATTCCATTCTCTGACGTCTCACTTGGCTACGAGGCTCAGCCCCGGTATAACGGGTCTTGTGCGCAAGAAGCCATACCAGGCCTGGGCTTTGGCCCGCAGTGACAGGTGTGACAGTTAAGGTGTTCGCTCAAAGAAATGAATGTACAATTCTGATGCTAAAGATTGCAAACGGGTGTTATGGAAGGCGCGTTTTAACCATGTTGGACGAATAGGGGCCAAGTTGGCGTCCTACCCTTCTGGTAGCAAGAAGTTCTGGTCCCTGTCTAAATCGGTCGAAACGAACTTCTGCCGTCCTTCGTGCTGAAGTCTGACGGAACGCTAGCTCATACTGCAGAAAAGAAGGCAAATCTATTTGCCTCAATCTTTGCCAAAAATGTACGCATCGATACGGCCTCTAATACACCATCTTACATACCTCACTGTGGCTCCGCAATGCCGGAGATCTCAATTCACCTGAAAGAGGTTCATAAGGCCTTTTGAAGTCTGGACGTGAATAAAGCCAGCGGACCTGACGGAATACCCGCAAAAGTTCTTAAAAGCTGTGCTCTAGAATTGTCTCCCGTCTTGACGCGCTTGTATCGCCTCTCTCTAAAAACCAGAGTGGTGACGGAGTCCTGTAAGCTTGCTTATGTGCAGCTAGTGCCCAAAAATGGTAACCGTGCCGAACCTGTCAACTCTAGACCAATCGCCATAACCATACTGAGTAACGTAATGGAAGAAAGGGTAATTAATAATAAGCTGCTAGCATACCTGGAAGACAATGAGTTCCTCAGTGATCACCAGTATGGCTTTCGTCGCAGTCGCTCAATTGGGGTGTTCTTGTAAATGTTACGCATTGCTGGGGCCAAACCAAACCACCAAACCATACCATAACCAAACCATTGATAAACACAGTGAAGCCCTTGTTGTATCGCTTGATATCTCAAAGATCTTTGATAGGGTCTGGCATGCTAGTCTGTTGGGTAAGCTTCTCGCGTTCGGCATACGTGCTGACTTATGTAACTAGATTTCTGACATCCTGAGTGAGCGATCGATCAAAGTGGTCATAAATGGCTATTCATCGGATCATATGGCTATTGATGCCGGTGTTTCTCATGGGTCTGTTCTTTCTGCGACTCTATTTCTGCTACACATCAACGATCTGCTGCAACTACCTGAAATCGGGCACGCCGATGACAGCACAGTCTCAAAAAGATACCTATCCAGTGCAAAAGCAGGCAGGGAGGAAACAGCTACTCTTAGAGAGGCCATGGCGGAGCGAAAGAATTAGACCTTAAATCTCATTTCCCAGTGAGGCGACGACAATGTGGTCAAATTCAATGCTCTGAAAATACAGGCGTGTCTTTTCCCTGCTTAAAAGAATCCGTTTTAGTTATCTCCTACTTTCCGAGGTACGTCTGTACCTGTTACCGACCGCCTAGAGCTTTTGGGCATGGAGCTGACGTCTAATCTCAACTTTGGCTCAACCATCGAGTCAAAAGCACAGACTGCAGCCAAGAAACTGAGCATCCTAAATAGTGTGAGGCGATACTGCACATCCGGACAGCTTCTGAGTCTGTACAAAGCACAAGTCTTTTCCTGTATGGAGTATTGCAGCCACTTATGGGATGGCTCAGCAAAATATCAGCTTGCTGCATTGGACTCGGTGGATCGCAGAGCAAAAACTCTTATAGGCGACGAGACATTGGTGGCTAAGATTGCCTGTCGGTCTTCTTCAGGCTGTACTTCGGAGAGTGTGCAGGAACTCCACGACCTTATACCACCATCGCCCTTTTACTACCGGAATAGCAGACGTACTGCTGGGTACCATCCGCACTTGGTCGATATCCAGACTAGTCGTACTCAGCGCTTCTCCTCCACATTTATTATGCGCACAGCTAAAGAGTGGAACTCTCTGCCAGCGTCTGTGTTCCCTTCCACATATAACCCGCCTGCCTTAAAAGCAAGAGTGAATAGGTATCTTCTGGGTACGCTCGCTCCCTCATCATAGACTTCATCCATCGCATTCCATCAGGCGTGATCGAGGTCAAAAGCAAGCCCGTTCCTCAATAATAAAAAAAGCCTTTCAGGGACACAAACCTCCTCTTTGTAGGTAACTGACACCAACAAAAGCTGACTCCGTGAACCGTATTTATGGTTTAAGTTACCAGTCAACGTCAATTTAAAAACTATATGAGGCTGGTATTTCCTGACTGACTACCATGACAAGAAATACCGAAACCAACTCAGAGGTCAAAGAGGTCTTTTAAAGTCCATACAATAAGTAATAAGTTTTATTCAAAATCAATAATAAATACAATTTGGCTTAAATCTATGTCAAGTCCAAAAATGTTATGTGTCTGAACTATAGTAGGCGCCAGATAAATGTGGAATAAAGTACATTGACCTTTCCCTAATAACTGTTCATAGGTACCTGAACAATTAAATATGAATCGTTTTTCATTATTAGACAATGTTAAGGATCACGAGAGATGATGATTCGGGACAGCTTTGTGTCATTAATTCCGTTTTTCAAATTAAAAATGTCAATAATTGTAGGTGGGTCAATGACCGTTATTCCACGATTATCTGGCGCCTACTATAGCCTAGGTAATCTTATGTTTCAGGCAAGAGGCTTTTTATTTTTAAATTTTCACAGTATATAAAAGTAAGGAATCTTTAGACATCTTAGGTATTAATATGTTCAAAGTTGTAAAAAATGTTACAAAAATTCTTATTTCCCAACATCTTAGATTCTCAAATATATTATAATAAACATTAATAAAATACGAACAATTTTATTTTTTATTTTACTTTATTGGGACATAAAACAGTTACACATTACAACAAAAGGTATGCCTGAAAAGTTTGGTACAAGTAAACATGTAATTGGACGTTGGCCTGGCCGTCATCATCCATTGCGTAGTTTATAAGTACCCTAGTGACCTTCATTGACAAAGACAATGGATGAAAGAAACAGTTTCAAACGTTAATTATGGACTGACATAAATTTCATTATTTTCAGGTGGGTATCTTGGACGCAGATATCTGTGGGCCCAGTCAGCCACGCGTACTCGGAGTACGAGGCGAACAAGTTCACAACTCAGGATCAGGATGGTCGCCTGTTGTAAGTATTTATTAGATATTAACTTTTGCTCGCAGCTTTGCCCGCGTGGAAGTCGTTTATCCCAAGGGAACATATTCCTGGGATGGAACATATTCCTATTTCCTAATCCAGGACATTGTCTGCCCGTGTGCCAAGTTCCATCTAGATGCGTTCAGCCGTTAAGACGTGAAGAGGTAACGGACAGATAGTTACTTTGGGACTTATAATATTAAAAATATTTCAAATTATATCTCAAAGTATAGTATATTTTCAAAGTATATCTTTGTAAACTGTTATTTAAAAAATGCCTGCAATTAATAAAAAACGTTTAGGCGTTGTCTTAATTTAAGTTCTTAGTTCTATCCGAATTGGAAATGTTCTGAATTCGGACGGATGAAGTTCAAATCGAGCATTCTCTGCTACTAGTACTACTTCAGATCGACATTTCTCCGTTTAGAATCGGAAGCCGTGCGGAAATGTTCTCCACTCCAGTGCAAAGTACAAAAATCCCGTAACAGGTTGAAAATGATTGTAACTAACATGTGAACGTTGCCTTTACAAGCGCGTGTCGGGCCACGCCCAGTGTAGGGTTCCGTAGTTGC
Organism: Mamestra brassicae; assembly: GCA_905163435.1. Taxonomy (NCBI): domain Eukaryota; kingdom Metazoa; phylum Arthropoda; class Insecta; order Lepidoptera; family Noctuidae; genus Mamestra; species Mamestra brassicae. The sequence continues at coordinate 899,205 of LR991004.1, forward strand.
ACGTCACAATTGCCGACTTAGAATGGTGCTTTTTGTTTGATTTAATTTTCAATGGAATTTTTACGAAATTTTCCTTGTCGAAGTACATTTTAATACTTGGTCGACTAATATTCATTAAGTAACATGTAAAGCCTACATAGCTGTGATAGTTTTCCTTTTAAATGCTAAACCGCGGACAGATTGACACACATACAGACAAACATGACGAAACTATAAGGGTTCGTTGTTGACTACGGAACCCTAAAAACCGCAAAAGAGTGTGAAAAGCACCAGTCACCTAATGTAATTCGTATGTCGACTCTAGTTTATTCATTACTAACTGCTGCCAGCGACATCGTCCGCACGAAAGTTGAACATACTCTCGTGATAAAAAATAGGCTTTGCCATATGGTCTACCCGTGTACATACAAAGTTTCATCCAAATCTGTTAAAACCTGAATAGGTAACAATCAAAAAGTTTTTTTTTACCTCCTTTGTTACTTTGAAGTCGGTGTCAAATAACGAAGAAACCACACCAGAACTTTGCTTTGTAATGGTTTTTTTTATTTTCCACTTTAAGTATATTGATACCCTCCAAAATTTCCATCGACATCTATTTAACTGTCTATCTCCGAAGTTCTTCATCAGATCGTTAAGAAATTAAAATGGGACCATTTCGGAATTAAATTCTTTCATATTAAAAAAGGATTTTGAAAATCCGTCAATATAATATTTTATGACGGAGTTATGCCATACATAAAAGAAATATAAAAATCTGCAATGATAACCTCCTCCTTCTTGAAGTCGGTTAAAAGACAGACGGAGTTACTTTCGCATTCATAATATTAGTATGGATTAGGTACATACCACATCTGTGTAACGATGTATCGTCTCACTGTACACTATAGTGTGTTGGTTGGTTTCATACATAAACGTGGGCAACGTTTATGTATGAAAGTCAATATTGGGTGCGGCAAAAATCATAAAAGTAGAATAAATACTGTAGAATACTTTGTTCCTATAAGTAGCATACTCTGGGTGCATCATCCTCACATAATATTAAATTAATTTTTGTATAGGTACCAAATTTTGTAAAACCATTATTTGAAAAGAAACTATGTAGTTTCTTGTCCGTTCTTCTCCATATGAATCTACCTTTCCGAATGGACAGTAGAGTCACTTTACTAATGAAACACTATTATTATATTATTGGCCTAATTGAAATAAACGTTTTGACTTTGACTTTAGAAATGCGTTTTACGTTAAATACATGGAAATGTTCCTTTGTTCGAATCCAAGTCTCATGTGCCATGGCACATGATTTCATCCAAATCATTAGCAAACATCTGGACATACACTTTCATAATTAATATTAGTAGGATATCTTAAATGTTCCATTTTGTCCACAGTATGTAACAGACAACCTGTCGTTGATGTCGATCGGCTTCCTGCTGGGCAGTCCGGACGACGCCGTCATATGGAGGGGGCCTAAGAAAAATGGTGAGCAGTCGATACTTACCACATAGAAGATTACACCTAAGACAAGAAAATTAATAATTAATAACATAATATATATAAATGTATTGTCTACAGGTATGATCAAGCAGTTTCTGAGTGAAGTGGACTGGGGAGAACTAGATTATCTGCTAATAGACACGCCACCGGGTAAGTTTTCCTTCGGAATTCATGATTGCTATTGATGGACTCAAAGGATAGTTGTTATAAATATCCATTTTCTATATTTTGAACTTCTGTGCCAGAGGCAGGGACCGATACCGATATTTTCAAGAAAATACCGATAACAGTATCGATATCTGGGATAAATACTGGTATTTTATGTCAGTAATTTGAGTATCGATATCAAATATCGATAATTATATCAATACTCAGTACCGATATCAGGCTACAATGTGACGTCACAAAATTCAAAAGTCATCTATTCAAATTAGGCTGAGTGCCAGCACTTTTTGAACGTCAAAGTTCTACATAAAGACAGTCCCCCAAAACGCCCGCCCGTCACCACTTCCTAGTGTTTTAGCTGGGAAGAAGAAGTGGCGCAACAAACTGCCCAGCAACACATCTGTCTGTTAAGCTTTTAAAAACAGAATCTTTATTGATGATTCCTAAGTAAATACATACTTATTACAGTTGCGAATCATATTTTGATCAAGATACAACCTGACACTGACCTGCAAATCGCAAAAAACGCAAGAAAATTTAATAATAAGGGTATTATATCGATATCTAAATACAGGTATTTATAGCGATATTTTGGTATCGGTTATCCAAATTATATCGGTATTCAGTCCCTGGCCAAAGGTCCCAATTTCCAAGGGTCTGCCTAATTAAAAAAAAAACAAGCGAGTCTTACAGCAGTCGCATAGGATGTGTTACATCTGACGTCTCACCTTGGTAAAAAGCAACTGACAGCCAACTCGACTAGGGCGCGCTCATTGGTCTAATCAAATAGCGCGCGCATCCTCGGCTTCCTGTGACACACTTCCGTCCCATTTCACGAAATCACTCCCACAGATTGCAGGAAAGCGAGAGGAAAGATGTTACACATCAAAAATTGGGGTCGCGCACACGCGCCTTTGTATGCGCAAGTTGACGTCATAGCACTCATTAGCAAATGTAACATGACCTTTCTTTTACATACACAACCATCACTCTATCGTTAAAAGTTACAACATTATTTATTACAAATATTGAATTAACAAACCAAGTAACCTGAGGACCTCGTGGCTAAATAACAATAGACGCACGATCTTCAAGGTTGAGCAACGCTTGCCAAAGTCGGTCTGTGGATGGGTCTCTAACATACCGAGACTCCTCCGTGTCTCGGAAATTATGGAAAGCCTTTGTCCCCCCCGGGTATCATTTGTAAGTCTTTGGCAGTCGTTACGGTTTGTCAGAAGCCAGAAAATCTGACAAAAAGCCTTGCCAATCTTTCGCAAGGCAAGAGTTCGTGAGTCCAAATAATTGTAGGTTGATTAGTCCCAGAGGTTGATTAGAACCAGTGTGTTAAATCTACAATAGCCACAAAAAACTGGTTCTTGTGAAAATGTCATTACTTCCCAGAATTTGATCCTTATTAGCGACACTTTTGGATGGTGTAATAATACTGTTTTTTTTTTTCAAAACCAGCCGGTTTGATTCCTATCTAGGAATACCGATTTTCGAAAATCGAATGATGCTGTTTTAGATTTCATCAAAATCGGGCTCGAGACTCCTTTCTGTGTTTTTCGATATTCCTCATAGTTTCGGATTTGACCATCCACGTACATTTTAAAAATTGAACCTGTATACGCCCATGTTGTGGAGCTCCGATAGGCAGTCGCTCCTCTTAAATACTAGTATCTAGCTGAATCCAGTTTGACTGGAAGCCAACCCCAATCAAGATAGGAAAAGGCTAGGCAGATGATGACCCAGTGAAATTATATTTTCACATGAAATATCTTGCATCGTCTGCTCTCCAGGCACATCAGATGAGCACCTGTCAGCAGTGCAGTACCTGACGTCGGCGGGGCTGAGCGGCGCGCTGGTGGTCACCACGCCGCAGGAGGTGGCGCTGCTGGACGTGCGCAAGGAGCTGCAGTTCTGCGCCAAGCTAGGAGTGCCCGTCATAGGCGTGTTGGAGAATATGTCACTGTTCGTGTGTCCCAACTGCAAGGTACGCAGAACATGGCGAAATGAGCTTTCCAAATTAATAACCAATGATTCATATGTGCCCTTGCAGCGAGGACGAGCTCGTGGCTAAATAATAATAACCGCACAGGTCGATTTTTGAGGTTAAGCAGTGTTTGTTGAGGTCGTTCCGTGGATCGGTTTGACCGTTCATTACATACGTTAAGGCGTTGGTCCCGGAGGTCATTTGTAGATATTTGACGGCTGTTACGGGTAGTCGGAAGCCTCAGATCGTATACCAGTCTTGCCAAGGAGTATCGTGTTACCCAGGTAATTATGGAGTTTAGTTTGGCAGTCCATATAAAATATTGGGATTCAGCTGCACCCGGTTAGACTAGAAGCCAACCCCTGCATTGTTGGGAAAAGATTGGTCCATGCTTGTCCTGAACCGAAACAGCTTGAATTCATGGTGAGAAGCCTATGCTCAGCAGTGGGATGGCACAGGCTGACTGTGTAGTTACTGTAAATGTGTCTCATAACCTTGTTACCTTGCAACTACTTGTAGAAATGCAAGGCAAGAACGCAAGTGTTAACCCGCGGTTTCCTTGTCTTATGTAATGCACCTGCAATGAGACTGGTGTTGCAGAAACAGAAGAAAATCCTATTGGCAAAATTTATATGTTTTTGAATTTGGATATATTCAACAGCTGAACCCATTGGAATAAGACACATGTGGTGAACTGGTACTTTTTATCTTGGTAGCATCCTGGGCATTCCTGGGATAATTTTCGACTTTCACGAGGATGAAGCCGCTGGCTAAAGCTAGTTAGCATAAAGACTCCTTGCCGGTTATGTTTGCAGACCCGCAGCGAGATATTCCCAGCCACGACGGGCGGCGCAGCTCAGATGTGCTCGGAGCTCGGCGTGCCGTTGCTGGGCAGCCTACCCCTCGACCCTATCCTGGCGCGCTGCTGCGACGACGGCAGAGACTTCCTGCAGGAGCTGCCCGCCTCACCCGCCGTCACCGCACTGCGCAGCATTGTGGCCAGTAAGTCTTTGTTGCTGTATTCTTTTTTTGTGTTGACGAACTCCACCGATATGACGGCCTACTGACCGAGATTTGGGACACTCTAGCAAATGGTACAAAATTAGTTTTGCACTCTACAGAGCACGGCACGCCGCGCCAGCAGCATCTAGAGACGCCATTGGTAATTGTATTTTTGGCCGAGCAATTACGCTGAGCGCAAGTTACGGCTATCTCACTATTGCTATCATGGTCAGAATTGTCATGACAATTATGACTGTCCATGGCAATTATTGAGCAAACGGTCTTCTTCTTCAAACAGTGTGGCTCACTGACAAGCTTGGTTTATATGGAAATAGGTGCCTCGCAATCTCTAGCACTTATAGCCAAGGAAGCGCCATGCTCTATGTAACAACAGTTGACACAAATCAAGTCGATCGTCTACTGCTACCTTTACTAACAAATCTTTTCAAGTTCCTTTTTAAATTACCATTTGAAATAAAATCTCATCTTTATATCTCAATAAAACGAATAAAAACTTTTTGTTACAGAAATCGTTGCCACGTGCGAAAACACCTCCAGTTGAGCCCTCGAAACGACCAAATATGCCTTTTATTAAGTTTAGTATTTGCTATAAAAATATACTTATTCCTATATTTACATTATGACCTAGTCAATTCTGTTTTGTTAAGCGCACAGTGTTAAGATCGAGAACTGAATAAAATCCGACAGTACTTACTATTTAAAAAAATCGATTAGCTGAAACTGATACCATTATGAATTTATTTGCGAGAAATATATGATAGTTTTAATAAATTGTATCATTATTTATAAAATTATATATGTTCAACCGACCTCTTCGATATTCATCCTTTCTCTTGGCGAACGCACTTATAAAGTCAGAACATAAAAGGCGGCTGTAATGGATATTCAAAGTAGAGAGGGAAATCTCGCTTTAGAAACCACTCTGCATCACCATATCCTAGAACAACTTCTGCTTACAGAAATTGTTCTAGGACTAGTGGCAGAAGACGAAAAAAATGTTCTACCTCTTTTTGCTACGTAATGGTGAACATTACTTTTTCCTTTATAATTTTTAGACTGGCAACACTAAACATAGTGCTGTCAACTTCACGTGCCAAATTGTCAATTTTGACAGCAGTAGCACAAATTAAAAATATTCCGAAAACCGGCAATTTCACAAATTATTTAATCTAGAATACAACTTTAGACGATAGTGTACATTACTCGTCTTCATTAAACGCACAGAAGCGGTTGTAATGTAGTTTCATTCCGAAACACAAGCTTTCAATACTGCGAATAGTTACATGGGCACGAGCGTAGCCTCAAATCGAAGATGCCTCATACTCATGCCTCCTCGGCTCATGCTGATGAAGACAAGCCGTGTAGGGCGTGTTCAGACTTCAAAAGTTGGGCCAAGACACAGAATAGAGTGACTTTCTCAGCATCGGGCAAAAACAAACAGGTGAGGTTATGTTTCGTAACTATAGAAGTTTCTAGTAAAGCTTTATCCTTATCCGAGTCAGAGTATGCTTAGATTACTTACTTAGCTAAATATAAATGCTTCTTTAATTCGTGATATTTTCCTGTGGTTACCAGTTTCCATGACATTGATGGCTATCTGAGAATGATGCAACCTTGATGCAACAGCTGATTGTTACAACCGATGTTGAATGAAATAAATGAATGGATTAGATTACAACCTGCCATTGGCACATACATTTTTGACTAGTCTACCTAGTATCTAAACTTTGCTACTTATTAAAACACTAAAGTTCATAGCTTGGCCTCCTATTTAATGGCAAAATATGGGAGTACTATAGATACACCTCTGTCTAATCTATTATGGCAGTAGTGCTAGTCAGAATGATGCACCTAGCATCATTCTCACATAATAAATTAATTAATGTATACCAAATATTGTAAAACTATTTTTGAAAAGTATAATTATGGAGTTTCTTGTCTCTTTTTCTCTGAAGAATCTACCATTGCAAATGGACAACTAGTCAGTTGAAATTTTTTAGCTTTAGAAGTGGCTTTTAATGGTCTACTTGAAATGACCCTTTGGCTTTGCTTAATCTTTAGGAATGCAAATGTAATATAAAGTTGCATAAACTAAATAACTTGTATTTATTTAGCCACCTCCACGGCGGAAGGACTGTCCTTTAGACAAGGATGAGATTGGCACGGCAACATGGTCACTCCTCCATTCAATGGCAGCCTACTTCCCTAAGAAACCAAGTAAGAAGCAGTCCGACGACATGGCGAGGTTCTTCAACATCTTCGCACAATTCTACCCATGTGAACCCTGTGCTCTTGACTTCCAAGAAGAGTATGTATCAACAAAAGATATTATAACCTTCCAGTTTGCATACATACTATTTGAAGTTTTTTATATTAATCAACTTTTAACTAAACTTTTAGTTTTAGTTGTAGCCTATTCCTCAGAAACCAGTTTTTTATTTGGAATGTAATGTAGCCTGTGCACTCAGAGATACTAACTTTCTAGAGATTACTTACTACAAACAATTTTTACCTTTGTATAATATAACTATAATAATGTCATCTATGAATAAATTAATTTAACCTTTTGAACGCCATTGTCACATATACGTGACAAGCAAGCGCGTGCCCTGTACGCCCAAACGTCACAAATATGTGACAAAAAGTACGGCGAATTTGTGGCTTGGCGTCGGGGTCACGCCAATGCATTTATGCTCTGGCAGTCAAAAGGTTAAAGAGGACAGGAGGAGCATGTTGGCCTTATATGTAGATCAATCAATTCACATCAAACACAAATTTACGGCTACAATAAATTAGTTGAATGAGATACATTTTAGAGCAGTAAGATACTGTTTTTTCTTTGCTTCATTCTTGTCAGAGCTCTCTGAATGGCCAATATCATGTATTGTCCAAGCTCTCCATCTTGTTCTGTTTGATGATAGTCTGGCGCATTCATTAACAGGAATCATAGTTATATAAACTTATTAATCAAACAATTTATTTTCAGCCTAAAAGAGCATCCACCACGGACAGAAACCCGAGATGCATTCGCGAAATGGCTGTGTGAACGTCACAACACCGTGAACCTCAAACTGGGGAAACCAGTGTTTGACTGCTCCAAGGTTCACGAGCGGTGGAAAGATGGCTGGGCTGATGGCTCTTGCGATTAACAAACGTTTCCTCAGACTAGTTGAATATAGACCAATAAGCTTTCTGTTACCCGTAAGTCTGTTTGAGATGGGTCCCAAAATGTGATATTAATAGTAACATATTTATTTTATACCCTGTTAAAAGACATGTTACCCCTAAAAAAAATATTGTTTTTTTTTAATTACTGGCCTGTTATAATAATTTATTACTTTAAACCTAAATATAAAATTATTTCTCTTGTCTTGATGCAATCTTTGATGTTATGGTGTAATCCACCATAAACTGTCATAATAGTTTGATTTAAATGCCTTTATCATTTGAAGACATTTGTCTGTAAACACTAGTAAAGAACTTATCAGGCTTGGAGCCTAGTATTAACGAATTATAACTTAGTTCAGTGTTTTAGTCACTATGTGATTGACCCAAGGATTTTTCTGTAGTATTGAAGACTTGTGATTTTCATTGAGTTTGCAGTTCAAATGAGCTTTGTACAACGTATATGTGTAAAAGCCTACCTAATGTTGTTACTATTTGTGAATTTTATTATAATAATGACACTCTATTGAGCATAAGATTTGTTTTATTTTTGGATTAAAACTTCGATGGGTTGACCGACTGACCTACAATAATGATTACACAATCTGTCTATATGAAATCAATATCTTATCATGTGAATGTAAGTTTTAATCTTATCTAAGTAAAGTACATACTACCACGCCTCTATTCCCAGAGGGGTTAAGGAGATTCGTACAAATTGTGAATCTGAAGACGCGAACATAAGATGCTCTGGGCTGTTTCTTAGAGATTTCTGATGTTAAGCCGAATAACATTGCTAATTGAACGTGCGAATCAAAAACTTAGTTTTCCCACATTTGCGGCCTTTTACTAATAGGGCAATGAAATTGATGTCCCTAGACTGAGCGTTATAGTAAGTAATTGGTAATGAAAGGGTAAAGCTATGCTACATAATAATTATTTTCTTTTCGTGTCAACGATACGTTTTCATAGGTAAACTGTTTGGGCCCTCCACGAGGGGTTAACGGGAAGTCGTTGAGGAAAGGCTGTCTCTATTCATGCACCTCCAGTGGTTAACGCATTATGATGATAAAAGAATAGTTATTTAATTTTTGAACGCCAGCTTACCCTGTATGCAAAACGTCACAAATATGTGTCAAAAAATACGGCGAATTTGAAACTTGTCACAGGTCTAGTCTCAACAATAAAACAAGCGCGTGAAATGAATAAGCATATTTATTGTAAAAAAAAGTTAGAAGTAATCAGTTCACATTTCTACAATAAAATTGTAACATTAAAAGATTCACCAACTTCAAAACCCGGTCGTAAATATGGGACATCGAGCTAATAGAGACCCAAAGCTATGAGTGATGACACTCTACTAGTCAGAACTTATTTAGGATTCCTTGAGACTGAAGGTAGGATAGGTGATGGTATCAGACATCTATCTGTATATCATAGGGCTTTATCCGTTTGTTATAGCCAGTTTTCAATGCTCTATATAACGTTTAATAAAAGTAGACATATAAAATTATAAAGGGGAAAGAAACATGTCTGTCTGTCACCTCTTCACGTCTTAACGGCTGAACGGATTTGGATGAAATTTGGTACCGAGATAGATTAGACCTTGGTACCTTTTTAGGGTTAACTAAAGAACCCTATTACTAAGCCTCCGCTGTCCGTCTATCTGTCAGCAGGCTGTATCTCAAGAACCGTAATAGGTAGATACTTGAAATTTTCTCAGTGAGTATTTCTATTACCGCTATAACAAAAAATATACAAGAAACTTTTTTTTTTTCCGGTTTACCGTACGGTACCCTTCGTAATGGCCGAAGCTAGTATTATGTATGCGAAAGTGAGTTTGTTTGTAACGCTTTCTCGCCAAAATCACTGAACCGATTTTGATGAATTTTGGTACAGAGACAGATGGAACCCTGGAGACGGTTATAGGCCTCTTCTTGCCAAAATCTACATATATCAATGTGAGTGAGGCCGCTGGCAAAAACTAGTCTATAATAATTTCTATTAGCTTGGAGCTTGTTTTCCAAAACTTTGTTGATGTACCATTTTCACGGCCGCGTACTATAAACTAATAACTAAATACAGCTTACAACAGTAGTCATAGCTTAGAACTAAGATGTCCATAACAACAGTTTATAGCGACATCACTGACACAGTTTCAAGCTTCAGTGGTTACTGAAGGCTCCTTGAAACTCGACGTGGAGGGATGTCTGTCCTAGGACTGTTTGGGTTGCTCTCATAAGAATTCCATTTCCCTCTCTATGCCGACGAACTTCAGTTGCTCGGTGGGCCCGTATCTGGAAAAAGACATCAGCCATTTATACTAATATTATAAAGAGGTTAAGTTTTTGAGGTTGTAGGGGGTAATTTCTGGATCTGATGAATCGATTTTGAAAATTTTATGATAGCCACATTTATGAGGAATGCTATAGGCTATATGGGAACGGGAAAAAACCGGGATATGCGTGTATGAAACACCATTAATGTTTCAAAGGATTATAAACTTTCGTATTTTGATTGCATCAGCCGTTTGTGACAAGGAAACTCGTCAGATAAAATGATGCAATAATGTACAGATATAATTAGATTTCATAAGTTAATTTTGCAAAATTATCCGCTACTAGGAAATTATATGTTCTTAGGAGACTGGTCATCCCTTAGTTGCCACTGGCTCATTTTAATATTTGATACTGTAAATTGTTTTTATTTCTTTACATTGTTTTCAAAGAAGAAGAAGGTTAATGTAACCAGGATTTTTGTAAACATAAAATGTTTTAAAAGAGTGTCCGTGGAGTTTCTTGCACTTTCTTCTCCATAGAGATCTACGCTTTGGAACGTGCAAATAGCTTCATGTTTTTGACGGTCTGACTTTGACTATTCAAAAGTACATGTTAATTGTTTTTTTTAAATAAATGCTTTTACTTGACTTAAGTTAGGTTGATAAAATCATCACTTTTTACGTCATCATATCATTTTATGTCAGCAGCCACAAAGCCGTCACGTCAGTTTACCACTGTACCTAAAAAGCACCGGCACAACACAGCAATACTTCTGTCTGTTAAGTAGTTGAAAAACTCCAAGGTCTGAGTGAATTCATGGTAGCTTATTTTTAGTACAAAGAAACAATTTTCACCTGTAATCGAAGAACAGTTCCTCTCCAGGCTGGATGGCGCGCTTGGCGAAGATGCCGATGCGATGGTCTCCGTTCACCATCATGACCTTGGCGTAGCAGTTGGGGTTGATGGAGTGGTTCGCGAACCGGATCTTGTTACCTTTGCGGGTCGCGTCTACCACGAAGTCTGTCGACAGAATACTATTGTTGTAGATTGTTCTTTTGAAATGGAAAAGTTTCGCATCAGTTGAAGCAAGATATATTTTTACTTTTTGATATCCAAATTTTGGGCTGCCCCAATCCACAAATATGTTGAGCGCTGAAATTATTCGAGAGTCCAGCGAGAGTGATGCGCTCTTTCTAAATAGTTAAAAGACGTGGGGAACGTTTTTGAACGCCATCTGGTCATCAAAAGTCACAAATATGTGACAAAAAGTACGATGAATTTGTGGTTTGGGGTCGAGGGTACGCCGATGCATTTAACTACTCAGAAATTTTCATTTCCTTACATGATTCCAGGAAGGACATTTCAGAAATTTACACCCACCATAATAACGATTGTAGTTTGTTCTTGTGTTACGTTATAACTCACCGTTGTTAAGGTTGAAGAGGAAGGAGCACATGTACTTGTCGTACACCTTGCCGCGCCGGTCGGCCTCGTCCTGCGAGATGATCTCTCCGCAGTACTCCGATATGAACTCGTTCTTGTGCGCCGCGTCTTTGAGGAAGATTCCCCAGCCGGCCACGTCACTCGGTGCCAGCAGCAGGTGCTTGTGGAGACCTCTGTGGAGTACAAAGGATTGCACGTGAGCAACATTTAAAAAAAAATGTTAATATTAGTTTTGTTGCGACACACACACGTGCGAGCCCTGCGCCAGCGCGTGCGCGTGCGGGGCTAAGTGTAACAGTGTATATGTGGACACGACTCACCTCTGCACCTGCACGTTCTTACAGAACACCTGCTGCGCGTGCGACCTGGCCAGCACGCTGCGCGCGGGCGCACCCCACACGTGCGAGCCCTGCGCCAGCGCGTGCGCGTGCGGGGCTAAGTGTAACAGTGTATATGTGGACACGACTCACCTCTGCACCTGCACGTTCTTACAGAACACCTGCTGCGCGTGCGACCTGGCCAGCACGCTGCGCGCGGGCGCACCCCACACGTGCGAGCCCTGCGCCAGCGCGTGCGCGTGCGGGGCTAAGTGTAACAGTGTATATGTGGACACGACTCACCTCTGCACCTGCACGTTCTTACAGAACACCTGCTGCGCGTGCGACCTGGCCAGCACGCTGCGCGCGGGCGCACCCCACACGTGCGAGCCCTGCGCCAGCGCGTGCGCGTGCGGGGCTAAGTGTAACAGTGTATATGTGGACACGACTCACCTCTGCACCTGCACGTTCTTACAGAACACCTGCTGCGCGTGCGACCTGGCCAGCACGCTGCGCGCGGGCGCACCCCACACGTGCGAGCCCTGCGCCAGCGCGTGCGCGTGCGGGGCTAAGTGTAACAGTGTATATGTGGACACGACTCACCTCTGCACCTGCACGTTCTTACAGAACACCTGCTGCGCGTGCGACCTGGCCAGCACGCTGCGCGCGGGCGCACCCCACACGTGCGAGCCCTGCGCCAGCGCGTGCGCGTGCGGGGCTAAGTGTAACAGTGTATATGTGGACACGACTCACCTCTGCACCTGCACGTTCTTACAGAACACCTGCTGCGCGTGCGACCTGGCCAGCACGCTGCGCGCGGGCGCACCCCACACGTGCGAGCCCTGCGCCAGCGCGTGCGCGTGCGGGGCTAAGTGTAACAGTGTATATGTGGACACGACTCACCTCTGCACCTGCACGTTCTTACAGAACACCTGCTGCGCGTGCGACCTGGCCAGCACGCTGCGCGCGGGCGCACCCCACACGTGCGAGCCCTGCGCCAGCGCGTGCGCGTGCGGGGCTAAGTGTAACAGTGTATATGTGGACACGACTCACCTCTGCACCTGCACGTTCTTACAGAACACCTGCTGCGCGTGCGACCTGGCCAGCACGCTGCGCGCGGGCGCACCCCACACGTGCGAGCCCTGCGCCAGCGCGTGCGCGTGCGGGGCTAAGTGTAACAGTGTATATGTGGACACGACTCACCTCTGCACCTGCACGTTCTTACAGAACACCTGCTGCGCGTGCGACCTGGCCAGCACGCTGCGCGCGGGCGCACCCCACACGTGCGAGCCCTGCGCCAGCGCGTGCGCGTGCGGGGCTAAGTGTAACAGTGTATATGTGGACACGACTCACCTCTGCACCTGCACGTTCTTACAGAACACCTGCTGCGCGTGCGACCTGGCCAGCACGCTGCGCGCGGGCGCACCCCACACGTGCGAGCCCTGCGCCAGCGCGTGCGCGTGCGGGGCTAAGTGTAACAGTGTATATGTGGACACGACTCACCTCTGCACCTGCACGTTCTTACAGAACACCTGCTGCGCGTGCGACCTGGCCAGCACGCTGCGCGCGGGCGCACCCCACACGTGCGAGCCCTGCGCCAGCGCGTGCGCGTGCGGTGCGTCGGCGCCGCACGCGGTGCACAGGTCGGGGTCACACTCGCGCACGCCCAGGTAGCACGGGCACTGCTTCGTGTTGCACTGCGCCTTGCAGCGGCAGCCCGGGAAGCGATTCTGGCCTAAGAAATGACATCCAAATTAGACTGAAGCGCTTTTAGAAGGTTACAAACAACAAGAGACAGACCCACAGAACATCGAACACCCCGCGCGTCACCACTTCCTTTTGTTTAAGGTGGGAAGAAGAAATGAGCGCAACAAACTCACCAGCGACAAATCTGTTTGTCAAGTTAAGGGGGGTTTTTAGAATATGGATTTGTTTGGTTAAAGTGGTCTGGTTCTCTAATACTAGGGACAATTTTCGTTGTATTGTTAAGAGTTTATTTTGACCTTTCCCCTGAATTTGTGTAAACTTTATTTTTTGTCGAAGTGTCGCTACGACAACAGAACTGTCAAATAATATTTGTAATTTACTTTGCATAAAAACCGATTTGATTTGAATTAATGATATTCTTTGAGTGTATTATTTGTTGTTCGTTGAATATACAGTCTGAATTGAAGTAAGTTATTTCTTTGTTTGTTTCAATTATTATCTGTTTTTTTTTGCATTGAGGGACTTTCATGTGAATATCCACGACGTGATTATCATTTAAGTCTATACGTGAGGATTTGTAATTGGCTTTCTGGTGAATATTTATTTCCTTTTTTGTTTGTGTTTGTTAGCTATAAGTAACGATATAAAATGTTTCCTTGAATGTAAATTATTACTAGCTTACCGATGAGTCCTTATCATACCTCTTAGTTAATATGTGGAAAATGCTGTGGTTATTACATTTATTTTGATTTATATACTTAACTCATAAAATGGTATATGTAATGTAATATCGTTTTTTTTCTTTATAAAATTAATTAAAAAGTAAGGCCACCATGTACTGAAAAAGATAAAATTAAATAAATATTTCCAGACACTAAGTATTGACCCGATTTATACAAAAAAATAAATCAAAAAGAGACTAAAAGAAACAGCTTGTCAGTATACTTTTTAACCTCCGACGCGAAAACGACAGGCTGTTATAAGTTTGACGTGTGCGTGTGTGTGTGTCTGTCTGTGGCATCGTAGCTCCCGAACGGATGAACCGATTTAGATTTTGTTTTTTTGTTTGTTTTAAAGGTGAATTAGTTGGAAGTGTTGAATTAGTGTGTGTGTTTGTGCTATGTTTGATAAAAATCGGTCCAAGATGGCCGCTGCCACAAAATGGCGGATTACATACTTTTCCACGACTCCCTCAATATGGGTATCAAATGAAAGGGCTTGACTTAAATTACAAATCCAAGATGGCTGCCACCACAAAATGGCGAATTACATTTCTTCTTACACAACTCCCTAAATATGGGTATCAAATCAAATCTCGACTAGTGGAATAATGTACACTTTATTGAAAGGGAATGAGGAATATTAAATAACGCGAACGACAAAAAAATTAAAGAAATTTAATAATAAAACAAAGGAGTCCCTACTAATAAGCAGAATGAAATAAAAAAAATTAAAAACCCCCGACACAAAATAAAAAGTCGGGGGATCGCTCTAATTATTAGCCTAACGTTTTGTTAAAGTACATACGTAACACATGAGGTCCCCGACGCGACAACATTTCATAAAATTCAAAAAATTTCATACGTACGTAAGGTTATTTTTTCATGTTTAGTTATATCTTTTTTGTTCTATTTGTGGCAAATTTTTTCATAGTTTTTTTTAACTTGTTTTACGTTCATACTTTTTATTTTTTGTTTCGGGGGTTTTTTAAATTTTTATTTGAGTTGTTTTATGCACAAATTACTAATCGCGTATAAGATTGATGTTTCATGACTGGACATTTTTTAGATGATGATAAATGATCCAGGAAAAAATAATTTGTGACTTCTATATTACAAAGAAAATCTGTGGCTGAATTAAATTAAGGCTCTGTAATACAAGAGTGAGCGGAGCATTTTATCTTCCCGTCTATAGGCTTTTTTTATTTGTAGACAGAAACCTTTCCTACATTTAACACTTTAAACTTGTGACCGCCGCGGCGACCAGCCTGATATCTATTATTTATTATTATGAGCTTGTGCTCTCACTGCGTATGTTTGTGTGCGCCCACTGGAGGACTTTGCCCTCCAGTGGGACAGCGAAAGGAGGGATCCTTCCATTTTTTTCGGTCTTCTGCAATTTTGGGCCAATCCTTTGAGAAGGAGTCCAGCTCATCCCGCCATCTCTTTCGGGGCCTGCCCCGTTGTCGTTTGATGAGAACAATGACCCCTTCAGAAGTAATAACTGTTACACGTTGTATATTAATATAATTAAATAAAATTGAAGTGTCTATTTATAATATCAAAATAACAGCTTTTTATTAAATGCATATGAAAATATATATGTCGCAGTGAAATGCCTTAATTAGCGATTTAATTAGTGGCCTAGCCTTTTCATTGAACGGTGCCGTTGAATCAGCGGCCTAAATGACAGTATGACATTTAATTGAATAGCCAGGCAAATGTCTTAGTTTAATATCGTTTTAACGCCTTGTTTAACCCAATCACTTCAACTCAGGACGTAGGGATCATTCATTTAATCATAAGGGCCGATCTTTTACTGGAGGAATAAAAAGAGTGGTCAAACACAGAATTTGAGAATTAAATATGCTTAGTGCAAAAAACCCCACTGGCGTAGCGTTGGACGTGAGGCGTGTAATCAGCAGTCGCGTGACTTCGGCGACCCACAACAGATGTGTTATCTCGGCCAGCCGTTTTAGAATTTTAGATGATTATGCAGACCTTGAGCGCGCGTCGTTCTTGCGTTCATTTAGTAAAATCACAAACGTTGGTGCTCTCAGCAGCGAAAGTGTTTACAGTATGCAGACTTGACAGGTTTTGCACCCTGCGTTTATATTTTATGTATTTTAACCTTTTGAACGCCAGAGCATAAAGGCATCGGCGTGCCCCCGACGCCAAGCCACAAAATCGCCGTACTTTTTGTCACATATATGTGACGTTTGGCGTACAGGGCACGCGCTTGCTTGACATGTATACGTGACAATGGCGTTCAAAAGGTTAAGAGTTATATATGCTCGAACTTTAAAAGTGGGTTGATTAAAAAGCCTTGCCAAGGTTAGGGGCCTGCCCGGCGCGCCCCATCATGGTTGTGACTCCGCTTATCTCGTGTCCCTGAACTTACTCCACCAAGGGATACTTATCAATTAACTAGCTAAACCGTCATTTCTTGCTTTTAAACGTGACAGTATAGTCTAATAAAATCATTGTAAAGAAATAAAAAAAATCACATTGATACTATTTGAAAACTCTTGCTCACCCGAAGAAGACAAATAGAAAAAACAGAAAAACATGCAGTGTGATAATAAATAATTTTACCATAACCAAAAATAACCTTACTTGAAATTTAAATCCACCCACTGCAAACTACGTTCCTTAACTAACAAAGCTCTAATTCCAAAGATAATTTTATGTTTCGAAGCATTTATATCAATCTTTTTTTTAGAAAACTCTTCAGCCGCTTTTCGTAGGCCTTCTAATCTCGGAAATAATATCAAAATATTTTCCGTGTTAATTAAAAAAAAAGGATTGCGTGGTTTTATGAAACCACGATAAAAGTGAAACTTTTTTTCACATTATAGATATTTAACTAAAAAATTTCGGAATAATATTCCATTAAGGGTATAAAAACACTGACAAAAACAAACAAATGAGCGTGGAGCACTGGCACAAATGAGTAATAGTGTATACACTAGACGGTCAGCTGATGGAACTATAGACGCCGCCATATTGTCCTCGGCTGCTCTGACGAGCGCCTTTCACTTTATCCCGACTCCGCGGCCGACCGTCACGCGACATGCGATAGACCAAAACATTTGAGACGATGTAATAAAAGTTTCACTCTAAAAAAAGACTAACTTTATGGAAAAACTCACACGACACATCAGCTGAAGACCCCTCAAAAGGTTTCCAAAAATTCCTCCAATCATAAAATCTAGTTTGCGATTACTACATTGCTAGTGATACACGAATAAACTCCTAATATTCTTGGTTTTTATAACTTTGGTTTTTGGTCGTAATAAAATAATACACCATAGTTTCTATTACAATAATATTCGTCCCACAACGCTTCACTACTGACAAAACGATGTACTTACAATCGCTGCTACACTGACAGAACTTTTCGCAGAAGTTCTGCGACTGTAGACACGGACACATATTGTCACAGGGCTGGTTCGGGTGGTCACATGGAGTGTAGTTGTAGCTGGAAAAGACAAAAGAAAAGATAAAGAATATTATAATTTTTCAATAGAGTACTAGCCTTCGTGCTGTGCGTCCAATATGTGCTGTTCTTGTGGCCAATATGAGTGTGGCTGTGCAGCCTCGCCCAGCGGTCACGTGACCCGCTTACGTTAAAACACCAAAAAGGTTACTCTATAGAAGTATGCGGTACAGAGAGTAAAGTCCCGCACACCTCCACTGAAATGGGAGGATCCTCCGACCAGACGGTTGTTGTGTCTGGTGGGCAACAGTCCGATAGTTGATATTCGGACTGTTGTATATGTTCAAATTGCACGGAGAACTTTGCTTGCGCGATGCAGTATTTCGTTGGTAGTTCGTCGCTGACAGAATATCCTTGCGGTTCTTTTTGTTGCCATACAAGTTTCGGTTCTTAGTTTTTCATGTGGCGGCATTGATGCCGCTACAACTCAATTTGGTTACGATCACAACAAGTTCAACAAGATTTTCATGTTTTTTTTACAATCTATCTAAAAATATATGAAAATATAATACTAACAGTGACAATCTTAGAAGTCGGATTTGACAGCAGGATACAACATTGCTGTAAAAAGTATCAAAGAGACATGAAATAAATCTCTTTCGCATTTAGTGGTAAAGCGATCTTCTATCCCTCTCTACTCAGCTGTCCAATCCGACTTGTTAGGGCGCTTTCAAATGAGACGGTTGGTGCCGGAGTGCTGCAGCGCGGGTATCGTACTGCGCACGGGCGGTTCTGATGTTTCATACAGAATGCCTCGACGCAAGATGGTGCGAGAGCAGTGCGACGCACGTCAATGGCAACAATCCTGCCTCAGTCGTTTTTCGCTAGTGCGGTGAACGCAGTGTTCCTTGGTAACGTTAATAAGGACGTTTTTGTGCATACCTACCTAATTATGAACGATTTAGGTACAGAAGATTTTATAAATAAAATAGCGTTGCTTCCCGCTGTTTGAAATTTTAAATGTGACAAGTATTCAAATCGCTAGGAGAAAAAAACCGGCCAAGTGCGAGTCGGACTCTTACACGCAAGGTTCCGTACCTTAAACCGAAAAAAAACACGTTCCTTTTATGGGAGCCTCCTTTAATTTTTAAGTTAATTTAACTTTTAGGGTTTTTTTTTCTTTTTCGTCCAATAAGTTCCCACTTTGCACAATGGCCGTTGTATGAAATTGCCGACGGCAAATGCTTCATCGCCCATAAAAATAAAAGGTAATGGTGGCCCATTTACCATACCCATACAGGATGTATTGGTGCACATCGCTAAAATTCGGTCGGACTGCAGCCGCGTACCCCTTCAAATAAGACGATTCGCGTCGTACTGCTGTCGTCCCGCAACACTACGCCTCACACTCGGCAACAACAATGCGGCGGCAGTCCGACATCATCTGCCTAGCCTTTTCCCAATTATATTGGGGTCGGCTTCCAGTCAAACCGGATTCAGCTGAATACCAGTATTTTACATTGAGCGGCTGCCTACCAGACCTCCACAACCCATTAACTGGGTAACACGGTACTCATTGGCAAGACTGGTGTCAGATTATCTGGCTTCTGACTATCCGTAACAACTGCCAAAGATCTACAAATGACAGCCGGAACCAACGGCTTAACGTGCGCACCGAGGCACGGAGGAGTCTCGATATGTTAAGATGGTCACCCATCCACAGACCAACCTCGGCAAGCGTTGCTTAACCTTAAAGATCGACCCGTGCGGCTGTTTTCATTTAGCCACGAGCTCCGGCAGTCCGACATCAACTATTTAAATTGAAAGCACTTAAGACTGTCACGAATAAAATAAGATCATTACACTAAAGTCTTACACATGATGCGAGGCGGAGTCCTTCTTGAGCTGTATCTTGCGGCAGTGCACCGACCAGAGGCGATGCTTCTTCTTCTTCTTGCGCGGAGGCGTCAGCTCGGCTTCCACGCGGCACTCTTCTTGACCCGTGTTGATCCAATACGTGTATACCTGGAGAGGAGATAGGGTATTAAACGTAAAGGCAGTATTCATAATATGCAATGAGGTTCAGATAAGATATTTATTTGCTTAAACATGTCATACATACAAGAAAAGAAAACAGACAAACAAACAACAACACACACACAGAAGAATGAAAGAAAGAAAGAAAGAAAAATGTTTATTTGGGACTCGCACAAGACTAACAAACCAGTAAAATAAAATTAAAAACTAAACAGTATAATAAAATAATTATCTGTGCGAGGCCAAAATGGTCCCTATCTCAGCTTATGCTGCGATATCTAAAAAATAAATAACGCAGCGCTAGTGTTCTGCACATATTTTAAAACTTTTGAACGCCATTGTCACATACGTGAAGAGCAAGCGCGTGGCCTGTACGCCAAACGTCACAAATATGTGACAAAAAGTACGGCGAATGTTTGGCTTGGCGTCGGGGGCACGCCGATGCGTATGCGTTCTGGCGTTCAATAGGTTAAAATCATCATTACTTACACCAGCAAGTATTATAGTATAGACGCCACCACATCAAACGTCAACAAGTCTGTCATTATTTTAAAATAGGTTCTCAACTTATCGCTGAAATAAGGTTTAAGGTTGATTGGGAAAATTTGACAATTCGGGTTGCTTGATGAGAGCGTCTGTAAAATTTTGAAGACATCAGTGACATCCACCATCGCACTCTAAGCAAGCGAGAATTATTATGGCCCTCTCTTCCTCACAGAGAGGAGGCCTGTGTCCCAACGGAAATATTTATGCGAAACTATTAAACACCCCGGAACCTGTTTTAAAAATATACAGTCTATTTAGGAGCTATAATAATACTAATTCGGGCCATCTCACCCAAATCATGAAACTCTATACAAAATACTTGGCGAGAAACCGTACGAAATTGATCGCTACCATTCTGGGTATCGAATACTGCGTAGGTCTGAACGGGCCTTCATAATGATGAAGTGATTAAAATGAAGTGTTACCTGTTGGCAAGTCTTGGAGAGCATGACCTGAGCGATGGCGCAGTAGTTGGAGGGAAACACCTTGTGCAGAGCTCTAAACAGCGACTGGTCAGAACCCGTCCACTCCGAGTCTATGTCGCCCACCGTCAAACCTGATACGGTAAGGAAAATAAAATATTATTTATTCGAAACTGAGAAAATAAAATTGTCATCTATTATTATTATTATTTTTTAACTGGTTTTCTCAGGGGTTTTGAAGGCGAAAACAACTCCTTTTAAAACTCGAGACACGTAGACGAATATGACAAAACAGGAAACCAGGGTTATTTTTACTGTCATCACTAGTGAACGGATAATCGGGCGCTAATATACCTAAACTTCACTTTATTCCCACGAAAATATAATACGGACATGCTTTTCAGAATCCCAGATCCCGAAATCGTTCGAGTTCCTGAGATTACTAAAAATGTCCGCATACAAAATATAGTTAGAATTCGTTGTGAACTCTCATTGTATTTTTTTAAATTTAAACAGCCGATCCTAATGGAACTTTTAATTTACAATGAAAGTTTTTTATGATTTTCCATTTGTTTTGAATAAAATAAAGATACTAAATCAAAATAACCACTGCTGTAATTTCATTAAGTTTATTATAGTTGTTTTTACAAAATTGTTCAATCCCGGGAACCCGAGATTTATTCAGAAAGGAATGTCCATATTATCTTTCACGGAAAGAAGTTTAAGTATATAAGCGGCCGATTATCCGATCACTGGTTATCAGGCTTGATCATTGTGTCCATGTATGATGAATGGCAACATAGGTATGTCGTCTGTCAATCCACAGAGTCTAGAATATGGCGCTCGACAGTAGCGGATACGGTTGCCACCTGTTTTTGCGAGAAAAATAATATTTTTATCAAATCATTGCAAATAATTTAGTAGTTTTTGTAAATTCAGAAAAAAAATGGTAACACCTTCTTATATTTTTTTTTTGTTTCTTTTTGGGAGGCATGCGAGAACCATAGTCAGCATTACCTTTAATGTTTTTATTTTTACCGCACAAAATGAACAAACGTAGAATTTTAATCAGTGGTGAAAAAGTCTGTGCATTTGCTTTGCAGGCCTGAATAAGATAAATGTTAGAGCGAGCGAAGCGAGCTCGAAAATTCTAGCCTCGGAACGGTTACATTTTTAACCTCTTATATAGAAAGTAGGGAGTCAAATTGTGGGCTCAGGCAGAAAATTTTGAGAAATACGAGACAGTAGGAAGCTAGAGCGAGCGCAGCGAGGTCGAAAGTTTATGCTCCCAGCTAAACTGTTTTTGGCCTTGTATCTCTTTACATATAAGTACAATTGTTGGTTAGCCAATTATAAATAAATTTTTCTCTTATTAAAAATACTTCTTAAAATTTAAATTAGCGTTAAAAATATATTATTTCTCGTTCTACAATAATTTTCTATAATATACACTACAATTTACTAAAATATAGTATAATACTATATATTACAGCACGGGTGGCACGGAGTTCAGTTCGTTGGTGGCCGAGCAGTGAACACGCTAGCGTATCGCATGCACATGACTGTTTTGTGTACCTATTCAAAATATGTTTAAGAACTCACCTAGCGCATTGTAGGCCGGTTCAGCGGACCCCTCGCCGTTCTGCTTGAGCTGACCGTTGGTGCTCCAGTTGCTGTTGCTGGAGTTACTGTTGCTGCCTACGACACAAACTGTACAAAACATTAAAAAAAAGAAAAACAAAATGATTTATTTTGCTGGAATATGGGTGAATGAATACATTACATTACAAACAAAAAAGTACTTAACGCCATATACTCCCTCAAAAGGTGTGCAAACATGTATTACATGCAAATATCAAAACATCATGATCTGTTTGAGGCGCGCGTGGAACACAACGCGCCTGGTCCTGCTCGGACGGCGAGCCAGCCATCGCTCTATGACCTCCGGGCGGCACATACGGACTGCTCGCCCCGAGGCCCGGACAGTACCCTGCGGCAGTTGAGGCGTGAGGATGGCATCTCCCTCACACCGTCCCACCATCGCTTGCATTACTGCTTCACAGACGAAGATGAGTGCTTCCCATGCTCTCTCGTACCTCGTACCCTTGGCGCCATGATTGGACCAGGGCACCCATGCATCGCCCGCCGCCTTCTGGCGCATGCCTTCCTGTGTTGTGGACATCAATATGTTGTTTACCTTTCTGGAAGCGGTTGCTGTCGTTGCTGTCCTCGGAGGAGGCGTCGTTGGGCGAGTCGATGGCGTGCGTCTTGCCCTTGTCCTCTTCGCCCGCCGCCTTCTCGCGCGCTAGCTTCTCACGCATGCCTTCCTGTAGTGTGCACATCATTCAGTTATTTAAGCACATCAGCGCAATATTCTGGGTTAAAAAACAATAGACAGAGTGCGGAATATCACGCTGGGCACCAAAACAGGAATAATAGAAGTAGGGAAAAAGGCACAAATGGGATTCGGCGGTTCATAATCTCCGCAAGCATGATGACTGCTGGTCAAAAGCTCCACGCTATGGGTGCCAGAGGATGGAAGGCATCGCCGATATCCAGAAAGCGCTGGCGGAATGAGCTGGGCGCGCACTACGAAGGCTGGTACGAGGTGACGCAAGAAAGAGGGTCTGGATAGGAACGGGGGAGGCCTTTGCCCAGCAACGGAACACCAAGAGCTATACTAAAAACCAAATGATATGCTTAAAGAACTTCAGTGGACTTACCAAAAGCATGTAGCAACTGGAGCCGCAGGGCTCAGAGAAAGATTTGAGGTCAGGCCCCTTTCTCTTAGTCAGATTGGGCCCCGGGTGACATGCTTGCAAACCTGTATTGTAATGTTTTGTGTTACAATTACATAGTTTAATAAGCAAACATAAATGAAGAAACATGAGAAACTGCTATGTAGATTATTTTTTTAAATGTTAATTGCATCACTATTTAACAACAGTAAAGTTTATTTTATCAAATATTGTTTTTTAGTTAGTTTTCTGGTCAAACAAAACATTTTATATTGGAATCAAATAGGGAAATTAAAATTGGAGTAGTTATAAATGATTGTGAACTGAAGTTGAAAAGCGATTCTAAACTGGTTTAAAAAAAATCTAAACTGAATTGATGATTGATAATGTCGCCAGCTCTTATTTCAAGCAAATTAGTAGTTTTATTTTCACAAAATGAGTTGTGATTTTTAGAAAAAAAGAAAGTATTTAGTGCTTTCTTTTGCCTATTTAGTGAATTTAATAATAGTGACTGGAAAATAGTGTATATCTTATAGATAAATGGCTAAAATAATATGATTGATACATGAGTGAATAAAAGCATAAATATTATAGGACATTGCTATAATATAAATATTGATTAAATAATATGATACAATTTGATATTATATTGAAATGATATGTGATATAAATCGTACATAGGATTATTATGTGATTGAAAAATAGTCGTGAGGAAATACTTGATAGTAATAATGGTGCAAAATAATGTTTTGGGATTATAATACTAGAGATGCATTATTCAAAATCTAGAGCAATTATATGCTACGGGATGGCGCAAACGTTTTCATCGATATATGTTTTTTAAATAGCTTTTGATAATAAGTGCGCATATGTACCACGTACAAAACTGGCGTATTTGTAAAAACCGGCCAGTGCGGGTCGGACTCGCGCACGAAGGGCTCTGGCAAAATCGCGTTTGTTGTATGAGAGCCCCCTTAAATATTTATTTTATATATTTTTTTTCTGTTTTTTAGTATTTGTTGTTATAGCGGCAACAGAAATACATCATCTGTGAAAATGTCAACTGTCTAACTATCATGGTTCATGAGATACAGACTGGTGACAGACGGACAGCGTAGTCTTAGTAATAGGGTCCTGTTTTACCCTTCGGGTACGGAACCTTAGAAAAACGAACGAACTATATGATTCGTTTACATATTAATTAGCAGATTCTGAATTCAAATTCTCAACAGAAACAGTATTTAAAGTAATCTCGAGTAAGGTTTTTCCTTTTAAATGAGGCTGAATTTTTATGGCGTCATCATGTTATCGCAAGGCCGCGAATTCGATACTGACACACCGTTGATAGATCTATATTTTAGGGGAATAATGAAACACAAAATCGATAATTTCATAAGACATTCAAAACACATTACATATTAAAAGTAAACAAACCTAATCGAAGCTTGGATTAGGACATAAAATATTTTTACCCCGGTAATATATTTACGAGGGATATTTTTCCCCTTTAAGAGAGGGAACTTCAAAATAAAAGACAAACGTTACCATAACTCGATATTGATTTCACAATTATTAAGAAAGATACATCTCTAGCTTGAGTACTTGATAATAGACAATATATTTTTTCATAGTGTTGGAATAGAGTACAATAGCATAAATAATAATAATAATATCGATGGGATGGTTGGCTGTACGGCCTTACCTGCCGTTTGACCTCCTGCGCGCAAACAGAACAACAAATATGTCAGCCCTAGGAATACACAGCTTAGCTCATACTTATACTACTTACACTAGATATTTAGAGCTACATACTGTAGGTAAGTATATAAAAGTATAACTTATACAAAGTGGACAGGACAATATGATCATAAATGAAACTTCATATAAGTCATGATATTCCCAACCTGCACACAAAAAATCAAATGAATATATCCAGTAGTTTAGCCACAGGAGATTATTTTTCATTTTAAGTATTTTCTACATGCTGTATTGTTAACAGGAGAGCACGCGACAGGTTAACGACACACGTTGCCAGATCGCTACTTCAAAAACCTACGCCTTTTCATTAAAATTTATTTTCTGATACAAAACAATGCAAATTATACTTTATGCCAGAGCCCTAAGAGTCATAAAGCGTGTCATGACAACTAGATAAAAAAATGCATGCGGAAGTTATTACTTCCCGTTACGCACTCATGTCAATCGCAAAATATGTATGTGCGAAAGGGATAGATAAGTTTGCTTTTTCTACTTTGCTTACTTGTCGAAACCTGCAATTACTCGTGTCTAGGTTACGCGGTCAGTGTGTCACCGGTATGTCTTCCTTCCTGTGACGCGTTTTGTTCCGCTCTGGGATTTCGAATGCGCCCGCGCTCGTTTGAAGTCGCCGCGCGAGTGTTATCGTATCGTATCGGGCAGATGTGGTACCAGTTAGACGGAGCACCAGCTCATTCAGTGATGTCTGCAAGAGAGCCTTTGGCTCAAATGTTCGGACAACAGTGGATTGGCCGTTATGGACCAGTGCGGTGGCCAGCGAGGTCACCAGTTCTCACGCCACTGGATTTCTTCTTGTGGGGTCACATAAAGAATGAGGTATACTCAACAGAAGTCAATACTCAACAGGTATACTCAACAGAAGTCAATACCGTTGAGGTATTTAAAAATTAGAATAATAATTTCTTTTAATAAATTGAAAGAAATGGCTGCTAATGGTGACCTATTATCAAGAGTGAGAAATAACATTATACGTCGGTGTAGTTTGTGTATTCAAGAACACGGCGGACATGTTGAAAAAAAAAATATGACTGGCTACATAACTAAGTGAGTGAGTGAATAACTCGCGGGTGAATGATGGCTGACTATTTGGTTAATAATCTGTGATTTGATTTGTGTAATAAAGCATTAATGCTGCGTCGGCGTCGCGCTTTATCATGAATGAAACCGCGCTGCGTTGCCATTCTTACCGAAGGTCAGTGTACCAATTTTATAAATGGTGTTTATTTTTTTGGAAGTTTTAAGCTATTTAGCTTGTTAGAAAAAAACATTTTTTTTATTTCGATGCTCGGATATATTTGATAGTTTACAAATGTTTCTATAAACCAGTATTGCCAGTGTTTTCATTTAAAGTCATATTGTCATCTCCACATTGTATATAGTTTGGGAATTGAGTGAAAAAAAAAATACAAAAGAGAGGGGTTTTTCATTGTTGTTTACTTTTGTATAGTCAGAAACTTAGCCTAATGCTATCCTTTGCTCATCATTATAACTGATTAAACTGGCTTTTTCGCATAATAAATATTCAGAATCTTACCAGATACTGATAGAATTAAGAAATTATGTTCCTCATTTAACTATAAATACTAACTCATACTTACACAATTTTATAAACTTGTTTTTTCCCGGCTTTGATAAATATTCAGAATCTTACCAGATAGTACAAGATTGGAGAAATTAAGTTTCTCAAAAGTATACCTTTGTCTCGTTCTATCCTAACACAAAGCGACCATCGCGCGAATCCGCGATCGTCGCGTTCATTTGTACGGAAAACTCAATCGCATCGTTCCAATTTTACCGAACAAATTATCGCGACGATTGCGTTTTCGCGGAATAATCGCCTTACAGTTTTACCTCCAAGAAAATCTGCTAACCCTACCTACCTACTGTCTCAAGAATAACGTAGGAAAGCCACTCACGGTGCAGGAAGCAGTCGTACTTGAAGCAGCGGCGACAGAAGAGCGTGTGGAAGGAGTGCATGGTCTGCTCGCGCGACACCGACTCGGCCAGCGGCCCGTCGATGTTGGGCGTGCACTCCGGCGGCAGAGCGTTCGGGTCGCTGCGGGACGTCAGCTCGATGTACCTGCCGACGGACACACCCATAGCGACTGGTTAAATACTCGAATACAATAAAATACTCTTGCCACCGCAAGGCCAACATAGCAGTTTAAACTCTGATGGTCCCGCGGTAGCAAGCGCGACTGCTGAGCGTGCGATTTTGGGTTCTATTCCCAGGTCGTCGCCTGGAGTTTGGCAGTCGCTCCTACACCAGATCTCTCTCCGGTCACGTCGGGTTGCCGTCACATCAGACTATGCGAGTGATGGAAGAGGGAGTGCATCTTTGTTTGTTCATACTTTTGCAGTATAATATCTCCCGCGATGATAGTTCGTCTCTATTGAGCTTGGCCGCCATGGTCAAAATCGGTGAGGAGACTATGTTGCCATAGACCTCAAATCCCAGTAAACGATTTCTGTTTCTGATCTTGTTGCTCTTTTTAATATTGAACAGCTTTTATTTGACTTTACGTACATACGTACATTACGACATAATATGAAGACGTCACACAGAATATAGACCAGCTTCAACATGAGCTCTCCAATTATAACATAGCAAAAGGTATGATACCCCAAAAAAAATTAAATGCCTTACTTCTCTCTCAGCTCCTGTGCAGTACCCTTATCAGGGAACTGAATGCTGATAGCTTGAAATATGGTGAATATAGGGAACTGCTTATCATTCATCGCTTTCTTGTCACCATCCTTGCTTACTTCTTTATCCTTCTCTTTCTCCTTGCTTGAGTCTTTCTGAAAAACAGAAGAATTTCGTATACATCTTGAAGAAATGTGTATTGGTGAGCAAAACCCTGCCTGCCGAAACCATTCTGCCTCCATCTTTGTACTGTCAACCACACATCACTAGTAAAACAAAGTTGAACAAAGAAAGCATCTTAACTGCTATGATATACAGTTGTCTTCAATGTCAAATTGTTACTAAGCACATGTGGTTGACTGTACCAGCAAAAGAAAAAGCAAAAGCTCACCTCTACTTCTTTATCCTCCTTCCGAGTTTCCGGATCCTTGAACTCCTCAGCTATTTCATTGGTCTGGAAGGTCATCACTGGTACCTGTTTAGTATACATGTATCAATAAAACAACCCATCTTACTTCTCCGTTCATCTCTCGCTTGACGCTCCTTTCCTCCTTGCTTCTTGCCTCTATACTTCTTGTCATAAGACCTCCTCCGTGTGCCTAGTTAAGTATTACATGCATTTAAAAAGTTTCTAGTGTTACTTACTCCTTTTTCTTTATCCTCTTTGGAGTTTCGGGCCTCTCTGCGGTCTTCAGTCTTGTCTTTGGTCGTCAGAGCCTGGTCATTTTTACATGTAAGTATCAGTAAATTACTCCCTGCTTATATTCAAGTTTTATTTATTTTATTTATTATTTAATACTAACCACATATGAAATTTAAAATGTACAACGAGAGTATGGAATAAACAGGTATCACTAAATATTATAAAACAAAGCCGGCGCGTCTGTCTGTCGTTCGCGATAAACTCAAAAACTACTGCACCGATTTTCATGCGGTTTTCACCAATGGATGGGGTTATTCATGAGGAAGGTTTAGGTGTATAATTCGTCCCGAACTGCTTACGGGGACGGGAAAAACGGGATATGCGCGTCCGAAGTCGCCGGCATAAGCTAGTTTCTATGATATGGTGGAAAGTGGTACTTACTCCTTTCTCCTTATCCTCTTTGGAGTTTCGAGCTTCCCTGTCCTTACGCTCCAATATTCCTTTTTCTTTTGCCAGTGCCTGGAATGCCATCAATTTATTCAATGCTGTCTCATTTTTGCAATTTAAATATACTTTGGGAGTTTTAACAAGCAGAAAGGCAAGAGTCGAGCAAGAGGTCAGCAGTCTTTTTTAAGTAAGTTTTTTATTTTGCAAAAAAATGTGGTAAAAAGATATTACGTAAATTTTGGTGGAACACATTCTGCCATACTACATAATATAATATCATGCAAATATTTATAGGTACATACATTGTAGCTTTACGGCCGGTCTCAATAACGTATCTATCTTAAATCAACTGTTAAATTAACTACCAACAGGAGCTGAAACGTCATGTTACAAAGGCAAAAATGACGTTTCATCTACTGTTTGTAGCTAATTTGACAGTTGGTTACAGGTAGATATGTTGTTGAAACGGGCCGTTATACATCACTAAACAAAGTTCGTAAACAAGGCAGATTCGAGCTAGAACTGGATCTGATCAGTTCACATCGAGAAGCGATACGACGATGCCCCGAGCGGCCAGTTGTTTCGCATTGCGCGACGCTATGGGCGTATTTGAATTTCGCGAAGTTAAGCGCGGGCTTAAAAGACTCTTGCACGCCGCGATTGCGAGCGAGTTATCGCTGCTTCTCGCTCGTAATCGTATTATCTCACTGGAGTTTGTGTAGTTAATAAAGTTCTGTATTGTATGGCTATCTTAAAAAGCGCATCTCGTTGTAAGCCGACTAAAGGCCTGTTCAGAGCTACGCGGTGTTCGCTACCCAGAGCGGTAGCGAAGCCCGACGAGCGAAGAGGCTTTGGGTAGCAAAAGTCCCTTGCGAAACTATTTTCGCTCGCCCTTCAAGTCACTAGATTTGGGGGGTGAGTGGAGGGATGTAGATCTGCCGCATTCTCCGCGCCGACGCTATGAACCAGTCTCGCAAAGCAAGCGAAAAGATACGGTCTAGCTGACGATATGGCGATACTGGTTCGTTATCACTGTTGCTCTGGCTAGCAAATACCACATAGGTCCAAATTGGCCTTAGCTCGATCTCTTTAGAATTACTCACTTCTTTCTCCTTTTCCTCCTTGGAGTTTTTTGCCTCCCTCTCGCGACGCTCCTCGGCGACCTCCTCCTTGGTCTGGAAGGCCATCAGCGCGTGCACCAGGTCCACAAACAGCTGGTCGTCTATGAAGCCCCCTTCTTTGTCTCCTAAGTTACAAGGTTTAGATTGTATTTATTATCTAAGGCTGTGGTGAGACAATGGAAAAGTTTTGTGATTGTAACTATGTTTTTATTCCTGACTCAAAAAAGAAAGGAAGTTATATCAATGCAACCCATAGTAAGAACAAGAATTACAAGATATTGTAATTCTTGTTATTAATTTGTAACTACACAGGAATCCTAAAAGCTTCCTGCAGGACAGGCCTAGCCTAGTGCAGGAAGTCTTTGAAAATTCTTTTAGGATTAATTTTTAAAGAAACTAAACGCTCTTGTATAACACACAATTTGTAAGCTATATTTTCTTTTTAATAAATTTATTTTTATTCTTGTATGTAATATTGTCAGAATTGCACAGTTTTTGTATATGTTAGTTAATAAGTTATGTTTATTTGTAATGAGTAGACTCTAAAACTCAAAAGATATAGAGAAGAAGAGATAGATATTTAAAAAGTTCTTTCACAAGTAGGTAGCTTTATTATCAGAATTATATAGGCTATATTCTATTTTCATAAAGCGGACGACGTCGCGTGCGAAGTTTAGTTTTTTTCAAACAAGACAAGTAGTTTTAAGTGAGTAGCGAATTTTTTCAGCAGAAACAAGTATTAAGTAATTATGATGTCTCAATTTTGAAGATTTGTATTAAGGTTATCTTTTCAAATGGTTTTTCATTTTAAAAGTGTCTTATAAAGCCTAATGTGCTTATAAAAGTAGTGAATATTCTCTATAAAGCACGACAAGCGTGACTGTGGAAGTGCGAAGGCCTATGAAGTGTACATAATAGTGTGATGTTCTCAAGATTTTAAATGAACATTACTAGACTAAATTAAAGAAAATTTATGATATTTCAAGAACCAGAGACATGGTTGTACCGCTAGGGGAGCGAAAAATGCATAGGTTCTATGTTCTAACATAGAACCTATGCATTTTTTTTTTTTCACTAGAAATGTATTATCATCATAGAATTTAAATATTTTGATACTGTTAGAGTGACAAGTCTTTGGTTCATGAGGTCTTATAATATATTTTTTAAATCTCTATGTACAAGCTAAGATGTGTGCACCACACACCAATGTGTATTAAATTCATGTGGAAGTCTGTGGACAGAGCCATGGACGCTGAACATGTGGGAATACTGCCAAACTAACATATTACTGTCTTTTTATTGTTTTCATTGGCACAAATCTGTGCTATTGGATTCATATTGCTTGATTAAAACCAAGTAGAAAAAACTTAGATTTAGATTAGATTGGGTTTTAGATTTTAGCACAAGTATTTTCTTTAAAATCAGCCAGTTGGTAACATTGCTTTAGCTCCTTCTTAAAAGTCCTGATGGGCAGAAGAGTGTATTGTATTGTTTTCTATCAAAGACGCTGTGTTTCGCAATGTTTAACAAAACATAGAACATAATCTATTACAGAAGTAATTAATAGAATCATGCAACAAAGAACGGCACAGTCCACAAACATAAGATAATGATGTTAAGCAGATGTACCATGCACTTTCCCGTCGTAGTTCTTTATGAGCTCCTCGATGAATGTACCGTCCTGATCCAGGACCTCATCCCCCATATACGGGATGTTGTGGAGAACAGTCTCATCTTCCACCATGAAGTTCTTCTGCGTTGGTGCCCAGGTGTACATGGTTGGGATGGGGTTCACGGAGTTTATTATTCGGATTGGGACTTGCTGTGTTGTTACTACTCCTGAGGCTGTGGAGAAATTATTAGAAAGTTAGTTTGATAAGAAAGTTTAAAATGATTTTGGTGGTTTTTTAAACTTTGTGATTTTAGTACAACATCAGACACCATTCTATTCATTCTGCCTCCCTCCTGTTGTTGCTTGGAATCAGTAAAAAATGACTTATTCTTCCATAATCCTCTTACCAGATTATTCCTTTTCATCTGTCACAGTGGCCTGTTGGTCGAGTGGTTAGTGACCCTGACTGCTAAACCGGAGGTTGTGGGTTCGATTCCCACTCAGGACAAATCTTTGTGTGATGAGCATGATCATTTGTTCTGTGTCTGGGTGTAATTTGTCTATAATATGTATGTATTTAGAAATATATAAGTATGTTTATCAGTTGTCTGGTTGCCATAGCACAGGCTCTGCCTAGTTTGGGATCAGATGACCGTGTGTGAGGTGTCCCAAGATATTATTATATTATTCTTACATCTTCAATGCATTAAAAAAATCAAAAATAGTTACCATCAGTGTAAGTCACCTCAGCTCTTTTCATAAGGCTTTCATGATTAGGGACAGGAGCAGCTGGTGGCCAGAACGGTTTCCTGGGACGGTCATTACTCTCGGAGTCATGAGCCTCCACCGACTCCGACATTATCCTCAGGTTGCGCGCCCATGCTACCTTTACCTCGTCTACGCGTTTGAAACGCTGCAATAGATTAATTAAACACAAAAAAATAAGTCAATTATTTACAATTTAGTAAGAGATAATTAGAAAGGTTGACTGAAAGTGTATATCCACCTATGAGTCAGTCAAATGTTTTCTCTTCTAATTTAAATAGTCACAGTCACAAACAAAGCCAAATAAAGGCTAAATATCGTCCGAAACATCACAAGGCGAGATCAGAAGGCGTAGTACTCCCTTTGTTTAAACGTACCTTGACTTGGCGTAGCCTCATGTATTCCGACTTCACACGTTTCTTCCATTCTGCCGACACTTTAGATTTACTCATTAGCAACAATTATTCTACAAGAATTTGTTGAATTTCCGCAAAACAATACTAAACTAGCTAACAATCCCACCAAACAAAACGAGATAGCAAGGCGCGCCGGTTGACTGACATGACACTTTGATTGTTTGACAGTGTTGACAGTTTCAGATCAGTAGATTTTTTTTATTTACCCCGACGGCAAGGCTATAGTTTTTTGTTCAAATTGCTTATTGTTTTAATTTCTTGTGTTTTGCATTAGAATGCGAATGTCACACATGCTAATGGTTTTAAGAGTATCTGGTAACAAAAATATCGTTTTGGCTTTCTCGGCAAGTTTCGAGTGCAGTAGTTAATACTACAATAAAATTCTCAGCTCCGAGATCGCGCCTGTTTCAATTATCCACGTGTTTTCCAGGTGCGTGGACACTTGAGACACAAAACTACACCAATTTACATTACAATATACACGAGGAATCAATTTACGAATTATTAAAACAGCCGCTAAACTTCAATCGACAAAATCCCGCCAAAAAACCTCAGACCAGACAGCGAGAC
Source organism: Mamestra brassicae (assembly GCA_905163435.1). Classification (NCBI taxonomy): domain Eukaryota; kingdom Metazoa; phylum Arthropoda; class Insecta; order Lepidoptera; family Noctuidae; genus Mamestra; species Mamestra brassicae. Next base: position 932,689 of record LR991004.1, read on the forward strand.
AAACTCATGGATAAACTATAGGCAAAAGAGAACGAGCACAGACAAGATATATAAGTTGATGGACGAAATTTCACCTACAAAAGGGCCGTCACAAATAAGAATACCACCAAGAATAGAATACCAGACCCTCCGTACACAAAAACGCAGTCAGACAAGGTTAAGCATAATAAATCCGATTTATAACAATAGAACCCAAAAAAATCGACTAAGAAAGCGAGGGGCCAGAGTACATTATAATCTATAATTCTATATTGTTTGTGAAATTGTTTATGGGTTTATAGTGGCGAATGTGTGCGCTGCCATTTTCTATTGAAATAGATTATTGAGAAAAAGGCTATTTTGTGAAAAGGTGAGCATGTAACAGAGGTATTCCGTTGTTATTCTTCTATTATTTTACTCGCTTTAAATGTAACGCATGCTTTAGTGCCACATTTTCTACTCCGTCTTCGGGTTACGTAATTTGTTGTTTCTCGTCATAAAATTATTTATCTTCGAAACATGAAAATTGTAATCGATGCGCGAGGGTGTCTCTCGAGCGAGGTATATGTAGAGCTGCTGTCTACACCAAAAAGTTATTCTGTTTGTAGGTGTGTGCGCACCTACAAACTGCCGCAGGTTATGCGAGGGGACTCTGATAAGTATGTCCTCGTATCGCGGCGCGGGAGGCGCGGGCGGCGCGTGGGACGGCGGGCCGCCGGGTGCTGAGGCTGACTACCCGGGCGCACCCAGCTACGCGCCCGCCGCCCCGCCGCGAGCCATGCCCACCACGGACCCCTGGACCGGCGTCAGCTACAGCCAGTACGGCGCGCCGCCTTACGACTACCAGGCGTACGCGCCCGGCTTCACCTACGCTTATGACTCTAGCTACTACCAGCGCCCCGACGGAACCTACTATGGGAAGTACCCCGAATCTGGGACCTGCCCCCAACAGGCACCAGCCGATTATGAGTACCCGACCTCAAAACGTGAAAGAACGCGTTCGCCTCCTGACTCCCACAGATATGAGCGCCGAAGGTCTTATAGAACCAAGTCTAGAAGTGCTTCTCCCTATGATAGACGGGAGAGAGGCTACTCGAAAAAAAGAGACAGTAGCTATGAAGAAGGTCGCCGTCGTAGATCAAGGAGCAAATCTACAAAACGCAAGAAGTATTTTTCCAGTGATCGGTCAAGCTCCCGATCACATTCTTATTCTCCTCCGAGGAGAGAGAAAAAAAGAAAATCAGTTTCTTCAAATTCTTCTGTCTCCAATAGATCTTATAAGAAAAAGTCTAGTAAGACTCGTGCTCGTGACCAATCTGTGCCACCAAGAGATAGAAGTTCTTCGGGCTCTCGTGATGAATATATAGTTCAAAGATTGGGAAGTGTTGATAGGCTAAGCAAATCTTCGCAGGAAGGAGAAAAGAAAATCAAGGATGCTAAATCTCATTCCAAAAAAGACAAGAAAGCAAGAAAGGTTACCACACCAACAAGAAAATTGAAAAAAAAATCTAAAGCTTCACAGAAAAAAACGAAAAAGTCACCTCTTCCACAACCATCAAAAGTGCATAAAAAACATAAGGAAAAGTCTGACACACCTGACAAAAAGGGGAGAGAAAGTTCGCTGACCCCACCCAAGATGTACAGGAGAATGTTATCAAGTTCGAAATCTCGTTCTAGATCAGCGTCACCCTCGCTATCGCTCTCGCTCTCGCCCTCGCCTCGCCACTCGAAGCGCAGACGATCGCTGTCCAGGAGCCCGCACCCTTCGCGCTCGCGCTCGTCAAGTAGGTCACGGTTGTCGACTCCTGTGCGGCGATCGCGATCCAAATCTAAACGGAAGGCAAAGCGAAAGTCGCGATCAAAAAGCCGTACGAAACGACGCTCAGCAAGCAAAACTAAATCTACGTCGCAACGTCGATCTAAGTCGAGAGGAAAAGGAAGTGGCTCTAAGTCCCGTTCTAGATCTAAAAGTTCTCGGTCGCGCAGTCGCACAGGGTCACATACCGATGACGAGCGCCGCGGACAGTTCACAGTGGCAGACAGAAAACGTTTCTGGAAATTGCACAGAAACAGGCAAGAAGAAAAGGATAAAGAAAAAGAATCTAAAACACCACCCAAAGAACTGAAACCTCCGCCAGGCGCAGTTGAGTCAACATCAGTTGATGACATTGAATATGGTGTCCCTCCTGAAGTGGAAGGCCCCAATTTTGCAGAATTATTGATACCTGATCAAGCTATGCAAGCTTCTACCTCCAAATCAAGGTCTGGTCCAGTACCCATTAAGAATGACGGAAGTTTCATGGAAATGTTCAAGAAGATGCATGAGGTGACTAAGCCAGAGGCCAAGGTTGAACCAGAAAAGAAACCAGAAATAAAAAAGCCAGCATTGCCTTTTATTGGAAAGAGACGTGGTGGCAGGGTTCTGAAGACTGGATTAGTGAAAAAGGCTAAAGCCATAGATGAACAAACTGCAGACAATGCGCCCAAGGATGCATGGTCACTTTACATGCAGGAAGTGAAGAAATATAGAGAGACCTCTTGCGAGGAGGAGCGGAAAACAAGACCTCTTGTGAAATAATAATGTACTAACTAAATAATAGTAGAGTTAAGATTTTTATTGTGACCTCTGCAATGTATTTACATATATTACAATTTTTATTTTCTACTATTAACTGTGTTTATTGTACTAGTATGTCTAGATGCCAGACTTATTTTATTGTTATGATAAAGATTCCAAATAAAGAATTATGTCAATGACTAGGTTGTTTCGTTGCAGCATCATGCCCGAGATGATCAAATCGCCCGCCGACATCAAAACTGCACCTTTCGACCCGCGGTTCCCTAACACGAACCAGACAAGGTAACATAAGCTTGATTACTTGTGACGCGTGTATTCTCAAAGGCAAACCAGGTGATGACCAATTGACAGCTTTAAGACGTAAGTAATAGAGTACATAATCTTTTATCGGAAGAAGAATGCCATGGAGATTGGCTTCGCGACAATGACCAACGATATTGTAAGTACAGACATTACAAAACAATTTATGTTAAATATAAATATGAACAAAATAATTGGATTCATGAAGGCAGCTTCCTGAAGATTATTGATTGCCATTGTAGTTCATCATCTAATTTTGTGCAGTTCACGTAAAATTCCTCATTACGACATTGCTTGGCTATAGTTAATCTGATACCAAGATAGATAAATGCTATCAGCACTTGAAGTTCGTCTAAGCACCTATCAATATAGAAAAGCGGCCAAGTGCGTTTCGGGCCACGCAGTGTAGGGTTCCGTAGTTACCCGTCCCGTAAGCCATGACAAAAAATAGCAAATTTTATTATTACATTACAAAGTTAAAAATACACTTAAGTAGTTTTAAGTCATTTTCTGAGGGGTTACTACGAAATGTTGACCTAATCAGTTACATTTTATAAGTTTGTCGACTATTACTCGTTAACTTGTAAAGCCTACTTAGCTGTTTTCCTTTAAATTTTTTTATATATTCTATTATCATATTTCTTTTCACGTCTAAAAAAAGAACCGTTTAGCTTGACTCTAACAAAAATTAGCACAAAGCTTAATATTTTGCAAACGGATCCTTGGATGGAAAAATGGTTTTCGCGCACCCTCAATATTTTTAAACGACCTATCCAATGACACCCTACTTTTTTTTCAAGATTTTATTTTATTGACGGCGTGATGAAAATGTATACCCACACCAAATTCTAACTGTCTAGTGCTAAGCGTCTGAGCTAAACCGCGGACAGACATGGCGAAACTAAGGATTCCTTGTTGACTACGGAATCCTAAAAAGTAGAATTCGATGAAAAATAATTACATCAAGAAACTGGTTCCGGGCAGTTAACAATGATTAAATTGATAAAAGCAGTATGATATGTGACTGTAGCTAACACCCATTAAAAATCAGCATTTAATTAATAAAATACACAAAATTACGCCCTTTACCCCCTAGGAAGTAGGCAGAAACTACGCTTTGGTAGAATATCAGAAATACTCTTACTTATATAATAAAAATAATATAACTTGTCGTTTCCCTAGGTACTGTTACTCCAGCTACCTGGACTTCCACCGTTGCCAGAAGGTGCGCGGCGAGAAGTACGAGCCATGCTACTACTTCCAGCGCTGCTTCAAGTCTCTCTGCCCCAACGAGTGGGTAGAGAAGTGGGACTCCCAACGCGGTGAAGGCACCTTCGCGGGAAGGATCTAAAGTATTCCAATGTCGCCACTGACTTGTTAATTTATGCGAGTTTTATTTTTACTTAGGCCGAATTTGTGATTTAGGGAATAAATGTGTTAATTCCATGGTTTTGTTTAATTTGGAAGTCGCCCGAAATATCCGAAATTAGGACACTTGTTATAAGTAGGTCAACCTCAAAGCAGGGGGGGGAGGCTTCAGTTCCCTAGCCACAGCAACGAAAAATAAGTTAAATTGCTTTTGATAACATTTTATTTCAAAAGGGTAACAGTAATTCCATCTTATATCGGTCCTGGGAATGCTCCTTTATCCCTTAGGTCGTCCCAATGACCTATCCAAACGTTAGGGCAGATGGTCTCGAAGTATCGTTTGAATATCTTGCAGTCATCTACGTCGCCCAAGAGTCTTTGGCACTTGTAGAAGTCGCAGTAATTGTCGTAGCATGCTCTGGAAAACGATCAATAAGTAATGTTATCTAAAGCCTCGTTAACGGAGACGCGGGGCGTGGCGTCTCGCGGCGCGTCGGACGTATTTTTTTTTTTTCGTTTGCAGACTGGCAACGCGTGCAGCGGCCCGCATCATCACATGCGCAAACACAAACATGGCAATGAACGATGTTGTTTAAGAAGACGTGACGAGACGTCATTGGGAGCGCCCAAACTCCTCATGTTCGATTGCTGTTAACACTAGGCCACGTTTTTATTCCACCCACCACCCTGCGTCTCCGTAAACGATCACTAAGAGGGGAAGCATGTTTAGGTGTGCACACTGGTGTACCCTTTTGAAGCTGAATGTATGTAACAAGATAGGGCTTATGCCGTATTAAGCTAGTTGTTCCGGATTCCTGTAACTACCTAACTTCTGGGAAAGTAGTGGACTTACTTGGTCTGATTCTGATTTGGATAGCGCGGATCGATGCGCTGTGTCCTAAACTCTTGGTCACACATTTTAGTGGTTCAATAGAACGGGAAACAAAAATAGGTCAATTTATTAAAAGCTATAAAAAATCATCAAAAATTGATAAGCCGACTGACAGACGTGAAACAAAAGATTTGTCATCATAGTTAACTTTATGCGGTTACCATCGAGATATTTGAATAAAACCTTTATGAGGCGTAGTATTTCGGTTTTAGGTTGAGCAGAACGCGCTCACAAATATGGCGACGTGTTGGCATTTGGCATCGTGCCTGCAAATATTTGCAATCAATAACGACAAGGTTTAAAGGTGACATTCTTAATGTTACGACTAGCCAGCCTAGTCACCGTAGCACGCTAATTGAATTATATAATTATGAATAATGTGTTACCTTTCAATGAATGTGTCAAGGCCTTTTTGAATCGAACTTTGTTTTCATTTTCTTTTCAAGTCAACGGTGACCCACTTTTTGTGCTGGCATTCATTAGAACCTCAATGGTGCAGTTGTTAGGGCATTTGGGTCTTTCTAACCTTGCTTTGTTAACTGACATAGGTTTCTGTGTAGGGGGTATAATTAAACCAATGTATAGTTGAGTGAGTGTCTCTGTTTTTTTAGAAGGGGAGGACTATAATATATTCAAAACAAACCTTGTGTATAATAAGAAGACTTTTAATAGCTGCTATTATTTTCTAAAAGTAGGTACAATTAACCAAAGGTAAAGGTACCTATAAAATAATAAAAATGTAGCTCGGATTAAAACCGAATTTACATGGAGGTGTAAATTTAAGTGTAGAAAGATATCAACTATAATTAAAATTAATTAAAATATTTACAATTTAAACAACACCAACAGTATAGCTATAAGGAAAACATGGGGATATGTTAACAATGCTTGTCTTTTGAAGCTATAAATTACATACAATGTGGAACAATACATTGTTTATTATGAATTCAAAATTAACCTTTAACAAACTCTTTCATACTACAGCAACTTATTAAGTACAAGTACAGTTTGAACGTGGCTTCGGAATAGTCTCTAACAGCAGGTCTATTCTGCAATCTTTTTCCTCTCAAATACCCCAAACATTTTTCCTCATAAATAGGACACAAACAAGCCCAAAAGATTCTTTAATCCTTTCCACAAATAATAATATATTATTCCACATATTATTATCGACAATGCTATCATAAGTGAACCATAGGTGGCAGCTAGTGGTGGTCGAGCTCCGAATGTTTACTCGTCATGCTGACTGTCGTAGAGTACTGCTGCTGTCGATGCAGGATGCCCAGGCATTGGAGCAGGCACTGCATGCTGGCAGCTGATGTAGCCTGGAGAAAAAGTTTTTATATTGAATAGGTGTTATTGAGGACGTCGCCGTCGAGGTCGACCGCGGCGAAGATGGTGGCTTACGAGGTTTGCTGGACCCGCAAACGTCGTAAGCCATCACCTTAGCCGCGGTGCCTTTGGATAGAAATCGCACAGCAGTGGGATACAACTTACAATAGCGATTGAAAAATGTGTTATTTTTAACCTTTATTTTGAACGCCATTGTCAAGTATACATGACAAGCAAGCGCGTGCCCTGTACGCCAAACGTCACAAATATATGACAAAAAAGTACGACGAATTTGTGGCTTGGCGTCGGGCACGCCGATGCGTTTATGCTCTGACGTTCAAAAGGTTAAAATTGGAAAACTAGGTTTTCCACTAATCAGCAATTCTTTTCCTGCAGCAGCAATATCCTTCTGCTATTATCAAATGAAAGTAATACAAAAATAAAGAGTAACTTATCATATCATAATAATATATCTATACTAATATAATAAAGCTGAATAGTTTGTTTGTTTGAAATTAGCTAATCTCTGGAGATTAGCGCATTCAAAAATATTTGTTTAAATCCAACTTGTAGTTCCAGAAGTAACAGTCAGATTTAGATTTATATTTAATTATAACCACGTTCATGAGGAAGGCTCTATGGGAACGGGAAAAAACGGCAATGTGAGTTAACCTTTTGAACGCTAGGGCATTAACGCAACGGCGTGCCCCTGACGCCAAGCCGCAAGTACGTCGTACTTTTTGTCACATATTTGTGACGTTTGACATACAGGGCACGCGCTTGCTTGTCATGTATACGTGACAATAGCGTTCAAAAGGTTAAAGGCAAAAGCTAGCTTATCATAATCCCATAAACAGATTGGTACTAGCAGAAAAAGTTGTTCTATAAATAAAATAAATGTTCAAAATAACAAAACAAATCTAAACTCACTTTTAAAAGTAATAAGTCAGGATCTGTGTGTGGGAACGGTGAGTCAGCTGATTCTATGCACCTTGCTAGAGCTGCATCACTGGAAAAAAAAATTAAATTACATTTTATTAGTCACTAATCCAATTAGGAAAACAATATTTGATCAAACTAAGTTTTAAATTATTAGAAGCAACAAAAACTATTAAAAAGTTACCAAGTATTGAGTTATTTTAATAAAGGTCAAATGGGTATTTCAACATTTCATTCATTCTATAGTAGGCTGAAAGAAATTGATACATGTGAAATATGTAGTCCGAAAAGTTTATAATAATAATGAAAAGGAAAACTTTGTGTCTTGGATAATTTGATTGATTGATTCTACTTTGTTTTTTTGTAATGTGTCATGGCTGGCAAATAAATTTTCTTTCTTTCTTCGTCTTTCTAACCTGATACCTGATCTTTATTATTGAGCTATAAAATAATTACCTGAGCTCCGTAGACTGCAGCTGGTTCCTAGCTGATGCCATGGCATCATGCACTGCAAGCTGTTCTCTGGGCTGCAGCGGGGGATTGGCACCCATAGCCTGAAATTGTACAAGAAACAACTTATTAATCAGATGAATCATCAAAGATAAATAAATAAAACCATAACAATATTCAATTGTTGCAATAAATATTTGATAATATGTACTAGTTTTATTTAAAAAAAAGGATTTTGCATTGAGATGACTCAAGCATAGTACTACCCAGTGGCAGGTCCCCTATGCTTTTATAAGACTTAGGTTAATAGTGTCAGGCATACATAATAATTAATATCAACTATGTTCAAAATCTTACATCATATACCTTAGTGTGAATCTCAGCAATAGCCCTCAGGCCATTGACCCACTCCTGCCTGGCCCTGGCATCAGTGGCCCGCAGCTTGAGCATGTCCCCGGAAGCACAGTTGATAGTAAACGTACGAGAGTCTTCATCACTGGGGCATATCACTGCGGCTGCTAAATGTGCCTGAAATTAATTAGTTTATAATTACTCACCCACATTTTTCTGAAGAAGGCCATTGTAGCTTCCGATTTATTTGTTGTTATCATTAGATTTTATTATCTTAGCTGATTAATGACGACACAACGATAACATACTTATGTAGTAGTGTTTTTAAAAATAAACAATCTAAGACTGCAAAATATTAAAACCTTCATAAACTAAGGTTCTGATTGTGCAATTAATTTATGACATAACAAACACTTTACCTCGCCTCTAGCTGGCTGTCCTGGCTGGATAGTGTCTCCAGGTCCATCAAAAAGGTAATACGATAGAACTCCTGTTTCGGGGTCGACAGCAAACCAGCGCTGCTGCCAGCCTTTCACAACGTTTGTATATTTATATAACTGACCAGACAGTGGCCTATGAGCCCCTGATCCTGTTGTTTTAATCATTTTATTATTTACAAGTTAATCAGAGAAATAAACACTTAAGTAAAAAGTTCGATTATTTTATACTACTTTCCTCTATGATTATTTTCTTCTCAGAATTTTGACATCTGCCCTGTTACGTTTAGTTAAGCGAGTTCTGACATGGTTCTGACTTCATGAATGAAAATGTTTGGATTTTTTTTTTACTAGAAATCAAGCATATTTATATATAAATTGATTTGATTAGGAGTAATATTAGGCTTAAAGAGCTTACATGGGTAAGCCCTAGTAAACAAAACGTAACTGAGTTTAGTTAGGTAAAGGTAAGACCGCACTAGGCCGCACTGCGTTGCAGTGGGGCGACGTGACACTATTTGATGAAGTTCGGTATATCACACAGATTACTACTATAATACGATATACCGCACTAGAACTGCAGCTGTGTGAAAGTTATGAAATTTCTGAGAACGAGATGTGACCTTAGTGTTACTGAAGAAATGCTAATGCAATCAAGAAAAAAGCCGAGACTGTGGGTTCATGCCATTCCAAAACCGAGACTATGAAGAAGGAGAATATCATTGTACTTTTGCAATCTCTAGCCAAATACTGTTCTTTCTCGTACTATTCAAGTATTCATATTATAATAATTTATTTATTTATTTATTTATTTAAACTTTATGTACAAAAGTGGTACATGGGCGTAATAATCATTTTTTAAATCAAACAGCTCTGGATAATTACTTGGTAATGAAATTAATTTTTCTTCATTCATTTTACAAAGCAAAATGCACATCCGTACGCACGTTATGACTTGCATGAAATCTGTGGCGTCGCGTTGCTAACTATAAAGCACCTTGCGGCAACGCAATCGCGCGACGCGACATCGTGCGTGTATTTGGTTTAGTTGCCCAACTTCGTTGTGCAGTGTCACGCAGCGCGGTGTCGCTGCCGCGTAGTTTGTTATGCCTATGTCTAAAACGTCTACTTCGAAATAAAAAATAACAGTAAACACAATATTTTGAAGTGTAGTGTCAATGTCGCGTCGCTCCACTGCAGCGCAGTTCTGCTTTTTTTTACTTTTTTGACGGGGACCACTCGCAGTTCAGCACACTAAGGCTGGTTACTGCTTAACCTGTAACCTGTGGTGGTCTCAAAAAAACGTTAGGCTAAGCCGAGGTTCGTACCGCACAGGGGGTGCCCCTAGCGAGCGGTCATTTAGTTTATAAGCTCTAGCTGGGGGCTTATAAACTAAGTTAAATGAACCTCGGCGTAGCGGCGTCATTTCGGGAGGACAGCAAGGGACAGGCTGGGTAATAGGTACAATATTATTTAGGGGTGAGTTTAAAGCTATTAGCTCAGCGACGCAGGCTGGCTGAGTAAGCAAAGGTGGTGGAGGGTTATTGCAGGGACGTCGTGACGGGCTTCGGCGGCGAGGTCGGAAAACGGAACGCGGTCTCTTTTTGTTGCCGTTCCACTCCACCCAGTGTGGTCTTACCTTTATAGTGAAAATGTTGAAGCAATTGGCACCAATAAAGATTTTAAATTCATATCCCTAATTATTTGGATATAAATGTAACAAACTCAGTCAAATTTCGTTTTCGGTGTCCGTCACAGAGTACATTATTATGTGTCCGTTGACTAAACTTGTCCAAGCTTGTTTATTTTGATCTGTCAAACAATGTCAAACCAATTTTATCAAATAAAGTCATTCATCGCCTTTTCTCACGTTTAAAAAACCTTTTAATGTTTCGCTTATAACAATAAAATGGTGTTCAAATTAGTGCGAATCGATACACAAGAGCCTTGTAAAATTCAACTGACGATCGGCAAACATGTTATTGGAAGAGGGAAGTTTCTTCACGTAAGTTTCCATAACCAGGAAAAACCTTATTTCTCTGATGTTAATGAAGACCAATCGATTGAGAGATAGCCTTTAAATAATATTTTTAATAAACTTTGTTACTAACCTGAGTTTTTGATATAGGCAGCGATATAGATATAAAGAAATAGTGTTTGTATGAGTCATCAAATATATTACTTAATATTTTTTTTTTCCGGTATAGAACGATGAAACGGATAAAAGGGTATCGCGAAACCATGCAGAGCTCGTAGTCACACCTGATACTGTCAGCCTTAAATCGGTAAGAAGAAATGATCATACTTATTTTTCAAACCTATCTTATTTTTTTTAAATACATTTATTTGCAAACCAAAGAAACCTAAATTATAAATCATTTTCAGTTACACCAAAACCCATGTTTCTTCATGAAGAAGAGCATGGAAACGCATCTACTTCATCAAGACACCAATGTGTACCTCTGTCATGGTGACAAATTCGGTCTCCTACCTGACCATTTCTGGTATGAAGTCCTACACTGCCCTGATCAGGATAGTACAGAAGAGAGAGCAACAATCTCTGAAATTACTGAGAACGGAGTGCATACTGATGAAGACAATAGTATGGATCAGACAGAAGATGTAAAAGACCAGGATAATATTACCCCAAGTACAAATGCTGTGGCAGAGGAACCCCTTAATTTTGATGGCGGTGAGGACGAAGTAGGTGCTATCAGGTCTGCGTCACCATCATTGTTGAGTAAGTTTGCAGATATCTAGTAATTCTGTCTCAAGTACTCTCCATTTGTCTTCTACTGTCATGGTAAGAACCTTTGTTGCATAGCCCCCCACCATTTTGATTTATTTCTTCAAAATTGAGGCCCATAATCTAACATGCATATTTGGGTAGACACTTCAATATACAAGTGTTAGGAACATGGTGCCCTAAGTAAAGTCACCATGTGACAATCATGACTATCATTAAAATTTACTTATGTGCTTATATACACAGATTAGAATCAAAGAATAGTTTCCAGCTTGATTTAATCATTTAACCTTTTGAACGCCATTGTCACATATAGGTGACAAGCGCGTGCCCTGTTCGCCAAACGTCACAAATATGTGACAAAAAGTATGGCGAATTTGTGGCTTGGCGTCGGGGGCACGGCGATGTGTTTATGCTCTAGCGTTCGAAAGGTTAATGGAAGAAATTAAAAATAAGAATGTGTGAAAACCAGTTTATTAAGAACTTCGCAAAATAAGTGTTTACTTTATACATATAAATGGTTAAATCAAGCTGTACTGGGAACTATTATAAGAATACAATCTACTGCATATAAGCATGTGATTACTTCATTTTTAATAATTTTCATTGTTGTCACATGGAAACTTTACCTCTCAATATTTCAGCAACCTGACACTTTGTGGCACCATGTTCAGAACATTTTTTGTTTGTTTAAATGTCCTCTACCCAATTATATAAATGTTTAATAGTGCACTGCGATTTTGAAAAAAAAGACAAAATGGCGACTGAGGGCTACGCCAGCTCCCATAGAAAGTTTTTCGAACCTCCTAGAAAGCAGTAAGTCAGAAAATGGGTTTTCGAGAATTAATGTTTCAAGTTACGCCCTTTTTAGGGTTCTGTTTTAAAGGGTAAAAACGGGCCCCTATTACTAAGACTCCACTGTCAGGCTGTATCTCATGAACCATGTTAGCTAGACAGTTGAAATTTTCACAGATGATGTATTTTAAATATATGGTATTTAAATATAATTTCTTGTTTGGGGCCCCCCCCCCATACAAGAAACATGTTTTTTTCGGCTTATGGTATGGAACCATTTGTGTGCAAGTCCAACTTGTACTTGGCCAGTTTTTTATTTATTTAATTTTTATGGAAGAACTATATATAAACCCAATTCTGATTCAGTATTTCATATTTTGTTTACCACTGCAGACTAGCAGATTTCAACGAGGCTATCGATACAGCTGCATGTGTATGTGCAGGTTGATCAGTACTAGTTGGACAAAACTTAAATTGAGTCAATCAACACAAGAAGAAGAAGCAGACCAGCAATTCGCTAAAAATGTACTACCAGTATCAATCAACTGTTACAACATAATGTTTTTAATGTAGAGCATGGTTTAAGTAGTGAAAAGGGTAATTTAATTCCAGAAGCTGAAGAAGAAGATTCAAATCAAGCAACTAGGGAACCGGAACTAACATCGCCATCAACCATTGATCCAGAAACTGCGGAACAAGTCACTTCTGACCCAGCAAATACAGACCATGTTACAGTAAAACAAGAATCTGCTGACGAAAACTATGATCCACCAGCAGACCTACCGAGAGCTGATGATGCAAGGACTCCAACTAAGAGAGACCACAGTCCCTCTGATTCCAGTCCTCCAGATGTCAAAAGAGTGAAAGTTGAGCGTGTTGATGCGGGGGATGGGGCAGCAGGACCTAGTAATGGTCAAGGGGTAAGATTAGGCACAAAATTATGTTTGGTTTTGTAAAGCTGTTTATGCTCTATTAAATTGCTATTTTCATGACCATTCATTTTGTAGCATATCTTACGGAGCTTCTGAGGTAAAAAGTACCCTATTGGCACAATAATGTAGCATTCTATGATTCAGTAATTTCATTTTATAAGATCTAGTTTCATCTATTATAACTCAAATATTTATTTACAAATATTTGTTTTTTATTTTTATTTGTCATTGGTTGCTAGTTAACTTGGGTTTTTACATTAACTTGGTGACATAACATCGGTGATTTGCCCCAACGCCATTATCCTCATGTTTTGGCTACCTCTTAACCAGTGGGGACCAATGCACGCCCTTCTAAATTTCATTCCCGCCCCCCCCCCAAAACAATATAAGAAGCCGCTAAGTAACTTGATTCGGTCTAGTTCTCACCAGCCCGTCCCTAGCTGTCCTCCCCCCAGCGACGCCCTAAGCCGAGGCCCGTAACCCACAGGGGGTGCCCTTAGCGTGTAGTCGCTTATTTTGTAAGTTTTTTATAAGCCCTGGCTGGAGGCTTTAATATTAAATTAAGGCCACCACAGGTAAGCCCAGTTAAAAAGTCGACAACCTTATAGGTTGAACTGCGAGCAGCCACTCACAAAAAAATAAAAACTTGATTTGGTTAAACTCAGGTCACTTGGTCAGCTCATTATTAGAGCCGCCATGCCCCCTTGTTTCACTCTACGCCCCAAATTGGGCCGCGCCTCTCTGGTTGGAACCCCTGCTTTATACCAAATCTTGAATTGTTGGAGTGTGTGAACTGTATTAAAGAAACGTCTTTTAAATAATATAATGTTCCAGGCTTCATCAGATACCGTCAGTAAAGACAACATAGTTACGCCTCCGACGCCGGCGGTACCCGCACCACCTGCCAGGGAAAGGTGTATTTATGGAGCCAACTGTTATAGGTGAGTTACATGTGACTATCGTGACGCAAATGATTGATAAATCTCTGAAGTGTGTGACACGCGCAAGCATGCGTTTGCGCATTATGTGCGCATCTTAAAAGTTTGAGTTCTTGTAGTGACAATAGGAACGGATCGTCGCGCTTTATACTATGTACATGATCTTGCTTTCATCACCCACTTATGATAGTAAAACCTTCTGCCAGCGCTTTCGCCTGCATCAAAGTCGGAATTCAACCCCCTAGGAACATAGGTACTCCCGGTATTAAAAGTAATGGGGAATGCGTGTTTCTGTCACCGGAAAATGGCAAACGCCGTAAGATTGTAAAATATCGCGTGTAAATAAGACACGGATATATTGGAAACTATTGAATTTGGATGGGATTTATTGTGTACAAAACGATTGTTTTATAATATATTGAGAAATTATTTATCTAATCCAGTTTTATTACAATCTTACGGAGTCTGCAATTTTCCGGTGACATTTCCAGGTGTAAAGTTTCATCCAAATCATCCAGCCTTCCTCACAAATGTCAGGAAGTAGGATAAAAGAAGATGAAATTTGATTTGTGTGTAGCGTCCTCAGATTATCGAGCTGAACTCGAAATAACTTGTCACCAGAACTCTAGTCTATTTGCTAAAAGGTGTAACATAAATGCAGAACTTTTTATCTTACCATCCCAACAACCTATCCGCATATCAAAATGAAAAGAGTCGTTTGAAACCTATGTTACAGACGCAACCCGCAGCACAAGGCGCAGTTCAGCCACCCCGCGGACGCGGACTGGGGCGCGGGCGAGCGCGGCGTGTGTCCGCACGGGCTGCGCTGCCACAAGCACGACCCGCGCCACTGGGCGCAGCACACGCACCCGCCCGGCGCAAGGCCACCTTCTGCGCACGCGCCGAGACCAGGTCACATCTCTAAACAGTATAAAACAAAGTCTGCTTCTTTCTGTCCCTCTGCTTACTTCTTTTAAAGCACGCAGCGGATTTTAATACGGTATTCATTCATTGCACGCCGGGGCGACTCGTTACTAAATTATAAATGCAGATAAAGCGGCTGTTCTAATGTCATACAAAACAGGATCACCTTTCTGACGCTGCAATTCATATAATAGCAGGCAGGGCAGCGGACCTTTACAATGTATTCTATCTATCTGCTAGCTTTTTTTTTTGATGTCGGGGGAAAAGACCCCTCCACCCTGGGGCGGGTGGAGGGGTCTGTCAGACTCTTACTGACTAAAACCACCCCGGTGTTCCATCTCCCACCTACGCCGGGGATCGCGGACTTCCGCAATCCCCGGCTGATCTATCTGCTAGCTAAGCCAACTTTAATGAATGTCTGTCATCGTAAAATTAGCCATTTCTTGGTATTTTAGGTGCCATTGCTTACACCTAAAAATACCAAGAAATGAATAATTTAAAAAAAATAACATTTTGAATACAATAAATCCCATCCAAATTCAATAGTTTCCAATATATCCGTGTCTTATTGAGAAAAAATAATTTACAATTTCACGCGATATTTTACAATCTTACGGAGTTTGCAATTTTCCGGTGACATATAGGTACATACGAATATGTTCTAGAAGCAAGTTATTGCTCAGTCATTATCTTCATCTTCCTGACATTCTTTGCTTATTTTAATATCAGTATTTGTGCATTTAAGTACCTATAACTTAAGACTGTTTTTTTATCCCTCAGGTATGCAAGTAGTTCAACGCCACGGCAACATCTTCTACATAAATGCACATTCCGTTATTTTTAACGACGACCATTTCCAAGTCGAAGACTCCGATGGCGATAGTGTTGATTACGATTACGAGTTTTAAATCGATTGCTGGCTTTATCGAGAAAGAATCATGTTTATGAAAAGAGAAGTTGTTATAAGTGTTCTATTTTTAAAGTGAGATTCATTTAACCAGGTCATAGACGGAAAAGAAGGCCAAGGAGAGATTCTGTAAGTGATGAGGATGAAGACGATTCTCCTGTCCGTAATCTTATAGTGACGGGGAAGAGAGCCCGGAAAACTGTACAAAGACAAGGTTGGAGCGACGCTGATTCGGACGAAGAGAAGGATCCGTATGGAACAGACGAATCAGACGATTGGCAGCCACCGAGTGATGTTCAGACTAGTCAGGATTTCTCGCAAGATTTGTGATTTGAGTCTTTGGTTAACTCAATAAATGTTACTTTTTCAAAGAGCTTATTGGTGTTTTTATTCCGCTTAAAATTAACCCAAGCTTTTGTTTTTGTAATTAATGATGTACAGGGCCTTTTACCTATTGGAGGCCCTAAGCACAGGATAATGGGGCCTCCTATGACTTCGGCAGAGGAAATATGCAGGCCCCTTAGGAATACTCGCGATTTTTTTCTGGGATTGTCGCTTTCTGCGCTTACGTAATCTGATTTACCTACCTTACCGAACGAATGTAGCTCTCTTAATATATATTTTTAGATACCTATACATTTTTGGTCATGACAATCAAAAGGGATATTCCTATTCAAAATTGATTAACTAAATTAAACAATTTTTCTATTTACCAGTTATGGGTAGTTCATCTGGCTGAAATTAGAGGGGGCCCGAACACTTGCCCAGAGTAGCCAGTGGAAAATGGAAAATTTGACGTTCAAAAGTGCCTTTTAATGGTCTAGTTGAAATAAATGAATTGACTTTGAGAAAGCGGGGCCCGATGATGAAAGATTTGGTTATAAAGGATTTAATTTAAAAAATGAAACAGCAAGATACTTTTATTTAATTTCAAGTGTCCGTTACTCCAGCATAATCTTATCGCCAATTATCTTCAGAGTGTAACAGATAATATAATTATTTCTCCAGCTTCTCTAATTGTTGCGAAGATTTTACATTAGCTGAGCTGAGAGCATTAGTTGAGCTTATATGATAAAACAAGTTTCTGCTGGAGTAACGTTATGTTATCTGTTTTTTAATGGATATTTTGATACAAATAACTAATATTTGCCTCGAGCAGTAATATACCACACCGCTGTTGAACTTACATAAGTTTAAAGTACATAAGGGGCCGTTCATTAATCACGTGATGTTTTTTTAGCATTTTTAACCCTCCCTCCTCCTTGGTGATACGTGGTGAGGTTTAAAGGTGGGTACTGACCAACGTTACAAGGTGTAATGTAACATTCGCATCGAGCGTGTTACTCATCGAGCATGTTACGCAGTGTCCTTAAAATCGACGTAACATGCTCGTCAAAACTCTGCTCCGTCGCCGCCAGTTCACTCCGAGATGGCCGACAGCGAGGACGTATTGGGAACTTTGATTCTACTTAGTTATTGTTTCATCCAAGTGAAGAAAAAGAAAAAACGTTACTGGACATCAAACTTATTTAAAAATAGAGGCGTATGTGGTGGTTTGTCATTGATAGCAATATTAAAAAACCAAATGATTACTGGACAGTATAAAAACTTTGTACGCATGTCTCCGATTGATTTTGAAGAACTATTGAATTTAATTGGACCAAAAGTACATAAAAACGATACAAATTATAGAAAAGCTATCAGTGTCACGGAACGGTTAGCACTAACGCTTCGTTTTTATGCTACAGGAGATTCCTATACTAGTATGCAATATCTTTTCAAGATATCAAAACAACGAATAGGATTTATAGTGAAAGAGGTCAGCGAAGCCCTTATTGGAGCATTAAAAGAATATGTAAAGGTATGTATTAATTCAGAAAATGTAGTCATTACATATCAAATTAAATTAAATCACCAAATTCTGACATAAATTGTTCACTCATAGCTGGTGACCCATAGTCATTTTGATGGGACGTATTTGATGCAGGAGTTTCAGGGCTTTGCTGTGGCTCATAGTCATTTTGATGGGACGTATTTGATGCAGGAGTTTCGGTCTGTGGCATCGATGAGGCTCTGGAAGTTGTTGGTCGTGTAGAGTAGCCTGAATAACTGTAGCTGTTCATTCCATTTCCAACATAGTCATACTCTCCGCGATCAGCACTGAACAATATATTTGATATATAATGCTGCACATGTATTTTTGTTGTCTTTGAATAAGATCGTAATTTATTTGCCAAAAACATACCATAGGCTTCACATTCGTCAGGTCTGTGCGAAGTTGCCTCCGTTTGCTCGGTTCTCTTTTTTAATATATTTAAAGTAGATACCATTATCTCTTCTGGGCTTGGGGCTACTGATTTCTTCCTTTTTGGAGGAGGAGGGCAATCATTGTCGCTTTTTTTTGGCAGACGGAGGGCAATCATCAGGCAGTTGTTCTGAAGCACCTTCATGTCCACGTAGCTGAAAATAAATATTAATTATTATTTCAGACGCCAGAAACACCGGAGCAATGGCTGGTTGTAGCAAATGACTATGATACTTTGTGGAATTTTCCACATTGTTTAGGTGCAATCGACGGTAAACATATTTTACTGCAATCACCGATCAACAGTGGCAGTGAATTTTATAATTACAAGGGTTTCTTCAGCATCGTATTACTGGCAGTTGTTGACGCGAAATATATTTTTTTGTATGTAAATATTGGGTGTCATGGAAGAATATCTGATGGAGGAGTTTTCAACAACTGTGTTTTAAACGAAAAACTAAAAAATAATGCACTAAACCTCCCTCAGCCCACTGCGTTGCCAGCAAGAACAGAAGAAATTCCATTTTACTTCGTTGGCGATGAAGCTTTTGCTCTTTCCCAAAATATGATGAAAGTATATGCAGGATATCATGAACGTGGTTGTAAAGAAAGAATATATAACTACCGACTTTGCAGAGCTCGTAGAGTAGTGGAAAATGTGTTCGGCATATTGTCAGCAGTGTTTAGAGTTTTGCGGAAACCAATGTTGTTAGAACCGAAAACCGCGACATCTGTCGTAACAGCAATAACATCTCTCCACAATTTATTAAGAAAAGGTAATAATGCTCATGTATATACCCCTGCAGGTAGTTTTGACGAAGAATTGAACGGCCAGGTCAGATTAGGAAACTGGAGAGAAGGTAACAATGATATGACTAGTATGTTACCCTTGCAAATAAGACCGCGAAGGGCTACTACAACATCTGCTCACAATATTCGTAATGAAGTTGCTGAATACTGTATTCAGCAAGGGTCTGTAAGTTGGCAAGAAAATTATGCTTAAAATGGACTTACAGTATCTGTTGTGTCACGAGGTGTATTTCTATCCAGTAGAAATAACATGGATTTGTAAGCGAACCAAGTGCTGTGGTAAACTTCATCTGCACCTGAAATTTAATTTGTAATTAATATTGAATTATTTTAAATAAAAAGAAGCACTATACAGATTAATACCGAGTTTATATTGTTTTCCCCACACTAGCTTGGAAACACCTGCTTCCCTCACTAATTTCCACCCCCCCCTACTATAACCCGCGTTAAACTTAATAAATAATTACGTACCTTTTCCAGTACCAGTTGATTGTTTAGTTTTCTGTTTTTCCCTCCTCAATGATGCCAGTAAACTTGTCATTTTCTTTTTACAGGCTTCTCTTTCACTGTCGAGTAACGAAGCCAATCTATCCCAAGCGTCTTCTTTCTTTAATTTGTTATAATGCTCTGGGTGAGTGGGTTCCACAACAGTGTTTCTTCTTTGTATTTTTCAATAAAATACAAAGTTTTTTCTTTATTCCACTCCATGCTTCTTGAAACTTGATATAATTACGAGAGGAATAACGGGTGATCACTTGCGATGTCCACGTGCGCTCGTGACGACTCGCAACGGCGTACTGACTGAACCGCGTAACAGTCAAAGGATTCGCCAAAAAACCGACAGCCGGGTGGAGCACTCAAAGCGAGCAACGAGCGGCTCGTTGCTCGCTGGTTTTCCCGTAACACGACGTACTGACTGCATGAATGCTCGCTGTGTAACACGGTCGGTACCCAGCTTAAGGCAACCCTAAATCACGTATATTATTTAGTACCTACAAAGAATCTTAACTTTTTTTTATATTATCATTAAATACGGGTATTAAGTATAATCTAATTTTATTCTGAAATTAAGGACCATGATAAAAATGTCTAGACAGCAAGGTTGCAGGTTGTTTTTGACGAAAAAATTAATACACGTGATATTGCTACACCCCCTCCCCTCTTGTGATATTTCATTTTTTCGCCAAACCCCCTCCAAAGGGGATTAATACACGTGATATTGCTACACCCCCCTCCCCCCTTGATATATTTAATTTTTTCGCCAAACCCCCTCCAAAGGGGATTAATACACGTGATATTGCTACACCCCCCTCCCCTCATGTGATATTTCATTTTTTCGCCAAACCCCCTCCAAAGGGGGGGGGGGGGCTTTCAAGCCTCACGTGATTAATGGACGGCCCCTAAGTGTTAAAAAAACGATATGTTTATTTCAGTAATTTTATTTACAGGTATTAATGATAGTAAGACAAGCTACAAGACAAGCTACAAGTACTGTCTTCAATAGTATCCCTCGTCGTCTATCAGGATTGGTGCCTCGCCCTCGGGCGGCGGCGCGGTCAGCAGCAGCGGCGCCGGCGCCTCCCCGCCGCGCACGCGCAGCGAGTACACCGCCATCTCCACCTTGTTCACGTTGGCACGCGTTGTGGGCAGCTTGCGACTCAGGAGGTGGCCCCCTGTTATGCCTGGAATTAATGAGATGCCTTGGGGTGGGTAGCTTGGGCTGATCGAGGGCTACCGGGCGATAAACAATTAAAAGCACACCACAATGTGTGTGGTAGAAGTAGAAGCCGTCGATCGACGTCGACTAATTCATTCTACCATCGATCAATCGATTGGTGTAGTAGAAATTAGTGATAGACGTCGACTAATCAATTCTGACATCAATAAGCACCCTCAGTACTTCTTCTTTGTTAACTGGGTTTAATAGGTAGGCTAGATGGGTGCTTATTTATTCTACATTTTTTGCTAGGGTAAAAAAGCCTGACTATAGTAGGCGCCAGATAATCGTGGAATAACGGTCATTGACCCACCTACAATTATTGACATTTTTAATTTGAAAAACGGAATTAATGACACAAAGCTGTCCCGAATCATCATCTCTCGTGATCCTTAACATTGTCTACTAATGAAAAACGATTCATATTTAATTGTTCAGGTACCTATGAACAGTTATTAGGGAAAGGTCAATATACTTTATTCTACATTTATCTGGCGCCTACTATAGCTGGTGTGATCCAATCAGGGAAAAAAAAATCCTATTGAGACACATCTATCTATCTATTGGGGTATTGTTTCCGCACTTAGTCCTGATGTTGGACCATTGTGCGTGGGCCATGGCGGCCGTCATTCCAACCGGCCAACCTCCCTCCAGAAGCAGATCAGTCCTCCTAAAGAGTTCAGGATGTTTGTGAGTGAATTCGGTGTCCCTATTGTTTATCTGCGTATCTCGGCCACGCCTGTGCACTCAAGGAGCACGTGCGACACCGTTTCCTGCTCCTCCATGCATGCTCTGCACAGAGGACTGTCTGTTATACCTATCGTGTGGAAATGCTTATTCAGCAAGCAGTGTCTGGTGATGGTCCCCGCCACCATTCGCAGGCTGCCCCTATCCAGTTGCAGAAGGCGCTTGGTAAGTTTTCTGTCTAGGAGTGGTATCCTTGGACTGCCTGCAGCCTGGTGCCGAGGCCCACCAGCGTTCTGCTTGTGTGCGGGTATGTTCTTGTAGCCATGTGCACAGCTGGGTGAAAGGGATTGGCACTATTGTCTAACAGCCACCGTACCAGATCCCCTCCTGGCCAGCTCATCGGCCGCGTCATTTCCTAGTGATCCGCTGTGACCTTTTATCCTCTGCAGCGTCACAGTGTTGCGGTTTGCCACCGTGACGCGTTTTAGTGCATTGTGGCATTCTTGAATTTGTTTTGAGGTTGTGTAGTTTCTCTCAGTGCCTCAGTTCTCCAATGAGAACTGAGGCACTGTCGGAGAGTATACGAACATGGGTTCTATGATATGGATCGCTAGGATAATGCCCATGCATTCCGCCTGATAAACGGTATTGAGCTTTCCTAGTGTGTTGTGTCACACACACTAGGAAAGCTCTTTACATGCCCAGGCTGAGATTTATAAATACAGACACAGACAGGCTCATATGAGGCACTGGGATGTCATAATGTGTCTGTCTGTAGTAAAGGGACTAAATATAGCAATTGGAGAACCTGAATCATATATTAATCGTATTTCATGACACTAAAGCCCCATTTCAGAATATTTTCGGCGATGGTTACATTTTAAATATAATTCTTGTAAATTCTTACCTAAATACCCAGTATACAAGTGCCTGACAACATCACAGGCCTGGAAACACTCCTCACTGTCTCCACTAGATATACTGTTGATAGCCTTCCTCATCAGTTCCCCAGTCAGGTCAGCTAGACCCAGCATAAAGTCAGATTCTGACAACATTGTCACCAGTGACCGCTGATTATCGTCGTCTGTGATGGAATACTGTAACTCCTTCTGACATTCTGGGTAAGTAATGATCCTTTTTTCAGCCATGAGGGACAGCAAGGTTCTAGCTTCAATGTACTCCTGGAAACCAGCTGTGACAGCCCTGGAGTGCAAGTGTGCGGGGCTGTTTTCCAGCTCTAAACCAATGCTTCTGATTGGACCATTGATCAGCTTCTGAATCCGTTCTTTGGCTTCTGTGAGAGTCTTCTCTGAAGACTCTTTTCTGAAAATGCATAATAATGATAGCTACTTTGATTTATTTCTATGTATTATTTTATACCAGATTTGCTAGCAGAGTGGCTTAATTATGCTATCAGCACCATAGTAGGGAATGTAAGTTCACTGTCAATAAGTACATAACTTTTGCTAAAAATATAACAGTCAAAATCAAAATAAAGTCATTTATTCAAATTAGGCTGAGTGCCAGCACTTTTTGAACATCAAAGTTCTACATAAAGACAGTCCCTAAAACACCCACCCGTCACCACTTCCTAGCGTTTACAGCTGGGAAGGAGAAGTGGTGCAACAAACTCCCCAGCAACACATCTGTCTGTTAAGTTTTAAAAACTTGAATTTATACAGTAGTATGCAAAGTAAGTTTACAAAACAGTGGCATACTATGCACTGAAACTAGTGCTCATCTACTCACGTCATAGGCGAATGCAACAAAAATATAATCCTCTTGCTCTCAATGGTGATATCACGCGACATTTTGACGAGTCGCTCATGCCTGTCCTGACGCTCATTCAGTTTTCTGGCAGCGTCTTTGAATGTGGCCAACACGGGACTGTCTCCAGCGAATGAGATCGCAGTCTCTCGCGCCACAGAAGCGAGTGAATGGCCTGAGTTGTTACCTTTGCGATTGCCGCGATAGTGTTTTCCTGAAACAGGCAGGCAGTTACGTCGGCGCTTATTGATAATTGATATAAGCGGAAAACAAAATAACACTTTTTGAATAAAATCAATATGCTACCAATCTTTAGTAAGAAAAAAGATTGATAAGTAAACTTACCTGGACCTGGCATAGTTGTTTTTGATACAGTTACTTATTCTTAATAGTTTGTATCAAAAGAGAAGATGTTTCGTAGCTTTTTTCGCTTTCAGCAAATTAAAAATTCCGCTTCACTAACGCGTTTATTTATTTGCAGCTGTCACTGTCAATTTCATGAAAGTGATTCCCGATAAGTACTCAAACTTTACTCTATGCGTGATGTTTTATGAGGGATTTCCATAGCCAACATTGACATTTTTCATTATGGCAACTAGCTGATGACAGAAGAAACAAAATATTCGTTCGAAATCATAAGAGTGACTCATTCATTTTTATTTCAACACATTTAGATTTCATTCGTTCGTTAATCGACGTCAATTCGACGTTTCGTGGTTCCGTTTTCTAAAATAAATAGGTAAATAAATGCTAAAAATCGTTGTAAATGAAGACTGTTCTTGTTTGTAGTGTTCTCGATGTGAAATATATTATGTGTGCGCTTTCAGGAATTCGTGTCGACTGCCCAGAGTCCGCGAATTTCTGCTTATCAACTGATATCGTTGGGTGTGACCGACTTCCCGTTTGCTTAGAAACTTGAGGTAAATATTCACAAAAAGTGTTATTTATTAGAAGTTCCCAATTTTTGCGATACTAAAAATATCACTTTCAGTGTTTCAGATATTTAAAAATGTCTCAAACTCTTACATTCGGTGACTCAGTGGCACCGGTGACTTGTCATGCGTGGAACAAGGATAGAACCCGTAAGTATTTCACTGTTATCTCCATAATAATATTTCATTTTCGGTTTTACCTACTTCCTATTTATAAATTGTGAGTCAGTGTTCTTTGGTTCCTCGTCGACCCCATGCTGTGTTTGAAGAATTTGTTACAGCTAAGCTTTGCAGCAACTATTAATTTGGTCTAATAGTTCTATTAATTGAAACTGCAAAATCACAAGAACATTGAAATAATCTTCAACAAAACATAAAGTCTCATTCTTGTATTCCAGAAATTGCATTTTCACCAAACAACAATGAAGTCCACATCTACCAGAAGGAGGGTAATGATTGGAAGCAGACCAACAACCTGGTGGAACATGACCTGAAAGTGATGGGCATTGACTGGGCCCCAAACACCAACCGCATTGTCACCTGCTCTGTAGACCGTAATGCCTATGTCTGGACTCAGGGAGATGATGGCAAGTGGTCAACCACTCTTGTACTTCTACGCATCAACCGAGCTGCCACTTGCGTTAAATGGTCTCCAATGGAGAACAAGTTTGCTGTTGGATCTGGAGCCAGGTTGATCTCCATCTGCTACTTTGAGAAGGAAAATAACTGGTGGGTCTCGAAGCACATCAAGAAGCCCATTCGGTCAACTGTCACCAGCATTGACTGGCACCCTAATAATATCTTGTTGGTTGCTGGCTCAGCTGATTTTAAAGTGAGAGTTTACTCAGCTTACATCAAGGATATCGAAGACCAACCTGGACCAAATGTTTGGGGAACCAAACTACCTTTGGGACAAATGTTGGCAGAGTTCCCCAACTCACCTAATGGTGGTGGATGGGTGCACTCTGTATCTTTCTCAGCAGATGGGAACAAAGTCGCGTGGGTGGGACATGATAGCTCCATAAATGTAGCCGATGCTACTCAAGGGAGAGGTATTATAAAAATGAAGACTGAGTACCTGCCCTTCCTGGGATGCAGTTGGGTGACCAACAACTCTCTGGTTGTGGCAGGACATAGCTGCATTCCTTTATTGTACTGCCATGAAGGTAATCAGGTTAAGTTTGTTGCCAAATTGGATAATACTCAGAGGAAAGAGTCTGGAGGATTATCAGCCATGAAGAAGTTCCAGTCTCTGGATCGCCAGGCGCGCATCGAAACTAACGACACTTTGTTGGATTCCATCCACCAGAACGCAATCACTTCCATCCGCCTGTATGAGGGCACCAAAGCCAACACCCGCAAGTTCAGCACCACTGGACTTGATGGACAACTAGTCATCTGGGACCTGAACTCTCTGGAAAGGTCTATTGAGGGACTGAAGATTGTTTAAATCAGACTTCCATTAAATTTATGATTTTTATTTTAAGGAATAATATAATAATCAGTTTGCGTGCGAGTTCTGAAGTCACTCCAATAAAAACGATAAACATGGAAAGCCGTGAGAAAGAAAAACTTCACCATCACAGTCTGATCAGTCTAGCTAGAAGAAACACAAAGCAATAGTAGCAGTGAGTGAATTCAGCTCCCCAGACAGTAAAAACTTTCAAATATACAGAATAAACTATTATAATTTATAGATACAACTTCTATGCTTTTTATAATATACAATTTAAAAATTTAACTTGATAATCAAATCAATAATTTATAATATAAATTAGAAATAAGACTACTACACCCTATATAAAATATGATAGATCACTTTTAATACTACTGAAGTACTGATTGCTGTCAAATATTACATTAAATTTTAAGGAATCAACCGAAGTATTATTTTTAACATAAACATCAAAGTCATACTTTTATCCTAGAGAACTATAAGGCCATATTGTTTGTTAATGTTGTGTGGTTACTGGGCGTTGGTGACGATGTTGAAGACGGGCCCGATGCGGATGAACACGCGCCGCAGCACGGAGCGCAGCTCGGGCTTCAGGTCGAAGCAGGTGATCTCACACAGCAGCGGGTAGTAGCTTGATACGTGAGCCGCAAACTGAAACAAATTGCATCACTCATTACTGTTTGCATATTTATAACATGGACGATTACGGGCATGTTTGATGATCTCACTTTGACCAAATAACTTAATTGGGTTATTGTAATCGTCACTGCAACCCGCAATGCTGTACTTGGCTCTTTCGTGCAGATAAACAAGTCTTTTTTCGTGCAGATAAACAACTCAATTTTAATGAAAACACCTAATTCTCTAGACTGACTCATAAATTCCTATTCTAATACTATATCGATTAGGTAAGGAGATACCGGTGTATCAATTAGTGTACAATTAGGTACCTATCTTTGTTTAGATTTTATCAAACCACAGAAAAAATACTCAAGGTGGCCTTTCGGTTGGAGACCACAGTGGAAGTCTATAATCTATTACAATGACCTCATATAAAAGTGACCTCGTCGTCGATTCCCGTCAAGAGATTTGTAGGTAATTGGTACTCAACATTATTTGTTTTTCGTCGACTTTATGTGTTCTGCAAATACTATACAAGTCACAATGCAAAAACTTTATTTGCACATCTTGTGTCGACCATAAGTTATACTCATCAAATAAAGTAACAAAAGCGTGACGTGACGGTAGCGATACATTACTTATTCTAAATAAACATTATAAAGAGGTAAAGTTTGTGAGGTTGTAGGGGGTAATCTCTGGATCTACTGAAAAGATTTTGAAAATTTTGTTTGTATATGATAGCCACATTCATGCGGAATGCTATAGCCTATACGGGAACGGGATATGCACGTACGAAGTCGCGGGCAACAGCTAGTTCTAAATAGAAAAACATTACTTTCAATCAACAACAGTTCTTACAAGTTATCGCGAAACGTGTTTTCTATCTGCAAAAAATATACCTACTTACTTTCTATATAACATTATTGCTGATTGCTCGAGTGTCCAGCGACACGTGAATGTGTTCGTAATTCAAACCGGCTTGACTCTTAAATCGCGACACTATCATATCATAACCGATAGCATCTACAATCTAATTCCATTATATTGCTTCGATAACAATAAGTACATAAGCACGAGGTTATTGAACAAATTGTACTTACTCTTTCGTCTGGCATCTTCAGTATTCTTGTGAGGATCAGCAGCAGGATGGACGTCCACGCGTCCCGGTGCGCTTCGCTCGTCACTCCCGCGAAGTACTCCAAAGCTTCACAACAAATGCTGATGAGACTCTTCTGGACGGCAGGCCAGTGGTCCCGGCGCGTCTCGTCGCTATACATCTTGAACAGTATCCGCAGCACGCACGCCAACGACTGCGTCTCCTGTTTCAACATATTCGGCTTCACTGAGCCCTTGAAGTTAGCCTTCCACAACACATTCCTCTGCGCATTGTTCGTGTTAAACGTTTTAGCGAAGCGGTGACTGCACATCAGGCATTCGACGAGTCGCAGCAGATGTGGTGAGCTAAGCAGTCGATACATTCCTTGTTCTTCACGCTGACATTCCTGCTCTGTGCCGGGCGTGCCACCGGTTAACTCCGCGGCCGCCAGGGCGAGCGTCTCGGCGTCTTCCTTCCGCGATGTGGCGGGGTAGAAGACGATGTTGTCGATGGTCTGTATGAGCTCCAACTGTACTACGCACTTGATCAACAGACTGTTGAACACCCTGTTGGAGGACTTGATCTCGTCTCCTCCCTGTGGTTTCTTCAGGATGCCGTGTCGCACTTGAGGCGTCTCGTTGTCCTCGTTTTCGTCAGGCTTCCACGTGAGGAGCGTGGTGGGCAGCGTGCTGTTGAAGATGTCGAGCATGATCTGGCATGTGTTGCTCCACGTGTCCTCAGTGAACTTTGTGCCGTTGGAGATGACGAGGTTCTCGAGGCAGTTGGTGCCAGAGCGCGCCAGCTGCTCGTTGTCCTGCTGCACGCACCAGTGCAGCTGCGCGTATAGCTGCTCCAGCAGGAGGGATCCCAGAATGTCAAAGTATTGCGTGAAGACGTCGACGATGGCGTACAACGCGTGATTGCATGTGGTAGTCATCCACTCGTTCTTCTCCAACTGATGCTCAGGTAGCTTCATGTTGTCGAAGATTCTGAACAGAATGTTAAATAGGTCTCTCCACCAATGTGGACGGAATGATTCACCATGAGTTTTGATAATCTCGAAGAGGACGGTGAGTCCTCGGGTCCGTACGTCTAGCTTGCAGCGGCTGACGACACACGAGAGGGAGAACAGCAGAGGGAACCACCCCCTCAGCCACACTCGGTCGACCTCGGGCGCGCCGGGCTCGCCCTCCAGCCCCGCGTGCTCTACGAACAGCTGCGGCGACGCGCCCACCGCCGTCGCACAAGACCGCACCAGTCTAATGGCTTCCATCGACGTATCCGGGAACTTCGCATTGCAAGCGAACTCTGATAAGCATTTGACTGCATCTTGGAAGGAGTCTATCATCGCAGGGAACTGTTTTTCATACAATTCATTTATAATTTTGCCGGTAGTCTGGAATGCTAAGTCGACGATCGCTTCGTCCTGATCGCTTGCAGCCAGGTGGAAAACAGAGAAAATATTTTTCCAACCTGACTTGATGTTGGGTGCTTGAGAGTTAACCATCTGAGCAATACAACGAACCACCATGTCTCTGATTGTTGGTGAACTGTTTTTCTTCATAATGTGCTCAAATGGCCTCAAGAAATCTTTTTGGAATTTGAAATTAGAGAACTCGCCCTTTTCGATAAACTTCATAGACAGTTGTCGCAATGAATCCACTGCGAAGAAAGCTATATCTTCGTTGCTACTGCAACCTACTTTGTTGAAGTGATCGCCGAGCACTTGCCATATTCGAGACCACTGCAGCCTGATACGACCCATGTTGTAGTAAGATATTTCGACGATCTTCTGTAATGAGAACATTCGAGGGTTCGTGGGATGGCTCAATTCATCTAAGGATACTTGACATAACGCTTTGACGAAGTCTACGATGGCGTCACCGTCAAGTTTCGTGGAGCCCGTGAATATTCTATCTACCGCTACAACGACACTTTGTGAGCTGGTCTCACCGATGTGTTCTTTGACGCTCGGATCCAGCGACATTAAACTAAACTTTAGCGAATCTGGCTGAGGTTTGATGCCCGAGCCTGACAGGAACTGCGGTCGCACTCCCGTGCCGATGAGCTGCGCTAGCTCTAACTGAGAAATGCATTTAACGACATCCAACCAACTAGTTCCTAAGTAATTGCCGTCCGTGTGAGCCACGGTGATCAATGTCTTGATTGTGTCAATGTTCTTGGCCTTCATCTCTGTGATGGGCGAGTTGGCGGTGAGCAGCGTGAAGCGCGCGAGAGCTTGCACGTACGCGTCTCTCTCGAGCGACATGTGGAAGATGCAGGCGATGCGGATAGCGCACCTGATGCCATCTAAGCACAGCGACGCGATTTCAGGGTCATCACAATCTTGCAGTCCCACTGAAAACGCTGCGAGGAACGGAGTCCACGCCATCTTGAACATAGGACGCACATGTTCCACGTGTTTCGCCGTCGTAAATGGAGTTTGCACGTGAGACACAGACTCCATCAAGTTCTTTGCCGCTGTAGATATCACGTCCATCTCCATGTTCCAGATCAGCTTTCGCTTCTTCTCGTTAGCGATCATGTGTTTCCCGGGTTTCGAAGAACTCTTCATCTTAATCTCGTGACCGGCTATTTCGTCGTAGATCTGTGACAGATATTCACGTGGAAGGTCATTATTGTCACTAATGCCACTGTTCAACTTAATGTATTGTTCTTTTGTCATTTTATTCTTGACTTGCGGTGAATGTAAATCTGTTGTTAGCATTATTATGGAAAACGCTAAAACGTAGACGGTGTCCGCGCTCATGAATAGCGTGTTGTTCGGATTGCACTCACAGTAGCGCGACGCGAATTTTTCCATTAGCCTGTCGATCTTTTGGGCCTCGCCGGGAAGTCTGAATCCTTCTAAGAAATAGCGTAACGCAGCCACAATGTCCATACTCGCGAAATTCATCGAGTCTACGTAAGAGTACATCACTTCCTTGGAATGGTCTTCGTTTTCGCCTAAATATTCACCAACAAATGTTTTGTCGAGTCTCTCATCGGTAAGCAACCATTCAGCGATTTCTTTTGTCGATGTTCCCAGCAGCCCTTGTTCTTGTAGGAAGGATACTCCGCGTTTTGGTTTCCTGTTAAATAAGTCAATGCCAGTTTCCCAAACCTCCTTCTGCTGTTTCAATACTTCGAATTGTTCTGGAGAATCCAATGTCTCTCTATTGCCAATATTGCTGGATCCTGTAGAAACTAGACTTAGACTAGATCCCCCATGAGATTTGATACTATGATGGTCATGGTCTTCCTTTGCGGTTCTCTCACCCAAAGTAGTTTGAAGGTTTGGATTGATATAAAGCTCTTTGCTCCATTCGACCATACATTTTAATATCGAGACTAGACATTCAAGTCCACGTATACGCATGGACTTTTCTTGGTTGGGTGTAGCGCCCAGTTCTAAGGCTTGCCTTCCTTGGGCAATCTTGGAGACATCATTAACCAATCGCTGGAACAGATTGGCTGCTGATAAATCACAGTCATAGTTCACGTATATGTCTACGACACTCTGCGCGTCTCCGCAGATCCTGGTCAAAGCTTGGATGACCATCCACTTATGCTCGAAAGACGAGCTCGAAGTCTCCAGAATGTTCATAAAGATCTCTTTGAAGAACACTTCAATTTGCTTCTTTAGGTGCACCTTGAAGTTTTGCAAAAGAGCTAAGAAAATGGCCAAGGATAATTCGAATACTTCAGGTACAGAACTGACGCCATTCTTCGATAGCGCTACACAAAGATACTGCTTGATAGCAGTGATGAACATCTCATTGTTTCTAAATACTGGACCAGCATTTTGTAAGATAGATAAGAGAAGGTGAAGAGAAAGAATTTTAGATCTTAGCTCATGTGACTTAGGGTCTGGAGTCCCTTCAGGTAGGGGCTTCATTGAGAGCTTGCAGAGAGCTCGGAATACTAGGAAAGCATCTTTCTGTAACACATGAGTGAACTTGGCTGTGACTGAGTTATCGTTTTCTGAAGCAACATCGACACTTTCTTGCGATGGTATTCTTTGTATGGTAGCTTCAGTCAGCACTTGGCCATTACTC
Source organism: Mamestra brassicae (assembly GCA_905163435.1). Classification (NCBI taxonomy): domain Eukaryota; kingdom Metazoa; phylum Arthropoda; class Insecta; order Lepidoptera; family Noctuidae; genus Mamestra; species Mamestra brassicae. Next base: position 964,006 of record LR991004.1, read on the forward strand.
TCGTGAGAAACACTCCCACTGTCTTGAGAATCGGAAGGATTTTCATTGTTATCAGGACTGTTTGTCACATCTTCTTCAGATGTTTTCTTAGTTGCAATACTTATGGCATTATCTATAACTGAATCTACTAGTTGTTTAGCAATTATTGTTGCTTCTAATACTTTGTCCATTTCTTCACCTTGTGTTTGTTCAGTGTCTTTAACTTCTTCAGTTGCTTGGGTAGGTGTTTCTTCTGATACTACATTGCCATTCGGGATTTTGTGTGGAATATCTGTTACTGTATTACTATGACTGTTGCCATTTGCTTCTGCTTCAATGGCTTGGTTCTCCATTTTCGTGAAAATAACATTCAGCATCTGTGTCAGGGTTGCTCTCGCTGTGGTTTGATTAATGAGGTTTTTGCTTGCAAGGTAGATGTTGTAACATGTTCTGACCGCAAGGAGTACCGTGCCCTCGTGAACCTCGACATGTTGGCTGGTGATTACAGTAAGTAGTGCTTTGATTATTTGTAGCTGCACTCCCTCGTCAGTCTGTGGTCCTGTGAAACAGCTGCAGATTGTTTCAACAATGCGGTCTATGAGAAGTTTCCTTGGTGTGGTCGAGTCGGGAATGTTTCCAGTGAGATGACCGTACGCAATAAGTTTCTGTAGGCAGTCTAGAGCAGTCACGACTATCCTGGCTGCCTTGCTCTGGCATGCCAGTTCGAAAGGTAAGAAGTATTTTTCTGCTGTGATAATGTTGGAAGCGTCATTCTTGGGAAGAGGCAGAGTCCCAGATGTAGGACTCTCTGATGATTCAGGTTGACCTCCATTTTTCAATTCAGTTTTGATTTCCTCTGTAAAGAAAAAATAAGGCTTTTAAACAGTGCTAATGGCATGTACCCACAAATGGTTTCAAAAGGCAATGTATTACACATTTGAATGTACTATATCTTTGAGGATAGTGATTATAAAATAATGTACTCAGATAAAAATTAATTGGTTTTTCAATAAACTGTTATCAACAGTCAGTGTCCCCAATTTTCGTTCCGACAATTTAGATGTATAACAGGATAACTCAAGGGCAGAAGGAAGAGCCTTGTTAAAACAACAGGGAAAATGTTTTCTTTAGGTTCATATTTATTAACAACTAGTGGACCGTCCCGGCTTCGCCCGGATGTTAATGTTTTTGAAAATGTTCTTTCATAAAAACCTTCTTCTGACAATAACAAATACAACAAAAAAGGAATTAGCGAAATTGCTCTAGCCATTCTCGAGTTATGCACTTAGCAAGACATTTAGCGATTCATTTTTATTATATAGAAGATTTAAAATGTGTAAAATTGTGTTCAAGAGTTGGTTGAAACAATAGGAACAGAATTATTCATGAAGATAACATATTTTTATGAAAATATTGACTCAAGTTAACTGAAGACAAAAATCAAAAGAGGTCAAAAGTTGCAAGGTTTCTGCATATTTTAAAAGAAAGATGACCTTGTTTTTTCCTAATATTTAGGAAGCATTGAAACTGTGTCTCTGTCATCTATAACCTAGACTAGAGTCAAGAGCAAACCCATATTAAATAAAAAAAAACTTAAATATTGTATCTATTACTAATGCTTCATTACATTTCGAACATGATTAATGAAATGATTACAAGAGATTGCATTATTAAATCTGACATACATATACTGAATAGCTAAGAGAACATCATCAAGTGTCTTGAAGACAATACAAACAATGAAACACGAAAAACACTTGAAAATCTTAAGTGCACACTATTTGTTATCCATTTTGAATTGTAATAATAATATGATTTCCACTGCATTTTCAACCCATTGCATTAGCTATCCCAAATTCCATATTGTACTAGAGCTGGGAAGTGATCATTGTTGAAACATCAATATTATTTATACATTCCTTGTAATAGTTTCCATATTATTGTAAATGCTTTTTAAATGGACTAAGCAATTAGAAGACTGAATACCTCTATTGTAAAACAGAATTGAAACTGCGATGGCTAGTTACTGGTTTACAGGCAGCCTGTGTCATCCCACAGCAGAACAAGGGCCTTCCCTCATTACTTCTAGCTTTTTCTAGTGGGATTTTTACTCAAAATTTTAATTAATTAATAAATGAAATGAATAATCCATTGAACAACTATTCCTACTCAATCAAAGATTACAGTACAGTTACATCATATAAGTTTTATTGAACATAAATATTAATGTGCCTCTCACTGCACTGAGTGCCAAAATTACAAATTAACTGTTAAGCTATGCATATACGGAGGAGGTTATTTACATAATAAAATACTTCTAAGTCCATCCCGCCATAAGTATACAGGAAGTATGATTGCATACTAAGTTTATTTTATGGCATACTAAGTTTATTGTATGTTACAAAGTTAGCAGTCCGGCATAGTGTAGCCAATTATTTTTGTAATCTATCTAACTTTGTGTATTATGTTATCCAGTTACTGGGTTATAGAGGTCAGACAGGCATTCGTTCCATGATAAATACTGGTATTCAGCAGAATTGACGCCAACCCTACTATAGTAGGGAATTAGGTAGGCAGATTCATTTTTATCTCACTTTGTGAAGTATGAAGACAATTTGTTATCAATGTCACTATTTTATATGACTCATTGGGTATATTGTTTATGGTTTATAGGTGTTTCTTGTACTTTTATAAACTGTTAGGGCCTATACTGGAAGTTCACCAATGAGGGTGGAGAGGCTGATGATGATGAGGGTTCATAAATTTATGAGGAAATAATATTGTAATTACCAGACTTTGTAAATTGAGTCTCAGTTGTTGAATTAACAGAAGAAATACAGAAGTTTTCATACCACATTCTTTAATGTTTAGTCCATATTTATTAGTAATTCAATACTAATTGAAACTCAGGTTGATTTATTTGGCATAACAGCAACCTTGGTGTGATGTAATATATGTTTGCAAAGTTTTACATGTAGCTGTGACTTCATATCAACATGAATGCTCACCCAACATCAGTAAGAGGTATCTATCAATAAACATTGTTCTATTACATTGTCACACTAGATCATATATAAATTTTACACATTATTGGTTCCACACACACCACTGACATTTGATCCACTGCCTGCTTCGTTCGCCACTGTGTCGAAAACACTTCACAAGACTATGATAACGTAAAGTAGGTTTCGACTTTTAAAACCAAGGTCAATACATTCACTATCTAATAAATTATCAATAACAATAAAACTATCGCATTGTAGATTTTAACTTAATTAGTGACAGGTGATAAATACACGTACTGCACAAAATATATAACTTATTACGTTATTGAATACTGTAAAATGTCACTAGGTCTTACCTAAAGCGACCTCGCAGGACTTCTTCAGTTGGCTGTGGTAGGACCTTTTTATGTCCTTATCAGCCAAAATCTTTTCTAGAGCTCTGACTATAAACATTTCTTTAGTTTTCAAGTTGGTTTGCATCGTTATTTCATAAGTTGATCACTCCATTCGTTCCTATCGGAACCGACTTAGTTGCGCGGTGGTTTTATATTCATTTATATTACTTATTGAGGCACTGTTATATTGTAATCGTATTACTGTATACTCGTATCGAGATAGCACAAATGGAACATCACAAAACTTTAGGGAACTTTAGATTTTTGTGAAATCATTTCTGCGAGACGGAGATTTCTTTCTACGATTCACACCTCATCACAAACATGTCAATTATAAAGGTGCGTTCGTAAATGTCGCCAGATTACACAATACTGTTGGAAGCCAGTTTTTTAATTGTTAGGTACTTTTGTGTGATCTCTCTGAATTTAATATAGAAAAATAATTATGACGACAGCTATACATTATTTTTTAATTGGTTTTTGGCCACGAAAACACAACTTTTTGATGATTCTGTTTAGATGCGTTCACATTTACTTATTTGCACAGTTATGTTGATTTCGTTACGTCACCTAATTAAAGCATGAGCAAGAGTATTTTAAGCCACAGGCTTATGCTCATGCAGTTTACAAAAACAAAATCCCACTGAAATGGAAAAAAATAACGTGTACAAACATTTTCTAATCAAAGTAATAATTTAGTTATTTCTAACTGCAAAAGTTGCGTTTAATTTATTTTGCTTCAAGAAAAGTAAAACGAATCAGTCAATCTCAATTGTCATTTTTAATCTGTTGTGTCGCTGACGGACAAACTCGCTTGCGGTTAACCCGCTATTTACGTTAAAAATCGTGTAATTCTTCGTAAAAGAAGAGCTCTTTTTTATATTTTGTGATATTTTAAATTAGCCAACAAAATTGCTTCCACAATGACAGTGACGCGGGTCGCGGAGTCCCGCACCGAGTTCAAATTGAAGAGCTTACCTGACGATGCTATATCGAGCGTTAAATTCGCCCCGAAATCCAATCAGTTCTTGCTGGTATCTTCGTGGGACTGCTCGGTGAGGCTGTACGATGTCACGTCGAACACGGAGCGCCATAAGTACAACCATGAGTTGCCTGTCTTGGACGTTTGTTTCCGGGTAAGAATTCAGTTGTTTTTGCATGCTTGTGTGTTTGAATGCTTGCTTTACAGTTTGGGCAGGTGCTTCCCTTTATATAATTAGCTATAGTTAGGTAAGAAGGTCACTTATCGTCACCACCAAATAAAAAAAAACAATGTACCATGTGGGCAATACCTGAAAAAAAGGTATTTGAAGCAACTGACAAGGTAACATAATATGGTAGCATAATAATTATTATACATATGAAAAAGCATCAGTAATCTAGTTGTTAATGGGTAGATCACCAGATAAGTACAGTAAGGCATAATGTCTTGGCATCAGTCCAACTTTTAAAAGTATTGGTAACTCATGGTGAAAGAGTTTTATATCTTCCATGCTGCATAACAATAAACTGCAAGAATTGCAAAAAAATGCTTGCTTGACTTATATATTAACTGATTCTTTTATGAGTACTGTAACATGTATTTTCGTGTATGCTTTGTTGGTTGTCCTAAATAAATAAATAGAAACAAATTTGTTTGCTAGCTAACATTGAATAAACTGAGTAAAAATAATTGCCCGTTCAAAAACTTTGAGAGTAAATCATTATTCTACTGTTCATTGGCAAGACTTCATTGCATAGTTAATTTACTTTACAGGATGCTGTTCACACCTACAGTGGTGGATTGGACCAGATCCTCAAGATGTATGATCTGAATGCTAGTATGGAGACAACATTGGGTGAACATAAAGGAGCTATCCGATGCGTCGAGTTTGCTACTGAAGTGAATGCGGTGCTCACTGGCAGCTGGGATGGTACCGTCAAGATGTGGGACAGCCGTGTGCCGAATTGTGTTGGAACTTACAATCAGGGAAATGAGAGGGTAAGATAATGGTACCATTTCAGATTATATTCTAATTGATATGATTTTTACTTTGCTTGATATCTCCCACACTAAAGATGCTATTCATCAAGGTTTTCAAATAATTTCTCTACTGTTTTTTATTAGCGTACATAGCCCCACTGCTGGGCAAAGAATGCCCCCATATTTTTCTAGCTAACTTTATCTCCAGCCTTCTCCCGCCAGTCAGTCAGGAATGAGTCCAAATCATCACACCAGCTTTTTTTAGGCCTTCCTCGATTACGACGTCTATCGTCAGGCATGCACTGAGTGACGATCCTAGCCCATTTAGCCTCACGTATATTTTAAATGTGTCCCACACAATCCCACTTTAGCCTAGCTTGAGTTATCTTGGATAAAATATATACCTCTTTATAACCTTCCAGGTATACACAATGAGCATAGTCGGAGAGAAATTCGTAGTCGGCACATCAGGCCGCAAAATCTTCGTATGGGACGTGAGAAACATGGGCCATGTCAACCAGAGACGTGAGTCCTCCCTCAAGTACCAGACACGGTGTATTCGAGTGTTTCCTAACAAGCAGGGGTACGTTCTCAGCTCCATTGAAGGAAGAGTAGCTGTGGAGTACCTCGATAGTAATCCAGAGGTTCAGAAGAAGAAATATGCTTTTAAGTGTCACCGGATCAAAGATGGTGGTGAGTACGGTTTATTGTAATTAATCATTCTCTATGTAGAAATATGATAATAGGATGTTTTAAAAAAGGCCACTAACTGTAATTATAAATAATCAACGGTAAAATATCTTGTATTTTCCAGCATTGACAATAGAAATTTTAATTTTAGCTTTTATAAACCCATCTACCCAAAACTAATAATTTTCTCTGATTATCCATCAACAATTAGCAGACAAACTTCAATAAGCAATCACTAACAAAAAACATATTTCAGGTCTTGAAAAAATCTACCCAGTCAATGCAATAAGCTTCCACTCTGTTTACAACACCTTTGCAACGGGCGGCTCAGACGGCTACGTCAACATCTGGGATGGTTTCAACAAGAAGAGGCTATGTCAGTTCCATAGATACAACACCGCGGTCTCATCGCTAAGCTTCTCCCATGACGGGTCAGCACTAGCCATCGCTTGCTCCCAACTTGACGAGACACAAATAGAGGACCCAAAACCAGAAGATACTATCTACATAAGATATGTGACGGACCAAGAAACAAAACCTAAATGAGAAGTGGGTTATGCCCGAGTAGTCTGTTATTGAATGGCTGTTTCAAAGTGTGTGTAGCTTAAGGTACGGGTGAAATTGGACTCCTGAACTTTGACTGACTATTTCAACGAATGATTCATTTCCACGTTGAGGAGCTAGTTTTTCAAGATTGCTGTGTGTCTGAATATTTCCTCTGTCCTCTGTCCATTGGATTCCAATTGCCCCAATAATTATTCCTCATTAAGATCAAGTATTTTTAGTAGTTTACTTGACTTGGAAATGTTTTGCATCATAAGCTTAGTCAATTATTTTGCGAATTTTATGCGCGAATTGGTACGTACTTGCGTATGTTGACAAGCGAGAAATCTTTGCAGGCAAGTTTGCAAACGACTTAAACTACAACATTCGTCTTCCTTCTTTTAAAACATTCGAATAGCCAGAAAGAATACGCGCGTAGAACGCTTTATTTAACCCAATATATCCTATGCCTTGTAAGTCCTATGTAGAGTGCCCAGGACACCAGAATATTGTCTAGGAATGTTGACGGTTTTGTAAATAGCAATTTTGTTCAATGAAGTACTGAATCAAAGCCATGCACAGACTGCTGGGTGACAAAATCTTTGTCGAAAGAACGAACCTAACAGTTTAATTAGAGTAAATTTTAGTTGTAAGTGATTAATAAAAGTAATTAAGTTTCCTAAAGGTGTGTTTTATTCATGAGATCGCTACTTAGTCTAGGCAAATTACGCTGAAAATTAACCTTAGGTACTTTGTAATAGTTCTTAATGTAAAAAGTTAACGCGTGTTCGGTTTTTTTGATAAAACATCCAATTAAAATAATAACTCGTTTGGGAGAAAATATGAACTGATGATGTTTGTTTGGAGCATTTCTAGAAGAGATCGAGTTTTACAAGTACATGAGTTAATTAAACATTTTTAATCCTTGCACTACCCTATTTTCAAAGAATGTTATGGTTTCATTTTGTACTTCAAGCTAAAAGTTAACTAAATTGGGTTTAATTTTAATAATTATAAAAAAAATAAACACATTAATCAATTTCAAAATTTCGAATTTATTAGGGCAGAAGTGTTTAATTCTGACAAAATAAATTAGTATAACCTATTATTTACATTATGTAAAAAAAAATTGAGGTAACTTGATTTTCCTAACTTTTATTGAAATTAGTTTTTTTTTTTTGAAAATTTTTGTTTTTTTTCAGAATGTCCCGATTATGGAAAATGTTTATTTTTTTGGTGTTATAACTTTAATTAGAAAAGCAAGAAAAAAACAGAGATTGGATGTTTTGCGAGGTATAAAGCTTTGGCTGAGCACAGTATAAGACATGTTGTTTTCACAGTACATGCATACTATGATTCAGCCCGTCCCTAGCTCTCCTCCTCCCAGCGCGCCTTTAGCGCGTAGTCGCTTAGTTTGTAGGTTTTTAATAAGCCCTGTCTGGAGGCTTTAATATTTATATTAAGGCCGCTATAGGCAAGTCTGATTAAGCAGTCGACAACCTTCTGAGTTGAACTGCGAGAGGCCACTGAAAAAAAAAAGTACATGTATAATTCGTCCCGACCCTTACTCGAGCCAGCTCGTCCCTAGCTGTCCTCCCTCCAGTGACTCCCTAAGCGGAGGTCCCCACAGGGGGTGCCCTTAGAGCGGTTCCGCACTGCATACTGCATCCGATCCGAATCCAAGAATGTCGGTCCGAGCTAGCCGTGGTACTATTTCAAGGAGGTGTTACGCACTAGATCTGAACTCCGTCCGTCCGAATTCAGCACTTTTCCAATCAGGATAAAACTAAAACACTAAACTCGGAACTCAAATTCGGATTCGAATCGGATGTAGTGCGTAGGGACACGACTTTATAGTATAGTCGCTTAGTAAGTTTTATTAAGCCCTGGCAGGAGGCTTAAGGCCGCCACAGGTACAAAAGTCCGGTTAAGCAGCCGATAACCTCCTAGGCTGACTGCGAGAGGCCACTCATAAAAAAGAGTGACCTACTCTTTACATGCATAACATAGTCATGCTACCTTGAATGTAAGGGTCAGCTCACACTGAAAAGCGACGCACTTTTTAAGATATCCATTACAAAATAATTGACTGTACAAAAAGGTTCTCATTTCAGTCACGTATCGCCGTGGAGTTCATTCAAACCCTATGTTTGAATGAACTCCACGGCGTTACGTTGTACTTTGAGGGGTCGCGATGATCTCTGCCAGCAGATGGCGTCCTTGAATCCGCTAAGCCCGTGCTACGAGCTTCAGGATGCTTCAAGCAACGTCGCGTGGGTTCAAGGGCCGCGCCTCTTTGTTTGAGCTGACCCTAAAATTGAAAATAGTCTTCATTATCCAATGAATTGACCACCCTGAAGGAGCGTATCAACCAAAGCCTTTATGCGATTGGCAGCAAGCATGTCGTAGAGAAAAAATCAATGCGCCTCGTCTTAAATAATAGCAACATTTTCCAGATCCACTGCATGCAATGACTCAACTCACGGATGTCTTTGTATCTCGAACAAAAGTGCTTTTATCAGCAAACTAAGTGCTGAGGAATGTGCACGCCATATAAGTGCATATTAAAAGCATACTGCATTGCTTTGAATTAACACATTCGCGAATACACAAGACGTGTGCGTCCGCAGTGTTTCGCAATTAAAATTTAAGAGCATTTATGCTGCTTTCTTTTGCGGGGACTGGAACTTCTCTGTTTCTGAAAATAAGGGTGATTTTCCAGTGGTTGGTTAGTAAGGATTAGTTGGTAAGTATGAAAGCTCGCCCAGTCCAAATTGGCGCTCAAACAAAGCCAATGTTTGCGACCACCTAAAGGTTTCTTAGAAGATGTTATTATAAACGTTTGGTGCGTCAAACCAAACGAGCGTTAGTTGTTTACAGAACACGTTTACTGCTGTAGTAATTATATTCTAGTATACCTTCGTACACTTGTTAATTGAGGAAGTTGTAGCTAATACGGTACTTCGATCATCTGTTTGTTTAAACACGGATTTCTTAACGTTTCTCCTCATTGTTAAGTTTTAATAAGCGACGACGGTGTGAGGTGGAATTAACTCGCAGCTTTATTAACTTACTAATTATACAGTTGCGAAGATATTGCGTTAGTCAGACGAGTATGGATGTCTAAATAGAAATTATAGGCTTGGCATTTATAGCTGTTTGAATAGCAGTTTATGTGTTTAGGTAAGTACCTATATATTAAAGAAAATTTCAGGTTTAGACGAAGATCTAGACACTATTCTCAAGTGTTAGGCTTACCACATAGGGTGGTCTTTTCTATTCAAGGAACTGATTTGTTGGCTTGGCTATCGGTCCTCGAAAGTTAGATATCAACCTAATTGAAGGAGCGAGCGATTGAGGCTATTTGAAAGATGAAGGACTACGAAGACACTATATTGCTGCACCATCATCGGCCTAGACTTTTCCCAATTATATTGGAGTCGGCTTCCAGTCAAACCGGATTCAGCTGAATACCAGTATTTTACGTGGAGCGGTTTGCGTAACGACAGCCAAAGATCTACAAATAACGGCTTAACATTCTTTCCGAGAGACAGAGGAGTTTCGATATGTTAAGATGGTCACCCATCCACAGACCAACCTCGGTAAGCGTTGCTTAACCTTGAAGTTCGACCCGTGCGGCTGTTATTATTTAGCCACGAGGTTCTCTCCACTATATTGCTGCACCGATCACCTAAAATGTGTTAACTTACCCTAACGGCTTAAAAGCCACACTTAATTTTGCTGGTAAAAAAATCCTCAAGCAAGCAAGTGGAAAAGCAAATGCGGGAGCAATAAGGGCATGGGAGCTGCTGCTTTAAATTTTTACTCTTTCTCATAATTTGTATGGAGCACTCAACAATACCATTTCTACAATTATACAAATTTTAAAGTGTGCGTGGATGGCCAAATCCGAAACTATGAGGAATATCGAAAAACACCGAAAGGAGTCTCGAGCCCGTTTGTGATGAAAACTAAAACCTTACATTGGATTTTTGAAAAATTGATATTCCTAATTCCTAGCCAGGGATTGAATCGGCTGGTTTTGAAAAAAAAAAGCACAGCCTATATTAATACACCATTCGAAAGTGTCGCTACCATAGATAAAATTCTGGGGAGTAGGTAATAAAATAATTATGGCAAACCTGTAGTTTTACCTAATTATACTGCATTGGCATATGGCTTATAGACCGAGTTCCAAACGTCGAGATCCGAAGATGTAGGTACGAAAGTTTTCGACATCGGAAAATTTATTACGGAACTGAAATGGAGCCGGGCGGGACACCTGGCAAGGCGCGATGATGATAGTTGGAGTAAGGCAGAGACCGAGTGGCGTCCGCGGACTGGAAGAAGAAGTATGAGTCGTCCGGCAGCGAGGTGGGCAGACGACATTGTTGCCATTGCGGGTAGAACTTGGATGAGGCTGGCACAGGAACGTGGGGATTGAGAACAAGAAAAGAGAGGCCTATGCTCTGCAGTGCGCAAGGTCAGGCTGTGGATGATGATGATGATGATAATACTGCACAAAACTAACGTTTGATTGCTTCCGTAGGTTCACTAAACGTAGGATCTAAGGTTATGTCGAAAACTAGCATCAGGCAATTACTGATTGTCTGGCATTTGGCTGAACTTGTCCTATTTGGCGAAGCAGTGAGGCACACAATGTTATTTAAAAAAATTAAGTTTCCATAATTTTTGTTCCTGCATTGTGTGAATCTGTGTGTGCCAAATAAACATATTTCCTTTGGAACACAAATAAAAGATCTTCAACGATTTTACTGCGTTTCATTTAGGACATTAGGTAGGTACCTATGTACGCTTCACGCCGCATTTTGTGTGGGCGGCTAACCTATGACTCGGCGACTTCGGATCTATTCCACTACACCCAAGATAAAGTATTTTTTATTGTCCATTCATAATATATGAGTACCGATAGAAAGATGTCGGTAAGAGCTTGGGAACTTGGCTATTTTTAAAGATTTCGTGTGTAAGAACTTGTCACGTGACATAGCTAGCCATTTGTATGTTCGGTCGACAATGTAGTGGAATTCATATTTAGAACTAGAGAATGTAATTGGATTGAAGTAACATTTTGCACCAAAAGCACGAATTTAGTCTCAAGATATTATTTTCCTACTGCATGGCCAAGACCTCCATTTCTCTTTTCCACACAATAATATTTTCTTCTAGTGCTTTCAGTAGGTGTTGAGCTTGTCCCGCTATCTTCGCTTTTGTCTGCCGCGGTGTCGCCGAGATAGCGTTTAATGGGACGTTGGTGCAAGAAACAACTTAAAAAGCGAAAATTATAAACAACTATGGTCGATGGTCGACACCAGGTATATTTTCAATTACGGTAACTTCCCATCTACATTAAATTTATTGACATACTTAATTCCCATAGCAGAAATAAAGACATAAAGCTGTCCTGAATCGACATCTATCGTGATCCTTTACATTTTCTAGTTATGAAAAACGATTCATAATTTATTGTCCAGAACAGTCAGACTCTTATTGACTAAAACCCATCCGTGTTCCTTCTAAAGCCCTTTGCGTTCCAGGGCTGCGGTGACTCTTTCGAACAAATTCCGTACCTACGAAGATATATTAAGGAAAGGGCAATGACCGTTATTGCAAATTTAGCTGGCGTCGACCATAGCTGTCATCCGCGCGTCCGCCCGCGTGAAAATTCGAAAGTTATGTCAAGGGTACTTATGTACATACTCCCGGGATAAAAAGTATTCTAATGTCCTAATCCAGACTAGTAGAATCGTAGGTAGTAAGATATTGTTAGGATGTTCTGGGTGATGTCAATGTCAATGCTGCAGTTTTGAAAGCTCCGAAATTCCTATACCAGCTCTAGAAAACGGCTGCTTTTACTTAACGAAGGGGGCTCGTAGTCCTTTTTTTTTAAGGATATGAAATCATCAAATGACTTCTTCCGCTCTGGGTGGAGCGGAAGGGCGTGTCAGACTCTTACTGACTAAAACCCATCCGTGTTCCTTCTAAAGCCTTTGCGTTCCAGGGCCGCGGTGTCTCTTTCGACCAAATTCCGCAACAAACTTAATGTCTACCTATACAGTCTTCTTTCTTGATGATAGCGACCAAGAAAAACTTTATTCTTTTGTGAAGCCTTTCTATATCTACTTCTTTACTAATATTATAAAGAGGAAAGATTTGTATTTTTGTATGTAACGAATAAACTTAAAAACTACTAGACCGATTTGAAAAATTCATGCAGCTATGGATAGTAACATTATCAGCGAGTAACATAAGCTATAATTTATCCCCGTACTCCCACGGGAACGGGAACGCGGGTGAAACCGTGAGACGTCCTCTAGTAATTAATGAATTAATATCAAAGCCAAAGGTCTCAGCTAATGTAGGTACCTAGATACATTAAATAGGTAAACAGTCCGTTATCGAACATATATCGAATAGGTTATAGCGGCCGGGTTGTTACAGGATGCTAAATCAACATCTTAATTAGCGTGAGGCTACAAAACACGATGTTCTAGTATTAAAGACTGGATATTAGCAACATGTTCGTAATTACTGGTGGGCCTTATTGCTATCTTTGCCAGACCGCAACCTGTGACCTGCTACTATTAAATGCCATACCTAACTGGCTGGTTCACTATACAGATAGGTAGGTACTACTCAAGCACCTACTTAATTTAACGTAGGCTACATACATGGGTACATTTTCCAGTAGTTATTATAGGTAATGATTAAAGTTATATATAGTTAGAGGATGCACCTAATTTCAGGAAAATATTGACACATTGCATCGCAGATAGTCGATGGGGTCGAAAGGTTCTGGAAGACTGGAAGATGAAGCGTTGGAAGGCCTCCCACAAGGTGGGCCAATTCAGCGAAAGGAAAAACATCAGCTGGATTCGAGTTACATAGAACCGGTTGATGTGACAACCCTTGGGATCGGCCCATGTCCAGCAGTTGACGTCTTTCGGCTGAAAAAATAAAAATCAATCAAAAGTCATTTATTCAAATTAGGCTGACTGACAGCACTTTTTGAACGTCAAAGATCTACATAAAGACAGTCCCCCAAAACGCTCGCCCGTCACCACTTCCTAGTGTTTAAGCTGGGAAGAAGAAGTGGCGCAACAAACTCCCCAGCAAAGGTGATGATGATGAAGCGGCAATAAATCTAGTACCTACATGAAATCCCATTTTAAATCAAAATAAACATAGGTACCCAGCTACTACACCTCCCACTCCCACCCATCTTAACCTTATCACTAGTACATACGTTAGAGAGCACGCCATTGATCGTATTTACATACGATCACGGCATTCGCACCACGTCTCAGAAACAACGGTTACTTACACGTTAATTGAAAGACATTAAGCTTGTTAATGCGTCACTGTCTTGGCTTTATCTTCATTAGAGGTAACACCTTTATCATGATAGCTGGAAAGTGGGCGAAATAATTAAGTGGGGATGGGAGTGTGGGAATGTTCTGGAATCCGTTGGAAAGAAATGGTCGGTGTGTAGCTTAGGGTGTTACCACACCAATCGATCGATGGTAGAATGGATTGGTCAACGACAATCGATAGTTTCTACTACACCAATCGATCGATCGTCGATCGATGGTAGAATGAATAAGTCGACGTGGATTGATAGTTTCTACTTCTCTCTTCGATCAGCCAAAGCTACACCAATCGATCAACTTCGATCGATTGGTGTAGTAATACCCTCAGACTTACCTTGGTTTCTGACTTAGGGCCGGTTTCCGAATTTAGTATTTGGGCAAAGAATGTGTTAAACCCTACTTAAATGTCAAAGTTTGACAGATTTGCAAGTAGAGTTTAAAAAATACTCAATTTCAACGATTTCTGAAATAGGAATTTTAAGTAGACTAGAATAGAATAAAATTGATTAGACTGTAGAGTAACTATTTGACAAACTCTACTTTTATGAAATTATTTTATTATATGTAGTCTATTCCGGGACCTCTCCTGAAATCTTTCAAATAATATCTTAGCCATGGTCTTTAGCTGTCACCGGAAAATGGCAGTCTCCGTAAGGTTGTAATACTTCTTTATTAGATTATAATTTCTCGATATACCTACTATGAAAAAATCGTTTTGTAAACAATAAAAAGTAAAGTGTCTTATTAGGAAAAAATGATTGACAATTTCGCGCGATATTTTACAATCTTACGACGTTTACAATTTTCCGGTGACATAGCCATCCGAGCTTTGTCTGCGAACGCACATTACAGGTTGAGTTAGGCTTAGAAGCGACATCCGAGCTTCAGCAAAACAAATGTGTATCCATTTAGCCATAGGTTTAGTCCCTACATCTTCATTAGACCTAACACCTTATCATTGGATAAAGTGAAGCGTGGGCGATATAATTAAGTAAGTAGCTGATTGTGACCTCTGGATTTAGGTACCTGGTAGCAGTGTGTGGCGTCAATGGTTCCGATTTAATACTTTAAGCAAGCTAACTCTGCATACACATCTGTAACTAGACGTAGATATAATGATTAGACCTGATTCGATTTAAAATACTTTTCATGAAGTTTCATGTAGTTTTTCATGTAGTTGAGGATCTAGTTAAACTGCCTGATTTGCGGACGTTGGAGCGGTTTCGCACAGTATCCGATCCGAATTTGAGTTTTAAGTCCAATTTCAATTGGAAATGTCCTGAACTCGGACAGACGACGCGCGTCGTTTGGATATGGTGCACAATTCCTCTTAATTAAATAGTACAAGGATAGGCACCCCCGCATGGACATTTTCGGATTCGGATCTGATGCAGTGCGGAACACAGTAGAGCAATCTATTCTATACTTCTATAGTAATAATATTATAAAGAGGAAATATTTGTATTTTTGTATGTAACGAATAAAATTAAAAACTACTAGACCAATTTGAAAAATTCTTTCTGCAATGGATAGCTACATAATCAGCGAGTAACATAGGATATATTTTATCCCCGTAATCCCACGGGAACGGGAATTACGCGATTAAAACCGCGTGACGTCCGCTAGTGCTATTATAAAATGTATAGTACCTATAGCTTTCAGTCAATACTAAACTAATTTCATGAAATAACATTTTTTTTAAGTAACTCCACTTTTCAATTTCAGGACCTAAATGAAACACAATGCTACGTTAGATAAAACATCTGATATATCAACGTGTTTAGACTGTTCTTCTGTTCTACGCTATTCTTGCAAACTTAATACATCTGACCTTTGCAAGCAACAGTGGTTAGTTGAAAGCACTTATGACTAGCTCGCTAGTGACCATATAATATTCACACTTTCCTACATATATAATTATGTGTTTGTACACTTTGTAGGTGTCGAAGTGATTTGTTTTTAGTAAATAATTATATGTGTATGTCAGTTAACTAGTCAGGCTCATCGGATTCTTCTTCACAATGCCAGGAGCTAAATGATTCAGACAGTGAGGTTGGCAAAGCAAGTAACGTTCTATCAGCAATAACAATTTCAAAAAGTCGCTACTGAAATGTCACTTGGTCAACTTTTTACATTTTGGCATTTAGACAATTGTTATCGCAGGACTACGAGCTCCACCGTAGGCGCGGGCCTGCGGACGGCGAGCGTTGGGTGGCTCGCTGTCCGATCACCACCAGGCCCAGGTCGATGGCACGTTGTGTTTCACGCGCGCCTCAAAGAGATGTCAGCATAGAAGACGGGGCCCGCTAGGGCCAGAGCCTGCCAGGGTTGCGGAATTTGTTCGAAAGAGTCACCGCGGCCCTGGAACTCAAAGGGCTTTAGAAGGAACACGGATGGGTTTTAGTCAGTAAGAGTCTGACACGCCCTTCCGCTCCACCCAGAGCGGAAGAAGTCATTTGATGATTTCATATCCTTAAAAAAAAAGGACTACGAGCCCCCTTCGTTAAGTGAAAGCAGCCGTTTTCTAGAGCTGGTATAGGAGTTTCATGCTGTATTGTCTGATTTCACCTAGGCCTATCGCAGTCCTTTGCTAGGCATAGAAGACGCAATATAAATTTGCAAAAAAGTACATTGACCTTTGACATCGGTTTCATCTAGCGGCATCTTACACCCCGCCTGTCGAGAGGTCTTGTTTGCTCCAACGCCCAAGCCGGACCTTCAGTAGACACGGCCAGCCTCTGTAACTTCAGCTTGCTTACTCTGCAAGCTACGAATATTTGCGTAACTCCAGTTCTTTTCCGGATAATTTCATTTCAAATCTTCTTCAAAGAAACTTCGCTCCATACCGAATTTTAGTTCTTGATTTTCCTGCTAATTAAAACCTAAAACAATGACAAGCCTGAGTACATTTCAGCTGGGTGTTAATAATTGGTTGTTTTTAATTTGTAAGAGCCAAACACACCCAGTTAGTTTCACTTTGATTCCAAACTCATGAAGCAATCAATTCTTACTATAAACTTCAGCCGTAACACATTCGTATAAGTTCCTACCGTATGTACTCGTGGGCTCTCGACGCTCTGTCCGAATATTATTGTAACATCACAAATTATCTCACAATGCAGAGACAAGCCAGAGTAGACACAAAAACAACAATGGCTCATAACTTGAGTGAGGGGGTGACGAGTTTTTATGTTAGCTAGAGACATTTCAAATGCCTAGAAGCAATAGTATCCTTTCATGCAATATTTTCAATCTCATCAATTTATTTTAAATGTTGGAGTGTGGTATTACTATCCGTCGTATCCAACAATCGGCCACCTCCAGAACTTACCCACATTTGGCTAACGAAAGAGCTGTCTAGTCTCTACTTTCTTTTTCTTCTCAATACTCTGCATCGGTAATAACATTCGCTCACGCGGTCATAAGGTCTTCGCATGTACCGGTGGCAAGAAATGCGGCGCAAGACTAGAGGTGGGCCATGACGCCACACAAACACTGAAGATCGGAGCCATCTGAGAACCACCAACTGGGGCGGTTCTCTTTAGTGCGGCCGACCTGAGTGCGGGGTCTATGAAGAGTTTTCCAGGTCGACCACGGCAACGCGTGCCTAGGAGCAAGGTTCTCCGAGCGAAATTTCTCTCCTACTTACTGGTCGGATAATAAGCAAAATTCATTGACATTGAACAATAGATAAGTGTCGTGATAGCAATTCGAGTTTTATTTAAGTTAAAACGGAATTTAAAACGCAGAAAACACAAAGTACTTATTAAAATAAAGCACTCTTGCGTCAAATTAAGCTCGAGAGGACTGCCGTCCAATTTGCTGTACAAAATGAGCCATAAAGCCACTGCAGTAGCGAATAAATTACTCCTAATAATCTCCTCTAAAAGCCCAAAGCACAGCCACACTACAAAGCTCAGTCGAGTCCAGTCATCGCGCCTGGGAATCGCACTTATTACTCGCACTCGCACCCGATCTTCAACCGACACTTGTGGATCTCGAAACACAGGCCGGTGTCGAATCAGCCACTCGTCCAACTTTCCCGTCTCGAGAGCCCTCCACCACGAATATCTAATGAATACTCACAAAATAAATATGATAACAATTGTTTTATAAAAACGTACGCTTTCACGTGTGGGCGAACGAAAATAAAGAGTCGATCAGTCGAGGGTCATTTGTTTGGCGAATTGAAAGTGGATGAACTTTTTAATTTTAAGTAGCGGTTTGCTGGAGGCGTGGGCGGGAGAGGAATCGTTGTCTAATATGACGGAGTTGCCATAGTGATTAAAGTTATTCGGTCTTATTGTCTTGTTTTACATAGTGTGAAATTGATACTAGGAAGCACGATATTTTGTTGGTCAAGTGGATATATGGTGGACAAACGGTGATTTTAATTACCTGAAGTACCTCTTTTATTTCTATATATGTCACCGGAAAATTGCAGACTCCGTAAGATTGTAATAAATCTTGATTAGATTATAATTTCTCGATATACTACTAAATAAACGTGTTGTAAACAATAAATCTCATCCAAATTCAATAGTTTCAAATATAACCGTGTCTTATTTCGAAAAAATAGTTCACAATTTCACGCGATACTTTACAATCTCACGGCATTTGCCATTTTCCGGTGACATATATACCACTTGTCATCTATTTACCTAGTATCTGTTATATTCGCTGTATACGCTTCTGACTGGACGTAGCTCGTAATCAATCACAAATTTTGTGTTTTACTCCAACAGCAGCTACATACCCAGGAGCCCTAACACATAACATCCAGCAAACAGACAGCGACATACCGAAGCTTCCACACTAAATATCGACTAACAATAACAATAAATAACAACGCGTCACAACCGCTGAGTAATATGTCCCGTTGTCTGCCAACAATGAGGCACTTTCACACGTCCAGTGACAAATAGCGAGAGAATTAATACCAACTCGCTTTTGTACGAATAAATCAAATGTTGAGCAGCGCGCGGCAGGTTGTTTTGACCGGCATGTAAAACAACAAAACCGGTGCACTCTGAACAACCTTTATCACAAAGCTATAAGGTCTCATTACAAAAAAATCAGCGATATTTTAAATTGAAATCTGGAGTGTAACCAGTTGCGTTACTCTTGCGGTCATCATCACTTTTATTTCCATTTACTTAGAGGTTGTTCTGGCTTGTGTCGTGTGGGTAGATTGTTTTATAGTGTTAAATATACGCGTTCGTAGGAGGATGTTATTGCTCAGTGTCTTCAACATCGTGTAGGGATGCAGCTTACTGCTGAGGTGATTTACTTGAGCAGTTATTGCGAAGATGATATATTTAAGCTTTAATGGTATGAGCTGTATTTTTCTGGATTTAATCTGTATAATGTCATAGTTTCTGTGATATATTTTGTCGTGAAGACAGGTTGTAACGTCGGGTCTCTGAAGGCGAATAGTAAGGAACGGAACCACACCTTAAAGACGAGCATTTGTGATCTTCTGCCAAATTCAATTCTACAGTAAGTACTACAACTCCTTCGCTCCGAAATGTTTAAGATTTTTAGATACCTAATTTATCGTTTATACTGAGTTCTAAGTTTTAAATATCGAGTCCCTCAAAAAAGTACTCGTACCTTTAGTGTGTGGATACTGTTGTCTGCGAGTCTTGCATGTATTTTATTCTATTGGCACGTGCTACACCAAACGAAGGGTACAGTAGGTTTATACGGTAAAAACATGTAAATGTTTATATCTCATAATAATATCATCATCATCATTCTAATCTTTACATTGTTCTCATATATAGAAGCAACAAGTTCAATGTAACCAGGATTTTTGTAAACATAAAATGATTTAAAAGTGTCCGTGGAGTTTCTTGCACGTTCTTCTCCATAGAGATCTACGCTTTGGAACGTGCAAATAGCTTCATATTTTTGACGGACTGACTTTGACAATTCAAAAGTGATTTATTTGAAATAAATGCTTTAACTTTGACTTTGACTTTGATGCAATTACCTTTTTAAATAAATAACTTTCTTGAGTGGCCGGTACATCCCTGCTATCCGCGCAGGGTGTCCCCCAGACAAATGTGTTTGAAGTTCAACAAGTGGTGTGCACAATTACGAGCGCTACAGTCGGGGGTTAATAGTCTCAATAATTTGACATATTGGGTGGTCGCCCCGCCAGGCCAGGCGACTCGCAGTCGAAGCGAATTAATAAGGGATCGGATACTCCGCGGTTAGATAACTTTTGCAGGTGAAAAGAGTGGTTAATCAAAGGATATTTGAAACTTATAACAGACCTTTTTAATATGTGTGCTTTGTCTATTTCAGTACCGGTAATTTTGCATGAATAAGTAGTGTTGATATTACTTGTGATATTAAATAAAGTTGTTGTACCTTTTTCTTTTAAAGATAAGAAATCATCAAATGACCCTTCCGCTCTGGGCGGAGTGGAAGGTGAGGTAGTGTCAGACTCTTACTGACTAAAACCCACCTTTGTACCTCCTAATGCCCTTTGCGTGCCCTGGCCTGGAGGCTTTAATATTATATTAAGGCCACCACAGGCAAGCCCGGTTAAGCAGTCGACAACTTCATAGGTTGAACTGCGAGACGTCACTCACAAAAAAAAAGCCCTTTGCATTCCAGGGTCGTGGTGACTCTTTGTTTAATTTGCCATCTCTGCTCTAAGTTTTTTTAAAGCCTTTGAAGATGGTGACCTTTGGCAGTAATTAAGGGTAGCCAGAAGCTCGTGAAACTGACTGCCAGTCTTGCCAAATAGTATTGTGTGCAGTAACTGGGATTTGAAGATCAGATAGACTGTAGTTCCATGTAAAGCAGCATCCAATTAGATTGGAAACTGTGCCCAACATAGTTGAGATAAATTTCACTGATTTATGAATATTGCCAGACACTGCTTATGTATCTTTTAATGACTGATTTCCTATGAGTTTCTTCCAGTTGAATGAAGTCATTTAACTGGAATAAAAGAATAGGAAATGGACCTGTTCACTCCTAAGAACGAGTATACAAAAGGATATAGCGGGTCAGTTTCTACTCATTTATTCGTTATAAAGGCACGTGCATTAAGTTCTAGTTATAAAATCGATTTCAGTAGTTAAAATGAATGAGGTATCATTTGACATTACAGCTCAGTTTAAGAGCGATATTGAGTGATACCGGGAAATATGGCGAGATCACGGAAGCGCATATTGAGGTCAATCTTGGATCATGAACTTTACGATATTTGTGTAGACGTGTATGCAAAAACGTAAAACTTTATTAGATGCGACGCGCGACGTGTAGGTGACATAAAGGTGCAGCTAGATTGCGACCGAACGACGCGTTGAACAATCAATATGGATCGATTCAAAAAATTGACCATTAATTTTGAATGACTGTTACTTGGTAATTCTTCGCTATAGTAGGCGCCAGATAAATGTGGAATAAAGTATATTGACCTTTCCCTAATAACTGCTCATAGGTACCTGAACAATTAAATATGAATTGTATTTCATTATTAGACAATGTTAAGGATCACGAGAGATGATGGTTCGGGACAGTTTTGTGTCATTAATTCCGTTTTTCAAATTAACAATGTTTTAATAAATGTAGGTTCATTAATAAATGTAGGTGGCTCAATGACCGATATTCCACGATTATCTGGCGCCTACTATAGAAGCGTCTATTTTACATACTCTTACGTTTTTCTTGCCCAATTCAGTCAATTTCCTTCGGGACTCATCGAGCTTCAATATCGTTTTTTATTTCGTGACGAGGCAGCTCTAGACTAGCCGAATGAAAATAACTGGATGAGGTAGGGGGGTTGTCTGGTAGAGAATGCCTTGATGTATTAAGTCCGCCCATGTACCACTATTGTACATAAAAATTAAATAAATAAATAAATGAGGTCCACAATGATCGTTCGTTTCATTGTGGACCTCATTTATTTATTGAAGATACCAGTTCACTTTTTTTTGAAGGCTAGTGACGAGCATTAATGGTAGTTTTCTGGTCAAGGACGCGACACGGCACGGCACGGGACGGCGGTGTATACGGTTGATTCTGGCTTTCAGAATTTCAGCGGTTCTGAATAGCCGGTCCAGAGATAACTTCGATCAAATCGATCGTTCTGAACGTGGCGTCATTGCCATCATCATGACACGGATCATACGCAGTCTAGGTGTACCTTTATCCGCGACGTAGAGGTGACATTTTACTGTAATGGCCGCCATAAACCGTCCAGCTGTGACATGCGAGCTCTAATTAGTTTTACAGCGGCGGTGACATCACTCGATATTGATGCCTTATGCCATAAAATATTAATTCAATTTGAGTGTCCCAACGGTTTGGACAACGGAGGTTTTTAGTTGTTCTTTTTGGTCATGTTTGGATTAAAGTGTTTTTAATTATCTGGATCGTAAAGTGTAAATTTTATTTTTGATATCAGTTTTCTAGGAAAAGATATGTCATGACGTCAACCGTCAGCAATAGGCATATTTTATATCTTTGTATTGATAGATATGCTCGTGTTTGACCACAATCTCACCTGATGGTAAGCGATGATGTGCACGTGCACGCTTGCCCAGAAATAACCTAATCACTGTTGATTAAAAAACCAGGTTCTAGCTAGCAGGAACACAGAATCCAGTAGGGAATTGCAATCCTTAGCTACACGTATAATGAAAGTACTCCCAAAAAGTTTGTATGCTTGAGACAAAATAAGATGACGTGTAATATTATTATTCCATAAATACTTAACTAACTATATACACTAGAAACAAAAATAAACTCTCCTAACTGAATAAACCCTAAAATATGGCGTCAAAAAATTCATCCGCATCGCTGTCGACTGGAAGTGTACCCAAAAGACTGGCGGCATTGCCACGTTGTATGGCAATGCTTATTCTTTGACCAATTGACGTGTAATAGAGAAGTAAATATGGAGAATCAGATATGTTGCGCTAACCTCAAACACATTGGGACAACATAATATAGGACAACATAATATTAAATTAATTTTTGTAAACCAAATTTTGTAAAATCATTATTTGAAAAGAGTAACTATGGAGTTTCTTGTCCGTTCTTCTCCATAAGAATCTACCTTTCCGAATGGACAGTAGAGTCACTTTATTAATGTAATTCTATTATTTTTACTGAACTGTAAACGATGACGTTCAAAAGTGCCGTTTAATGGCCTAATTGAAATAAACGTTTTGACTTTTTTTTTTTTTTTTTGGACAAGAAAATGATGGTGTATAGACGCCTGCACATGAAGCTACACGAAACTCTCAATTTTTCCCAATCTACCTTGAATCTAATGCTTTAGCGATAAAGTTGAAAATCTATTAAAGAAATTTCATACAAACTCACCATTGCACACACGCACACACATACCCACACACACGCGCGCACACACACACACACACACACACACACACACACATACAAGCACTATCTTTTATTTCTTTTTCATTTAGCATATCATATATTATAGCAAAAATATACACAGTAAATGCATTGGTTTATATATAAATTTTTTTTCGAAACTTACGGAAGGGACTGGACCTCACGACACAGGGTATCCTAGTGTGGGGTCCAGAGATATACTGTATTTTTTAGTATCTAAGTCAACGGATGTTATATGTGTATAATATGTTTTGTACTAACGTTTGAATTAATAAAGATTATTATTATATATTATAATTTGATACTGAAATTTGAACAGACTGGGATCCTTTCTTTTGGCTTGGAAGTTATTGAATCTAATAAGTATGGCGTCTTAAGCCCATCATGATTCTGGTTTAGGAGGGACAGGAGCTATACTTGTATAGCTCCTGTCCGTATGCGTCTTGACGCATACCACTATTCCTTTCTCACAACGGAATCATGAGGGCATTGCTTCATCATAGTAGATGGGTGGGGGGGGGGGGGGGGTGCTGTGTCCTGTCACAGCACTATCTACTCTCCCAGTTCGCTAGTTGTAGATAAATACTAGGTATATTGTAAAAAAAATTTTGGCTCATTTCTTTCGGAGATAAGGGGGGGGGGGAATGGTTATTTTTCATCTAATTTCTTGAATAAAAATTATTT
Source organism: Mamestra brassicae (assembly GCA_905163435.1). Lineage (NCBI taxonomy): Eukaryota > Metazoa > Arthropoda > Insecta > Lepidoptera > Noctuidae > Mamestra > Mamestra brassicae. The sequence continues at coordinate 988,040 of LR991004.1, forward strand.
ATTTACGTAAAGCGTTCGTGTTTGGGTCACGGAAGCTCATTCGTGTACCAAATTTCACTAGAATCGGTCCGATGGAAAATTGGCTGTGACAGACGGACAGACAGGCAGCCAGACAGACAACCGAGTGATCCTATAAGGATTCCGTTTTCTCGGATGTTCGGAACCCTAAAAAGAGGAAAGATTTGTATTGTTGTTTGAAATGAATAGGCTCTAAAACTACTGAACCGATTCATTTAAAAATTCTTTCACCAGTAGAAAGCTTTATTATCTCTGAATAACTTACGGCTGGTCTAAATAACGTATCTACCAACTGTCAAATTAGCTGCCAACAGTAGCTGAAACGTCATGTTTGCCCTTAGTCTATACTTTAGTTTCAGAAAGCGGACGGAGACGGGGGCGAAGTGCTAGTTGTAGCTATATCTAATAAACAGAGATAGGTACTGACCTTTGGCGTAGCTTAGATACATGTCATCTGTATATTTTAGCACTTGAATAGAGAACAAAAATATCATAAAGTTCTGATTTGCGTTAGAACGGATGCACGGAGTAAACACGTCAGTAAATTGATTAGCACTTACACGACACATTCTGATTTAGATATTAAAGGCACACTATGGAATTAGCATAAGATTTCCTTTGTGTATAATGTAAAAACATTAAAAACAGGAGGGTGCGTTGATTTTGATGAAAATCCCTTATCAATGACACGTAAAAGAAATCATCGTATCTAAATTAGTAACAAAAGAGGGAAACAGCTTTATATGTAGTTTTTTTTTGACTGAAAGAAAGCCTCGTTTCATACGAATCCATAAAGCCGGTAAAGCTGAAAAAGTAACAAATAGACAAACAGAGTTAATTTCGCGTTTATAATATGCCAGTAGGGATGGATTTCCCACACGGAACAATTATTTGTATGGCCTACAGATAGTTGTTCCGGGTCTGGCTGTTTGTATATGTGACGTTGTATGTTTGTAAAACGCACAGACGATACAGGAGAAATTCCTAGTGTGGGGTTTAAAAAAAAAAAAAATGTGTCGATCATTTTCGCAAAATGGCGACGATGACAAATTCACGCAATGTGACAAAACGAGCAATCGAAAAGCTAACATAAAAACGAATAAAAATGTCAAGGCATGAATCAAATTCAGCATTTTAAGAGCTAGTTCTAGATCTAAAATAATTTGTAGCAAATGAGATCAATAAATCAATTTCACGATTCAATATCTTTAGAATTAATTTATCGTTTAGACTTAGCGGTAATTGATTATAGTGTAATTAATGTAATTTTAATTTATAACGTCGTGATTCCTCATTATAATTAGGTATATGAACTCTTGAGGAATTAATTCCGCGTCTCTTCCGCGACAGACTAATTTTACGAAGGCAATAACTGTCATTTTTGCAAGTTTTATTACGAATCTGGATCATAAATATAGTCGGATTAAAAATCGTCTAAACTATTTTTAAATCAATGCAAATGCTACAGATATTGGCGATCTGTCAAAAATTTAAAAACGAACTAATTGGGATGGCAGGCATGTCAATCTTTTATTCAAAGTGCTTGTTTAGAGATCTCTATATTGAAAGACTTTAAGAGGTTTGGTATTCTACTCGTAAACGAATGTTTGAAATCTATTGAACTAAGTGAAGAGTTTGTTCTTGGTCTGCATAGTTTTCGTTTGTAATTTGTTGGTTAGTCACATACATTACCCAATAGGTACGGAGATATTACGTTTTGTTTTTAATCCTTTTTAGACAACTCGTATCCATACGTTAATGAATTAACGACACATTCAACTGTTGAAATGTTAATCAAAAGTGCAAACAAAAAACAGTGTTTTATTAATTTAAAGGTCGATTTGTTAATAAAGGTATAAAACGTACCAATGTGTGTTTTGTTTGTTAAGTTAAAATTAAATTGTTACATCACATTGTGATTTAAACCGTTAACTCAAGTATCTTGTACAATTATTATCTATTAAAATTACGACACAGCTGTTCCTGGAAAATGAAAAAAAGGAAAGGTAAAAATCTCTTCAGTTCAGCAATTCAGTTAATTCTCCTTTTTCAGCATTGGCTGGTTTGTAATGGAAGAGATTTTTGAGGGTGTGTTGGAGGTATTAAACTACTCACGAAAGTCCTTCTCCAGTAGAATATTATAACCAAGAAGTAAACATTTCGTATTGGGTGTCAAAGTCAAAGTCAAAACGTTTATTTCAATTAGGCCATTAAACGGCACTTTTGAACGTCAGCATTTACAGTTCAGTAAAATAATAATATTACATTAATAAAGTGACTCTACTGTCCATTCGGAAAGGTAGATTCTTATGGAGAAGAACGGACAAGAAACTCCATAGTTACTCTTTTCAAATAATGATTTTACAAAATTTGGTATACAAAAATTAATTTAATATTATGTGAGGACGATACACCCAGAGTATGCTACTTATAAGAACAAAGTATAACCAGCAGAGGTACTTATTCATTTTCTAAAAAAATATACATATTTACAGATAATCTTAATAACCATTAAGATTATCTGTAAAGTGCAGGTGCAGGTGCAGTTAGATTTATAATAACAAATGAGAAATGTGAGTTTTTCGTAATTACATACACCAGTAGTAGCACTGACGAGTCAGGTACAGGTTACTGTTAAAACGCTTATATTTTCCGCCTTTATTTACGACGACAACGTCATGTTATGTCGAAGTTACGTTTTCAAAGAAAAGGACAACTCGTCAGGTGGCGCCAACTGGTGGCGAGAAATTTCAAGAAAAATTGTTCGTCCTCACTGCGCTCTTTGTCGCTCCGCTACCGCTCTAGCCTTGCACCCGCTCTTTCGCAGGTCGCAACCTGTCTTTTATTATCTCGACGATACGAAGCTGCTCTATAAACCGAGTCCTATCTATCTATCATTTTCCAGCCCCGCCGGCATTTTGATAACACCGCAGATTTACGAGCGACTTGCGAACCTACCTTAATAGACACAAAATAAAATAACGAATCCCCCGGCACATTGTTGCCGGTACTTTGTTGTTAAATACTGAATTTTGCCTTCATTGTGGAGCTTTATTGGCCCTTATTTGAGAATGTAAATAAATGATGCTTTGATACATGTAAGATTCCATCCTTCATCCATAAATGCAAGCAAGAGAGATGTCAGTCTAAACTAATATTTGTTAGTGAAAAAAATATTGGTAAGTGTAACTTTGAGACAACATTTACAAATACTTAAATTATAGATACTATATACAAGCTAGTAGAGAACACACAAGCGGAGTAAAAGGGGAGGGGAAGAACTCACTGGGCATCGAAAAATTCGTCCACATCGCTGTCAACGGGAAAAGTGCCCAGAACACTGGCCGCATTGCCACGTTGAATGGCAATGTTGATTCGTTGGCCAAAGAGAGGGCCAGCCCTCTGGTCACGTGAAGAGTCGACTAACCATTTGCTGGTTTCACGAAAAACTCGATGAGCACTCAGACCCCATAGCCCTAGTGTTTCAACCCCAAATGGCTCAAATACATAATTCCAAATAAGGTTGTTGTATTTGCGCCGTTTGAGATTTTCTGCACCCGCAGTAGCCGCCCCAGCACAACCCGCCGTGCTAAGAAGATGGGATGGCACATGTTGTATCCCACACCAAAGGCCTACCCACCTTCCAAGGCATTATGGTCATCCCATCTGGCCTCTTCCCACCGTCTCGCGCTAAGCCATTCGGTTCTAATACAGCTGGCACACCGGCGGTGACAAGATACCGTCGGATGTCATTAATGCTGGCCATGGTCATGGTCATGGTCATGGTCTCCGAGGCAGTCGACTGCTTCACCACATTGACGGCGATGGGAAGCTCCACCAGGAGCACCCACACGCAGTCATGTAGCGATCCGGAAGGTGGTGTCACTCAGCATAGTACCTATGTTGGGTGACGGTAATGCCTGTAGCCAGAGGCCCGACTCCCATTCACCCACAGCCAGCAGGCGGGCACGCTCAGCAGTGTTGGTTGACGTATTTAAGAGGTTATTCCGAATTTTTTGTTTGTTTGTAAAAGGTAATGTTTGGCTGATGCGGTTGCGAGTGCCACAGGTCACTCGTTGTCTCGGAAAATTGCTCGGTTCTGAAAAGCTACCGGCTGCAGGAGCAGAGCCAGGATCAAGATCAAGGCAGGACAGGATTTTTTAGTTCGTCTAATACATTTCTATTTAACACATCATGGACCAAGCGCGAGTGTGGGTTGCAAAAAATCAGGGGTGTCTCTTATTGAATACGAATGGTGCAGGGTTTTTTTTATGGATGGCAAATCATCAAATGACTCCTTTTGCTCTGGGCGAGGCGGAAGTTATCTATATCAGACTCTTACTGACTAAAACCCATCCGTGTTCTTCCTAACGCCCTTTGCGTTCCAGGGCCGCGGTGTCTCTTTCGAACAAATTCCGCAATGGTGCAGGGGTACATGTACTTTACGTAGGTAGCATAATAGAAAACCAGTACTTTCTTCCGCCTTTACCTGACTTTACAGCTCACTAAAATATCACCCTAGATTTTACCCGATTTACACAAAGATTAGCTGAAGTTAATTAACTGTACAGATAAGTTAGACAACGCAACATAAGGTGGTATTATAAACGAGTCACCCCATAACTCAGGCTTGCAACTGATAAAATACCCCACACATATAGTGGCGAATATCATGCTCCTCCAAGATAAAACCTTCTTAGTTCACTTTATATATTCTCTTAATATTTTTTCCTATATATCCCATTATCTTCACAGGTTCACGTAACAAGACCAACTTTTCAACTTCAAGTTAAGAACGTTGTAAATTGTACGCATTTATAGAGGCTGTGTGCGCCCTGGGTGGCGAGCTCGGGACTACGAAAAATTTACCGCCCCTGAAAAGACTTGTGACACTTTATGACTGTGACAATAAGCGTTGGTTTTCTTTGATTTATCGTTGATGTAGCTGCACGTTTACCATGGTTTGTGGAAGTAAGTTTCAGAAAGGATTATGGCTATTGTAAATCTATCTGTGTGCTAATGACTATGGTCGCGGATTAGGTCGATACTCGCGAGTTTTTTTTACTATTTTATTGCTTAACGCCTTGTTATTGTTGAGAAATTTCGATTGTAAGGAAAAGTGTGTTGTCGCCTTTATTGCGTGCACGCATCGCTGTAAAATTGTAATTTGACGGCGGATCTTAATGTGTCAACGTGTCATTGTCTTTGATCGACCGCAGTGATTGATTATGTGGTGTTTGGTGTGGAAATCTTTTTAGAATGTATTGTTTTAATTTATAATATTTGAAGTTGATTTAAGTAGGGAGATATTCTTCATTGATAAAAAGAGAAGTATGGAGGTAGATGACATATTGCGCTGACCCCAAATGAATTGGAATCAGAGCAAAAAAGTAATGCAATTCTACACACCCTCGAACTTATAAGAATTTTGTACGATAAAATTTATTTTATGAGCTATTTTCATCTAGATGAGGTATTTTCTATTTAGTAGATATAATAAATTTTGACAAATTGCAATTGAGATGTGAATGCGAACGTTGCTTAAAAATTTGTAGTATTTGCCTTTTTATCAAGATTAAACTAGCCAATATATTTTAAAATCATTAATCCGCATCAGTACTTTTTTATTTGTGAAAGCAGCAAGTGTAATTATAAAGATTTATGCAATTATTTCGACACAGGATGTTCACATTCCCAAACAAGACATTTAAAACGATAACGTTAATTAATTTCTGTTCTCTTAAGCACAAAATCTTTTTCATTTTCACAAATTAAGTGCACAGTTTTATTTTAATTTCTGAACTAATAATACAGATATACGAAGATCGCAAGACGAGATCCTGGTTTATTAATCCTTTAACAAGATATCTTATTAACGCATTTATAAGACAAATGCAGTATAATGTGAACTGACAGCGGTAATTACTACCTATCGCACTTGTGCATTAATCAGACGGAGAAAAAATAAAGCTTTCAGAATGGAACCGGGTCGTGGGCACTTTGCGTACACTGCCTATGATGTATAAACTTGCTAATCCTTTTCGATAATGGATTTTAATGACTGTAAATCTAGTGATAAGGTTTTATACACCGTTTTAATGCAATCTTGGCCCCCGATTTCAACTAATTTGAAATGGAGTATTTGTCAAACTCTACTTTGACGTATTATTAAGTACTTATAACATTTTGGCACTTAGATTTGATTAGACACTTAATTAACTTCAAATATTCAATTCAGAAACCAGCCCAAACTGTAATTATTTTTAGGTAGGTTTAGGATTCTGACAAGGGGTTCTTAAGATAAAGAAGGATTAATCAATAAATATTTTTTTATATTTTTATTAACGTGGCATGCACCATCATATTGCATTAACTAAATATAACAAGGCAATAAGTTAAACTCTGAGGTCCGTAATTTTCCCACGAGAATTAAGCGCCTACTGCACTTCTAAACCTTAAAACTTTAATTCCAAAGCAACCTTTTCACTCAACTTTTAAGAGAGCAACTCGACGTGTCCACAACTTAAGAGCCCACAAGTGCCACTCCCGTCAGATCGCAACGATATCTGTTATTCTGTTAACAGTTCGATCATAAAAGGCCGAAAGCTCTTTAACACTACATTCCGATGAGACAATTTATTGCCATATTTGACCCGGCACACAATGACGCCTACGCACATATGGCTATAAACTTTACATTGAAAATCAATTTTTACATCACCCAGACAATGTGTAGTGGACAATAAATATGTACGAGTATGTTGCGGTTCAAGTTGGAGTTGGAGTATGTTTGTGGGTTTTCTGGGTAGTTATATTTTATTGTGGTTCATTTACACTGGACACATAACATTACATGTAGGATTTACATTTTTCACTGGCCTGTTGGTCGAGTGGTTAGTGACCCTGACTGCTAAACCGGAGGTCGTGGGTTTGATTCCCACCTAGGACAAATCTTTGTGTCATGAGCATGAACATTTGTTCTGTGTCTGGGTGTAATTTGTCTATAATATGTATGTATTTAGAAATATATAAGTATGTTTATCAGTTGTCTGGTTGCCATAGCACAGGCTCTGCCTAGTTTGGGATCGGATGACCGTGTGTGAGTTGTCCCAAGATACATATATTATATTAAATATATTATTTAGGTTCTAGGACATTTTTTAGGTTTGGGCGTATAGTTTCGATTAATAATTAGTGAAACGGTAAAAAAATAATGTTCAGAAAATCCTGTTTTCATGTGTTTCTTTTATTTACACATATAATATTACAGTACCTGGATGACTGAAACCTAGCTAGATTATTTTTTTGCCCCCGAAACCCCCTGCATACAAAATTTCATGAAAATCGTTGAAGCTGTTTCCGAGATTCAGATTATATATATACATATGTATATACAAGAATTGCTCGTTTAAAGGTATTAGATATTAAAAAAACAGAGCTTTTAATTTTGGATGAAGGAGTGAATCTAAACTATCTGACTAATAAGAATCAAAAGATTATTTCACTTCTGAAAAGTTAACCTAAGTTATAAATAAGCTATTTCTGGGTAAAATCGATTATAAATTATATAACATTTTTGGAGTATTTAAATTACAATAGTGAAACTTCAGATTTACAAGCGAGACCGAATGTTGAGCATATTTCAGACTTGTACAGTAACATGTACACTTGACAGTTTAGTGGAACTATAGTACCGTTATGGCCATAATTGAATTAACATAAGAGCATAATGTTAACAGTAAATGATTTTTATTTTGCTACCGGGTAACGTGATGCTGTGATGAACGTAGGTTTTACGGTGTGACTGTCATGATATGTTCCTATGACATGATCAGGCTATTTTTTTAAGGAATGGAAATCATCAAATGAGTTCTTCCGCTCTGGGTGGAGCGGAAGGGCGTGTCAGGCTCTTACTGACTATGATATGTAGGCGCCAATGTAAAATAGTTTTGAATAAGATATTGCATCAGCAATGGAGATAGTAGTAGCAAATCTTGTTTCCGAATGGAAATTTTGCTATTTCGGAAGGGGTCTTTTTTTAAGTATGGGAAATCTTCAAATGACTTTTTCCGCTCTGGGTGGAGCGGAAGGGCGTGTCAGGCTCTTACTGACTAAAATCCATCCTGTTCCTCCTAAAGCCCTTTGCGTTCCAGGGCCGCGGTAACTCTTTCGAACAAATTCCGCAACCCTGGCAGGCAGGATTAGGCTACATTTTCATTTTGCTTCGACTGTGATTTGTACCGAAGTCATAGTATCTTCCTTCTTGTTCTTTATTTTCTGCACAATCATTTTAATAAGAAAGAGAAGAGTTTATTTACGCCAACCAATCACGAAACAATACATACAGAAAAAAATAAACACAAAAGGAGAATACTAGTTATATGTCACATCCGCACAAAACGGCCATCGCTCATCGCGTTCGCTAGGACTCGTGAGTCAAATGCGAGACAGAGCCGCAGCACTAACTCAAATAAACGTTATCAAGTAAATAGTACTAGAAACCTGAAAAAAAATGTTTGAAATGAGCTTCAGCAAAATCTGTCTGTTTCTTGAAAGAAGTAATCAGCACTCCAGGCCCCATTACGACGCACCAATGTCATCAGAATTCTGTTGAGAAAAAGAGATATTGTATGCGTCTGGTATAGCTCTATCTCCTTCCCACATCGGAATCTCTATAGCTTTAGTCATCATAGTAGGCCCCTGCATATATCTAGGTTTGTAGAAAGTGAAAACATGATGTTCATTCCAAATAGTTCAAGATGTACTGAAGCTTAGATTAAAGGATTTCATTTTGCCAACCCTACCCTGCTTTGGGCAACTAAATATATGACATATAAAAATATATACTTATATCTCGTCTGATCCTATTCGTAACGGTCGGGAGCGAACTGAACATAAATTATGTTCAAATTGTTGCGTATGCGCATCGAATAACTCGGATAGGATGTCGCTACTGATTCCAAACCATCTTTATTTTACATCCCACTAATGAGAAATTGAACTTTATGAAGAGGAAAATAAGGGTGCTGTGAGGTGAGAGGTAAAGTTGTCATTTACGATAACAATATTGGGATGTAATATGTAAGATAATATACCGATTATACATATAAACTCAATACAATCAATTTTAAACGTTATTTATGATAAACGCTAGATTATTTCACTTTGAAAAATCTTCTTGTAATCCAACCTTAGAAAGTGTACGTTTCATAAAATTACATAATAATATCAAACGGAACACTCTTTGCTTAAAATGCTTATTTTATGTACTTGTTCGTGTTAAGCTTATAGTTTCAAATTAGCGGGATTTCTATTGATCTGTGAGATTATCGAGTTTCTCACGGTTTTCTCTCCTATGTATGCAGATTATTTGGAACTGCTCCGTTAGTGTCCCGGTCGCAATCGCGACTGCTGAGTGTGGAGTCCTGGGTTCGATTCCCAGGTTGGGCAAAAAGTGCTATTGAGTTTTTCCAATAGAAATTTGTTAGTGACACTCCGGAGTTTGCAAGTTGGTGGTGTGACATCCCCGTGCCTCGGAAAGCACGTTAAGCCGTTGGTCCTGCGCCAGATCTCTCTCCGGTCGTGTCGGGTTGCCATTCCATCGGAATATGAGAGTGACAGTAGAGGGAGTGCACCTGTGTTTGCCCAAACACTTGTGCACTATAATATGCTCGCATTTTCTTGGTATGAGAAGAAGTCAGCAAAGCTAGCACTTTATTACAAGCTGATTCCTTAATAATATGTGTTTGAGATTCTGCGTTAGAACTAGTTTTTTTCTAAGTTATCCAAATGAAAGGCCACATGCAATTACTGTTTCGTTTACCTTGACATTGCAGGCATTAGTTCCTTGGTTTGACTCCTCGGCCGGGTAGAGTGTCATTTGATTTTTCAAGGCAAAATCAATGCATGTGTAGTGACAGATGGGTGGGCAGCGTGAGGGAGAGGCAAACCTCACGCCCCAGCCGCCGCAACAGAAGAAGACGCCTAGGGCATCGGGAGTCTCAGGGCGATTCCCGTCTAACGTAGGCACGGGCCTGCGGATGAGCGATGGGTGGCTCGCCTCGTTCCACGCGCGCTTTGTGTTCCAAAGAGATGCCAGCATAGTAGTCGGGGCGCGCTAGGGTCAGAGCCTGCCAGGGTTGGGGAATTTGTTCGAAAAAGTAACCGCGGCCCTGGAACGCCAAGGGCATTAGCAGGAACACGGGTGAGTTTTAGTCAGACTTTTACTAACTATCGTCTATAGAGTCATTTGATGATTTCCCATCCTTAAATAAAGCTATCAGTGGATGTACTACGAGTATCATAGGTACACGGCTTGTGGTGAGAAATAAACAATTATTATTATTATTACTATTGTCTAACCCTTTTGAGTATACAAGGTACATAATGCAATTGAAATGGCTGTCAAAACCAGGAGCCCTACCTGCAATTAGCGGAAGTAAGTACCCAAGTACTTAGTATGCACAAACGTGTTACTTCAGTAACCTATGGTGATTATTTAATAGGCTAATAGCCTTAATAGTTTGTGTAACATCGCTGGAGCCTGATAGCGATCTAGAACGCTATTGAATGTTAATATGTTATGAGCAGCGAATATCATACCAATTACCTAACGCACTGCTAGTACGGGAACATGTTAACAACGTACTGAGATAAAATGTGAGAGTATTAGAGCGGGTACTGTGTGTTAAAAAGAAAATTGATTGGTATGATAAAATAATTTAAAGGACATTTCATAGTTTATCTTGTCGTTTATGTCTTTTCTACGCTTTCAATTAACATTTTTCGTCGTTAAGAATTTTGTGTAATATTTTTTTTGTTTTTAATACCTAAGATTTTTATATTTTACCTGTGATTCCAAACCATTCTGGGTTTTCCATTCTTTATCTATTCCGAATGCGTTGATATCTTTTGTATGTAGATGTGATATTTGTAGTTCTACTTTTCAGTTTGTTGAGATATTATATTAAAATTTTATAAAACCTGCATAAGATTGATACATAATTAATTAAAATGTCTTCCCCAAATTCTACATACATTAAGAAAAGACTTAATTTTCCTTGGATCTCTAATTGTAGAAACAAAATGAAAACAAAATTAACATTAGATCAAAGTTTTGAAATCATAATTTTAATTGTTTTAATAGGTATTCAATGTTATTTATGTATGTAGTTCTTAAATACAAACTTCCTTTACCATATTGGACGCGTTGATGTCTTTTGTTCGCACGTTCCTTTCAGCGTCGATATCAGCCTTGTTAAGGCGAAACGATCCGTGTTACGACTGTTGTAGATAGAATTTTTATGTTACGTAACTATTTAACTGGATATAGTTAATTACTTAGGTTATAACATTGTATTTAGTATAAAACTTAGCTAATGAACTTGTTCGTAAGTCTGCTACTTTTTGACTTTTAGTAGTACTAGCTTCCTTTGTTTAAAGCTCTTTCTTCTAGATAACATGCATAATAATACACCTTGAAATAGTAATTTTCACAACCGGTGATTAAATGAATGATTAAGAGATATTATTATTAAACGAATCGGTATACATTGTAACACAAGAGTTAATTATATTGTAGTATGACGATAATCTACACTAATATAATAAAGAGATAAAATTAAAAAGAGTAAAAAATTGTATTTTTGTGTGTGTTTATGTTTGTAATGAATAAACTCAAAAACTACTGGACCGATTTGAAAAATTCTTTCGGCAATGGATAGCTACATTATCAGCGAGTAACATAAGCTATATTTTATCCCCGTACTCCCACGGGAACGGGAACTACGCGGGTGAAACCGCGTGACGTCCGCTACTTAATAAATAAAATACAATAAAATATTTTCCTCTTAGTATAGTTAACTAAGTGACCATCTTAACATACCGAGACTCCTCCGTGCCTCGGAAAGCACGTTAAGCCATTGGTCCCGGCTATCATTTGTAGATCTTTGGCAGTCGTTACGGATAGTCAGAAGAAAGATAATCTGACACTAGTCTTGCCAAGGAGTACCGTGTTACCCAGTTAATGGGTTGTGGAAGTCTGGTAGGCAGCCGCTCCACGTAAAATACTGGTATTCAGATGAATCCGGTTTGACTGGAAGCCAACCCCAATATAATTGGGAAAAGGCTAGGCAGATGATGAGGCAGTATAGTTAACTAAGGTAAATTGTGATTCAGAACAAACATTCTTAAATAAATCTCGCGTTAAAAAAGTCAAAATTACCGCATAATTTCAACCAAAACAAAACACAAAAAACTTAAACGGCAACATTCTCCCATAACTCACTCAAAACTTCCAAAAAATTCACCATTAAAACTAAAAAGCTCATAACGATATTTCATTTAATATATAATACACAATCAGTATACGCATCATTTAATATATAATCAGCTATATCGTTAAGACAACGCGTCGGACACGCGTCCAAATCGTCCATATACATACGAATCACCGTAAAACCGTACTTTTGAACCGTAAACCGATGGGAGGTCCCCTAATTGCTGATCATATGCAAATATGACTATTAACACAACTATATTTTATCAAGAAACTATCCTAACTCATATTATAAATATGAATGTGAATTTGTTTGTATGTATATTTGTTTCCTCTTAACGGCTGAACGAATTTGGATGTAACTTGCATGATGTAACTGTAACCTTTCCTGGATTAGGACTTAGAATACATTTTATCTCGGGAATATGTTCCCCTGGAATAATTTCCGACTTACACGCGAGCGGCTCCTTTTACAACTACTTATATTAGAAATGTGAAAGTTTGGATGGATGTTAGTTACCCAATCTCGCTGGAATGGCTGTACGGATCTGGATGGAATTTGGCACTCAGATAGATTATAGTCTAGAAAATAGCAGGGAGTATGTTCCTTTGATACAGATTCCAACTTATACAGGCTGTTCCACAAGTGCACCACTTTTGCATGCACCAACTGCATTAGAATGCTTGGAAAGTGTTTGTTTTGGAACTTTGTTGTCGTTTTCGTCAATATTTTTTTTATTTTGATATTGTTTCTATACTGTTAAGCAGACACAGAACACCACCCTTAAGTATTGCCACTCATTTCTGGAATACCCTGTATACGGGCGAAGCCGCGGACCGCAGCTAGTGCTTAATATATCAGAATTTAATGTGACCTGAATTTTTTCGTTTGTTTTTTCTTTTTCGTTGATTAAGAGGCTCTATAATGTATTGTTTATATTTCACGGGTTAGTTGATGGCGTGTGCTGGATATTAATATGTTTTCTATGAGACTTGTTAAGGTTTCGACATGTGAATTATTGGCCGGCGCCGCGGGAGGCCGTGTGTTTTATGATGGATAGACGTTTTGTTTAAAGTTGAATTTTCTGTGTGGCTTTGTTTTTGCGGAAGAGTTACAAGTATGAATGTGGTTGTAGGGGTAGAGGAATATGGCAAAAAAGCAGGTTACTATTAGTATGACGGCACATAGAGATGTATGGAAGAAGAAAACATGCTGGGCCAACCCCAAATAAATTGAGATCAGGGTAAGAGGGTAACGTGTTGTTTTTGTGTAAATATAACAACTGATTTTTGCACAGGCTAAACAATTGTAAAGCAGAGGATAAACTAGTGAAATAACAAAATAAGAAAAGAAAGAAAATACTTTTATTTTGGCACAAATACAACAAGTTTCGAGGCCAAACCTCTTATTGTTGCGATGGTGGAACATCGTTACAATAAAAGGTTAATAATATTTTTAAATGTTTTTTACTTGTGTGTCTTTTTCAGAAATTTTTAAAAATGTATTAAATAAGTAAAGACAACTGAATAAAGGACATAATACAGAATATAAAAAATTTTTTTTTTGCTTTTTACGTTCAGTGCTTAAAGGTGCTTAATTAACGTTTTCAAATGGCATACAATAATAAAATCACAATTCCCAGCTGTTACCACGCATGCATATTACTATTTTATTCTATTATTATGTTACTATTTCATATTATGTTTTATATTAGGTATCACATTAGAAGATTTTCAACACCTTCTAACACGTTTTACCCCTACGCAAAACTACAACTAGTTAATTTTTATGGTTTGATGAGTCTATTATTGTCCGCAACATAGTTATTTCCAATATGAAAACAGCAAAAACAGTTACATTTATTACACAGTGGACTTTGTCAACCACGTCGAGAAAGTGGTCAGAAACGCTAAAGCTGAGCATGAAGTCTTGATATCGATGCCCGGAAAACTGGTGTAGGTACCAATCAATCAATTATTTATTTGCACAAACATGAGTACAATACATACAACAAAAGGGTCGACATGCAAGAGATGTTAAAGTTATTCTTAAAAACAAATCATCACGTTTGCCTTAAACAATGGCATGCAAATTATTAAAAAAAAAAGAAAAAAACAACACATAATCAGAACCTTTGAACGAACAGTTCGGAGGCACACTAATTGTTTATTATTGTAAATTTAATTTAATACTAATATTAGGCTAAGTTGCACTACTACTAACAATATAAAAAAAATTAACTCATCCCAAATAAAAAAATGGATGTCATTCTGAAAAAAAAAAATTGAATTTGAATTTATTCCCATCTACTGCAACTCCTGTAGGCAAGAACCAACAATGCCGAACACAAAAAAAAACGATACTGAAGCTCGACGAGTTCTGGAGACACCATTCAACTGTTTTGAATCCGACAGCGATATTAATCAGAAGTGAGCAGCGGAGTAGTAGTTAAAGTGTACCACTCCCCTCCTTATAAAGATTTTCCCATCTGCAATTGAATTTTCAGTCAAACCGGAGTCTAGATTCATACCCGCTTGATAGTAATGGCCTTGCCCCATTCACATGGGTCTTACATAACTGGTGGAATAAAAGGTACTGAAGATGGACGGCGACGCCGGCCTAGGAACAGCTGGTGAGACGACCTAGACGCCTAGCGCAAGGGCTGGTTCAAGAAAAGAATATCTCGAAGAATTTGTGGGGGCTTTTGACCAACAGTGGGAAATTTTAAGCTTAATGTAAACCTCTGCCCAGTTCTTTTGGAGAATGTTACAGTTAGGACATTTCAACCACGTCCAAATCACAAACTTCAAGTCTGAACAGCTAGTTTTATAAGTTAAGAGGTAGGCGGTTATATAAATTATAATTTGAGACTAGCGCGCGCCGCGGCACCGCCCGCTCTAGTGCTCAATTAGAGACTACGCCCACGTTACATTTGCATAACATTATGTTTTCGTTTGGACCTTTTTGTTGATGTCGAAAATTTCGGACATCGCTAATTCGACTTAAAACTAATTGTGTGTTTGTATGTTTCCTGTCGTGGGGAACTAATTGCTGTCCCATCACACAGTTTATAGTTATAAGAACATGACACACACAGTTAACTTTAAATATGAGATTTGTTTTTTTTACGTGGTAGACGAGTTCGACGTGAATGGATAATATCCGATGTTCAAGTTCCAACAGTTAGATTTCATTCCCAGTTCGTCACAGTTTTGTCCAAATGTTGATCACAAGGTCTATTTTTCAAATCTCACAGGACAATTGTGAAGCTGAAACATATTCAAACTGAAAGAATGACTGAATGCACTGTATGAAGCGTTTAGATTTTTTATTTGCAGGAGGTACTGATTCGAATGCGGATATTATTTTACTGATAGAACCGTTGTCGCTGAACGCCACAGAGTGATATCGCTTTTTTTTCGGAAGGCATACACGGTTTTTGTGGGTTAGGCCATGATACCAAAGTCACCGGAAAAAGCTAATCGTAAATTAAATAAGTTGGGCTCATAATTATGTATTTCCTATACATTATTGACAGTCTTTAACCCAATAGAGAAAAAAATCAAATCAAATCTTATCGTCAATTAAAGCTCAAGATTACCAGCGGTCAAAGCTCTAAGTTTAGATGATCATCTGTCCTACAAGCCATTTGCCCAGTCGTAGACTATAAATGCCCCGTGATTTCACTCAATATCACCCAAATGTCGTATAATTTATGTTTCTGTCGATATAAAAGTCCAAAATATATGACGATGTCAAAGTTCGAGTGGAGCCCGTCACCAATCTATATTGCCTTCAAATAGCAACGGAATGTCACCCGACGCCGACGCCATGCCATAGACTAAATGTATAAAACTGTTGTATTTTAATACGGCGCATAAAGCGCGGTCCGACTTTATACCAACTATCTGTAATGGCCGAGAGGGAAATCCGAAAATGTCACTTTAAATAATCGTGTTCATTAGTAAACATTTAAAACACGCATTAGGAACGCTGGGTGCCGGCGCCCGACACGATCACAATCTCGGCACACACAAATATACTTCCGTCCTGCTCACTCAGGTACTGTAAGCACGTGTGCGAGAGGGATGGCCCCTCCTAAGCCGTGGTTTCGAATAAGGAATAGAGAGGTGAGACGGCGATTGCATCGACGCATGCGCAGGGATACGTACTAATTAAGCGGCCGACTCTTACCGATAAACGGCCCCAAAAGATCCTCTCCTAAGATGTTGCAATGAAGACATACACTCGAAATAAGCGGGCGTCGAGAATCGGTACGATTTAATCGATTCCCGTTTAAATTAAACGTCGATTAGTATTTAAATTCGGACACACAATGTTTGACGACCCGCCGCGAGGTAATTGGTGATAATTTTTTTAATTGATATTGTCGTTTGTGTTTCGATTGTGGCGATTTATATTATTGGTAGTCTTATACGACTCGTAGGCGTGTCGGCCACTCATCGTGCAGTATTATGTAATTTTTTTAATTGGTCACAGTTGACATTTAGCATCGTTCAATTACTTATTTAAGATATGAGAGTTTCTTTTTTTAAGAATTAATTGTCGTGCCTCTCTGCAGGTCTTTTATGACTGAATATAATAATCGTGACGGTCCGTTCAGTCTCGTGTCGGAGTGACTTAATTGATGCATGTGGGGATGTCGAAGGTTGTTGCGTTCAGTATAATATTATGAATGTTCGGAGAGGGAGGAGCTCGTGGCTAAATAATAACAGCCGCATGTGTCGATCGTCAAGGTTAAGCATTTCTTGCTGAAGTCGGTCCGAAGTGGGGTGACCAGCTACACATACCGAGATTCCTCTACGCCTCGGAAAGCACGTTACGGAGTTTTGATAGTGGTTTCGGGTAGTCTGAAGCCAAGAGACTGACACCAGTGTTGTGTTACCCAGTAACCGAGTAATGCAGATCAGATAGACAGAACTCGGGTAGACTGGAAGCCGTCCCCTCCATATTTATGAAAAAGCTAAATAAAGCTTCACAAGCTATCAAGCTTCTGATATAAGTCGGAAGTCGAGTTCTTATACATAAGAGAATTAATGGTATTGGTAATCCATCAGTGAATATTAAGTACTTAACGAAGCAGTCCTTGAAAATATATAGCCAACTTATGTAATGTAGAGACATCGATACAACAAAAAAATAAATCACTGGCAAAACTGATTCATAGGAATATTTTGGAACTATTGTAAAACTTCCCAATTGCACAAAATGTCAAAAAACTCAAACTAGTCAAGGATAGTGACTACTATTCTGACCAATATTTTTATCAAGAAAG
Organism: Mamestra brassicae; assembly: GCA_905163435.1. Lineage (NCBI taxonomy): Eukaryota > Metazoa > Arthropoda > Insecta > Lepidoptera > Noctuidae > Mamestra > Mamestra brassicae. The sequence continues at coordinate 1,005,632 of LR991004.1, forward strand.
AAAAGAAAGAAAGAGAGCAACAGACTGCTTGGAATCGCAGTCGGTTGCAGTCAGTGAAATCCAATCTGTGATAAAAGACAAAATTTTCGTATGAACTAGTATTGCCAGTGTTTTGATTTATTGTTGTATCTTCGTCTCCACCTTGTTTATGATTCAACTAGGTAAAACACATTGCTTCGGTAAATGTTATTTTAACAAGAAGAAACATTATAGTAGGCGCCAGATAATCGTGGAATAACGGTCATTGACCCACCTACAATTATTGACTTTTATATTAAAAAGGGAATTAATGACACAAAGCTGTCCTGACTTTATTCCACATTTATCTGGCGCCTACTATAACAGCTTCACCCGCTTCACTTAGGTACAGCAGAAATGAATCGTAAAACCCTGAGAATTTGTAACCGTAAATTATAAAAAAAAAAATCGTAATAATTATTAACTAGCTTCAGCGGCTTCATCTGCGTGTTGGTAGGAAATTATCTCAAGAGAACATAGTCCCGGGGCAAAATCCTATATCCTTATCTAGGATATGGTTTACCCGTATGCCTAAATCAGTTCAGCCGTAAACCCGTGAAAAAGAAACGAGCAGACAGCTTTATTTTCGCATTTATAATATTAGTATGTACATAGTATGGCCTACTATAAACTAATTTTGTAATCATCATGCAAAAAATCGTTTTGATTTAGGTAGATATCGGTCTGGCTGAAATGAATAGAAATATTCCATTTAAACACAGATTAGAAAAAATCTTTTACTTCAAACTTGGCAGACAAATCTAAACAAGGAACAGTTGAAAGTCATTTTAAGGATATTAAAACTACCTATAGTAGGCGCCAGATAATCGTGGAATAACGGTCATTGACCCACCTACAATTATTGACATTTTTAATTTGAAAAACGGAATTAATGACACAAAGCTGTCCCGAATCATCATCCCTCGTGATCCTTAACATTGTCTAATAATGAAAAACGATTCATATTTAATTGTTCAGGTACCTATGAACAGTTATTAGGGAAAGGTCAATATACTTAATCCACATTTATCTGGCGCCTACTATAGTCAAAAGATCTACAGAAGCCGTTCATTAAAAGTCATGCCTATATTCATAGAAACATTAATTCGTAATAATCTTAATAAAACCGTATGTGAGTTAATTCCGTGAGGACGGATGTGTCTATCCGTCGGATATCGCGCGTTAGGAGGCGATCGTTAACTGCACTAATTGAACGTGTGGTAGGTACGTATGGTGGTGAAGACATATCGAGACGTACAGTTGGATTGCGTGATACTGTTATCATACTACTGTTGTGATTATGTCGGGAAAGATTATTCAGAGGTCTATTGATTACCGATTCTTATCTCATCCAACCCCATATTTTTTTAAATCAAAATCTTGGCGAGTTCATTTCGAGTATTTTTAAGTAGACCTCATAGTTTCGGTTTTGACCATCCACGTCCACCTAAACAATTCACCCCGGATATACCAGAGACATTTAAGTTTTGTCTCTTGAGTGGCCATTCACTTGCTTTCTCTGGTATTGCAAAGAAAGATGGTGTCCAAAGAAGTCGATCCGTGACCTCAATGCGTTACGTTGCAGACGCATTTTTGTTATAGACAAAATTGCAATGAATATTTTGTCTATTATTCCCGCAGACAACCTTTTAAACCGTTACAGAGCAAAGATATTATGACTGTTAAATATTATGTTATGAATTATGACATATTTTCTGTACAAAAGTTGACCAGCCGCCATTTTAATTAAGCCTACTGATCGCAACCAGTGTGAGACAGTGTTGGCAGGATCTAACGTGCTGCTACGTCCTGCAGTACCGACGACGCAGTTGTACGTATCCCGTTTGCACCACTCGACGAAGTCTGAGGACATTTTGAAGTACATACGGGTGTACAACTGGACCATGAGGGTGGAGAAGTTGGAGGCGCGCCATAACACCAATTTCAAGTCGTTCGTGTTGCGCATTCCGACTCATAATTTGGTGACCTTCCTCGACTGAAGACTTTTGGCCAAAAGGTGTGCTGTATCGGCGTTTTCGCAGCCGGTTACGTGACGCTTCGCAGCATAACACGACGCCGACACTTTGTGTGCAGTCGTTTTTAAGTTTGCTGTATAAAATATGTATTACTTTATTGTTATTGTTTATATAATTATATATTTATTGTGTTTAATGGGCCTTAGGTGTCTGAAATAAATTATAAATAAATAAAAAAATTGTAAATTGAAAAATCAGCCCTAACTGAAAAATCTATACGCATTATGAGTCTGAAATCACCCACATGGGCCACATGCCAACAGTGACCATGATACCTCATCATCAGAGATCGGAATAGGTAGACTATATTTACCTAATGTACATGGAAGTAAGTAACATGGAGTTGATAATACCTCCTCTAAAATCCCGGAATCATAAACATGACGATTGTATCCCGGGATTTAAGAAATTGCAAATTACTTATTGAGCTTTGATTACATTTGAACAAAATTATTATATTGAAGAATCTTAGTATGTTTTAGAGTTCCGTACCTACTTAAACTGTTAAATTAAATAGCTTTGTTTTCGCACAACTCTTTCTTCTTTTGATTCTTCAAATCAATAATTTGTAACTATACTCGAAGTCCAGTTCATGTTTTTATAATCCCCGGTTTTAATTGTCATGATTCCATTTATGAGTCCGGGATTTTACAGGAAGTATTATCAACTCTATGTTACTTACTTCCACGAACATTAGGTAAATATAGTCTACCTATTCCGATCTCTGGTCGTCATACATACTAATGCTAAACCCATAACAGAAAGCAAGCGTAACCATAATGAATGATATTTATAGCCTCTGCTCGAACGATATTGACCAAGCTGATCTTAAACACGGTGATGCTAAACGCAGTTCACACAGAATCAGTTAAGTAGTTTTGGTGTAAAATCAACACTTTTGAACCAAATGTATCGGAATTAGCATCGTTCTGTTAAACTGTTAATGTGATCGGAAACTCCGATTTATGATGAGACTCGAGATTTTTACTTATAGGGCTTCTGCAACAAAAATAATGGGACAAATGGTCAAATCATCAAACAAACAAAAAACTACTTTTCTTTTTTTCTTTCGAAATCCACGTAACGAGGTCATCCATAAATCACGTGATGTGTTTTAAGAAAATTTTTAGCATTCCCTCCACCCAAAGTCACGTGTATTTTTTGGTTCAAGTTTAACAAAAATCTGAATATTATCTTTAGACACAAACACTTTTGTGAAAAAATAAATACACGTGATGTTTCACTACAACCCGGAGGGGGTTGTAGTGAAACATCACGTGTCCCTTGTCATATATCGTGTATTTTTTCCCAACTCCGTTCCCCTGTTCGAGCCTCACGTGATTCAAGTGAGCTGCTGTAATTTGTTAAATGAATTTTCAATAGCCAAATAACGGAATACTCGTTATAATGTAAACCATAAAAGTTACGGAAAAGATAAATAAAGAAAACATTACTTAGCGTGACACAATGGTCGGACTTGTAGCTAATTGATTTATAAAAGAGACTTAAGACTTAAGACTTAAGACTTAAGACTTAAGACTTAAGACTTAAGACTTAAGACTTAAGACTTAAGACTTAAGACTTAAGACTTAAAACTACTGCAGGTGTCGCATCATTTGTCTTGCATTTAATATCGTCGGTATAATTTATTTCTAGAACCCATTTGTTAGTAATCTTAAGGCTGTAAACAACATCTAAAGCTCCGATTATATCGTTTTTCTATCAAAATCAAACCATGGCAATAAAACAAACGTGTGTATCTTCGAAACAAACAACAAATCAGACTACTCCAATTTACAGAACGTTAAAAGCCCGTGTTTGGTAATTGATACGCTGTTCAATCTATTTGTATAGAAAGCGTGTGGCCAAAAGGTTGCATTTAAGTAATCTCACTCGATCACGATCGCGTGACGAATAAATTCCATCGATATACGATTATATATCGATTTTTATCACGGTTTACGGGAACATCGTCCAATACCGATGTGTGAGTTTAGATAAATGCTTTCAATTATATCGATAAATCCTCTATTATAATTAACTAGCGTTTACACGCGGCGTCGCCGCCCAAATGTGAATATTTTAATTTTAAAATGAATATGCTGGATTTATTAAAAACTATTTCGATTCTAATGAGGATTTCAAATTATGTACTCAGCAGCTGTTAAGCTCAAAGAATCGTTTAAATGTAATTGAAACACCTACTGGCTTCACATATATTATGTGAAGGTGCTATTGACTGAAGTAACAGCCGTTTCTTATGCATTTCGATTTAGAATTAAAAACTTGCTGCGAAATCTCAACGGTAATCTTAAACGCAATGTAATGCTAATTCGCAACACAAAATGTATGTACAAACAAAAAGACGAATCTTCATTAAGTAATGTAGATATTATCTACAGAGCAAATATAGATTTTGTTCTCGCTCGTCTGTCAAATGTATTTCACGGCGTTTTATATATTTTTATAGCCGGCAATTTGAACATTTCCACAGTGACGAATCGATTCAGTGTAACAGTTCTATCGATCCTAATAGAACCGAATAAATATTTAATTATCGGCCTTTATAGTGAATGGTAACGCAACGGATTGGATCGCTTTGTTAATGATTTTAATTTGTCCGATCGTCGATTTGCTATCAGATAGATCGACTGATATCGATTGCGATCAAAGGTCATTGATAAATTGTTCACACTTATTTCTAACAAGAAAACTCTGCGATGTTTAAATAAGCGGCGATTGTGTTACATTGCGGTGAACTATAACATTTTTATAGTTATAAAGTGTAATGAAAATCGATTGTGAAAGTTATCGATTGAAACCATCGATAAAACTGCCCGAGCGTGTGAATTTCGTCGTCAGAGCGTCCGACTTTAAGATTTTTAAAATGTGTTCCAAAGGCGTTACTTCTTAACGTCCACCGCACGAGCTAATGTAAAGCTAAACTTGCGTTAATCATAGTTATTACACGTTTATTATTAGCGCTGGTTTTGTGAGGCGCGGGCACTAGGCACGGCACACATATCGATATACTCGCCGGACGAGACCAACGCAACGTTTTATCGCGAATCATTAACATGTTTGCATATTACGTTTTTGGTATGGCGCACTATAAACTTAACAACAGTTCAAATTACTCATCAAGGTTTTATTATTTGAATACATTAATATCGTAGTCGAATTTATCGATATTTATCGATATGGCAGCCATCAATCACGCGTCGGTTTGCATGAAAGGCAATGAAGACATTACCCCCAATAATAACACCTCAAACGTTAGACGGGCCGCGTTTATTAGATCAATAACTTTATAATGCAAAACGATTTATTATTATATAATTATACAGCCATAATCGAGCAACGATTAATTGGAGTAGACGTATAATCGATCACACGGCGTGACGAATCGGGTTGTTTGGTATCGATTTTTTCGACTCGACTAATGCGTAGAGGGCAGTATGTTTTAATGACTAAGTTTATCGTGTGATCACGATGTTAATGAGTATTCGTTTGGAGTTTATTTAATCAGTGCTCTTTGAATAAATGAGATGTTCCATTGGACTTATGTGCGCGCGCGCAGTTGTTTATTACATGTTAATATTTTCACTCTGTTTAACATTTCCGCTGTCGCCCTGGTGTTTGTAATTAACTTTGGTTCACTCGACATATCTCACGTCTGCCTTTCTCGTTCAGATGCTTTATCGATAGATAGAGAGTGCTCATCGATATAAATTGTTTTTTGCATTTAATTGAGAGCTGAGTTATGTTAGTGTTGTAAGTGTGCGCGTGTGAGGCACAAATCTTTATCGATGGAGAGATAAAACTGAATTACATCATGTTTTGTAAGAAATGGGAAAAGGGAATCGATCAATGCGACACTTGTGAATGTTGCTGTTATTTGATAGTATTGATTTTAGATGTTGATATTGATTTGATTTATGTAATTTTTTTTTAAGCTATATAGCCACAGTAGTTCGAAATTATTGAAAATGTATATGCATCTAACATTGTTAATAATTTCGCATACACCTAGAAATTTGTATTACTTAAGGTACATTGCTCGCAGAAAAGAGTGCCAATTCTACTATTTTTTAAGCAACGTTCGCATGAGCCGTAATCTGTCAAAAATGTATGGAAATTGAGGTTCTCTTGACAGATTGCGACTGAGATGCGAATGTGAACGTTGTTTAATAATTGGTATAATTAGCTCACTGACAGTCGAGGGATCGAACGGTTTTGAAGTGGCGACTGTGTACCGGAAGGCAAACCGTTGCAAGGCCTTCTACAACGTGGACCGAAGACGTGGTAAAGACCGCGGGAATTTGCAGGATACGAGACGCACAGAACCGTCGATGTGGCGACACTTGGGGCGGCCTATGCAGGGGACATCTTTAAGTTAAAATCGTGATGATGATGTCATAATGTAGGCGCTTCTTGTGAACGGATATGCCCATAATCACATCATCTAGTGCGTTTGTTGTTTAGTGGCATCTATTCCGCCACATATGTTCAAACTACAAAAATAGACCTGACCACACACAAATCCCACATCACGCTATAAAAGTGTTCTCACGATTTGAACATATACAACCGCGCCGTCACAGTTGTCCACCAAACACAACATCAGTAGGAAGATCCTCCCTTTTTGATGGAGGTTTGCGCGACTTTACATCCAGCATACAGCTAGGTATCTATTGTTATCTCAAATATTCTGGATGAGTTTAGTTAGCATCAAGAGAACAACAATTCACATATGTAGTACCTATAGGTTTTTTAGGTAGATACATCACGAACATAACATTACTCACACGAGCTCACATCTGGAGCACGACGGGGTCATAGACATACGTGAAATGGAAGAGATACTTGAATTATGAATTCAGATTTTCATTCCTACCCACCAGGTATCGGTGCAGCACTGTTGGGAAAAACTAATTAATATGATATAACTATCATTTAGGAAAAGGAGTGATGACCCATTGACTCTATGACCCATTTTATCATTTTTGTACTGGTTTTTCTTTATAGCATTTAAGTAGATAAGACAACTTTGTATACCATGTACAAACTTCTTATTGAATAAACTATTATTATTATTATTTGTAGATCCTTGATAGTCGATACGGATAATAAGAAGCCAGAAAATTTAACACCAGAGATGGGTGAAAATGTACACCAAGGGGTACAGTTCCTGGGTTGTGGAGGTCAAATAAGCAGTCGCTCCACGTAAAACACTGGTTTTCAGATGCACCCGGTTAGACTGGAACCTGACTCCAACATAGTTGGGAAAAGCTGGGCTGATTGATTGATGATCCAAAGAGGTGAAAGAGGTTTTGCTGTATCTTCCAACGTCTTGGACTAAACTAAAACTAAGCCACGATATCCTCTGACACCCTGTCAACGGAGTGGAAATTATATACTTTTTTTCCTACTCCTTCGCTTTGCTTCTCTGATTAATTTCATTGCGGGATCCAAGACAGTTAAATCGTTTCTCCGGGACGCATCGAGCTTCATTGAGTCGGCGTTTTTTTCTGGTGGTCGCCACTGTTGATTCTGGCTTTCAGGAGTTGCAGTGTTTGGGAATGTGTGGCGGGCTTGTTCCAAAAAAAAACCTGTCAACATTTCTGATGTTGCATTATGAAAATCCTACTTCTATCATGAACGCGACAGTATGTAAGGTCTTGATGCAAACACTTCTGAACAGATTTTGATGAAAGTTTGCAGTGATGTATGTATAGGCTTATACATTAATATATGGAGGAAACTAATTCAAGACGTGCGGCGCCGCGAGCGGAGATAGTTATCCGATAAGTTTCGACGGGTACATTACGACGCTCAGCTCGTGAATAAACAACTGAAGAAGCGGGAGACATAAGAACATAATCGAGGTATATTATCTAACTCCTTCATTACAGCTCATCCAGCGCCCACACATCTTCGCTGAAGGTGAGGGGTCATCAATTAGGGTGAGCCCTATTTTTAACCCGCGCCCGCAACCTCTCATCGAGGAACCGGCGTGCAATCACGGATTAACCCTAAACGAGAGTAAATAGAAGCAATCTCGCGGTGAAATGTACCGCATTAACGTTTCGAGCGAGTTCACCGCGCTCCCAGCTAGATGGAGCCAGTGATTTCGTTGTGAGCGGTTCGAGGAAAAATCACTATCTCATGTTTAGGTGTAATCGTGAATGAAGGATTGAGGAAAAGATTTTGAGTCACGGCGTTGACACGAATTTTTGCATATTTTGGGATTGGTATGTGTTTTGAACTATGCATGACATTCCTTAGTTTGGCAATCAATACCTATAATTATGTAAAACTATTTTTTTACTGGTGACTGGGTGATTGACTGACAGACAATGCGCAGTCGAAACTACTGGTCGTAGAAAGCTGAAATTCGGCATGTAGCTTCCTTGGGGCGTGTAGGGGAGCACTAGAAAGATTTCCCGAAATTCTTACAGGAACGAGAAAAAACGGGATATGCGCATACGAAGTCGTGGGCTAAAGCTAGTACCTACCTAATAAAATCTAAACCAAGATGAATTAAACAGTTAAATTTTACCTATTGATAGATGATAAAATATACTTAAATACTTTTTTTTACGTTCACATAACATGAAACGTAGTGTTCCACCAAGTTTAAAATTGAAATTAGTTATTCAACATGTGCATAAGCAATTAGTTGATAACATTCCACTCATGGCTTGAGATCATTATCAGTAACAAAAGGCAAACTACAGACTCTTCATCTTATTTAGAAAGTAAGCACCTATTCCGAAGTCATGACAATATTTTTCTCGTATCAAAAAAATATCTCACCGTATCTATTCCCATTTCTCAAATCTATTAAGCTGTATCTGATAAATAAACTAAGAAACACACAAAAATGTCATCCCAAACGCTGGACATAAACATAATTTTATTCAATCGACAAGAGACATTTTGAATCAATTAATAAATAATAAAAGTTGTTCGTAAAGCGGACATTACCGGAGTAGAAACAATAAAATGCGGAGCGTCCCATCCCCATAAATCGGCGTAACAAGTGTCCCACTGGGCCGCGGGGTCGCTGGGCCCCACTGGGCCGCGGCGCGCGGGGCGCTGCGGCCGCACGGTGGCATAAATTATATGGCAGTGTATGGGTTGGGTGCAAGGTGTAACTAGTAAGGGGATGTGGAGTCGATTTTTCGGAAGCTTTCTTATGAAGTTTTGGTTTAGTGATGTTGGTGACAGTACTTAAAGTTGACAGCTTAGATGATCCTTTGTTACTGGAATGAAAACTGAAAATTAACCTACTCGTATACGCCTTAAAAATAATATTCGTGTCACATGAATTGTGCAAGAAAACAGCGATATTTTGAGACAGTTTTACAAACTCGAACATAAGTTGCTAATAATAAATAAATTGAATAAAACCTGTTGCACATATATTTTAAACCTTTAAATTTTTTGCAGACCCCAAATCTCCAAAATATTTCTTGACAATATTAATAAGCAAAAAATTAAAACTACTAAAAACAAAATCACCTCCAGCGCACCCATATTCTATAGGTTAAAATAATTACATTAGTTTGGTGGCAATAACAATAATTTTGTCCCGTTAAGGACGTCCCTGCGGGGCACACGACGTTCACAGATCACCAGATATGAACATTGAGTTACGCGACAGCTTGTCCCTATGTTGTTGGGACAAATAACCGACTAGGCTGTATGGACATAGATGCCTTTGTTTTTACGAAAAAAATAATAGTACTAGGTTATTGAGGTTCGATGTTAAATGAGGGTAAAAAAATTGCAACATGAAAAGAAAACGACGGTCACTATGGCCAGCTCGCTTTTTAAGATTCTGACGAGAGAATTTGAGGTCACCTTCTAAAAAATGATAATAGCTCTATGAAACATTGAAATAGGAGGTTCAATTCGTCTTTTTTCAGTGGTATAATATATCTATCGAACTTCGGTTTTGCAAGAAATCTACCAACTACTAATTTAAATGCATAATAAAAGGTACAAAGACGGTCTCAACTTAGATTCTAGACGTTAATGACATAATTTGTGCCCTGAGGCGTGCATAGATCATAAGATGTGAACTCTGACTTGTATCACAACTTGTGACAAAGCAATAAAATTATATTTAATAGATGTCCGTCTCAATAATTTTCAGCGCTTTCAAGTTCCCAGCAGTGTAAGAGTTCCTTCTATAGTTTATTAAACGAGTTCATTCCACTCATTACTTAAACAAACATAAAATTATAAACGGAACTATTTACAAATAAAATTGTGTCATAACTGTGTAACACCCAACATAAAACACGAGAGAACATCGTTTTCTTTTTAACGACCCCTAAATTACCTTAAAATATGTTGCTTAATTAACGGTGTCATACTCCAATAAAACTAAAATAAAATCATGTGGAATTTATCAAACACAACGTGAAACATTTGTTACTAACAATTTTATCTCAACTCGAGCGCCCCGTGAAGATAATATATGGGCATAATGACAGGAATCCTTTGCTTAAAAAAAAGAAACTGACGCCATATTGAATTTGTGGCATTCGAAATGTTCGAAACGCGCGCATTACTCGTTCGTTATTTAAATTATTAAACGCGTTCGCGTGATGTCAAAATCGTTAATTTGATCTATTTATTTTGATACTCTGAATTGTTAATGTATTTGGTTTTCCCACGAATCGATTAATGAAGTAACTGTTTATTTAGGAAATCTACGCTTAAATATGCTTAAGGTGCATCGGTATAATGAATTGCTGTTACTAACTGTCACTGGTATTGGTTTAGTTTCGTTAAGCCCATCGATATCCGTTTGTTCCCATGTTGATTTGGTAATGAATAAAATAACATTTAAATTTGTACGTTGCTTATGTCTTGTGGAAATCGAAAAAGCTGAGGAAAATAGGGGGATAAGTGAGATGTAGGAAGCCGAAAAGGTACTGCTTCAACGTAAAATAATTGGGATAAGGGTACAGGACCCTAGAAGCAGTTTGAATTCTCTGCTTATTATATTAATTATCAATTTATCCCTGAAAATAAAAGCTATATTAATTATTTCTAATACTGCAACTGATCTGACCACACTTTGCTCCAGAGAAAAATAACAGAACTGTTACTATGATTTTATAGTCTCCGGTACTAAACTAGTCGAACTAAATACGCCCATTAAGTCAGAACCGATTCCAATACTAGCAACAATTTGCAATCGTTTAGAAGCTTTTTACGCGGGAAACTGCAACTGATGGACCGCCATATTATTTTCTTATTACCAATTTATTTTTACGCGCCAAAAACGATTTGACACACAATTTTGACCCTTAACACAGTTCTAATTGGAAAATATAGTTTAAAATGTAATAGAATTTAGAAAAATGTTGTAAAACTGTTCAGCAAACTTATTTATGCGGGTATCAAAGACGAAGGTTGGAAAAATACGTTCTAAATTCAAGCTGTGAGGATTCAAAGATGGCGGACGAATTAAGACATTAGTCGTAGGATTAAGTTCGCGGAGTGGTTGGGCGATGGACGCGTAATAGCGGATAATTGTCATCGGCATGCTTCGCCCTCGTTTCGATAACAATTTATGAGTATATTTTGGTCACGACCTTTAAGTAATTGTTGAAGGATCGTCCCCAAGACTTGGGGCACGACCAACTTGATTTGTTGCCTTGTATTTCGTTACCTGAGTAATTTTGAGAGACATATTTTCGTTGATAAACGCTGTTTCGTTAAAATGTAGACTTTAATTATCTTTTATTTTACAGAACTTTGTGAGCCTTTTCAAAATTAATTAAAGTCAGTCACAGATATTAAGTATAAGTTTAAATATTGTGAAGTGTCATTTGTTACTGGCAAGAGTTTTCCTCCGATAATGTTATTTCCAGAGTGAAAATCTGTTAGCGGTAGCGTGGTGAATGGGATTGACAAACACTGTCAAAATATCACGTGATAATTATTTTTGTTTTGACATTTCGACAATCGCATTCGCTATTAATAGAATAGCGTTGCGTCTAGAGCCTCAGGACACTTTCAACAACCATTCAAAGTCAAAGTCTAAAGTCATTTATTCAAAAAAGGCTGAGTGCCAGCACTTTTTAAACGTAAAAGTTCTACATACCCCCAAATCGCCCGCCCGTCGCAATTTACAAGTGTTTTAGCTGGGAAGAAGAAGTGGCGCAACAAAACTCCCCAGCAACACATCTGTCTTTTGAGTTAGAAGAACTAGCATTTATACAATAGTATGTAAAGTATTCTTACAAAGAAAACACAACGGAGGTAAAAAGTAAAACCTAAAACGAAATTAATCGGTACTTCTAAGCCAGCTCCATTATGCCAGCATAATCAATCAGACAAACTCGAGCATAAAAACAATATTAAATCAAACTAAATAAGCCTCCAGACATAAGGGCGTGCCATCCACTTGTGGAGGGTAGTTTTTTTTTTGAGGATGGGAAATCATGAAATGATTCCTTCCGCTCCGTCCAGAGCGGAAGGGAGTGTCAAACTCTTACTGACTAAGACATCCGTGTTCCTCTTAATGCCATTAGAATTCCAGGGCCGCGGTGACTCTTCAAACAAATTTCGCAACCCTGGCGGGCCCGCACCTACGGTGGCCGGGAATCGCCCTGTGACTCTCATTGCCCGGGTCGTCTTCATCTGTTGCGGCGTGAGGTTTGCCTCTCCCTCACGTGGCTCGCCTCCTCTTTCGTTAGCATTACTGCTTCACAGAAGGAGGTGACTGCTTCCCATACCTCATCGCTCTGGGACCATGGATTGAACCAGGGCCGGACGCGAGAGGTCGCCTCCGCCTATCGCCTTGAACGAAGACACACATATGGTGGAGTTCTGCCCTGCTTTGGCAGAGCAGACCTCCATCGTATGCTTCACCGTGAGAGGGAAGAATTTAACAATACATCTGTGACGCCACAAGTGATAAACTAGGGCCATCAAAATTAAACAATAAGCAGATAATCGTTTTAACAATAACAGAAACAATGGCTAACAAGACGACCATTCACCACAAGCAACACCCATTCCCGAGCATAACGTAAAGATCAGCCTACATCAATGACACCACTCCATTATTAACTTTTCACCCAAATGTACCTACTAAATCACTGATCACGATAAAGAACGAACCTAAGTCCTCTTAAACATTCTCCATTCGCCTTAAATCACGAAGTATGTGTTGGCGTCTCAATTTGTCAGCGATACAAGGCTTGCCCCGCGACTTGACACGAGGCGACCTGTCGCTAAGACGTCGCATACTTCACGAGCGGGTCGCAAGCGTCATTTTAATAAATAACGCTCGACAATTTGGCCAAACTATAAAAGATAACAGGCCGCGAGACGTTTTTCCGATAAGCGATGTGACCGACAAATGTGTAGAGTAGGTTCGGGAAACAGAAGTGACCGGGTATGGAAAAATGTTAAATGATGACGATAGCCATTTTGAATTCGAAAGCTTTGACAGTAATGTAACAGGATATATGTTAAATAAAATTAAAAGTGTAGGCTGCATCATGTTCTGAAATCAAATTAAATAAACAGCAGTTTAAAAAGAAAACTATTATCTCCATTTCCAGTATCATTCATAATATTTTTTTACCATATTATAAAAAATGGCTCCAATTTTCCGGTGCAAGACCAAATCCTATCTCAAACACCGTAGCGGAAAAGAATCGCCGTAAAAATCTTAAAAGACACAAGAATCGTCTAATTACTCTAGAAATAATAAATCCTTTTTTATTTGAACAGGATATCACTTCTTCCTGCTATAATCAAAAAAACAACGATCACTAGTAATTTCCTTGACTCGGAGCGTGGAGAATTAAAAAATCACCACAATTTAGGTATAACGTTCTACATGTTTGTATCTTTTGGTTTCTTCACGGTTATTTGATTTAATGGAAAAAGCAGAACTATCATAGTGGGTTATTATAACAGCTATTATTAAATATGATTCGGTAGGTACTTGTTTACCTGGTTCGGTTCGCTGTGAAAGCACATGATTTTCGTTTTTAACCGACTTCAAAAAAAGGTTCCCAATTTGGTTTCAATTTTATTAAATGTTTGTTAGCTCATAACTCCGTCATTTTTGAACCGATTTGAAAAACTCTTTTTTTAATGTTTAAGGATATACTTCCGATTGGTCCCATAGAAATTTCAATAAAATCGATTAAAAGTAGTTTGGTTTTTAAATCGAAATAGCTGGAAAAAAATAAACGAAAGTAAACGAAATTGCGTATTTTGCTTTCCTGCGACTTTATAGTGGTATTGTTAGTTGACAAATAAAAAAATGTGGATATAAAAATACAACCGTAACCAGTTTTTTTTGAAAAGCGTTTGATGCAGTTCGATGTTATCCTTTTCCGATATCAACGTTCATCGATGTAAAAAGTTTAAAGATTCAGCAAGGTTTATAGTGTGAAATATGGCAAAAGCTTTATTAAGGCCCTTCCTGATCCAAAATATTTGCCGAAAAGTGTCCACGCTGGTGTTCCTCGACAGACAAATCCTGTGCTTCGCGCATTAATAATGCTATTTTATTCCGTTGAATTAAGTATCGTCTTAATTGTCTCAGTTACTAAAATTCAGACCAGCGCATACAGCATGTATATGTAACCTTATTAACGTAAAAAAACCGTAATTCTTTTGTTAGACATTAGGAAGTCAACATACATACGATTTAAAATCACAAACCTTCTTTTGGCTTCCCTATACTCGGGGAAGATAAAACCTAATTACCCCAAAACCATATCATACCCCACAGCTCTGTTCCTCAAACTACTCTGCACGCTCATTACCCGCTGATGGCACCGACGTAATAATGTGAGCTATCCGTCAATGCGCGCGCAAAGGACACGGCTTTCTCAGCGCGGTAGGGCAAGGTGGGAGGGGGGTAGCCTGCGGCGCGGGCGCAGCGTTTTGTTCGCCTGTCAACTGCGGGTGAGGGGTCAAGTGCTGGACGCCAGCTTTGAAGGGTTATCATGTGTTTTTTGAGTGATACAGTTTGGATAGGTGAAAAGGGAGTTAGGTTTTAAGTAGGTTGTAGTAGGCATATTACGTTGTTCAGATTTTATTTTTTTATTAAGTAGCTTTTGCCTTTTCACTTGAGTTCATATAGTTTTTAGGGTCCCATCCAACTCTGTACCAAAATTCATAAGAATCGGTTCAGCGATTTATGTGTGAAAGCTTAATAAACAGTTATGATTTACACCTAAATGTGTCTTCATGTGAAAATAGACAATAGTCATCGTCATCCTTCTTAAGTTTTTATCCAAATTATTTAAGATCGGCGCAACATGTGAAATACAGTAAAATCACAAATAAAATAACTTCTGAGATGTCCAGCAAAGTTTTAATTTGTACATTTCGTCCTCAAAACAAAATTCTTGGTACATTTGTGTAATTGCGAACTATCTGAACACATACATACATATAATTAACCTCTGTGCCCAACTGCGCAGATATAATCTCAGCTGCGACGGTCACATTTAAGCAGTAAAAGTATTAATTTAACATGGGCCATCCATTATTTCATAACCTGCGTTCCTTAGGGAACGCAGGTTATGAAATAATGGGCCAGTTTCTTGAACGAAATTCATCTTAAAATTTTCGTGACAAATTGTCAAACGCGCGTTAGCTGCTTTGATTGGTTGAATGAATTTTCAACAACATGCATCGCAGTCTTCCCGTGGGTGTCGTAAGAGGCGACTAAGGGACGCACCAGAGTATGGGCAGCGGCATTCTCTGTGCATTGCAACAGCTACACTGCGATCGCCAATCCGCCTGCTAAGCGTGGTGATTATGGCAAACCCCCTCCTCTTGAGGGAGGCCTATGTCCAGCAGTGGACGTGTTTCGACTGATGATGATAATGAATCTGCCCAGCTTATTCTATATTGAACACTTAACACTTTAACACTCTAGTTAAGTAGCTTTTATCAAGTATTACGTATGTGTCATCCTTGTGTTTTTTTTCTATGTATCCTGTCTCATATCTGTGAATAATTTTAATTTCGGAAGTCGGTGTTAAAATACAAAGAAACAACCAAAACACCGACTTCCGAAATAAAAGTTATTTTATACTTTGTTATGTTTTGTTTTTATTTCGAAGTCGGTTGTTTTTTTTGTAAAAAATATTTTTTTCATGTTTTATTTTGTAGCTGTTTGTTATTCCTTTTAAGTACAAATATTGGGGTTGGCTTCCAGTCTCATCGGATGCAGCTGACCACCAGTATTTTATATGGAGTGGCTGCCTATCTGATCTCCACAATACGACACCACTGACAAGACTGGTGTCAGGTTCCTTGTCTTCTGACTGCCCGTATAGACTATCAAAGATGTATAAATGACAGCCATATCTAACAGCTTGACGTGCATATGATATGTTAAGATAGTCACCCATCCACAAACTGACCTTGGCAAGCTTTGCTTAACCTTGAAGATCGACCCGTGCGGCTGTTATTATTTACCAACGAGCTGGTTTCTTTGCGAAAATCGGGCGTAAATCTTATAAGCAACGATTAATTTATCTCCCAAGAATTTAACTCCCTAACAAATACATTCTAGACTCGTTTTCCAGACGAAATTTTGTCCGTCTTTGGCGCAAAGCTGACCTAACCTCTCATTGTTCGAGAGGAATTGACCTCCTAATATGGCGGAGATGCCACTTAAACTAATCATTCATTCCTAGGCGACATTAGCGGCTTAATAGACGCCGCTTTTGTTACCATACTTTTTGGAATGGTTTAGAAAACATAAACGAGAACCTGAGAATGAAGAGGTCAGCCATTAATGGGATCACAGTCTGACAGTTTTGTGTGGACTTGTGAAGTGCCGAAATTGTGAAATTATGTGCAAAGTGGAACGGTAGGTAGGTACGTGTGTGTCACAATGTTGGACATTTTAACTGCTTCCGTAATTGCTATAATTTATCTTGCTTTGCAAGGGGATTGTAGGAAACAATACAAAGTCATTAGTAACTAGGTACTGCGGATATGAAGAAATAAAATGTTATCATAAAGAAAGAGAGAAAAAATTGTGTGGATGACAAACTCGGAGACGTGCGGATCTTCTGCAAAAAGAAAATAATATAAGCAACCAATAACGTTCGTACTGCTGCTTCGTACTTTGAGTATCAATTATGGCCCAATGAGTGGGAGAGGGCCAAAATTGATTTATTATTACTCATTTAAAACTGCAAGCACTAAGGTACTATAGCCCACCAAACTAGAATGAAGAGAAATTAGAGTAAGAATCAGCACTTTTTGAACGTCAAAATTTACGTAAAGACAGTCCCTCTGCCAGGGCTGCGGAATTTGTTCGAAAGAGTCACCGCGGCCCTGGAACGCAGAGGGCTTTAGAAGGAACTCGGAAGGGTTTTAGCCAGTAAGAGTCTGACACGCCCTTCCACTCCACCCAGAGCGGAAGAAGTCATTTGATGATTTCACATCCTTAACAAAAAAAGACACTCCCTCAAAACGGTCCCCAGTTACACATCTGTCTGTAAAATTTTGAGAACAAAGGAATGAGCTACCTATATTATGATTTTATTCTCAAATATATAGTGTTTGCACCTTCATTGCCTTGCTTGATGAGACTCACAATACACAAATCTTTAGGGTGGTCCATCCACGGATCAGAAAGCACATCTGTAACGAATCCATCGATTGTTGTTGTCATGCATCTCATAACCGAACAGCGTATCGATTACAAACTCACGGAAAACATCGATATGTTCCATCGATGTGCAAAAAAATCAATAAAATTAGAGAAGTTTACTTGTATTTAAGTGTTTAGACACGCGTTCGCAACTGCTCAAGTAATTAACTAGGAGCCAACAGTAGCTTTTAGCAACATTTCTACATGCAAAACCTTGTAGAAGTAGGTGTTAAGATTGAAAATGCAGTTATACGCTTGTATGGCCACCATCGAACTCACCATCATAACTCGGCACCGATTCCGAAATGCCAAATTCATTACGCGAAGGTTCTGCTTGGATGGGAAAGTAAACTTTTAAATAGTAGAGTAACTATGGAGTTTCTTATCGCTGTTCTCCATAAAAATCTACTTTTTGCGAATGGACAACTAGAGTCACTAATATTTTAATTTCAAACTGTAAATTTGACGTTCAAAAGTGCCTTTTAATGGTCTAGTTGTGAGTGTGCGTTTGTGTGTAACAAATGAATTGACTTTGACTTTGAAATATAAGAAACTCTATTTTTCACTAAGACAAAATTTACGATAGAAGAAAGTACAGTCAACAAAGCTATTTGGTATGCAGGCAGCTAACTTCAACTACTACTTTTAAACAATGTTGTGAGTGTGCTGAGTAAATAATTATTGTACACACTCGTAAGTATGTCACAAGCTTAAAAAGTTATAATGCACAAATTAGAAATAAATATTAGCAGTGTATTGGAAAAAATAATATTTTTGCCTGCCCAAATAACTTTGTTGACTGTACATGGCTCTAAAGACATTATAAACCAATATACCTCTACACATCTATGCTATATATTTTGATTTTTGTTAGTCACGTCAGAGCGGCTCCAACTACAAAACAAATAGAATACCCCATTTAAACCGTCAGTTTTTCATCTTGCGATAAGTTTAGCGATAAATCGTAAGATGTATCGATCTCTGATGTCAGATGTAGTCATGGTGATAGATTAGCATTCGACATCAGCAATTTGTCGGCAGTTAATGCGTAATCATTTGATCGATGGCATCTTTCGATGTAGGCACTCGTCATACTGGTATCTGTCTGTCTAGATTTTGTTAGAAGGAAGGTTCAGTTTGCGAATTTACTATGTTATACATCGACTTTATTCTCAATTAATTTCCTGTTTTCGATTATTTTGCTAACTTCATAATTAAATGATCTGGTACCGCAATAAATCTTCTAAGGCCATAGACGAATAATTATACCAGTGGTCTGATTGATATGACTGTCCTTAGCCAAAAGCAGGGGCCTGTACAAAACCGTATACTGGGGTAAAACAGTATAGCACGTTTATTTCGGCCACTCAGTAGTGCCAAAGTGATCAATTTGTCAGCAAAAATGTCGATGCAAACACACTCGTTAGTAAAAATAATATTTTTATGGTTTTTTGGTGGTCCTGATCTTATTTTTGAGTAAATTTAAGCAAAAATTCTGAAATCTACGCGTACTATAGGTAAGTCTCTAATGATCTAAGTTTTAGTGTGTTTATTTGCTTGTAATTAACAATGTTTTTATTGGCGAGATGATTTGCGTATGTATACATATATGTATATGGCCTTTAAATTTAAAATGTCAGTTTAACCTTATCCATATTGAAAAAATTACTTTCATAACAAAAAAGCTCCGATACCTACTGCATGAATAATAAACCTATCAGAAATAATAACGTGTCCCGGTCATCGGTCTCGAGCAGTTTCTCTTAAACTTTCGATGGTGTCATAAATAAAAGCAACTTAAACACATCGTCATCGACCAATTAGTACGACGGGCGATTGCGCATGCGCGAAGAAAAATGGCCGCCATATCTCATACGAAACGAGATCAAGAATTACGACACAGCAAGATAAAAACGTAATTTCTTCATAGTCTGTAGTGACCTATGACCTGAAGTAAGTTAATTATTAAAATAAGGTATTTTAAGTTCCATAAATTGTAGCTTATTAGAGGCTTGCCTCCCGGCGTTGTCTCATGTCTGTTGATTTTAATTTAGGGTCCGACTCCTCAATGCGTTGGAATGATGTATCGAGTATTATTAACACAAATAGTGTGTAATTAACTTGGGAATACTTAATTATTCAAATTGGCGAAAGGAATTATGTTATTTATGTTTTGGTAATAAGGATCTTCTTCACATGGTTGTAAAGATTACAATCGGCTAGTTGCCAGGGTGCACTGCCTAAGATAAACTGGAATTAAAAGCGTCACTCTCAAAGTTGAGTGTAGGGATGAAAGCTTAGACAAAGCCAATCATGGTTTTACATTCATGATAAGTTATAAGGTTAAGGTTTGTATTGAGTATGTTTCAAGAATAGGAAGTAATATGCTAACTAACTAACTATACTCTTCGCGATTGCAATTTAACCGTCATCCAACTTAAGTTTCGTGCACTTTTGCAAATAAATTTAAGTACCTGGATGACCGAGCTTTGCTCTTTTTGGCAAACGTTTTCTAAAAATGAAACCTAGCTAGATCAAATTATTGCCCCCGAAACCCCCTGCACACTAAATTGTATGAAAATCGTTGGAGCCGTTTCCGAGATTCAGAATATATATATACAATTATCCATATATACAAGAACTGCTCGTTTAAAGGTATTAAATATCGTTATGTATGTGGTTTTAGTCAACTCAACTTATACACAGCAAAAAGCACAAAATTATAATTAATTGGCTGCCTCTGAGCCATACCAATTATGAATATAAATAACAGACACTAGAATTGAAGCCATCCTAAAACAGTTAAGGTTTCACCCCCAAAGCTTTAAAAAACACACTGAAAACGTGACTGATTACCAGAGATCGGAATAGGTAGACTATATTTACCTAGTGTTCGTGAAAGTAAGTAACATAGAGTTGATAATACTTCCTGTAAAATCCCGGAATCATAAATGGAATCATGACAATTAAAACCCGGGATTATTCAATTCAATTCAAATATTTTATTTCAGAATTACTTCCATATATTGTTAGTAGTTGTACAACTTAGCCTAATGTTAGTATTAAATTAATTTTACAATAATAAACAACATTGATCATAAAAAACATGAACTGGGCTTTGAGTATAGTTACAAATGATTGATTTTAAAATCAAAAGAAGAAAGAGTTGTGGGAAAACAAAGCTATTTAACTAAACAGTTTTAGTGGGTACGGAACTCTAAAACATAATAAGATTCTTTAATATAATAATTTTGTTCAAATGTATTCAAAACGCAATAAGTAATTTGCAATTTCTTAAATCCCGGAATACAATCGTTATGTTTATGATTCCGGGATTTTAGAGGAGGTATTATCAACTCTATGTTACATGCTTCCACGAACATTAGGTAAATATAGTCTACCTATTCCGATCTCTGCTGATTACATACAAAGTGAAACTAAGTATATATCTGCGATTGTAAGATCTGTATTTGAGAATCTCACAGCAGATAAACAAAATGTGTTCACACTTTTCTCCATTTCTCACCCGAAAACAAACATAAAACATTTAGACCAACGCCATTTCGGTGATTAGATTAATGATGCAGTACGGAGTGTCTGATAGATAACTCAATCGATGGCGCTCATGAATAAAATACACATTAAATCGATGGTGTGATAAAGAGTTCGGGTGCCAGTGAGTTATGTCTGTGTGGCTACGAGGTAAGCTGATCTATGCGGGCTTAACTTGGGAATAATCTGGTTAAGTATGCTGTGCCCTTGTTAGAAAAAAAAACAACGGGTTGCACTCCGGGAGTGCCGGCAGAAGTGAAAACTTGAACATTAACGTTGTGCATTTTTGATATTTTGGAATGGTAAGGGAATAATTTCGCACGAATTGCTTTAATTATTATCAGTATAAAATATTCATTTATTGCGCTATCGTACACAAACATGACAATTTATATTACATTAAAAATTTAACACTTTAGAACTTTCCCTCCGTCTTACGAATTTTCGATCAGGTCACGTGTCCTGATGCAAGTTTAACATTTTTTACCCATCCCAAAAAGTGCACAACGCTACTAAAGAAGTTTTCACTTCAAAAATCTGCTGTTTTGAGGTGAAACTCGTACTGAAGCAAGCTTCTGCCAGATTGTGACACGTCCTAACACATAAGAGTTTTAAATAATGTAAGTACAATTGCAAGGTCAGTTTTGGACATAACAGCCAGGCTATGCTTTACGCCTTGTGATCAAAACAATGACTTTTTTATTATTATTTACCTATATATAACTTAAATATTTCGAAAACGTCATCCGCAACGAAAACACCGTACAGCGCTTCATTGTTGGATAGCCCTATCTATCTATCTATTGGGGTATGGTTTCCGTACTTAGTCCTGATGATGTTGGACCATTGTGGGTGAGCCATGGCGGCCGTCAGTCCTCCTAAAGAGTTCAGGATTTCTGTGAGTGAATTCGGTGTCCCTATTGTTTGTCTGCGTATCTCGGCGACGTCTTTGCACTCAAGGAGCACGTGCGATACCTGGATAGCCCTTATTAAAAGCACCACAAAATGCTCCATTGTGCAATGCTATCGGGACACAGTACCCGTTGAAAAGGCAGTGCGAGAGCTGCCGTGCTCGCAGAGAATAACCGTGACGATCTGACATCATCATAAGCCTCGACCACATTGTCACGAGTGCACGACTGAAGATAGAGTCCCATAAAACGCCGTCCTTCAGCACTCCTACACAGCACCTTAGTGTTCTAAAAGAAAGAAAGTTGAGTTTTTGTTTGAGAAAAAGTGGGGCAACTACCACCTCTGTGTAACGACAATGAATTAGGAGAATTTGAATTCCATACCGTAGATTACGATAAAAAAAAAAGGTTTTCGAAACAACCAAACATTTTTAAAATATCTTCACGGTTCGTCTACAAACATCAGAAATAGACTCAAACTCAAAATCACTCATGTAAAGCTTTCGAACTGAAGTCTAACTCTGATCGCTAGGTAGCACCGACCTGCCACGCTCGATTACCACCTCCTTACAAACAGTTTTCCTCATCCTCTCGCAAATCTAATCGATTATAACATTAAAACGTACATAGTGAAGCGCAATGCGAAATTCCCATTGGCATTTAATCAATTTCGACGTAGATGCAAATTTCTATGGCGCGAAATTTCGATGCGTGTCGACTTTGCACGCGATAAGCCGTCAGTTCATTCCGTTCTTTCGGTATATTCATTATTTTACGAGTAATTAAAGATTATTGTGTAGGTTGCTGACTTGTCCGTGCAAAAGGCGGTAGCTTTGAATGTAAAATTATCGTGTTTAGTGTCATACTTTCTTTGCGGGTGCGGATAATTTGATTTGGTAGCACGAGAGCCTATTTGCGAATAACGGTCGTGGTTCATCTTCTTTCTTTGTAGAGGGACGGATCTATCAACCAAGCTTGCAAGAGGCTGCTATTTACTTTTACTATCTACTTCCATATTTTAACAGTTTAAGCTCTAAGTCAAAAACATGTGATTTTGTGTATTGTATTTTCTTTTTTGCTGTGTCACATCAAATAATTTATTTGTCTACCCATCCATCATATCAGAGAATACAGATTAACTTCAGTAATGTAAATTACTGATTGATTTCGTACCTATTTGAAAAATATTACAATGGCAGACAAAGTTTAACACGTTCAGACCGGCACCTCATGAGTAGGTACTTGGTATCCTACGGCGCAAATCTTCATATGGCCACCGGTGGTACATCACCGCCCCATGAACCAAAAGTCTTGCCGGGCAGGGTGCGACACCGGTGGACACGGGCAGGATTAGACAAGGAATTATGCTTTCTCTCTCTTTCGTCGTACTATACCAGCCCTAGAAAAACCCTAAAGTGTACCGCCAGCTAATTATTGAGATTTTCTGTTGCACAATGCTCTGCGTGTGAAAAACCAATGTGTTTGGATTGTTTCAATACGATTCATACAAAATAATTTTCATTTTATACCATCCATGATGGCATTTCATTTTATATTTTTTTCAATTTTGATTTAATTTTCTGATTTTTACATTTTCTCAACGTAAGTTATCATAAATAATTAGTACAATTTATGTCGTGATTATGTCATTTTTTTTCTAATAAATACAATTTTCCAATACTGATTTTTGTTTACTTTTCGAAATAATATCCACCTCCTGAGCTGCACTATGAAAATTTGTCAATTTTACTAGGCGGGGACGGTAAGTACAACACCTCTCAAAGCGGCCCGAATTTCTTAGTATATTGAAAGTATAGTGTGAAGTGGCCACCGGTGGTACACTTCGCCGTGCCAGCAAATACTCCGTGCTCCACCGGTGGTATACGCCGGTCTGAACGTGTTAAACCTAACACTTCCCAAAATGTACACAATTCCTACAATCTGTGTAGGTATTACCACAATAGGGTTACCGTTGATCAGCCACAAGCAAAATAATAATAATAAATGGCCAAAAGCCTCTATGACCGTCTGTCGAAGCTGTCGTTGCGCGGTTGGGTAAAGGGCCTGATACAGAAGGCAGTACTCCTCGATACGGCTCGTATAGTGAGGAGGTTCCTTTCTCTGGAGCCCTTACCATCGGTAGCTTGGACCCTTCTCCCGGCACCGGCGGAATACTATTTTTTATATTTTTTTTGTTACAATTGTTTTTATAAAAACAATTTTTTTTTTTTGATAATAAAATTTAATAAACGAAATAATAATAATAATAATAATCGTTTATTTCAGGCATTAGCACCTATAAAATTAAAATTGAAAACTTATACTAAAACAAAACTTATACTTATTAAAAAAAAAGAAATAATAAAAAATTTTTTAATTGAGAAAACCAATAACATCGACTTTCGAAAGAGTTGCAAGTTATTCATATTCAACAAGTGAAAAGGTGATCTAACATGTGTGTACGCCGCTAATAAATACTTAACACCGATATGACTAGATGTCTCAACAGAGATAGTACCCCGTCTGTCAAAGCATTTAACTACGGCATTTCACAAACATCAGTAAGGACAATTAATTCTGATATTTAACGTAATAATCGTCTAGGTTTTGATAACTTCATTACCTTTGCTTATTATAACGGTTTTAAAAGCGGGATCAGATACAAATGTGACTCTGGTACTGTTAAAGTAAACAAGTTAACTAATTGAAAGACATTTCGCATTGATATTAATATTATGTTGGTTACATTAGTTTATTATAGACTAGTTACCGCCCGTGTTTATGTCGAAATTTATCCCAAGGGGACATATTCCCGGGGTGAAAAGTATCCTTTGTGTTATTTCAGACTATAATCTACCTCTGTGCCAAATTTCATCAAGATCAGTTCAGCCGTTCGACGTGAAAGAGTAACAAACATCCATCCATTCATCCATTCATCCATCCATCCATCCATGCTTACAAACTTTCGCGTTTATCATATTAAGTAGGATTATGCAAGTTACTTTTATTATAGATTATGCAAGTTACTATACAAAGAAATATGAATAAACGAGATAAAAGGGGGAGGGGAAGAACTCTATAGAAAAATTTGTACACATCGCTATCAACGGTAAAAGAGCCCGAAACACTATGTAACTTAGTTTTTATCTGCGGGCCTGCATTAGTAGTGTTTAGTTTTTACTTATATTACCTACAGTTTAACAATATAAAACTGTGCCAATAGGTATCCAAGTATAGTAAAGCATTTGATTATATTACACAAAGTGACATTTTTATCAGCGACTAGCTTTTGCCCGCGACTTCGTACGCACATATCCCGTTTCTTTCCCTTTCCCGTATAGCCTTGCTCATTAATGAGGCTATCATATACAAAAAAAAATCCAATTCCGACTGGTAGACCAGAGATTAGCACGTTCAAACAAACGGACCCTTATTTTCCGCCAGTTAATACTGGTACTAATTTTCAAGTACCTGCATTGCCCTAAGGAATAAGATTCTTCCATACAAACTTTAGCACCCCAGTTGTGAAAGACAAATTATTGGTGATTTTTATTATTAGCTTTGGCCAGTATTCGTACCAAGTTTCAAGTATATTGGCTCAAGGAATAAGATTTTTCATACAAACTTTCATACCATATTTTTACCTCATTAGGGAACGAATTTCCAAAAATCTTATTCCTTGAGCCTACATCGTATAGGAAATACTTCCTTCAAATTTCAAGTCTGTACAATCAATTTAGGCTGTGTGTTGATCCATTAGTTAGGACAAAGGATTTTATACATATAAATAAAGAAAGACGACGATTAAAAAAAAATCAAAATGGATGGACATTTCGACAGTGCGTGTCAATCCCAAAAACTTTGCCCGTTTTAGACAATCATGGCTGATTAAATGACCCTTTGTCTACAATTCTCGTACTTATAATGGAAGGAAAGGAGCTCGTGGCTAAATTATAACAGCCGCATGGGTCGATCTTTAAGGTTAAGCAACGCTTGCCGAGGTTGGTCTGTGGATGGGTGACCATCTTAACATACCGAGACTCCTCCGTGCCTCGGAAAGCACGTTAAGCCGTTGGTCCCGGCTGTCATTTGTAGATCTTTGGCAGTCGTTACGGATAGTCAGAAGCCAGATAATCTGACACCAGTCTTGCCAAGGAGTACCGTGTTACCCAGTTAATGGGTTGTGGAGGTCTGGTAGGCAGCCGCTCAACGTAAAATACTGGTATTCAACTGAATGACTGGAAGCCGACCCCAATAAAATTGGGAAAAGGCTAGGTAGATGATGATAATGGAAGGAAAGAAACAATACGCAATAACATTTATTACGCATTCGCAACTTCATCTCAGTCACAACGTCAAAAAAGCCTTAATTTCCATACTGTATTTTGACAGATTGCGACTGAGGTGCGAATGTGAACGTTGCTTAAAAATTTGTAGAATTGGCACTGAGGTTTAAGAAAATCATCCGGTTGGTTGTAGGAACATTCCCTTATTTTTGAGCTTATCTTCAACAGCGCCTCCGTGTTTAATAAACTTTATTATTGTGTCTCGCCTTATCCCGCCCAGCTGGTGTACACCACTTGTAGATAATTATAATTACTTCGACACAAATATCTTAATATCTTCACAGACACCCTGAACTGTTTAGGAGGACTGATCTGCTTCTGGGGGAGGTCGGCTGGTTGGAATGACGGCCGCCATGGCCCACGCACAATGGTCCAACATCAGGACTAAGTGCGGAAACCATACCCCAATAGATAGATAGATAGAATATCTTAATATTGCGCCATGTTCAATATTCTATGGCCGATTCACGAGGTTTATGACTTGGGAGACAAATGACATGCAGACATGAATAAGATAATTTATACGTTACCATGAGTCTCTTCTCTTACCCCGTTACTGAAAAAAAAAAACAAAAATGTTCGTGGGGGAGGAAACTGCGTCTTTGTAACAAGGCTCGGAAAAAATCAACAGGTGCCAGTCTTTTTTATTCTGCAGATAACAAAAAAGTTTGTAGAATAACCTGTTTTCGATATTTAAGCCGCCTTACAACTCGGTTTCAAAATAAATGTCTCAATGAAAGGGCAAAGTTGGATTATCAATTCTTGACGCTGAGCATTTTTTTTTTTTTTTTAAGGATGTGGGAAAACATCAAATGACTTCTTCCGCTCTGGGTGGAGCGGAAGGGCGTATCAGACTCTTACGGACTAAAACCCATCCGTGTTCCTTCTAAAGACCTTTGCGTTCCAGGCTGCGGTGACTCTTTCGAACAAATTCCACAACCCTCGTTGACGCTGAGCCTGCAAAATGCACTATATTTTAAGGATTTTAAGGATCCTCTACCGTCTATGAATAATTCGTTAGCGCTTTACGAAACGCCTATCCTAAATTACACATCGATACATTAACTCACGCGTTATTCCTATGGGTGTAGGCAGAAACAACAGAACGCCACATACTACTTAAGCATCCTCCTTTTGCTTCGATTCCGTTCATACAAAAAACTCTCTTCTCTTGATTCTTCAAAAGCAGTGGGCATACCAACACATTACGATAAAATCGTCGGTGAAGTGTCGATGGTGTGCGCACGGCCTTACCGTCGTTATAGTGCAGCGCGACCGGCGCACGCGCCGCGGGACGCTGCTGTGATAAAAACAAACGGACCGCCTTATTTACCACTTTTAAATACTTCGGTTACATTAATATGAACTACTAATGGCTTAGTGGAAGCTTTTGTGAGGTGACTTTCGAGTGAGATTGGGAAAGTTTTGTAATTTAATATTGATAGTCTGTCTGTACCATCAGTGTTCCTTCTAAAGCCCTATGCGTTCCAGGGCCGCGGTGACTCTTTCGAACAAATTCCGCAACTGTGCGTACAGCTAAGGAGTGGAACTCCCTGCCAGAATCTGTGTTTCCTGACAGCTACAACCTGGGAGTCTTTAAGTCAAGAGGTTGCTTCTAGGCAAACTTGCTCCATCTTCGACCACATCATCGCTTACCATCAGGTGAGATAGTGGTCAAACGTGTGCCTTTCAATAGTAAAAAAAAGATAATCCAATGGTAGTGGACATTATTAAACGTTCTCACGTAGAAAGTTGTAGTTATGGATGGAATTATACAATATGTGTTGCTTGACCCCTGTCTAGTTGGTCTGTCTGTGCGTCACAACTTCTATGACAGATTGGAGGTGCCTCGAATGTTTTGTTGTTCAGTATTTGGAGCAGATTATGGCCACCATGATTTTTGTGAGTAATAATGTTCACTGACAGGTCTGCTGGAGAAAATACATTTTTGAGTAAAGCTCGCCTTTGAACATGAACTTTATTATCACTGCATCATAAGTTGTTATGGTGTACAATAAAGAATTGAGATATGTTTTTTTTTGTACATTTTGTAGGCATCACAGTTTATTTTTGTTTTATTTTTTATTTTATATGAGTTTGCTCTTGACTCTAGTCTAGGTCATAGATGACAGAGACAAAGTCAACGATGGAGCGAGCTTACCCAGAAGAAGCCTATTCACTCTAAGTTTTCTATTTACACTGTATTTGAGAATTATATGATAGTTATTCGATAGTGGATGAAAAACAGTCGTTTGCTGAGCTTCCAAAATGCGCGTCTATCTAGTTATTTTTAGGAGAAACATATTTTTTCCAGTATCAATTTCTTTGTGTGATCCTTAGTGCATTTATATTGCAAAAATGAAACTTGTGCTGGTCGGCGCCTCCAATTAGTACCGAATTAAAATTAGTTAACTTTACTATAGTAGGCGCCAGATAAATGTGGAATAAAGTATATTGACCTTTCCCTAATAACTGTTCATAGGTACCTGAACAATTAAATATGAATCGTTTTTCATTATTAGACAATGTTAAGGATCACGAGAGATGATGATTCGGGACAGCTTTGTGTCATTAATTCCGTTTTTCAAATTAAAAATGTCAATAATTGTAGGTGGGTCAATGACCGTTATTCCACGATTATCTGGCGCCTACTATAATACAGAATTGACCATTTATGGTTATGATTTTAAACTGTAAGATGTAATAATTTAACGAGTATCAATTAGACATTAATTAATAAAAACGTTTAATTGGTCTTAAATTATTTACAAAAGATTTAATTTATGTAGGATTAGTTTTCATAGGAAAACCTTATAAGGAGTTGAACGAAATAGAAAGTTTTCCCGACAAGATACTGAGGATAAGGATTGTACTTTCTTTTTATATATTGTTATTTCTTTTATACCTTCATAGTCATCTTCAGCCGAAAGACGTCCACTGCTGGACATAGGCCTCCCGAAAAGGGGGAGTTTCCACAATCGCTACGCTTGGCAGGCGGGTTGGCGATCGCAGTGTAGCTGTTGCAATGCACAGAGAATGCTGCTGCCCATTCTCTGGTGAGTACTTTAGTCGCCTCTTACGACACCCACGGAAAGTGATGGGATGGTGCTATTCTTTTACGTCCGACCCAATACAGTTTTCTTTAAGTTGCACCTGCCATGTTGTCTCTGCACCACCCTAAGGTCGACTGGTAGAAAATGCCTAAGGCATTAAGTCCGCCTTTGTACAGTGTTTTTACTAGTGCATAAAGTTTTAGTAAATAAATAAATACAGAAGTTTTACGTCCGACACCATACAGAACCAGAACCTTATGGTGCAATGTTATTATGAAAATGTCCTACAGCAACAGCCAGGTGCTTATCATCATCAGCATCAAACAGTCTAAACAATCTCTTCATGTGTGGGTCACGGATATTCTTTTAAAATGTTATTTAATTTTATTTAATCCTTTATTTCAGGCATCTAGGGCCCATACAATAAAATAAATAAAAATTAAAACAATAACTATATACACGAAATGACGGCGTCGTGTTTCGCTGACTGGTGTCGCGCAACTGGCCGCGGAAACGTCGATACACGACACCCTTCGGCCAAAACTCTGCTTTGAGGAACATCTCGAGCTGATGAATTGGAACCCGCACCACAAACGACTTGAAGTTTCTGTTGTGACGCGACTCCACAAGAGAACAGTCAAGTCTATTTGCCCACTCTAACCACCTATAATTGTATTCTTGTCGTCACTACGCCTATAACTTGATTAATTAACCATATTCATAGTTTCAAACACTTAAAATATTTGCTCAACTCAAAGCGGAAGAGAGCGTGACCATCCAAACAGCTTCAAAATTAATAAAACAGACACTCCTTCTCCTTGAACCACATTGATTGCCGAAAGCGCTTCATCAAAGGACCGATTACAATAACGAATGCCGATTATATTATTCAACTAGATTCTGTCTGCGGCTTCACCCGTGTTAAAAGTGTTATCATGGGTTTATTTTTTTGCACTGAACCCTAATCCGTTTTCAAAAGCCAAAAGTAGCATAAGTTTCTCCTTTTAACATCAGCTATCTGAAATTGAAAGTCCTGTCAAAATCAGTCCAGCTACTTCAGAGTTTAGCCGGAACAAACAAACTTGCAAAATAATGCAATAAGTAAAAAGTTTTTATTTTGTGATTACAAACAGACACATCAATTTTATTTGTGTAGACAAAAATCAGTATGATTTCGATATATCGATACCATATAAGGTACGACTTCATCTTCTAAATAGTGCCAGGTGCTCACGATTGAAGATCATGAATAAGTCATTAATGCTCCCCCGTGAACCTGTGACCTATGTCTCCGATGAGCACAATCGCAGATACGGTTTGCGAAGAGCCGCTATTATGCGAAATACTCGTTATTTCATATAATTTTTGAAAGTATGACATTGGTTGTTATTTTTTTTTCGACTTTTGTAATACTCATTTATCATAGTTTAGTTACGTAATATTTGACAGAGTGTTAGTTAAATAACTGGCTTAATAAGTAGGTGTGTATGTTGTTATTATAAATATTTTGAGATTAATATTTTTTGTGCAATTTATTCGCAAAAAACTGATCTCATGCCTCTCTAACTAATGAAGGTTAGCGTTAAGTTTAGCAAAAACTTCTGTAAAGGTACGGAAGAACAGAGTTCAAAACTTTTCAGCCTATGGAAGGCAGCATTTTCAGAAAATCAATTGTGAGGGCCGGTTTCTGAATGGAGTTTCTGGAGTTAAGATTGTGTATGTCACCGAAAAATAGCAAACTCCGTAAGATTATAAAATATTCATGAGAGATTGTAAATTCTTGATAAATTGTCAACTGAACATTTGGAATACTATTTTACGCATCAAAATTTGATAGTCTATAATCTCGCGAAGTCATTCCGAGAAATTGTGGACTGACATAAAATGGCGACCAATCAGAGCACAAGTCTACAATTTCACCGTTTTCATGTGATAGTAAACCTGGAAACAAGGCTCTCATTGGTCTATTCAGAGAAAACAAAGACCAATGAGGGGCCAAGTTTCCAATGTAACTATAACACTAAAACAGATAAATTATTGTAGA
This sequence comes from Mamestra brassicae, assembly GCA_905163435.1. NCBI lineage: Eukaryota > Metazoa > Arthropoda > Insecta > Lepidoptera > Noctuidae > Mamestra > Mamestra brassicae. Next base: position 1,037,268 of record LR991004.1, read on the forward strand.
CCAGACAGCTTAGCTTTACAAAATAAATATAATATATATAAACCCTACTTTAATGCCAGAGTTTGAGAGGTTTTCAAACTTGTATACTCTTACTTAGTCAGAAATTGGTAGTAAGTACAGTTTTCTGACAAATCTTACTTAAGTAATACCTTAAACTATCATCAATATAGTTCACATACCCTACTGCAAGTAAGATAAACACGGAGCCTCTAATACCATCTCATTAAGATCGTTTAGCGGAACAAACAGGCGATACTCATTGCTCAGTCGATCGAGTGCTCGATAAATGCTCTATAAATACAGCTGTTGGCTTAATAGCACGAGCGATTGAGCTGTGTAAGGGTTCACGCTTTATGTAAGTGGAACGCAAGAAAAATCTGGTTTGAAGCTAATCGCCAAATGTTTTAAATGACATTGAACCGAATTGGAATAATCGCGTATCGCCATTTTGATTATCCATAAAGTTGCGGCGAACAACAAAGAAAAAAAAATGTGGACTATGGTGCATTAAAGTGTCACGTTGCCGAGATTTCGAAGCATTGATCGATATATGACAACTTTACTTCTAAATATCTCGGCAAAGCGCCGCGCCGCAATTTTACAAAATAACCAATATATCGATGCACTATGCCAGCTTCCATACATAAAAAGAAGAAGAAACTTGGTCTCATTCACCTACTCTTTAAACTGTGTATGTCACGTCTAAACCTAACTTACACTGAACGAAATTGCAGATTATTCACATAAAAATATTCCGCAACTTCTCAATAGTCATGTTCGTCAATAAATCTCGCACGGTGAACCTAATAACCCCTAGTGAACTACATGTTCGGAGCACGTCGGGCTAATTCGTGAGTCTTCGGGTGACACAACGCTGGATTCAGTTACAAGATGTTTCTAAGCTATTGATGGATTCAAACTATCAATTTACTTTACGATGCTATTTTGTATAGGTGGATCTGTTATTCCGATTGGAATGAGGTTTATTTTGTTGGGTTTAGTGTTAGGTTTCTGGATAACGTTTTTGATGCTTTAAACCTTTTGAATGCCAGAGCATAAACGCATCGGCGTGCGCCTGAAGCCATGTCACAAATTCACCGTACTTTTTGTCACATATTTGTGATGTTTAGCGTACAGGGCACGTGCTTGCTTGTCTTGTTCAAAAGATTAATTGATTACACAATGGAAAAACTAAGTTATGGTTTGGATGGTCTAAAGCTCTAAGCTCCCACTACGGTCTATAATATTAGGGTTTATTTTAATAAACATCAATAATTTTAATACTGACGGATTGGTTTGGCTTTCTTTGGACTAGCAAAGAAAGTCAAACTTAAGTGGCAGAATACATCACTCGCAGAACGGATAGCTCATGGAGCCATTTTGGAGTTGCGTAGCTTAAGGCGTTACGATAGCAGGCCTACCACGAGGTGAACCGAAGACCTGGTGATGGCCGCGTGAGCTCTCTTAATGCAATACGCACAGGACCGGTAGATGAGCTCCTTTGAGTATCCATGAGTGTCACAAATCATCTCCAAAAATTACTAAGGCTAAAAGAACACTATTTTTTGCCTAGCTAATATAGCGGCAGACCTTGGTAGGAACACTTGGATGTTTATCTTAGGAATTGGCATGAGATGGCACAAAACCGGGAACAATGGAAGGAGAGGAAGGACGCATTTGTCCAGCACCGGGACGTTTAGTTGATATAGCCTTTAAAAATTATCTACGTATCATACGATGAAGACTGATAAGTAGATCTTATCTAAGCAGAAACCAGACGATAATGTTTATAAAACATGGCCGTATGTAACTAATACGATACATTTTGTGGTAGCACCATCATAACAATATATCACACAAATACACAGGCTTTCATAAGCGTAACCTATAAAATAAAATTAAAATTTAAACTGGTAGTAACGTGATCCGGGTATGCCAAGAATTTACTCCGATTCGACTAATTTATAGAAAAAGCGCTTTATTTACATAAAATATTAGTGTCTCTTGTATTTTATGTGGCACGTTTTGTTTTTGTTTTAATTAACATTAAGTGTGTGAGCTTGAGTGTTATTTGTTTTTGTATTTTTTTAGAGCTAGGAATGCCGTGACTTTGCTTTGAATCTTACATTTTGATATCGATATTATGACAAAATCAGTTTTGTCGATTGTGGGAAAATAGTTAGATCTGGTTGATTATGAAAATTATCTGTTTTATCAGTGATAATGCCTATGTATGCCTATTCTGTAAGGTGTCGAAGTTCTGTATGGTGTCGGACGTAAAAGAATAGTACCATCCCATCTCTTCCCGTGGGTGTCGTAAGAGGCGACTATGGGACTTACCAGAGAGTGGGCAGCAGTATTCTTTGTACTTTGTACCCGCCTGGCAAGCGTGGCGATTATGGCAACCTCCCATTTGGGAGGCCTATGTCCAGCAGTGTACGTCTTTCGGCTGATATGGTGATAATGATGATGAATGCCTAAGGATTTTACTACTCAGGACAAAGACAAAAATAGGTGTTGTGAAAGAGTTTTTAGAGGTCACTACCTCCCGCCCTCTAATCTCGTCAAGTGTATGAGTGCCAAAATAGATACATTTTTATAGGCTGTTTCTACAAAAATATATTATTATGTCTAAATACCATAGTATTAAAAAGATGTTACTTAAGTATTTTTTGTAATTTCAGGACATTCAAAGGTGTGTTATTATGTGCGTGTCTATAAAGTCTTCTAGTATCAGTTCAGATCAACCATAACTTTACACAATTTAAATTAATTAACAAATTAAATAATATTAAATTAGTCATGTTGTATTATCATGTAATTAATAACGATAGTCTGATTGCCATTTAGAGTTAAATTACCGATAAACAGCCTGTTTAATGTGCTGTACGAATAACTTAATATTTTAGTGTCCACTTGTAGGGAATTCTTCACCATTGTATCTTGATACGCGGTTGGATTCGGAACTACGTTAGAAATGTATTGATTTTGACAGGTGAATGCGATTTTCCTTGACGGGCAGCGCCACCCTAAAGTGTCAGGTTGTGTTGTCCTTTCAAAGATTTTTTAATGGCTGTATTATGATCCTTATCAGTTTATTTCGTAATAAGTAGGTGTGCGATGGTAGCCATTTTATGATACGATGACGTATTTATTGTCTGAAATGTTGTTTTTAATTTGTACGAATTTTAATTACCTGATTGATTTTATTATCTTTTGAAATGCGAAGAGATACCGTTTAGCGTTGTTTTGTAGTATAAATATTTCTTAATAAAAGCTTGCGAAACTGATTTTGTAGGAGATAAACAAGAAAACATATCAAACTAGAGAGAGGCTCTGATAACAAATTAACATGAATATTCAAACAATTTCCTAAAATATTTCTAACTGCCAATTAAAAATCCTACCAACAATCTACATACAAATAAGACTATTACTTGCACAAACATACCGCCTCAATTTTAATACCAATTACCCACGATTCACTCTATAAATGTTTCACAATACTGTATTGAATATCGGCCAAAAATCCAATCGGTAGACCCCGATGACCCCCGTGACCCCGGGTCGTGACCCCAGCAGTATTAATTACGTCGCGTGCCATTTCCAATGTTTCTGCGCTTGCGCAAACACGTCACATCCGTATAGAGAGGTGATGCGCTGGTTGAGTGTGTATCCTAACTTAATAATATAAATGCAAAATATGTGAGTTTGTTTGTAACGCATTCAAGCCTTAATCAATAATTTGTGATATTTATGCACATTTGCTTACATACCAACATTGTTTACTATAAATACCTTTTTTTGGAATAAGGATTTTCTTATTTTTATTAAATCGCTGAACCGATTTTGAAGAATTTTGGTGCAGGGATAAATTGGACCCTGGAGACGGTTATGGGCTACTTCTTTTTGCGAAAATATATTAATTAAAGCAAAGTTTCTGGCAAATGCTAGTCTATAATATAAATGCTATTCGTTGGTAAGCGTATCACTGTAGAATACCTGGACCGATTTGGCATTTTAACGATATACATATATCGAATCTGGCTTTAAGAAGAGACTTGTTGTTTTTTTTTTTTTTCAAAAAAAGTTAAGGTTTAGGAAATGCTGGAACTGGTATGTGTTGAAGTGTATAAAATGTTAGTGTTAAGACAACGCCAGTCCGGTCAGCTTGTTAGGAATATATGTAAATGTCCTTGATTTGCTTTGAGGTTTGTTCAAAGCTGAATTTTTGGTTGATCGGTGTGAGGAGTGAGGAGTGAAGGTCTTTGTTTGACTCTCGGATGGTGTGTGTGTTTGAAGGTAGTTTGCGAAAGGCATTTACATGTTAGATTGTTAAGTATACTTTATATTGGTTGGAGCTGTAGCCTTGATTTCCAATTTGCACGGTAGGTGCTATTATTTAAAAGTAAAGCTAAAATAAAATTTCTCAAAATGGACTACTTTTCAGTTATAGAGCAGTATGGAGCGATAACAATTATGCTATTAGAGACGCAGCATTTTGATAGTACTTGTCAATTCCATACAAGTTAGACTTTAACAATCGTTATCGCTGATTAGTCTAGGCCAGCTATACTCAACCTAAAGCCCTACTGTGACACGCTAATGCCATCAAATTTCGATGATGTAAACGGGATAGTGCTATTCGCTATGTATAGCTCCGTCTCCCTCTTAGAGCGGAAACATTATCGTTTTAAGACCTTATAGTACCCTGCGGCCCTCAAGATTTTCCATGTTGTCCTGTAGCCTAGCACATTATTGATGCTATATTAAGTCAGTGCATCAATGTGTATGTACTCTATTGATTCACTCCTTGACGATGTGCTGAGACTACTCCTCACCCACTATCAACGTGAAAAAGTTGGATAAGGCCAAATAAAACAGTCCTTTTGTCATAAATTAAAAGGTCGCATTCATGTAGATACTATTAAATGTAGATTTTTTTATTGCAGGCCCATTATGACAATAGTAGAAGCGCAATGTGGCCCAGAGAGAAAGAAGGTTGAGTACGTCTGGTCTAGGCCCTCACTTGGTCTAGTGCCGCTGGTCAAAAGCGATCCTTAAACAATTCTACAATACAAATCGTACCTTTCATAATTCGTCGTCCTCATAATAATAACACAATATAATTATCAATTTGCTCGCCTGCCACAGTCACGCGACTGTATCGTAAACACTGCGACGGTTATTAGCAATAACGGTTATAACTATTTATTAAATATTTATCGTTAAAAAGGCGGTATTCGGTAGACTGCTTTTGATATGAGGCGGTGTTAGGATGCGTGTGGTTTTGGGTATTAGTGTGTCTGATGGGCATGCAATGGAAATACTTACTGTAGAGACAGTAAATGGTAGTGATACAATAATTTTTGGTTTCAGAAAAAATCAGTTGGCACCTCTAGGGTGGTTTTTCACGTTGAAAGAGCTACTCACGACGTCAGCGATTGTGTCGATGTCTAAAGTAAGTTAGAAAACTTATGACCAGTGATCGGATACTCGGGCGCTTAAATACCTAAACTTCTTCCCGTGATAGAATAATATGGACATTCCTTTCTGATCAATTTAATTTTATTTGTTTGCTTATGTCAGCATAGTCAAGGTTTATGAATGTTGTTTATTTTAATGTAAATTCAAACTTAAGCCAATTAATAATTGCACACCATGACAATATGGTAAACATGTTAGCACAACTCCATCTACCTTTAATGCATTGCATGCATTTGTTATCTTATAATTGTATGTGCAGACATGTTTGAGCAAATAAAGTTATCTGAATCTGAATAAATAAGTAATCCCGGGTTCCCAGGATTGATCAGTAAATGAAGCTAGACATAAAATTACAATTGTGTCAATTCCTTAAGTAGTCAAAGCTGCTGGCCTGTTACTAAACCAGTTCTCATAAATACTTTCATTGTAAATTAAAAGTTCCACTAGAATCGACTTTTTCAATTAAAAAAAATTACAATGAGAGTTTACAACGAGTTTTAACTATATTTTGCATGCGGACATTTTTAGCAATCTCAGGAATTTCGAACGATTCCGGGATCCGGGATTCTGAAAAGCATGTCCGTATTATACTTTCGTGGGAAAAAAAAGTGAAGTTTAGGTATATTAGCGCCCGATTGTCCGATCACTGGTTATGACGCAAAACATACAAGCTTTGACATGTGTGTCTAGACCTGGAGTCTCAGTGCTGCCATCTAGTGCACCTCATTGTAAGATTGCGTTGATTTCCATTGAGTTTCTAGTTTTTAGTGCTGTTAGAGTTTGTTTTGTTTGTCTTTTCTTATGGGTTATGTCATATGTTTTACCTACTATGGTGGGCGCCAGATAAATTTGCAATAAAGTTCTGCCCTTTCCTAAATTTCTCTGCGTAGCTACCCGGACAATAAATTATGAATCGTTCTTCTTCTTTACTAGAAAAAGTAAAGGATCAAGCTAGATGTCGATTCAGGACAACTTTATGTCATTATTTCTGTTTCCGGAAAAAAGTATGTCACTAAATTTATGTGGGTCAATGACCGTTATTGCACGTTTATTTGGTGTCGACCATATACCTACTAACTAACATGCGGATGACCATAACCCTTGACAACAAGAAAGAAAGAAAGAATCATATTTATTTAGCACAAGCTACCGCCCGCGTTTGTCAAAAATTATTCCAAGGGAACATATTCCCGGGATGAAAAGTAATCCTGTAATGTGTTATTTCAGACTATAATCTACCTCTGTGCCAATTTTCATCGAGATCCTTTCAGCCGTTCTGACGTGAAAGAGTAACAAACATCCATCCATCCATCCATCCATACTTACAAACTTTCGCGTTTATAATATTAGTAGGATTTACATGAAACACGCACGGTACATAAAAAAAAAAAAAAAAATGCTAAGAACTAAGTGTGTGTCTCACGGCTGCACTAAAAAGGTCCATTAACCAAACCTTACTAACCAATTGCTTTATTAAAGAACGTTTTCGTAGATCACAAATTGCTACATGTTATTATATCTAGAAATTCATTGGCACGCATAATGCGGGAATACTTAATAGGTCTTTAAATTGCTGGAAAACAGATATCTAAAATGTATGCTGAAGGAAGCAAGCAGACAGTGGCTTGACAATGATTGAAATATAGCGTAATTTTACTTTAAAATCATCAAGAAGTAATCATCAGTTGTAGTCGGTTGAGCAACGTTAAAACAATTATTACCTACTACTTACATAAGCGCTAGGCCAATACATACGATACATAAGAAGATCCTTTTCTAGGCAAGCATGCTCTATTGTCGATCGTTCATTATGGCCATCTTTATACATCAGTTGAAATCCCGACCCTTGCTCGAGCCAACCCGCGCCACTGAGCCTGTAGTCTTAAATTCTACTTCGATCCAGCCCGTCCCTAGCTGTCCCCTCCCCCACCGACGTCCTAAGCCGAGGCCCGTTTCCCACAGGGGGTGCCCTTAGCGTGTAGTAGCTTAGTTTGTAATTTTTTTTATAAAGCCTGGCTGGAGATTTTAATATTTATATTAAGGTCACCACAGGCAAGCCCGGTTAAGCAGTCGACAACCTCAGGTTGAACTGCCAGACGCCACTCAAAAAAAAAAAATTCAACAGCTGAGATTTTCGTCAAACGCGAGCCTATAATATAAAAACTATATAGTCCTCCTGAACGATTTTGATCATGGCGGCCAATCTCAAGGTAGACTATCAACTATATGGCCATCGGCGCGGGACATAATTAGTGCACAAGTGTGTGCGCAAACACAGCTGCACTCTCACTTCCATCACTCTCATATTCCGATGGGACGCCACTCCGGGCTGTCACTGAGAAATTCTTATTAGAAAAACCCAATAAAACTTTTTACCCGACCTGGGAATCCAACCCAGGACTCCACGTTCGGCTGTCGCGCATGCGACTGCGAGACCAACAGACCAGTAAAAAATAAAGTTCTACCGAAATCTTTCAAAGTAGAGCGGGGTTAAATGTGAAGTTGTTCCGATTTAATTTAACAATGTAGCGGACGTTACTGGCCAAACTAAGACAGTTGTCATCGGGGCGCTGCAGCGTTCCGTTTTATGACGAATTTACTTGATATGTTTATCTCTTTTTTTTCGTAAAACCTATTTGAATCGGAACATCTTCCCCGCGGCATGTTTAGCCCCGCTCTCCCCTACATTTTTCTTGTCCCACCCCAAAATAGCACTTGCTTTACGCTTTATGAGCCAGCCAGCGCAACACCTTCCATTAATCACAAAAATAAAACTTAGCTTTAAATTAGCGTCGACTACATAGGAGTTTGGCGTACCCAAATCTTTCCTCCCAAACCTTCCCAGATCCACCAGCTCTCGCGGTACTTTACGAACCGGGGCGACTCCTTCCATAAATCCCTTAAAACAAAAAATCCTAGGTCTTAATTTTCATTAGCAAAACGTCGTCATCATTGGAGTTATGGCGTATTGCGCGCGCGCCTGCAGTTGTACTGTTAGCGTCGCGGGCGCGGGTCGCGTGTGATGTGAGTGGCGCGCCTTGACCCGCGCCGCGAGCAAGCACATCTCCGGACAACGATGTATGGCACTGGATGTACCATTGCAAATAAATCTAAGAACCAATATTATCAAGACGAAAATTGGAGAGAAAAATCTGATAAAAAATCACCAGAGAGTCTTGGTAGTAGGCAGAAAAGCCATTCATGACAGAAATGAAAATTGATTTATTATTAGATCGTTACCTTTACACCGACCACGGCAGTGGTCGGGCGAAATCTAAAAGCACTGATCCCATTACCAAAATGCTGACGTGTATTATTTCACTAGCTTTTGCCCGCGGATTTGCTCGCTTTAGTATAGATTTTCTAGAAAAATAATATACGTAACAACGGGATCCGAAGCCGAGAAAATGCTAGTTAGACTCAGCCTGCAGTCAAGTTCCACTATTCCTTCCATTTCATAAGTCATTTATTTGCGTAAATACGGTTCAGAAAGTTCTTAAGCAAATAATTACAGATCTCACATTCTGCCTTTAATTTCGGCATGCAAATTATTCATAGAAGTCGTTTAGTAATTAGTATTCATTTAACACACAGCAAGCTACTGCAGTAGCTATCCAACTTTCAGAGAGCAGAGGAGTTCCGGGATCTTTACTGCCACATCTAGTTGCCTACATCTCCGTCCCAAGCGATACCTAACGCAAGTCGAATCCACTTGTGTAACAGTAGTAAAGTGTGCGCACAATAACCATGTTATAGGTCATTTTGTGCAGATGCATACGTAATTAGGAGTTAGGAGGCTTAGCCTAGCCCACGACAACGCGCAAACGTCCTACTGTTGTTTTTAATGAGCATAATTATTAGTGTTATTTGAAATGGTGTGGCTGCAATAGCTAGTCTAGTAATTTTGTTGTTTCTCTGAGATTAACGTACTTATTTAGCTCAAGCAGTTTTATTTATAAAAATACTAGTTGCCGCCCGCGGCTCCGCCAACGTGATTGTCGAAAATGATCTCAAGGGAACATACTCCCGGGATAAAAACTGTTCTATGTCCTTTTCCGGGACTCAAACAATCTTTATACCAAATTTCATCTAAATCGTTCCAGCCGTTTGCGCGTGAAGAAGTAACAAACATACACACACACTCACAAACTTTCGCCTTTATAATATTAGTGTGATTATTTTGTGATTTTGATTATGTATTTTGAATGCTGATTAGCAGGTTCTAAATCCTAATACATGTATAATAATTATAGTCCCGTCTTTACGATAACCTCTCTGCTGAATTTGTGCAACATCAAGCTACAACAATCTGAGATTTTAAACTTTATCGCTGAAGCATTAGGCTCAAGGTTGATTGGGAAAATTTTACAGTTTCGGGTAGATTGAAGTGCTGGCACTCTCAGTCTGTACATATAGGCCGGGTCCTACCTAGACTAGCTCACGATAACTGGCTTTTTTTTTTTCTTTTTTTTTTTAAGGATGGGAAATCATCAAATGCCTTCTTCCGTGATAATTTACTGGCTAACTTCCTACTTTTGTTTTTAATGAGCAAAATTATAAAAATATTTGAAATGGTGTGACTTCAATTTTGTTAGTTAAGCTTCCGATTAGGTTGTTTTTTTTTTGCTAAATCAGTTTCATTTATAAAAGAAATCTAATAATATGTGTGTAATATCTAATAATAAGTATAAATATTGTGCGACGTGCGGTTTTCATCATTGTTTCGCATTTAAGTCATGAGCGATGTTTTTAGGGCTCCGTACGTCCGAATGAAATAACAAAACTCTTTTAGGATCTCTCGTGTGTCTGTGTATCTTTCCCAGTCTTTCCAATTGTCTGTATCATAGCCAATTTCTTACAAATCTTATGCACCGATTCAGTTGATCTTTTTCTGTGACTCAAAACTGGACGCGATTTAAAAAAATGGGGTCATTAAGAAGTCTAGGGTTTTTAACCGACTTCAAAAAAAGGAGGAGGTGAGATTGGTGAGAACTTCCGCCTTTTTTCGTCGGAACCAACATACAATACCTAATTTTAATGTATTCCTTTATTTTTTGTATGTACCAAACATTTGCACGCCACACCGGTAGAATGTGATGATTCCACTGACTAATCCTAAGACCTTAATTATATACCATATTCGGACAAATAAATGATTATTATTATTATTATTATAAAATAACTTTAATTTCGGAAGTCGGTGTCTAAAAACGAAAAAGCAACAAAATACACCGACTGCCGAAATTAAAGTTATTTTATACTTTGTAGTGTTTTTATTTTGGGTTGTATTTTTTTGTAAAAAGTTTTTTTTAAATAACGTCTTAAAAAAATAATTTGGAACGGTTAAAGCAGGTTTTTTTTTTGCACGAAGACCGACACGCACTTGGCCGGTTTTACACGACCATACTTTAGTACCTATTACGAAGCTAATTATTTTCCAATGACATACTTAAGCGAGGCAGTCAAATGAGTAGCGATTTATAATACTAGCCTTGACAGCCGTCCCTAAACTAGGCATATATAAACCGAGCTAGAGCGTGTTCTAAAAACTTTATTGATTCCCGGTATATGATTTACAATTTTAGATCGTTAGTTCGCATTGAATAGCTAATAATAAAATCTATTTGTCCGTGTGGATCAATTGTATGATTGATGTTTGTAGGTAAAGTTTAAGCTTGTTTGCGATGTCAATTGACTATTTGTATAACAGGAAAGCAATGAAATGAGGCCATCTTTAAAGAGGTTTGAACTTTATTGTGCCTTTTGCGTATTATATTGAAGTTTAGCGATTTTCATGGCTGTGCCCCAGGCTCAGAAATAGATATTCAATCTCAGTTGACACTAGAATGTAACGTCAGTTTAGTCGTAAAACCGCATGTTAACTTAATACACCGGGTTATTGGTAATTATGTGCGTTCCTTGAAATAGGTAATACTAGTTCTTGTTGGTCCGATGTTTTTAAGAGTTAAGCACTTTTTGGGTGAACAAAAATCATGGAACTCGCGTCATCGTCACCGAATGCTTTCCATGAGCTATATGTATAGTTGTATACTGTGTATATATGTGTACTTTTTGGGTGAACAAAAATCATGGAACTCGCGTCATCGTCACCAAACGCTTTAGCTTTCGCTTAGTTTTCACTTCTATCGGCAGTCCCCAAAGACTGCCCCGCATGTTTTTTTTTAAGTTTCTACCTCACGACCAAAAAACAGCAAATGGTGAGTTATTTGTTCCACTCTGGATAGTCAATTGATACTTTTCGGATAGCTTTTGAACTATATCTATAATCCATTTCAAGGAACGCACTTAATTACCAATGCCCCTGTATATCTATGGAACAATAAAAACTCCTACAATTAAAATTATAAGATTTTACTTCAACTTCGACAGGTAAGCTTTTATTATGTACTCGTAGGGCCCGTGAGTTTCATGATGTCTGTGCTAAATAAATTGTATTCTTTCTTTCTTCCGTCCTTTCCTTCTTTCTCTCTATCTTTCCCTCATTAGCAAGGCGTTGGACTGGATGATGTTTTACAGCCAACAAATTTATAAAATGTTACAACTACTATTCGACATTACAGCAGATTTACCAAAAAGGGACAAGTCTCGCTGGTCAGTCAGTCTGCTCAAGTCAAGAGTGACAAAGATCAATGACACGAAAAAAATACTAGAAACGTCAGACGCCAACCAATTATAAACAACAAGAACAACTGACATCACCAAAACAAACCAGTCCACATAATAAGGCGTTAATAACACTTTATGAATGACATATGCGCCTTACAGAAAAAAACAAACACATTCAGTTAATCGAAAATCGTATTAATGGCAACGAATGCGCAGTCGCAAGGAATCTCGTATAACAGGCAGCCATTAAGTTTCCCGCGACTGAAGACTTTTTACAGCAATATATACCAACTTTTTGCAGCAATATCACCGTATAAGTGAGCTATGTTTTAAAAATAATGAGTGTACGCGGTGCGCGCGCGCCGCGGGGCGTTGAATTATGGAGACAAGCGACATAGATCACGCTGTAGGTACTTTCGTCTTTGTTACGCGAGATAAACGCGTTTTTCTTTAATAATCAACAATTTATAGAGTATTAACGTTATTGGACAGCTTTTGAAGCGGCTTCTTAAAAATTTAAAACCGCTTTGTTTTATATTTATTTCGTGGTGTACCGTTTTAGGAAGTGTTGCGGTATTGCAGTCTTCCTTGTTAGGTTATGGTTATTTTTATTTTTTTTGTGCGTTCAGTCTAATTATTCTTTGTACCACATGTGATATTATGTTCGACTATTACGCTAATAGGGATTGCTACCGCTACCGGGGTCGCGTAGATATTCGTTTGCGAATATATTTGTTGTAAATCTTGAAGCTTGGATCTACATTGCTTACCTAATAAGTAACAGCGTAACTTAACGCAAGAACAGTTTTTTTTTCGATTTCCTTTTGCCATAACGACACTCGGATATTGACAAAAACCAAGAATGCAGATAAAGTGAATGAAAGCTTGTCCATTCATAACATTACGTAACAAGATTACAAGAATCTAGTTACCTTAACAACTTCTGAGGAAGAGTCCACATAAACTAGCTCGCATAGTGAATGAAGGTTTACCAATGAACGAACCAGTCCCCAGTCCCTCTAATTAGCCGTACCGATGGCCAGAAAAAACCCTTGGTCTTACAAATGCGCTGGACAATCCACCTATTGAATCTCAGAGCACAATCTATGGAATCGGTCTTAGACGTGCAAAAAATCGCCGGGTTTGTCATGAATATGCATAAGTAACTGCTAATGACCTCAGCACGCGACCTACCGCAATGGTGTTAAGTAGAGATTTATCAAATTAACGTTTGTTTCATTTAAAAATTGACAACATTTTCTTGTTGTAGGTTTGTGATTTTTTAGCTTGAATGTATTTATAAAAGCGTATCTGGTTCTCTTTTGCTGTAGTAAAAAAGCTGTGTTAAATTCGTTACAATTAAAAGGGATCATCGATCATCCGCTACCATGTTATCTTTTCAATACCTCTGTCTTTATGTAGAACTTTGACGTTCAAAAAGTGCTGGCACTCAGCCTAATTTGAATAAATGACTTTTGATTTGATTTTGATTTTGATTTTGACCCTTGGTTGACTGGTAGAGAATTCTTAAGGCATTAAGTTCGCCATTGTTCCTTGGAGCATTTTTTTTTTCTCCTGAATTTCATTTTTAAATATAGTTTTCACACTGCTCCATCATTTGATTTCTGTAAGGCGCAGTTATAGACCGGTAAAATAAATGCGTTCTACTGGCCTTATGGCAATTTACCTCGGGTCGGGTCGGGTCTTCTTCTACTGTGCAGTAGAAGAAACATCTCTGTTTGTGGTCTACTCAATATTCACCTCCTTTCTAGAAATATCACTATTCACACAATCCTCGTTCCTTCTGTCTTCCTTCCATTTATTTATTTATTTATTTAATTAAGTTTCACCAACAGTTGTTACAGATATTTTATAGATAGGAACATATAAGTAATTGTGTCTTAATTCTAACTGCACAACCAATTACAGGTAAACGCCACATGCAAAATGCAATGTACTTAAATTCTAGATAATTATACCAAATATTAATACTAATTACGTCTGACAAACGTCGATACTGAGTCTGCGTGGACGTCAACCAGGTCGCTGCGTTCGTTTATGAGTTTGCACATGCGGCGTATTTGCGAATTAGCGCCAAACACTGTACGGCGAAGAGGGGGAGCTAAGGGTGTTATAGGTTTGCGAGGTGATCTACGGGGTACCTACTCTGGAATTGAACTTACACACAAATTGTGGGCAGTCAATGGTGTTATTGAGCAGTTTATATGCGAATCTCAAATCCAAGAGAGCCCTAAAAACCATGCACATTATACGAAAAATATAGAGAGAGAAGACATGTTCTTCTCTCTCAAGGAAAAATACTAGTCGTTGTAAATATAGGTTCTGTATGGTGTCGGATGTAAAAGAATAACACCATCCCATCACTTCCCGTGGATGTCGTAAGAAGCGACTAAGGGACTCACCAGAGAATAGGCAGCGTTTTCTGTACATTGCAACAGTTACACTGCAATCGCCAACCTGCCTGCCAAGCGTGGTGATTATGGCAAACCCCTTCCCTATTGGAGGATGCCTATGTCCAGCAGTGGATGTCTTTCGGCTGATATAATGATGATGAATAAATGTAGTTTCCTAGTATTTCCAATGTTTTATCTTTTTCTTGAAATGAAATCAAGATATAAATATGGCGTTGGAAAAAAAAGAGTAATGACTTGAAGTTCGTATCTCATGTTGCGCACATCGCGTCATTGCTCTTCATTTACTCAAAGATCAAGTGCTCATGACGCAAGTACATCACTATTTTCAAAATGAATTACGTCAGCTACATAAAATATTTAAGATATGTGTGGGTACCTATTGGAATGGTATTTTTGCGGCAACCTAATGCTTTAAATAGTAATTATGAGTGAATCTTAATAATAATATTATAATGATTTATGTGGTTACTGTTGCCGCCAGTTTTTGTTAATACCACCGGGACGCACTTGTGTTTTTAAAAATATTTAATATCTCATTCGCTATGTTATATTTTTACAAAATTGAAAAAAAAATCCTTTTGGTTTTCCGGTCTTTTGGGAAAATCTTATGTCATTTCTTTGTGTGCGTCTGGCTAGTTTATCAATTTAAACTTCATGTTACATATTCAAAAAAGATACAGCGGCGGAAGGCGTTAGGCGTTTTCTAGTAGTGAACCATGGATAGTAGTTTTGATAGTCTAAAGTGTATATCGCAGTGATCTGTCTTGATACATAAAAAAAAAAATAACTGCGCCTTCCTACCTTACATACTAACTTCAGGTTTATAAATAAGCGTTGCCTAATTAACCACACAGTTTCGACCTTTAAACGTCTCTTAACTATAATTAACTATATTGTACCCTACTTTACGAGTAACACGACTTACCGGGACTTACCTGTAGGTATATAGTTTGCCATGCACGTAAGGGTATTCGCTAACTATGAACTAAGTCATTTCTCAGTTTTAACATCAGTGTAGAGTTGCTCCGTTGGGATGATCCTTCGACCAGACGGGTGTGGCATCTGGTGGTTAACTGCCCAATGGTTGTTGTCGGACTGTTGTATAAATGATATCCGCTCGCGCTGTAAGATTTGTGTGGCGTCAAGTAATATTTTGAAGTTCTTATGTGTATAAAATATACGGTTTTACTTTTAGAAATCATTCAGACCACCAAAATAAGTATATTAATAATCACTCTCTTGTCCGTCTGTCTGTCCGTGTGTCACCAACGATTTTCTCAGGAACTGGTGGACATGACATACAGTATGTCCTCATACATACATATGTAGTTGACGCCTGCCACCAATAAAAATGATACCAATTTTATTATGGCCATATAATGTGTAGGTACGGAATCCTCGGCGCACGAGTTCGACTCGCACTTGACTAGTTTCTTGCTTGGATATCTTTGGTTAGACGTACCTACTGAACGCTGTGATAAAATTTGTCCATCTATTTTAATTTGACCTTATATATGTATGCCGCTAAATGACCATTGATAATTCACAGTGCGACTTAACCCACTAGCATTGGCCTGTTTTCTGCTACAGAAGCCAGCACATCAAGCTACAATAATCTTTCCAATTTCTTTAATAGATTTTCAACTTTGTCGTTAAAGAATTCAAGGTTGATTGGGAAAATTTGACAGTTTCGGGTAGCTCGTGCTGGCGTCTGTACCTACCAATCCTTTCAGTGCTCATCAGTACCTCAAGGCAACAAGGTCAACTGCACATCTCGCAGACGCATTCATGCCTACTTAGACAGTAGACAATAGTCATTGTCATCCTTTTTATACTTTTATCCAAATTATTTAAGATCGGCGCAACATGTGAAATACAGTAAAATCACAAATAAAATAACTTCTGAGATGTCCAGCAAAGTTTTAATTGGTACTTTTATGTAATTGCGAACTGTCTTTTACTGGCTTGTTGGTCGAGTGGTTAGTGACCCTGAGTGCTAAACCGGAGGTCGTGGGTTCGATTCCCACTCAGGACAAATCTTTGTGTGATGAGCATGATCATTTGTTCTGTGTCTGGGTGTAATTTGTCTATAATATGTATGTATTTAGAAATATTTAAGTATGTTTATCAGTTGTCTGGTTGCCATAGCACAGGCTCTGCCTAGTTTGGGATCAGATGACTGTGTGTGAGTTGTCCCAAGATATATTATATTATACTAGATATAATATTATAGTAGGTACCTGGATGACCGAGCTTAGCCCGGATTTTTTTCTGATAAACGTTTTCTAAAAATGAAACCCAGTTAGATCAATTTATCGCCCCCGCATACTAAATTTCTTGAAAATCGTTGGAGCCGTTTTCGAGAATCCGATAATATTTACATACTAGTTGCCGCCCGCGGCTCCGCCCGCGTGATTGTCGAAAACTATCCTAAGGGAACATATTCCCGGGATAAAATTATCCTATGTGTTATTCCAGACTATAATCTACCTCTGTGCCAAATTTCATCAAAATCCATTCAGTAGTTTTTACGTGAAAGAGTAACAAACATCCATACATACATCCATACTTACAAACTTTCGCCTTTATAATAATAGTAGTAGGATATATAAGTCACCGGAAAATAGCAAACTCCGTAAGATTATAAAATAACTTGAGAGATTGTAAACTCCCGATAAATTATCAACTGAACATTTGGAATACATTTTTACGCATCAAAATTTGATAATTTCCAATTTAGATAAATGGTAGACCAGAGTGCTGATTGGTCGCCAGTTTATGTCAATCCACAATTTCTCGAACCGACACGGTGATATTATAGACTATCAAATTTTTGATGCATAAAAAAGTATTCCAAATGTTCAGTTGACAATTCATCGAGAGTTTACAATCTCTCAAGTTATTTCATAATATTACAGAATTGCTCGTTTAAAGATATTAGATGGATGAAACATTATCAAACCGTTATAGCTTTAATAACTCATCTAAATAGAGACAATTTTGTATGTCATCAAGATTTCTATTAATATGTCGCATCACGCTTGTCTACGACATATGTTATATGAACAACAATATGACAATAATAATAATGGATGGCACAAAGTGGCGTGGGAGTGGCGCGTGTTCGGCCATGGTCTGCCATAACGTGGTAGTTAATGGGTGTCGCAGACCCAAGTAGTTGGATGTAGGTGAAGTCTTAAGTTATGTGGGAACATATGCGAGGCAGTAGGCTCTTGGAAATTGATTTATTCGGACTCAGGTTTGTACTTAGTGGCTAAATAGTAAGTGCTACGGGTCGATCTTTAAGAATAGGTACCCATCCATTATATACCGAGACCACGTTTTTTTTTTAAGAATAACATAAAAATCATCAAATCACTTCTTCCGCTCTGGGCGGAGCGGAAGGGAGTGTCAGACTCTTACTGACTTAAACCCATCCATGTAATCCTAATGCCCTTTACGTTCCAGGGCCGTGGTGACTCTCGAACAAGTTCCGCAACCCTGGACCGAGACTCCTACGTGCCACAGAAAGGTCGTTAAGCTGTTGGTAAGGTTGTCATTTGTAGATTTGGCTAGTCGTTGCGGTGGTCCAGAAAATCTGACAACAGTCTAGCGAAGCGATACCTATCGTGTTGCTCAACTGCAGGGTTCCGTAGGTCAAATAGGCAGTCGCTACATGTAAAATACTGGCGTTAAGCTGCAACCGGAGATAATAGCGACCTCAACACAGTTTGTTCCACCAATTCGCATTAAACGTTTCCAAACGTCTTTTATAATGCGCACAGCAAAGGAGTGGAACTCTCTGCCTGCGTCTGTGTTTCTGAACGCATACAACCCTAATCTCTTCTAAATTGAACAGGCTTCTTCTGGGTAAGCTCGCTCCATCGTCGACTTTGTCTCTGTCAGCTATATATTGTAACACCAGCGGATTCACGCTAGTGCTACTTGTGATATTATTATAAAATCAAACTATATTTTAGGTTTGTTTAAACCTAAAGTATAAATTAGTGTGAACAGGCTTCTTCTGGGTAAGCTCGCTCCATCGTCGACTTTGTCTCTGTCAGCTATATATTGTAACACCAGCGACTCACGTTAGTGCTACTTGTGATATTATTATAAAATCAAACTATATTTTAGGTTTGTTTAAACCTAAAATACGACGTAAAATATATTATGAAAGTTTTTACACAATTTTTTAAGTTTTTTCATAATATATTTTACGTCAGCCTTCAACGAAGGCTGGCACCGGAGTCACCAAAAGAAAACAAAACATATTTTTACATTCCTATTTCAAATTCTTTTACTTCTCGCCAGACGCTTCCCAAGAGCTACCTTGTCTGCCAGAGACCTGGAGCCAAGGACATCCTCGTCACAATATGACCTAGACTAGAGTCAAAAGCAAACCCATCACAAAAAAAAAGCCTAAACATTAATTTTGCCAGAGGGGGTCATTGTTGTGGAAAGTGGCGTCCGACATATTCTATTTTCTTTGATGCGTGTGTGAAATTCCACATGTCCATAAGCCCTTTGTTTTAAAAGGTGGAATCATAGGATGATTTTCTTTCGAATAAAGACTCTTTGTTATCTTTTACAAATAAGGACATTAGTGCTTAGATCTTTAGGGTACATGACGAGTGGATCTCTTCACAAAGTCGTGGTTGCCCTTATGGCTTTCTTAAATTTTTGTATGTTTAATTTCGATGGTAACATTAGTCAAACCTTACGTCATTAACATACATTATGAATTCAAGTGAGTTAACGTTCTGAATTTGAGATATTAGGTAAATTAAGTATTTCCTCTCAAATATTAAACAAGCGATACCTTGTTACGTCGTTCAACAAATATGGCATTTGGCTTTGAACGAAAATTACAGGTTCCAAGTAATTTGAGTCATTATTTCTGTCGTATTTATGTAAAATACCTGACATTTTGTCTGTTTTTTGTTGTTACAAATCTTTAGATTTATTAATGAATTGATTGTTAGTGGCCGCACCTTGCTCGTGTATTTGCATGTCGATCTATCAATTTATTATTATGGATTGGGTAAAATAAAACTAGACAAGGTCCTTGTGAATGGGAGGGGACCGTTATTTTATTAATTTAGTAGATGGTGCAGCAATTTTCATTAGGTATCATCTATTATTTGATTTGGCAATTAATAATAATCTGATTTGTTATATAAAGAACAAGCTTCGGCCGCGGGAAAGTGGAAATGGTAACCCAAGGGAATATTTTCCCGGAATATAAAGCGACTGGACATGGTCTATCCTTGTGCCAAGTTCCATTCAAATCCGTGAAGAGGTAACACATAGACAAACGGACAGACAGACAGAGTTACTTTCTCATTTATAATATTAGTATGAAAAAAAACTGAGTTCAGGATCAGTATATTGAGTCCTACTACACTTTGAGGCCTATGCCACATACAAGCTCAAACAGCCTCCAGCGAATCTATGTGAGTCGAGCTTTAACGGGAGGCTGTAGAAGTCAGTAACATTTGCCGTACTGCTACCAATTTTAGTATTAATTGGTTGATTTTTATGACTCATTCAGTTTGATGACCTGATACGTTCTAGTTCATATTTCTTATTAGATCAGCTTTTATACTTGCAATTGGTACTTATTTGAGTCCGATTATTATTTTGTACTTTCCTATGAGTTCTAGGCAATGCAGTGTTTTATGTTCGTAGTATTTTTTAATTGATACTCGTATTTCAGTTTTAATGCTCTGTATTTGTGAAAGGGTAGTTTTGAAAAAAAAAACAAAGTCGAGTGCATGAATAGTTTATTTTGTACGTCTCCGTGGAATGTATTCATTACAAACATTTGTTTACGAAATAAAAAAAACACTCTACCTATATTTATATTTACAAAAAAAAAAACACGTTTGTCAAACAAAGTATTACATTTGAGTATGAATGTGTAGATAATTTCACTACCTTGAGTAAATGGAAATGTATAAGAGAATTTACATCAATAATATTGAGCAAAAATAGGAATGTTTGTGTCACAATCGAGTATATCCTTTGGCTCTTACCATCTCTTTCTAATATAGAAATGAAAAAGAAACAGAATTCCGTAAAAAAATAACACCCCAAAAATCTAAAAGAGATAATAAGAGTTTTTTTTTACAAAATCAATATAAAAGTACAGCCGACAGTCGTGATTAAATAATAGAACTTAGCTACAGATAGAAATACGAAGACTTAGAAATATAAAAGGCTTCACAATGCACCCGAAGTTAACACTTTACAACCACAAACAACACTTCGAAATTCTACTAGAAATAAATTATATTCAAACTTTTATACAAAAATATATAAGATTCTTTTCTTAGTTATGGAACGTTGCAACACCCGGCTGTCTCCATTTTTCCAAAAAACAGTAATCATTATCTATAGTAACCTAACTTACACTATACAAAGAATAATTTATTATTTACATTCGTTTTGTACATAACCTTGCACCGGGCGCGTACAGTACCAATAACATTGTATTTACTAAACATTACTTATTATACGTATTTGGATAGACTCTTTCAAGCGATAACAAATCAAACAACATTCGAGTGTTTGAGCTTAAACAAAAATCACATTCCTCTATACTGGCCTTTGATTCATTCACTGACGTTTAATACAGTCTATATAGGGCACTAGGTGACGCGGCTGTGACGTCAGACTTTGGTGGTGAGGTCCAGAGGGTGCAGCTTGATCCTCTTTATTTGTGAGTACGACACGTCCTCCTCCTCGCTGGCCGAGCCCGCGCCGCTGCCGGACTCTCCGTCGTCGTTGTCTGGCACTATCACTTCACTGTCGTCTGATCTTCGTCGCGCAGAACTCGACCTGCCATCAGATTTAACCGACAAGTCCATAGGGTTCTCCTGCAGCGGAGATTCAGAGGTTCTCCTCTCAGCCGGCGGCGTTGGAACGAATTCCGCTTCAGAAATCACATCCTCCTGAGGAGTGGGCTGGGTAGACCGCTGCTGTTTTAAAATCTCATCCAGGAAGAAACGTTTCGAAGACTCTGTTCGCTCGTTGTGGTCGTCGATTCTGACGTCATTGTTGTTCTCAGCAGCTTGTCGTAACGCTGCATGATCTAGTAGATGTCTTGAGTATATCGGGTGGAAACCTGGCGGGAACAGCAGCGGGTGGTTGTGCGCGAACGGGCTGAAGGGCGGCGGGGGTAAGAAGGGCGAGTGGGGGAAGTGGGGCAAGGAGGCGATGTTGGCGAGGTGGAGGGGGTGGAAGTTATCTCGGGGCGGCGTCAGCGGCCGGTCTGGCGGCCGCGACTGTGTGAGTCTCGATTTCTCGTCTAATTTTGGCGAGGACCCGCTTTTATGTGAGTCTGGGGAAGCGGAGCAAGGAGGCTTGTAGTCGTCTAAGCCGAGGAGAGCGAGCTCTTCTTTTGTTCGTGGTCTCGCGAGTCCTGGGAAGAGGTGAGGTGGGAACGGAGGTGCCAGTGGATGATGTGGTGAAGAAGGCACTCTTGGGGGTGATTGCGATTGTGCTGCTTGCTGTTGCTCCTGCAGGAGGCAGTGGATCTTGAACCAGTTGGAGCGGCGGCCGTAGCGCGAGCCGGACTTGGACATGCCCACCATGAGGCACTTGCGCAGGCGGCACGCCTTGCACGCCGTTCGGTTCTTCTTGTTGATGACGCATTCTCCGTTGTTCTTGCACTCCGTGATGGAGTTCAGGTTGTTGTAGGAGCGGCCGAAGAAGGACTGAAAAGAGAGAGAAACATGTCGTTAGTTTAAATGAAGCTTGGAATACATGAGCTGATTTCCAAAGGAAATTATTCTACAAGTGATACTGCTGTAATAGCCATTCTCTGTTGTATTATTATCACAATGCGAAAACAAATCTGCTCGTAGTTGAAATCAAGACAAGGAAATATCCTTTAGAACTGTTCTTTGATAATCTACGAAGTATGCCCTCTATATACCCACGTTACCCCTCTTAAAGCTAATATTTAGCACCACACGTTGAAGCAACACATTTCACACTCCCTTAATGAACAACCATCAATTAACAATTGTTTGTCATACCGTTAATTAACCAACCGTAAATAACTGTCAACTGTAAAAGCAATTGCTTTATTTAATTAAATTTAATCAGCAAAACGGGTAGCTACCGGTTGCATGCATATGCATAGTGCTCAATTGAATATGTATAATTGATATGATGGCCGAGAATTATGGTTCATGCGGTGAATAAAATTGAAAATGGGAGGTCGTAGGTTGCTCCTTGCTTAGATAGCTAATTAAACTGACAACGTTATTAATAAATATCGCGTTATATGAAGCTCGTTATTGGTGGAATGTGTGGCTCTAGTGTATGTTTTTCTCGGTGAATGTATTGGAAAATTGTGGTGTTGTTTATAGTGTTTTGAAGGATGGTTTGTTGTTTTCAATAGTGTCTAGTACTTTTGAAAGAGACATGACCGACTGGCTGGCAAAAATAAAGTAAAGACTTTTTTAAGAAACTTTTTTATATTTTTATTGTTGGTCTTTGTTGATTTATTAGTTTATCGATTAGCAGTATCATGTGACAATCTGTTTTCCCAAAGGGTGATCGAGGTCAGATGAGAGTCAATACGAAACCCGTCATGATTGCGAGAACCGGTCAAGTTTCACCCGTTCCTTGACGTGCTAAGATGACATACAACTTTATATCTTTAGCATAACAGCCGCAAGGGTCGATCTTTAAGGTTAAGCAAGGCTTGCCGTGGTCGGTTGCTGGATGGGTGATCATCTTAACATACCGAAACTCATCCGTGCCTTTGATTTGCAGATCTTTGGCAGTCGCTCTGGACTGTCAGCAGTCAGAAAATCTGTCACCAGTCTTGCCAAGAATTACAGTGTTACCCTGTTACTGTTACTAGGTCAGATTGGCAGTTGCTCCGCGTAGAATACTGGTATTCAGCTGAATCCGGTTTGACTGGAAGCCGACCCCAATAAAGTCGCAAAAAGGCTAGGCAGATGATGAAGTTAGTTTACAAGACTCACTATCAGGACAACCGGGTGAAGTTTGACCTAAAGCCGCAGTTACACGGCCGGTTAGCGCCCGGCGGAGCGCGTAACTCCGATAGTGAAAACATCGCCTTACAAATGTCGTGTTCACGGTTTAAGACGTCACTTCCGTTCGCCGGTGGATATGGGCCGGTTCGGTTCCGGTCTGCTACACGCGTTTAACTATGGTTTTGTTTTCATTTGACCTTGATTTTTCGGCAAATTTCTTACGTAAGTGTTGTAGCCTATTGTTTTAGATTTTTTTTTGAGATGAGTATTAGATTGCTGATATTTTAAGTGCTCGATTTGTTTGATTGCAATCGGTATTGTACTTGATACTGGTTTTTTTCTACGAGTTTTGAATGAATAATGTTAGGATCTTTTCATTTATTGCAGTCGTATTTAGTTTTATTTATTGATCAGTTTATGTACACACATAAAATAAACAGATCTGAAGAAGGAACAGAAAAAATACAAAGGTGATGCAAATTTTTATAGAAATCTCTTCCAGAATGGCAGGCCACAACATTATCAATCCCGATTCCCAGCTGTAAAAGCTAAGGAAAATCCACTTAAGTCCTACAACACCCTTATTGTTCAATTTACTTACTAATATTAAAGTATCAACCACACTTAAGTACAGTGTAACATGAAAAACGAGCGTTAACTAAACATACACGCGTTACATTACCAAAATGGTTGCAAAACGCCACCGCGTCGCTTGAATGACAATTAACTGCCACCTGCTACGGTCGCCATGTTGTTTCTATAAGTGGGACAGTCCTGAAATGGGTGGACGAAAATGCATTGCAATTTTTACCTAAGATTTTTATTTAAAAACTTATTGTATCTAATAACAGTTGTGTTATTTAATGTGTTTTGTTTGTCATATTATGTGTTTGACAGAATGGTCCAATTGGCCACATACGAGTCGAACAAAATTTGAGAAAGATCATTCGTAACGAAAAGAAGAAGAAGATTATTTTTCATCTTTTTTTTGAGTCGATGGTTAACTCCTAAGATTTTGGGCCCAGTAGATGGCAACCTTAATTAAAACGTAACGAAAAAGGATTTATTACAGGTTGTGAATTGTCTATTGTAATATTAGTCACAAACACAATTTGGCCCACAGTAAAATACGTGTTTTGTTACTAACTATTATTATAAATTAAGGTCCATAAACAAGGATTGAAAGCCGCTAAACAATCTTGAAAATATTAATAACAATTTCAAAATTGATTGGTAAACGCATCACTAAAATAATTTATTTTCAGTCTTTAAGTTTCGTATTAAAATCCTCACGTAATATCTAAGTTGGCCTTGTAATTGCGAAATTAGGCATTCTCATTCTGAAAAATTGACAGTTGAATATGCTAAGAAGTGTTAAGAGTATTATTATTTGTTATGAAATATTACGTTCTTCAACGTTTGACCAAGAAATTATACAGCTTATGACGGTCTTAAATTTAAAATAAAAGAATGAATTGACCTAAAACTTATGAACAAAGCGACAAAATTTGTAGAAAAATGGCAAAAAACTAATGATCATGAAAATGAGTATAAAATGCAAAAAAAAAAAACAGGAAATTATGGTAAATCCCAGTATGGTGACCCTACAATTGACCAATTGCAGGATCACGTCATAGATGAAGAATTTAAACTGAAACAATGCCATCTTTGAACGTGCTGCGTGCGTGATACGAATTATACTGCGCGCGCGGCGATATTCTACATAAAACTCTCACAAACAACATTAACCCTTAAACTTAATAAAATAAGTGCGAATTCTTGTTGGCAGTTCAAGCTTTATTTTGGTGATGACATCGCTAATTTAAAAGAAAAGATAATAATAAATACTTATAAGTACGTTTGTATTATATTGTTATACAATGCTGGTGTTTGTTCG
This sequence comes from Mamestra brassicae, assembly GCA_905163435.1. Taxonomy (NCBI): domain Eukaryota; kingdom Metazoa; phylum Arthropoda; class Insecta; order Lepidoptera; family Noctuidae; genus Mamestra; species Mamestra brassicae. The sequence goes on from LR991004.1 coordinate 1,062,731, forward strand.
TATTTACTGAATTTGGTATGACTCTGACACATTAGGTACTAACTGAATGTATTTTACCTTATATGTTTAAAATCGAACGCAGCTCTGCCTTTGTTTCTATACCTACTAGAATAATATTTCTTTATAAAATCCAGTAAAGGACAGTCGCACACAGCTGCAATCGATAAGCCCCACGCCAACATATTTAAAACGTTTAAAGTAATTAAAGTAAAGTGTCGTGCAATGATTCAATATGATATTTAAATTAATTGAGTAGATAAAAGCGTGGGGAATCGCAGCCGTCGTATGCGTTATATAAATTGCATCACACATTTTATTCTTAGGTACAGGTCGGGATAGAAATGTTATGAAGATTTTTCAATTGGCAACACATACGCAAAAGTCTCTAACAGTATTTTAGCTATTTATTTTTATTGGCAGCATCGATTTGAGAAATAGCTTTGCCGAGTATTGAACAACGAGTAGCATTAAAGTTGTTAATGAGTTAGTAACAATAATTGTTGTTATAAGACATTTCAATAGTACCTATGCCTGGTGCCAAAAAAGGTGATAATTAATTTTAATGTTCTTGAACTCTTTAAATTATATTAATTATCTATTCAAAGTTACATTGGATGCGGGCTAGATGTTGTTTTGTTACTGTATAAATCTCAAATAAATCACAAAAGTAAAATAAACTCGTCTTTTTACAATAATATTATTGCAGTCAGTTGTTCCCGAACAACAACCCGTCAACCTTTAAAGCGAGAGTCAACGGGCACCTTCTGGGCTCACTAGTTCTGTTGTTGATCTCATCTATCGCAAGATTGTGGTCGAGAGCTGATTCCACACGATATAAAAGTCTACTTTTATGATATATAACAAGTCAAACCGGACTTACCTATGTTTGAAACTTTCAATTCCAATGTTTGAAAGGCATATTATGAAAAAACGACATTAACTAATAAGCTCAACAGCACAGTATAGCACCGTTGCCCATGTGCAAGTGACAGTACTTGTAGTTAATAATCAGTATGTGCATAAATTGGCTGCGTTGCGCAAGAGTCGCGGGCGGCGCCGGGCGACGGGCGAAGTTACGAGCGACCTGGCCGCAACCACCTATGACCTGCGCGCGCGCCGCTTACTTACAGGTGGGGGACTAGCTGTTTAGGGTGGGTGCTGACGATGGCCGAGAAATAATGAAAAATGATTACATTGCTTTTTTGCGATTTGACAGTTATTATCGAATGTATGCTAAGCGTTAATAAAATAGTTTTTTAGGTGGAAAAACCGTTTAATATTCGGTGAATCTGCACATGCCAATTATAGTTTACCAAAATACCTATACATACTTGAATAGGTTAAAAACACCTCGTTTTTAACCTAAGATTTTGAATAAAATAAATGTGTTCAGAAACCATTTCAAGCAACATCGCGCCACAAAAACATGACTAAGTAAAAATAAATCGGTTCAGAAATTACACTGGACCAAAAAACAATAATATTTCTGTTCCTAGTCCGCAATTGTGCCCTAAGCGCTAGCCCGCGGTCATAAAAGCAAAGGATGCGCAGGCGCATCGCTGGCGAGAGGTGAACGTAAGAGAACAATAAATTATCCGTTGCTAGGCAACGCGGCGACTCGCTGACGAAACGTGAACACCATTGTTTTTGTTCGAGCTTCGATTTTGTTCAGGATTATTCTAAGAATCGTTTGAATTGTGGTCACCTTAGTCAGGTTGATAGTTCGAGAGATTAATTTAAAAAAAATACAATTTATTCTTGCTTTTTTACACTGGATTATGACGGTATAATTATATATCTAAGTCCTTGTATAACATACACGTACTTGAAATTAAAATTATGTGAACACAAACTATCGTTGATGTCGGCAGATATCACTAGATGGCGTTAGTTGTTCTAAACTTAAATGCACTCTTTCTGTGATGATTATTTCGTCGTATCTTTTAGGTCCCTTAATATGATTGTGTTACATTGCAACTTTTAATTGTAGTTATGTAATACTTATTAGGTCATTTATGCAACAATGAACGGATAAACTTTACTTTTACAAAAAAAAAAATCTGCTTGGCACAAGATCCACAAATAATGAAAGTGCTGATTTAATACCTTATTCGATAGCAATGTAATCAGTGCAGGTACCGTTAATGTTGCCAGCCTCATCTTGTATCAGGGCGACCTGCCGTTACATTTTTATGGTTTGTTTATTATTTATAGACCATTAGGTAATAAGATTTAATGGACCAATAATAACGCAGCTGAAGGTTATTTATTTCACGCTCTTTAACCCTTTCAATAACGATCCCACACGAGGATATTTTCAGGATACCGTCATCCATACTAATATTATAATTAATGCGAAAGTGTGTCGGTCTGTGTGTTACCTCTTCACGCTTAAACCGCTGAACCGATTTTGATGAAATTTGGTTTATAGTTTTAGTCCGCGTTCAAACAAACAAACAAACTATAGAGTTATGCGGTACAGAGAGTAAAGTCCCCGACACCTCTACTGAAAAGTGGGAGGATCCTCTGACCAGACGGTTATTGTGTCTGGTGGGCAACTTTCCGACAGTTGACATTCGGACTTCTGTACATGTTCTAATCGCTCGGAGAACCCTGCCCGCGCGATGCAGAACAACGTTGTTAGTTCGTCGTAGATGGCGTTGCGTTTCCCTTTGTTGCCGTACAATTTTCGCCTTTTAGCTTTTCATGTGGTGGCATTTATGCCGATACAAAACAAACAAACTCTTCAGCTTTAAAAAGTATAGATAGGAAAGAATAAGATTCTATCACTAGTGCCACTATCGTCCTCCGCAACCATGAATCTTCTTCACAATCTTGATAGTCTCTACGGAAACTCAATCAGTGCTTGTTTTAAAACCCCGTTAATAACAAAATTATACATTTTCTTTAACAACATCGTGCCGCGAAAATTTATTGTATCATACCCATAACCTGTGAGATATGGCGCTATGTCCACTAAAACTGGTGTTTTAGACCTCATTGCCTCACAATGTAGCGCCATAACTTTGTAGTGGCACTTTATGGAGTATTAATAGGTGATGGACCCCACAGTGTTATGAGGATTACTTTGTACGTCAGTGCAAGTACTTGACGTATGGCAGATGGAGTCTATGGCTATGGTGTGGACTGTCCATTGAAGAATGGCTGCGGTAAATGGAGTGCTTTGATTTTGGGTTAGGACATTTTTTTTATGGGTTTTTGTGTTTTATAGTGGCAGTGGAGCTTCTGTTAGTTTTATAAGACTGGTCCGACACGATAATTTGACAACGATTTCTAATTTCATAGGTTGAAACATGTTTTGACAACTTGCACTTCGAAAACCGTTCTTAGACTGCTAAATTACTTAGAATGATTCAGTGTTTCAATATCAATCATTTAATAATTCAGTCGTTAAGACTAGTTAGTGACAAATTGGTCATCCAATCTAATCCAGCCATTGTTAGTGTTCAAGGAAAACTTCAAAATAAACTACCGTCTCGTCACAATGCAAATTATAATTTAACACATCATTCATTTTGAGTTATATCGATTTTCGATGCGATTTTTTATCGATAAGTGTGACAAATCGAGTGAAGACCTCGTGTGGACTTTCCAAATGAACCGTTGGGAGCATCACGCACGCGAAACAAGCGTGAGAACGACCAGATAACATTAACAACCTCAAATTTTGACCTTTTTCCTACTGTGGTGACCCGTACCAATATCATTTTGCACTCCCCCCAACTTCAAGATCATCAATAACCATCCTTATCCCAACTTGACAAGCCTTAAAATTGATTGCCTCAGGGTTTTTTCGATGGTAGAGTGATGTTGGTTCAAAACGCGAGCGCGTGTCATCCCGCGTTTGCGTTCGGAAGCACTGACCTGCACCGCGCCGCGATGTTTTGATTGGCTCTGACATTCAAATACAATCGATTATTCGTTTAATTTGAATCGATACCGCTCGTGATTTGCTTTACGGGGAAATCGACGTTCACATTCGAAATTGGAACATTTTATTTTTTATTCAGATGCTTAGACGATGATGATACACTTATCAGCATTCGAATGGAGAATTCGTTTGAGCTTTGAACGTTTGAAAGATACAAATGTTGCCAGAATAAAATAAATAGGATGATGTTCAGTTGACCGATATAAATTCACTTGTTAACATTTAATTACTGACCTATCAATATACAATAAGAATTACACAATAGCTGACGTTATTCACAACAATAGATCCTTGAACCCGGCAAAATCGTATAAATTATGCAACAATACTAATCGTACAACATGTCCGACGGACGCCGCTGCAGATTTCGTGACGGGAATAAAAATTATTGCCATGCTCCAATAAGTTGATCGGTGTGCCAACTGCGTTGCGTCCGTTGACAATTTCGACACGAAACCTCTCTAAAACAATGACAATCATTAGCCGGCCTGCCAGTCAATTGTCAACTAGAAATTAATGAATTTAAAATTCAAATTTGCGTGACTAATCGTCGCCAATCGATACAAATAAAACAAGACCGTACACGCAAAAGTGAGTAAGTGCAAATTTGAATCGATTGCGGGCGCTCGAAGTCGCGACGAATCGATTCGCCCGTGAATTGTATTGCAAAGTGAATAGGCGCTGTGTCGATGTCGACTGTCGCTACTGTGACGGCCGTCGCGGCAAATGGACCGTTTTATATTGATCTCGTTTTTAATTGATACCTTGTCGCTGCAAGGTTGTATGTCAAATAAATATTGTCATCAATATGATTTTATTACTAGATGTTTATGTAATAGCTCTGGATTATCTAGTCAAACAGCTATGCACTAATAACTAGCATAGGTACTTAACATTGTGAAACTTATGTCGAAAAAATCCATTCCCTATCAGAAAGCCCATACGAAATGAGCATTGCGACCCAAGTATGCATTGATTGCAAACATTAACTGCTTGCGATTACTGTACATAAAAAGTCACATACCTAATCAAGCAATACTTTTCACAGATCCCGTATCAAACGAAACCAATTAAAGCCTAACCAGTACTCACTGGACATCTAATTGAAAACTAATTAACTCAATATAGGTCATTATCGATTTAAATATAATTAAATATATGGAAGCATTAAAGCCAATTAAAATAGTCGTATTAATTAGCTGGCGAGGCTATTAAGGTTTATTCTTTTCGCTTTAAGGTTTCTCGTTGACAAATTACGCGTCGGTGCCTTTCATGGCGGTTCGCGGCGAAGGCAATTGTCTCCGTACAATACGATTACACACACAGATAATTCTAGAAAAACCTTTAAAAGCAAATTAGAAGCGATGATTTATTACTGAACGGGTTACGAAATGTAACTGAGCACTGTCGTTTAGGGTGTGTGTAGATGGTTCGGGTTTTGGTAGATGTGTTTTTGGGGGACAGAATTTTGGTGAAAGTAATGTTTTTTGGAAATTCCTTGAGATATTTATGAGAAACCCCACAGAGACCGGCACCTGTCTATTTTGAGGGTCTCCACCCATCTTGATCTTGTATTAATGAATGTAAAACTAATGAATGTAAAAGTAATGGTTTGGGGAAGCAATGAAAAATAGAGTTTTTAAATCAACAGTTATTATAACATACAAAAACCTCTTTTATCAGTTTAAGAGATACTCTGCAAAATATAATCGTGGCTTCTAGTCATGAAAACATAAGTTCTATTTTTCAAGACTGGCTTAGCCACATCATCTTCCTGTTTTTATCCCTTAAGTCCTATATATAATTTTGCTGAATTCTGCCTGCTTAAGACTGATGATATCTCAACCAAGTATTACATCACACTATTCCACAGGTCAGAACCTCGCTTTACACGCGTCCTAACCGTCAAATATCTTTTCCGCCAGTGTTTCCCGATCGCGTGCTCTACCGCAATTTAAATGTGCTCCAAATTTGAAAATAATTCGTTTCGCCCCGATGACGCGCGGCCGTGCGAATTAGAACGTTTATTGGATGAACATTTGACAGTGACAGCCTTGTTTTGATGTTTGACAATTATATCTTCTATTCTTTTATTTATTTATGGCTAGTCTGTTGTCAACTATTCTGCCAATGTCTGAAGTACATTGGACAAGCTAGTGAAATATTAAACTGTTTTTTTTTAATTATTTAGGACTGGAAGCAACTGCAGATACACTAATATTATAATAAATATGTGGGTTTCCCGGTCAGCCATCATCTGTCAATTTACTTATAACCAGGGTTTCTGTTCCTATAGATTATTTTTGAAAATTCTGAAGCACCGCTTTTCTACGGCATTTAGCAAAATCAAACAACGTGTCCGAATTTCCATAATTGAGAAATCAAATCAATCATAGCAAACAAGCAGTACATTGAAACAATTGCTACGAACAGCTCCCACGTTTCCTTTGAAATCCTCGTATCTCGTCACAGAACAACCTCAAAATAACTCCTGAACAGACTATTCCTTTCCAGCAATTGACACAACCATCAAAGGACACGAGGTGAAACTAAAAAAGATATCAACAGTATATTTAAGGCAGCGGAATAGCGGTGGGTTCAGACGGCCGGCTAATGGCAGACGTGATTGATGCTGATCGCCGCAGCTCGGCAAAAACGTGTGAACCCGTCTTAGTGCCTGTGCTCCAATTATTGCGTAACTCTTGAGCCTCTGTTACACGTTATCATTACGGCTGCTGGTTTATGAGGTGAGCTGGGGTGAAGGATAGTTTGACATGAGTGGCCTTTGAGGTTAGGTTGAACGAGATAGGCTGAGAAATAAGCGTGGACGCGGTTGCAAAGACAGGCGAAGAGAAACTGATTAGGAAGAGGTTTTGAGGGCTTCATTAGGTTGTATTGACAAAATGATTTCATGATATCAACTGGCTCAAACTACATGAAGTTGCGACTTTATTTTAGTGCCTAAGATGGATAAAGAATACGTGGAGTCGAATATAGAACCTCTTTGGTTAAAAATTACGATACTTCAAGGACACGACACCATAAACAGAAAACCACCTCATCTATCATTCAGTTTTCGTTGCAACAAAATACACTGTTTAATATTACTATCGACACATCTCAATCACCCAAAAACCAACTTCAAAACCTCAACAATTCATTCTTACCGACCCAAATAACCACGGCCCATTACCCAGTAACCAGTTGATAACCATCCACAGCAACCAAAAGGTTTATGGTGTACCAAGCAACGTTGCCAAATAGCCACTTAAGTTCACGAGCCGGAAAATAGTCGACGAAATATCGAAACTGATTTAGACTCCATTTTGAAAATACTTCGCAACTCTTTGAAGATCTAGGTTGAGAATTTGCCCGTGAAATTATTTAAACTAGTGCTGAAAATTGGTTTGATTAGTGTTCATCTTGGATTTAGACAGCTAGGTTGGAAAACAAGAGGTGCTAAGATTTGTAGAGATTTAGCATTTTTGCCATTCGTTTAAATCATAAATCATTTATTTCGCCAGAGATATGGTACAATGGGTGTTACAAGAAAGTAGGTAGTGCTTTACACATCTCACCTATAGGAGGCATGCGAAAATTTACTACTAGGTGCAGTAAAATAGAAACATTAAGAAGTGAGGCTTTTTTTGTTTTAGATGTCTATTATGATGCGATGTTAACTAGTTTCCATCAACTGTGTTATCCATCTGTTGGTATTGTCCATTAAGATAAAAAGATTTCGTTCTTATCTTTTAGTGGGCATACACTTAAAGATCAAAAAGACTTAAGAAATCGTATGCAACTTAGCTAAAAATATTGACTCCTAAATTATCCGAGCAGATGCAGCGAAATAACTTCTCAACACTTAAAATATTCTTCAAGTAGAAGTGAATAAGTACAAAAAATACATCTATCAAGCAACAAGCACAACAATCGACTGCTCAGTCCGTGGGTTCGAGTCGCGTGCGACGTATTTACATACAAACGGGTGCGCGGGCGCACGCCACATTTAATTACATGACACGGGACAAATTGACGACCGCCCGCTAACGATCACCGCTAACCACTGAGCTCAAGGGATAAAATAGCTCTTTTTATGTTTTAATTAAATACTTGTACTGGTTCTTAAGTTTAATGCCTATAATATTTTGTAGGATAAGAAAAAAATGTTAGGTATGTTTAGTAGCATCTCGTGGGCTGTTAAGAGCATGTTATACTGGTTTTTTAATATTTATTAATTTGGCTATGTCTAGACATATTTGTCTAACATATCATCGTTGCACATTAATTGTATTTACCTTTTACAAAATCGATTTGTAAACTTCCGAAGAATCGGTCTGTTTTCCTTTTAAATAGCCTACTTTATTAACCCAAAAACCAGTTGGTTGCATAACCTTGGTAGCTATTGTGACTCGAGACATCCTGAGCCAGTATCCACCCTTGCACAAGCCATTGTCGGTCAGTTCCACTTGCATTCATACAAATTGCGCTTGCGCAAGAAGGAAATTGTCGTTTGTATGGACTAGTGGGTTTACTACGGTTCGCCCTTGTTAGAATAAATGTAGCGGAAGATTGATTGCTAATCGAGAATTGTTTAACAGTATTGAACGAGATTTTATTTAAGAACGCAGTTTTATTTTGAACTAAGGGACTTTATTAACGTGCTCTTTTTTAAATTATCATAATTTGCATCAGATTTATTAGTGTTCGTTTTGCGGAAAGTACAAAGTGCTATCAAACACGCGAGTTCAGCCGAAAACTAACCTCATTTAGTACGCATCAACAAAAAAAGTATAACGGATGATTATGCGTGCTGATCGAATTATCGGCGTGCATCTCCCGGACATAGTCGATATCTACACATTGGTTTTTATATCTGCACTTACCAAAGACCTTTTAATCTATAAAATAAAGTTTGAAGTTGCTTAGCTATGGCGCAGTACAAGTGGTAGGGCTGAGGATGGATCGATTTAGAATCGGAATTAAAGCAATTATCGATATTAATAATCGATCACGGAATCTATTTTTTCGATGGTTGCGGTTTTTTGACGCTGTAGCGATTTTAGCGCGATTTTCTATTCTTGAATTTTTGGTCTTCAACATGTCACCACGCAATTTTTCAACCTGCCAACGAATTTAGAATTAGTCCATTAATCAGATGTTCCATATCGATTAACTCAGTCTTACTAATTATATTCGAATAAGGTGTCAATCGATTTATCGTCATTTTAATGAAGTCACGCAAACGTTTATAAATCGCCATTTATAGAGACGAGAAGTTTTAATTATGGGTTCATGTTTATTAAAGAAAGGTTGAGGACCTCTGCTATTGTAATAATTGGTTTCTGGTCAGGTCTAGCGCCTTGAATGAGCTCGGCCTGATGGTCCAAGGTCTTTTATTTGGATTCTGGATGCAGGGTGTTTTAAATTACGAATTGATTGGGTAGGTACGGTTAGAGTCAAAGAGTGTATTTACAGGTGAATTTAATGCGAGAATAGTAGTAGTAGTTTTGTTAGGCGAAAGTGGAACTTATTGTAGTGAACTTATTAAAAAATAAAAAAAAAGTTGCTACAATAATAAGCCCCGAGTTTCGATCTCGCCTGATGGTAAGAGATGAAGAGATGAGTCTACGCAACGAGGACCTAAGCCCAGAAGATGACTGTTCACTCTTTCTTTAAAGGCTGACGGGTTATAATCTGTGGTTATATGTAAGTGGTAGGGAAAAACAGATGCAAAAGAAAAATAATGGGATAAATGTTGATTGTTGAGCTTAAACACTAGGAAGTGGTGACGGGCGGCGTTTTGGGGGATTGTCTTCATGTAAACTGACTTTCAAAAAGTGATGCTTAGCCTTATTTGAATAAATTACTTTTGGTTTTGATTTTGATTGAAGTTATCTCTAATTAAATACAAACAACTAAAAGTAATTAAGTATTAAATTCTTAGCTAGACGCGGTTTAAAACCGTCCGTTTGCAACAAGTAATGATCCTTGATACGATTGTTGAAATTTACATTTCCGATTTTCTGTTTTCATTTCCTAATAATTAGAACGAATCGCATAACTTTAGTTTAGAAAATAAAGTGCTTGTTTAATTAATGATTACACAGATTTTTAATTACTGCTCGGTTTGTGCTGCGTTTATGCCGTTATTGTACCTTTAAAAGTGAAATTACGTTTTGTAATCTGGAGTATGCAGAATGGTGATTTTTTTAAATCCTATTTTAGTTTTTATTTACAAGGACTTTTGTCTGAACATTTCGTAACTCATAGCATTCCATTTTATTCCATTTTCCATTAAGTTCCACTGGCCAACCTTACGTTGTGATAATCGCAAATAAAATCAGTTTCAGTGGCAGAAGATTTTCGTTTTATTTTTCTGGTTACATTTTCAGCCATCCGTCCTCCGATTCAGGAGCTCGTGGGTATAACAGCCGCACGGGTCGATATTCAAGGTTAAGCAACGCTTGCCGAAGTTGGTCTGTAGAATGGTGACCATCTTAACATACCGAGACTGCTCCATGCTTCAGAAAGCACGTTAAGGCGTTGGTCCCGGCTGTCATTTCCAGATATTTTGCAGTCGTTACGGATAGCCAGAAGCCAGAAAATTGGACACCAGGTTTGCCAAGCAGTACCGTGTTACCCAGTTAATTGGTTGTGGAGGTCTGGTAGGCAGCCGCTCCTCGTAAAATACTGGTATTCAGCTGAATCTGGAAGCCGACCCCAATATAGTTGGGAAAAGGCTAGGCAGATGAGTATGATGATTTTTAGGCATCCCACGTAATAATTTAATGTTACACGTGGCTTTAAAGAAAGTTCAAGTGTTACTGCTTAAAAACTTTAATTATTTTTTTTTATTTCAATCCTTTTTTTTCGTAACCAGTTTTGAAACAAAAAAACATCTTAAGAAGTTGCAAACATGGTGTCATACTGGTGACTCTTCAGCTTTGACATGCCACTTCTTCCCCCAGTTCAACATTAGAGAACAGAAGGATTGTTTGGAGTTGTCCTTTGTAAACATCATCAGTAGTTTATCATCAGGTTTTTAGTGTAAGAAAGAAGTTAGATATTTACCTTGCATCCTTCACAAGTGAACGCGCCGAAGTGGAAGCCAGCCGCCGGCTCCCCGCAGACTTTGCACTTTTGGTTCATCTGGAATACAACAGAGAATATTGTTAGATTTTGTAGAAAGATGGATACAAATGGACACACGACAATCGCAAATAAGTCTTAAGGTTGTAGGACCATACATTCCTTTAAATTTGGTTCTAAGGGAGTTCTGTCGGTCGATTCCGTAAACATGTCGAAGTAGGTGAGCTGTCAATCCATACAATCAAGATGTCACGTGAGCACGGAGTGAGCTGTCATTCCATCTTGTCTATATGGATTGACAGCTCACCTCGTGATCACCTCACCCAAGCCTTCACTTTGATATGTTTACAGGATCGACCTGATCGGCTGATGTTAACGTTTCGAATCAGGGGAGTAAGATATAGGAAAAGAGAAGTAACATGTAGGTAGTGGTGAAGACGAGAGAGCTATCCCTAAGGGACAATAGAATCACGAAATAAATAGAACTAGAATAAAAAAGAGCCTTAGCAACAACTAAGAATTAGCAAGAAGAAAGGACAAGAGGTATTTAAAAAGAGAGAATAAAATTGTATACAAAGTAAGAAAAAGCATTTAAAAAATACACTCGCGCCGCGCACAGAACTAACCAATATTGTTGCTCTTATCGCTCGACATAAACGAATATGAAACTGAAAATCCGCCACAGAAACCCAATTCACTGTTAATATGCCGTGACGGAGATCGGCCATTTTCCAATCAGTCATTTAGTTGTTAATTTCGAAGAGCATGGGGCATGTTATTGGTTGCATATGCGATAAAATCGTTTTGTATGTATCGATTAAACGATATTAATTGTTGCGATTTATTTCATAAGCGTTACGTGTCGCGCTCTATGCGTTCTATATTTGAAGATTTACGGCGACGCATTTTGACATGTTTTTTTTTTAAATTTTATGTTAACGCATTGACATATTAAATTCTGTTTTATCCATGTGATTGGCGATTGTTTTTTTATGATCGTGTTATGTGTGATAACTTGTGTTTATTCTTTCTATATGAGGTAAGCAGACTACAAACTAAATGTCTACAGTCAATCCGTCGGCATCGCTCAAAAGTCGTCAGCAAAAAAACGAAAAAGACTTTATCATTTGCATAAAATTCAGAATGAATAAACTTTAACACGCATAAATGAACAAATTTAATTAAATCGAACTTATTTTAACAAAATGACGGCTGTTTCGTATAAAAATAACAATAAAGTCGTAAGAAGTGCCTTTCCTGTCAGCATGTGAGTTATTGTAATGGTACTATCACATTTTAATGTTTCTTTCAACGGTTTTTACACTTTTTAAGCTCATAATATAATGTAATGTGCATTGTAAATCCAGAGAAACGTCTGTTATTAACGAAATTATGTGATTAACACTGAAAATATGTAAGAGTTGGAGTAAAAGGAGAAGTTATGAGCTGACGGCAGCCATGTTACGATCGCCACAATGTCAGGTCGTTAAAGGATCGCGAGCTGGTTGGGGATCCTTGAGCGAGCCAAACTAATGTGTCATTTAGGATCCATTTATTTATTCGCGGAGAATAAAGTACTTTGTAAAAGTATGGGTGGTGTGGTCATCGTCATTTGTGTACTTTGCGTAGGTATTTTCGTTTTTTTAACTTCTGTAACTCTTGGGATAAAGTTCGTGTAGCAATAAAGTCCAATGCATATTTTTTGGACTCCTCGTTGCCTTTTACAAAGTCAAAGTCAATTCATTTACCATTTAAGTGCACTTTTTAACGTCAATTTTATAGTTTAAAAAATAAAATATAATAGTGACTCTAGTTTCCCGTTCGCAAAAGTAGATTATTATGTAGGAGAACGGACAAGAAACTCCATAGCTACTCTTTTCAAATAAAGGTTTTACAATATTTTGTATACATTTATCAATTGATTGTATGTGAGGACGATGCACCCAAAATAACACTATTATGCTACTAGTAGGTACAAAGTAATATCAGCTGGCATAAAATTAGTAAGGGACATAGTACTCACATATTTTAACCATTGATTAATATATTACATAAGTCATCTGTCATGTTTGTTCACGAAAATGGTGTCATGATTTGTGTAAAACAAAAATAAAAAAATGAAGAGCTGGTTGTCCAGAAACGAGGCTGAGATGAGAATGTCCTAATGATCCCATGAGAAATCATCAACGGATATGGTCGATAAATAAATATTCAAACATACGGAATCCCATACTGAATTAACTGAAATACCAACCAACAGTTGAAGCAGGTCCCGCGTGTCAGTGCGATAGTAATCGGAGATAATATACTGCGATGCAAAATATGAAGAAAGCATTTCGGGTTAACATGTTTTAAGGTAATTAAAGTTAATGTTACAAGGCGCCTAACTGTTTGTGGGAAAAAACCTTTACAAGTAAACTGATATTATAGATAGATACAATTGATTTATAGGGGTGTTGTTGCTATTCCACCAATTCGCACTAAACGTTTCCAAACGTCTTTTATAATGCGCACAGCAAAGGAGTGGAACTCTCTGCCTGCGTATGTGTTTCCGAACGCATACAACCCTAATCTCTTCAAAATTAGAGTGAACAGGCTTCTTCTGGGTAAGCTTGCTCCATCGTTGACTTTGTATGTGTCATCTTTGACCTAGACTAGAGTCAAGAGCAATCCCCTATTAAATTAAAAAAAAGATGTGTTGAATGTTGATTAGGGCGCAATCCCTCTCACAGGGAGGAGGCCTGTGACCCCGCAGTGGGGACATGATACCCTGATTAGGTTTGTGCTAAGTGTGAACAAGCCAAGGGCTGGCTTTTACCTTGGACAAAGGATAAGCATTTCCATACAACGTGGCAATGCCGCCAACCTTTTGGGTACTTTACCAGTGGCCAGCAATGCGGACGAATTTTTCGACGCCATATTTCAGACTATTTTTAGTTCGTTATTTTTTTTTACTTAAGTGCATATAGTTGTACATTATATATAAAAAAACTTTTACGACAGTGTTGTTAAGAACATGACTTTGAAGTTCGTGATGATACAACCCTATATGTAAAAAGTCCTTACCTGAATTATTTCTATGATGCCTGTGAAACTTCAGTAACTGTGAAAGGTACGCGTTTTAATCAAACAGCTCCGAAACCAATATCGCAGTCTGCCAAATTAGTAATGATATAGTTGCATTATCATAGCTGTACTTGTGTTGATAAATGACAACGAGAGACAAGAGCCAATAAAATTTAGTAACAAACGAATCAAAACATTCCGCAAGACAGCTGATAACATTTCCCCTAAAAACAGAAACATTTCCAATACTACACAATTGCAAACGTACAAACCATCGCGAGATTTATCCGAAGACGCGGGAATAAACTTTGAGAAAATTCCCGAGATTCCAATCGGGACAAAACGAACAAAGGCGAGTTGGTACGAAGTAATCCGTTTATCTAGCTAGCAGGGATCGGTAGAGATGCAGGTGGATGCGTACGCGCAGGTAACAAGGGACTGGAGACTTGAAATGTTAGAAACACTAAGATTTTTTTTGAGGCTTTGTTTGCTGAAATTCTACATTGAGCATATCTTTACATGCATGGTTGGTAACTGTGAGGGAACGTACTCTCTATATGTTTTAGGATGTTTTAAAGCTTGAACGGTATAAGAAAGAATTGGTAGTAATAGTAATATCCTCGTAGCAAGATGATGTTTCGAAGATGTGTCTTTTTGGCATTACAAATGTGTTCATTTAATTGATACGTGTGTACAAAAGAGAGAGGGATGCCAATGTCCAGCCGTGGGACATAACAAGTTAATTAAATCCATAATAAACTTGTTGGTAGTTAAATTTTCGAGCCGTTTGGGGTTGAAACTCTCGGGTTGTGGGGTCCGAGTGCGCATAACTTGTTTAAAGATCTCTCAAGACACTTAGTTGACACTTCACGTGACCCAAGGACTGGCTTTTACCTTGGTCAAAGAATAAGCATTGCCATACAACGTGGCAATGCCGCCAGTCTTTTGGGTACACTTCCAGTCGACAGCGATGCGGATGAATTTTTTGACGCCATATTTTAGGGTTAATTTAGTTTGGAGTTTTTATTTCTAGTGTATATAGTTTGTTAAGTATTTATTTAAACAGTTGTAAATACATATCTATGTAAATAATCACCTAATAAATATTAAATCCATATTTAGACGATAGTATTATTTCTCAACGGCAGAAGAGTCTAGAACAGTTACTGTTAGAACAATTTTGCTTGTCACTTGTGGTTGACCATATGGACACCTTTACGTTTCCTTATAAAAATATGTTAATATTATAAACCATTATTATAATTAAAAGGCCAACACTACTTCCCCTGTTCCAAGTCGTCGTCAAGGTAAAGTAAATCACGCAGCATGTGACCGTCGCCTATCGCTCCTCGGATCGTGCGCGACGCTAAATTAGAACAGGGTTTCAGGGGTCGGCAGGGTTTCAGGTGAGCTTGCTTGTTTGGGAAGAGATTGGGGTAAAGTTTATTGACCATTATTTTGTATATTAAGGACAAGGAAAAGAGGTAATTTGTTTTACAAGGAGTAGTAGCTTTGAGCTGCATCTGGTGGAGAGAAGGCTGTTCTCAACATACATCGATCGGAAAAGGCTTGGCAGGTTGAAAGAAAACTTGGAAGTTGATGGCTAACTTTTAAGAATGATAGAAAGTTGATGGCTAACTTTTAAGAATGATAGAAAGTTGATGGCTAACTTTTAAGAATGAGAGAAAGTTGATGGCTAACTTTTAAAAGTAATTTTCAAGAATGAGCCTTTTTTTCGCTGACTGTAATTTTTTTCCGAAACCTGTAAAATTAAGAAAATCTCTAAATTTTATGGATGGTCTCCTAGGAATGTTTACCTGTAACTATAACGGGTAAGGTACCTGACAGGATAGTAAGGGCTGTCCCGTCTCAAAATCCACCCTGTATATGATTAAGTTTCAACACTGCCGTCAGATATACATTAAATAACACATTGAATATAATATAGTTAGTGGAGTCACGGAAAATAATTATTTCCTGGAGTTATTATACTATTTCTTTCGTCAATTTATTATCAAGATCAGCTCAGTTTAAACGGTGATGTCACAGTGTTGCGCACATATAGGGACCGATTCCAATAATCACCACACCACGTAATCTCCGATAATTGGCCCAATCAACCGCATCCATTAAGGTTGGATCACTTTTGAGTAATTATCATATTTTTTAACGTAAAAGGAACAAGAATGAACGGCCAGTGAAAAAAAAAAGTTTTTAAAGCGTTCCAAATTGTTCAATGACGGGATAATTGGATCGCTGACTTTGTCCTTGACTGTCCGCGATACGTTTACAAAAAATAATATTTAACACTTCAAGGTCAGTGACCTAATAAATGCAAAAATCAGCGCCGGCGCACACCGGCCGAATAATCTCGATATGCGTTCGTGTAACTCGACGCAACAGATCGATTCCCTTACAACATGACTTAATTAATTCTCGAGACCGTTCATCTTTTTAGGGCACTCCTTAGACGATAAACCACAAAACGAAAACCAACCATAAAAGGTTAAAACAAAGTTGATTTTACAGTGAAACAATTCGAAGTTAAACCAAGCAAATAAATTGAATGCTCATTCATGACAAGTCTCGAGTCGCGAAAGCTTTGGAGTCGAAATGGCTGTCACTGTTGTCAGTCCATCTCCAATCATATATCTCGTTTATAATCTGGAAATGCAATTAGCATATTAATCGCTTCATATTTCGATGATTAAACCAGTCGTTTTATTTAAATCGATTTCATTTTGATTTATATTCGAATAGGATGCCGGATTTAGATCCAAACATGTGCGAATAGTTATTATTATTCTGACTAGTTAATTTTAGTGGTGCTTATGGTGTTCTTTAATAAAAATCAATTTGATCAAGTCAATTTGTTGACAAGTAGTATGAGCTGACCATTTCAATAGCCGCCATTCACTGGCATGGCGGATATCTCGCTAGCTGGAAGTCTATTGAGTGAAGATTGACAGTTAAACCCGTAAACGCGCAGGCGACGATAGCCGCTCACACTTCTTTACAATATCATTTATTAACACCAGATTTTTTAAAATTATATCGTAAACCGCCTCACTAAAACGTGTCCATATTGCACTCTTTAGAATCGTTTCTAGAAATCATCTATTATACAGCATGAAACATCGTGGCGAAATCCATTAAGTATTGAATATATGCACTCTTAAAGATATTAAATCTTGTACTGCAGGACCAATTTCCGCACTAGCGGTCGCACTTTAAATCAAAATTATCGGTTTTATAGGTTCCGTTAATCGTAATACGTTTTTGTGTACATCGAGATTAGAATATAATAGAATAGAAAACATTTATTCGGCACAGACACAAACATACACCAACGAAGGCAAAGTAACAGAAATAATATAGTAGTCGTAGGTACAGAAATGCGGTGAGCGAGCCCATACCAAAAGGGTCACCATCTTCAGCATTTGCTGGGTGTTGCGCACCCAGCGATGGTTTTCAGTTGGCACCCTGCAGTGACACACGGACGATATACAATATATACAAAACCTAAACAAGATAAACAAAATACTTAATTAAATATTGATAGGTTATGTTAGTAACAGATTACGTAGCCAGTGTACCTACGCGACCACTTCTACAATGTGATTTGCTGTATGTCATGGTAGATGAGTTAATCAGCGAATTAACGCACACCAAAACACTGAACTTTAAATGCCACGCAGTACCAGCTGGTGTGAATCGCAATAAATTGTAACAAATCCGTGTACAGTATGCGATAAACCTCTCAAGATACTGCTTATGGGGTAGAGCTTCTAAATCTACATATTTAAACGTTCCCGGGGCAAAACAGCGAGCTGTACGCGTTTCCTGTAACGGTACGAATATTAATATCCGCAGCGTCGACTACATTTCACACCAGATTGTCTTCAAGACATGCTTTGAGAGTTTCATCAATAACTTCATTGCTGTGAGGTTTCTCTAAGACAAGTTTATAATATTAGAGGGTCACTTCCTCTAATGGTGTAATTATATCTATATCTATAGGCACACGTTACTCTAGAACTGTCGATGGTACGGTAGACATGTTATTTGTATCGTGTGAACGACGACGCGGCCTGTCATTTTGCGTGACCACCATTATCGGTGCGGCTCGGCTCGACCTCGTGGGAATCTATGGGGTTTATGGGATTCTGAGGCAGGGTTAACAGGTGCATTTGTGGAGGCAAGCGCTGACTGATGGCATGTCGTAATGGAGAATTGAAGTGGTGTTTGTGATGTTATTCCTGTGGAACATTGTGGCTTCTTAGATATTGTTTGGGTAAGAAATGTTATGTGGCCTTTAGAGATACTACTTAGTAGCTTAGAGTGATGAACATTAAAGTTACTTAAAAGCTGAACGAAATCAATCTTAAAATCTTTTCAGAGATTTAAATCATCAGAATAATCATTTACTAGAATTTCATCATCGTGATGTTACAAAAAGGTCACCTATCTAAAATCTAATCTAGATATCACAACATAAGTGAAGTTAGTAGACATGTTCGCTCCGATGCATAAACTTGTATTTTGACGGGCACACGTCACAGCTGTCACACGGCCGTAGTTCACCACGAACGTGAAACTAATTTGATACTACATTAATGTAATGGGCAGACATTTGAGAACCTTTGATCCGAAACATGTTATACTATAAGAAATATTTAGAGCATATTTTTTGCTTCAAGATTGGTGAAGAAGATTACTTAAATAGACGTGCAAGTAGATTGTGTTTTTGTGATAATAATTTACTCGTAAAGACTAATGCAGTTGGTTATCTTGAAGTAAAGATGAACACACAAACAGTTGTACATTCAAATGATAGTGATGCAAATAAAACACATTATAAAAGAGACAAAATAGACGTTACTTCCAATCAATCAGATTCAAAACATGACACAGGAACAAGCAATCAGACAAAACTCAACAATCTCCACCTAATCGAAATAGAATGAAAAGCAGCCAATACTTATAGAACCCCATATTTTCCTCCAATTCCCATAGCTTGCCAGACCAGCAAAGTTCTCACAAAGACAAGTACAAGCAGAGTTATAAGTGAGCGGGACGAATGTGTAATCGCGCGGGAACCGAACCGGTGAAGCTACGGAGGACAAAACATGGAGAGAAAATGTATTTAAGCTTTGTTGGGTACTGGATCAAAGTGCGGGGTATAGTCAAGTAAATGTGGAGTTTTTATTGATGATTTTTTCGTTTTGTTTTTGTGAATTTTGTCGATTCGATGTTAAAATTGAACTTTTTGTTTGATATCAAATAATAATAGTAATAACTTTAAATATCTACAAATAAAAAACTGTAGTCGCGATACTCTACAGTTATTAATCTCAAGAGATTTTACAAGATCAAAAGTTGAACTATAAAATAAATTCCCTTTACCATCTCCACATTACGTTGCTGGCTCTACCTAGAGTCGGCTCTACTCTTGATTTCGTTTTGATAGGTGTTAATTTGTCATGCTCTTGTGGTTCACGCACATTACACCTGTTAACCGTAACAATATTATATAGAGCCGTCTGTTTGTCTGTCCGTATGTCATCTTGAAAACTGTACTAAATTGCTAAGTTACTTTTGTAGATAACGAGGTTTTTATTCCAAGTGTGATTGTGGGTAAAGAAGTTTCGTAACTAAATGAATTATGAACGCATAATTTCCTGCAGAATGAATAGACACAGATGAATGAATAGCGAGTAATAAAAGTCAAGTACAGGATAAGATAATAATGACGTTTATTGATTTTATCTATTATGTTGTTAACTAAATCACGATTATTGGTCATGATAATAAAAAAGAACTATCATAATAATATTTATAGCAAAAGCATAACTGCTGGCAATTTTAAAATGAATGCGATTTTGCAATCGTTAAAGAAAATGTTAGTCCTTATTCATTCTCATTACTTAGCGTTATAAAAAGAAGTAATGAAGTTGAAGTAAACGGAATCAAAATAAAATGAACAACAAATCTAAAGCTCACTCGCAAGGACATCAAAAGGACCGAAGTTCAAAGGTACTCCTGCGCAGAAACGTGTACAAATGTCCAATTAAATTGATCAATCGGTACACGCAGCTTCAATTAGTGTAATAACATGTGGCGAACAGTTCAATTAATATTGCCACTTTAATTGGTCTAGGTTTACTGAGACCTATGCTGAAATGTGTATGTAAATTATCAAGATTATTTCTAGTGCGTTAAGTAGGTAATTTTTTATAAGTAAAGTGCTTCATTTTGTAAAGGCTAGGATTATTCAATTAAAATTGCGTAGGAAGTAGGTGATATTTTTAGCTAATTAGTTCTAAGGTACTGAGAGCATCTGGATGCCGTAAGGTATTTAAAAAATGTAGCTTTTTATCAGCAACTGGGATTTTAATGAAATCACAGATTTTTGATAAACTAGAAAATTTTCTTACGCTTTGAAAAAAATCATTTGGCTTATTAAAAGTCTAAACTACAAATAATACACATTTATAAATTCATTACAAACAGTTTAATTACAACAGCTCCCCACTAGTCGTTCACTCACTCACTCAATCATTTTCCTTCACTCTCGTTCACGAACATGGCGCACTCATTGTTCGCACGTGTTACAGTAATTAATTGTAATTCATACTTGGCGCTAAAGCGTTATTTTTCCGCGCTGCTTGAGCGTTTGTTCTACTAATATGATAATTGACGGTTGATGGGGAAATTGCTGTTTCTTTATTGTCTGTAATTGCTTGAAAACTTTACTGAGTATGAAAGAAATAATGATTAAGTGGTGAGAAGGCAGAACTAGGCTTTTGTTCATAACGTGAGGTGTGAGTGTGTTACATATTTCAGATTATAAATATCTAAATATTATTTCTCACGTTTGCACAAAACGTCACTGTGCAATATTGTAAACTCATCTCGTAAAATGTTACCATAACCTATAATATTGTTAATGATGAATGAAAAAAAGATTTGAAAAGAGATATGCAACGAAAAGGTCATCAATAAAAAATGGGCACACACAAACTCATCGATTTTTCATTCGATTATTTGTCAAATCAAAAGGGGCTCACCTCTGATCTTAAACGATTCCGTTAACCAATCGATTATCGATAAGAACGAATGATTAATCGTCCCTAATTGATATAATTCATCCCTTTTGGCAGCGGGACGTCTGTCACGTGACTTGTCAGCGTGACACGCGATTTTTTGACAGCCCGTGACAAATTGTTGTGACAAAATATTTCAACAGTTGCGTCAATCGGTATCGGAACAGCTATTATTATATGGAATCCCACGTAGCTCAACAATTATACATTTTCTCCCTCTAAGATATTTCACTCGTATACCATTGTGATAAAATTCAAAATAACAATAAACCGTTTTCGCGCTTGTAGTTTAAAAGTAGAATGCAAAGGGACCAATGACGTAGCGTAATCAATTCAAATTTTTGGAATCCATATGAATGTATGTGAGTTTGGAATTGTAGAACATAATTGATCATCTGTGTTAGCATTCGATGACTTGAAACTTGTGATATGCAGATGCATATTGCGTGTATTTTGAAAGAATTCAATTTGTTATCAAAAGAAAAATGTTTCATCGACATCTGCTCAGTAGTGCGGAACGACGAACATGATTTGGACATTTCAAAAGTAACTGTAAGTTAAATAAAAAAAAAAATCTGTTTCTTATAGTATTATGTATTTTATAGGGGTTTAGTATGTTATAGTGGTAGTAAAAAAAAATAGAATTGATTCATAAATAATAATTCGAATAATAATCTTATTAGTATAATTTGGGTATCTAAAGTGTACAGTGATAGCTAAATTGTTATAGAATACACTGCATTGTATGCTTTTATTGCAGCTGTTTTAAAATTAAATATTGGGGAAGTACTTTTAATATCACATTGAACAGGCTGCTGACATCTATGACGACAGCTTCAAGCAGACCCAAGACGCCTTATCTTCCCATCAACGATTACCAGCGAAAAACCAAAGAGAATTAATTCATTAACCTCTATACAACCATCAGATGTCTCTTAAAAATGTCAATAGACGGACAAATCCCATTATATTAGATACGGATTTAAATAATAGACTAGATTAGACCTTTCTACGTCTATTATATTATTGTAAGTCGTAAGTTCGGCGCCGACCTTTGACTCAGGAATCAAATCGATGAGTGGTACGTTCGGAGTATTATGATAAGCCGCGGCTTTACTTGACTAGCTTTTTTGTTATTACTGCTATTGTTTGATGTAAGTTATACTTTGTTAGTTTTTAAGGAGTTCTGTTAACGCGTTAATTAAATGTTGTAATCAAGTTGTATTGTAGTCTAATTTTGTAAACGCGCAATTACGTCTATCCTAAAATTAGACGTGATTACCTAAGCTATTTTCAGAGGAAAAGTAAATAAATTAACAAGCAATGGATATAAAGAATGGTTGAAATTCGTTTTCGTGTCCAGATTCTATGGAGAGCTCGAATAACCACGACCAATATCGACAAATCGCGCCAACAGAACAGTACCTTAAGCCGAACTGGACGTAATGCTTAGTCACCGGCTCGCTTCCCATGACAAGTGACCTGTGTCTCTGAATCTATCTCAGTGGAGCATCGCGATTTAGCGATAGCGATATGTAGCGATACTATTTGTGAAGCAGATCCTTTAGTAGATGGCGCTAGACGATAGAAGGAAAATGTAGACTTCAGTGCAACGGATAGTCTAAAATTAATATATTATGCTTTTTGGATTTTTTGCCATCAGATGATTGGATGATGGTTACTTGATCATCAATGTTCTATTCAATGTAAAAATGTCTAGTGATTTCTTAATAAATTTTACATCAAAAGATTTCAACCTCAGACAAGCGTATCTAAAATCTAATAAGCATTCCCATAGATAATTCCCTTAATGAGAGAAAGAAACGGTTATAAAATCATTAAAATCTGTATAATATTAAAATGATTCCTTTTGATTTGGACGACAGCTGCGTCATTACACTAATAAGAACTAATATCCAATCCACTACACCCGGAAAACGACCAAATGACATCAAATCTCATTTAAAAACATGAATACATTTGGTACTAATATTAAGTCGTCAAAGTAAGTGACTGTCAAGCGTGTCATTGTCACTCACAATGGCTGCACCGAATCGATTCAATTCATAATCGTATCGGAATACAATGATACCGATACCCACGCGATCATATATATTCGGTTACGTTGAAAGTAGTGTGTTAGACTGATTAATTAATCTGTAGGTATCTGCAAGAAAGCCGTGCCCGAGTCAAGTGGTATTGTCTTGCAGTTGTTGGTCTAATTTAAACTAGAATGCAGGTATACGACTGTTCGGATGTTCGCGGTATTAAATGGCCGCCGTTTTAATTGTTCTTTTTTTCCCATCACTTCCCGTGGGTGTCGTAAGAGGCGACTAAGGGACTCACCAGAGAATGGGCAGCAGCATTCTCTGCGCATTGCAATAGCTACACTGCGATCGCCAACCCGCCTGCCAAGCGTGGCGATTATGGCAAACCCCCCCTTTGTGGGAGGTCTATGTCCAGCAGTGGACGTCAATCGGCTGATGATGCTAATAAGTTTTAATAGAAACACATTTAATAACAGGAATTGGACACACGTCTTCATATCTTTACAGATTGATGGCCAAATAATTACAAACTGCTGGCACTTAAATCAATAAGCTTCAATGTTATGGTTTCATGTGAATTGAACAAGCTGGTCCATGAATACCAGCCGCAAAGTAAGAGCGTTTTCCTTTAGCTTTTACTATCACAATAATAATAAACGTTTTCCATTCATATCAAAGAATGAAAGTAACGTATGAATGCTGAACCTTTTGCGCAAGTCGTAAGACTTAACTGAGGAAATGGTTTGTATTGGGGCAGGCAACTCTTTACTATTTATGACGGACATTATTACACATCAAACAATGAAAATATCGCAACGAGCCAGTCGGCCGACTTCAAATATCCCATACACAAAACACTCACTATTTATTAACAATACAAGCTCATTACCTCAAATAGAAGAAGAAATTAACATGCGAAAATTTGCAACAACTACAGTTGAGGAAATAGTAAAAAGCCTTATCACCGCTGCATCGCTTCGAGCATAAACCTAAAAGTTTGCGAATACTCGAATAGTAAAACGATTTGCACTAAAAAGGTTTAACAATGAGTAATTGTGTCGGGCGTACGAGTAAAATAACGCAAGTGTCGGCACATGAAAGGACAAAGGCGGTCTGCGCGCGCGCCGAAACAAATGCCGTCGTAAAACAGATCTATTCGCAGAAAAGAAGTTTTGCACAAGTTACGCTTTAGCGAAGCATTGTGCTGCCCTTTAGAGTTACCGCTTAACGGAAAGCCGCTGAGAAAATGTTACTTTATTGCTACTAGTGCTAACTGTAAAACAGATCTAAGTACGGTTGTACTCTGTACCATTACGCTTATGGTTAACAGGTGCTGCAGCCACTAATACTGTGGGTGCAGCTGAAGCTATGCTTGTAAAAAACGTGCTGTTTGAAGGTTTGCCTGCACGGTGTAACAAAAGAAGAAGCAATATATTCAGAAAATTCATATGCATCAACGAAAATATGCAAAATGTGTACAGTCCAATAGATAATTTTCAATATAAATTATTTTCAATCTTAAGCCTACGTAATTAAACAGGATTAAGCACGACCATTTGCCGTAGTAGTGTGGTAAGTAATAATAATTGATTTCATAAAAAGACAGATTGAGACATGTTTTATCTAAAGACAACTTAAATGCGCTTTGGTAGAAACACAATGCAATCCAAATCTAAGAACTGTAATCTGTTCACAATATGGGAAACCCTGCCTCTCAAACTAGGTAACAAGTAAGCATTTTGGCAACTAGTGATAAAAATGACAACGTAGATGACGAAAATATTTCAATTTTCAATCTATTTCATCAATGGTCATCACAGTATTAATAGATCTCAATATCTCAATGACACAACTGACAGCTGACGTCACCTCAAAAAGCCGGATCCTCGACAGATAGGTATAGCGGGCACGCGCCGCGCATGCGTGTGGTGCTGACGAACGATTGGTCGCTGTCGCCCCGCCTTGCCTTGCGAGTTGCGCAAGCGACGCACGTTATCGTTCATGCTCGACAATTAGTCGTTAATGGCGAACTGGTTTTAAACGATGTTACAACTTACAAGTTCTAAAGGGTATAGATTTTAATGGTCTATCATGTTTAAGGACTGTATCACTTTTGTCGGCATCGATTATATTTTAGCTACTTCTTCTTAATTCTTAATTGTAGACCATAGCCAATTATATAATTTACAGTGAAGAAAAGTTCATATAGGTACAAAGACGAGCTTAACTCAATGTTTGAGTTTTCTCCCAGCGAACCTTTGAGTGATAGAGTGAGATCACAACAGAATCCAGTGTACGTGTATATACTACATAATTTATGCTATTTTATGCTAGTAAAAAAATGTGAATCAATGCGATAAATGCAATTCAGGCCTAAAAAACTTGCGTTCACTGTCGAGTGTGTGGTTACCTATCTAATTCATTCATATTAAATGAATTTTCAAAGACTTGTCACAAGAAATACAATGACAGAAAATGGTAATACCCTTAACGAAAATCGGCAAATCTTCGTAATAGTGTATATACATAATTTTGAAACAACGCTATATCATTTAAACGATCTATGAACATAACTAGCATTAGGAATTGTATCCGAAGTTCTTGCTAAGGGTAAATGAAAAGCTTACACACTGATTGCTTTTGCACCTTAATAAGGCAAGCTAACATAAAACGAAGCCAGTGGGAGTGATTAGCAAGTCAGTGCTAAAGGAAACTAGTTCCATTTCATTGTATTTCAAGAAAATAATACCTAATTAGATGCACGTCTACTCAAATGACCAACAATTACATCTGTTAGTCTCTATAACCAGTCGGGTGCATAAGCAAGCAAGGTGCATAAGTATATGAGCATATATTTCGCTTTATTAATAGCTACAATTGTTTTTTATTAATTATAGCTTGACTAAACGGAATGTGGGTACTTGTGCACGTAATGTAAGATACATACTTGTGTTATGTATAATAATGTGCAGGTTTCTATTAGGTACTCAATATTCATTGTTTCTCATATTATTCTATGGTAATTATAACATAACAAAAAATGCAAAAAATGTTCTTGTTAGAATATTTCCTGAACTTGCAGTTACAATAGAAAAAGGAAAGCTTTTTTCTTTTAAATAGATAATCTCAAAAAAAACATGGTTGAACTAAGGCATATCGCTATATCACGCGTGCACAAAAACTTATCCTTCTTTCAAATGTGGCTTTAAAGGCAAAGCCGCAGAGTAGGCAAGAAAAACTCGTGACAAGCCGCCAATCCGCCAATCCGCCAGATTCCATAACGTGCCATTTCCATGATCCATTTCCCACGCTTGGGCAATATTAAAATGCATTAGACAACACGCTCGTATGGAATATATCGCGATCTAGATCACACAGTGCCGCCGCAATAACTCATAGATCGATCGATGGATCAATATGGATGAGGGGCGCCGAGCGCCCGGGATGCGCGCGCGCATTCAACTGTCACCGCTCGTGCGCCTGCGCCGCGGATTCGAATTCATAAATAGAACGTCCGATTTAATGTTTTTATATAAAATTGTGTTTGTTCGTTGGTTTGTGGAAGGGTTTTCATAATATCTGTCATATTCATCGTTTTTAGACCTTAGACGTAGGAAGTCTGAATTTGAACTCTGTTATTAAAATCTAAGAGAATTTACACTGCCTTGCAGATTAGTAATGTAATAAGTTGCGGTTTTATTTTTCATGACGTCAAATGATAGACGCCAATATAATCGTGACTACAAACCATAAATAAAGTTACGTCTAAGTATTTGTACCTAATAGTATTTTTAAAGTAGCTTAGATTACGGTATCATGCTGCATAAACATTAGTATTTATGTAACGTATAAGTCAATCAAAATGAATAAAAATCAACATAAAAGTAAAATAATTTATGTGATTCTGAATTCAAATATGCAATAAATGTTACTTAATTAACTAATTTGATTGAGATAATCATGACAGAAATAGCTTGTCGAATAATTTAAGTGACATAAACATCCTACTTGGTTCTGTGTGGTCTTCAAGAGATAATGGGTCTCTTAATTTAATCGCATACGTATTAGAAGAGGATGCATATATCAGTGTGTACAGCTATTCCATTAACATACCTACAGCATACTCTGGATCCGTAAAAGTGTACCTAATGACCTAAACATCCTTGTAGCAATCCAACAGAAAAATATACTACATTTAGCTCCAAATTACAGTGTCAATTTCTATAAAACAAAGGCCACAAAATGTGCGGATTGTGAAATATCTCATGAGGTCAGAAGACGTTTAGTTGCCTGTACTTACCCGACCTTGTGTCACATCGGAACATTTGCCGTCGACAACCTTCGCCGGCTAATAACGAGTCATCAAATTCTTATTACGACATTAAATAATATCAATGTTGTGTGTCAGTCAGGTTGAACGCCAGTGTACGGGTTTGTAGGAAATTGTGTGTTACATTGTAGCGGTTAGGAATCTTTGAATATTTTGTGGTGACCTCTTATTTTGCACTGGAGTGTATTCGTGCGAGGACTAGAAGATACAAGTTTAGCAAAATATGGTATGCTCTTTGGGGTACTAAGAATTTTGCTAAACCTTCGTTCAGTAATAGTAAAGAAGTCAATTGGAGCTCTAGTACCTACTAAGTAAGTAAGTTTTATTCTATAAATTGAAGCAATTGAACGACACAATGTCCATGCTCGGCTTAAGCTAATTTGACACCTAACATAGGTCACTGAGTATTTCTTGTTCACTATTATATAACTACACTAGATTGATTTATAGTCGTAAATACGCAAATGATCATAAAACTGCAAGACCTTGGCTTGTTGAACCTAATGTTGCATTTCCATCATGCTCCACTTGCAAAAAACCATCCTATTAATACCACATTAGTATTCTAGACGAGCTATTATTGCTATTAAATCATAGCTGAGGATGTTAGTACTTAGCCTCAGGATTGAGAAACCGTCCTTTATTTCCGATTTATGAGTGTTTATGTGTTCGGCACCGAGTCCGACCGAGTGGAAGCGAGCCGTCCGGGAAGCGGTGATGCAAATGTTCGGCGCACTGTCAAGATACGAAGTACAGGCTGTTTCTTTGTTAGTGGAGGGTTCTTCATACTTATGATGATTCTTTGAAACTTGCGGTATTATTCTTCTTGACATGTATACAGTAGTGTAGAAAGGTGAAGAAGATGTTTTGAATTGACATTTCTTTGGAAAACGTTGACGAAGAGAGGCAACCTAAATTGTAAATTGGTGTAGACAAAGAGAAATATGAAAATGTAAGACGCATTGGAAACCGGACATAAAGAAACATAATTTTTGTACATAGCTGAAACAACATTTGACGTTTCTAGAGTTAAGAAAAGACATATGTGTTTATCGACAGGACTGGTCCATACTTGCCACTTTAAGCCGGCCGGAATTGAAGTTAAAAAGGGATGACTGCAGTGGCTGAAATATATAAATAATGAGAAGCAAGTTGAGTTTATTTGAAACCTTTACACCGATATTATACCAATGGCTAGACCGAGAAGCCAAGGAGGCGGCACGGGCTCAACTCCTACCGAAAATACTGGCATGAACTGGCAAAAGACAGAGTCGTGTGGACAAGGGAGAATTTACCCAGCAATGGAACAACATAGATATATAGAAATAAAGAACCATACTATCGAGTATCATCCCGTACACGATCGAGTGCGCCTGCGCGGGGACGGTCACGGTGGCCGAGCTCGGATGTGAGGCAAGTGTCGTCCGAGGACACGACAACTGTGCCAATAACACGTGCATCCAGCCTAGCGTGACAACGTCGTGGTGCCGTTCATATGTGGCCTGAGGACTTATTAGTTCTGGTGCAAGTTAGTAATATTGCAACTGGCAGACGGAGGACAAGTCGTTTCTAGACTTGCCCTCCAAGACCACGATATTCTAATCAGAGGGACAACAAGTTATGATTGAATCTTTTATTCAAATTTATCGGGTTTTGATGTAAAATGTGTGTTAACTATAAGGCTTCAAGTACAACATTCTACTATAACAACGGCACATGGTTAAAGTGCTCCTCGTTTTAATTCTTATGTATTATGCTGACTGATTTGTACTCTTTGTTGTATTTCTGACTACAACTGTATTTTAGATGACATGAAACCTGCCATTGATGCTGCGAGTAACGTAGGCACCTACTGAGTCCAAGTCAAGGATTAACAATAATAAATAATATCTTGGGACAACTCACTCACGGTCATCCGATCCCAAACTAGGCAGAGCCTATGCTATGGCAACCGGACAACTGATAAACATACTTATATATTTCTAAATACATACATATTATAGACAAATTACACCCAGACACAGAACAAATGATCATGCTCATCACACAAAGATTTGTCCTGGGTGGGAATCGAACCCACGGCCTCCGGTTTAGCAGTCAGGGTCACTAACCACTCGACCAACAGGCTAGTTAAATTATCAGTTGATAAGAAAAGGAGAAGAAGACAATGAATTGCGGCCAAAAAATCACGAGTCATGTGCGGTTTTTACGGCAGTTCTATTGCATGGATCATCAAGTAATAAAGAACCAGAAGACTAAGTTGATGATGATGGCATATACAATAAGTTATCATGACAAACTTTATTAACTTCCCCATTTCTCATTCATTCCTCAGTGTGCTGCATCAGATGGCCAGGTATTAGCATACAATCTGGCGCTGTTCAATAGAGCTTAGTAACTATAACTAACACTAGCTGGAGTGAAATAGTGAAATGTATTGAATGCCGTGCGGTTCGGCGGTCTACAGTGGGTGCAGAAACTTAACAACCTTTTAAATTTTAAAGCGCCTGTGTAAGGGTTTTTAAAAGAGATTGTACTGGTGTTTTTTCATTATCTGTATTTAAGATAAAGTTCACGCCATAAGTAGTAATAAAATGATAACTTTGATGGTCCTGAAATCATGAAAAATCTATTAAATGAATTTGTATGGATGGCTGTGCCGTCAAAGAATACAGCAGATACGACTTCCCAAAGAGCTTCCATTCGAATAAGAAAGTGATTTGACGAAATAAAAATTTCACAAAGAAAAGCCAGGAAGAGAATGGATCCCCATTTAAGCTACCTAAATAAATGCCAGTACCAACCGGTCACTATTGTTGTATTAAGATGCAACCTACCGCCTACCATAGACAGCAGGTCAATTACGTGATACCACATAACCTTTATCTATTCGAAAGCTCCTCTTCAACAATGGCCACAAACCAGCACCCTTGTTCAAATACCAACGAACAACATTCTCCAAGAAAGATTCGTGCCCACTGGCGAACGAACCACACGTGAAAGGTTGGTATCATCCCGCGACCCTCACGGAAACTACCATGCCACTACCTTCGGCCCATGAAAAAGTTGCCCTGACAACTTGAAACCAACCATAGCCAGTTCATTATAAAGTTGAATCTTAAGTATCAAGTTAGTGAAGATGACAGCGAATGCGTTAGACGAATTTGCATCTTGTTTGTAGAGAAATAAGATAGGATGTTGCCTGTTGGAGGTTTTGCACTAGAAAGTCTGACTCGAGTAACCCCAGTCTGGGTCTAGTTGAATAAGTAATAGTAAAACTGATTTGGGATTAAACGGAATTCATTAGAATTATGTTCAACTGGTTAAGTGTGATTGTGGGTCTAGCTATTCACGATTTAAAGGGGTAAACAGGATACTCGGCTGGTTTAGTCTTATTTGTTTGCCTATAAATTATGCCGTTGAAAACAAGCGACAAATTAGCTGGAGCAAAAGTTCTTTAACTACAAGTCCCGATGAGAACCAAAACAACTCTGCTACGACAAGATTAAAAGTTTCTGCAGAAATTATAGTCACAAGATTGTTTTGAATGTTTTAGGTGTTTATATGTAAGATGGCGTAACGGTTGACAGAGGAGAATAGAAGAACTAAACGTGTCACGCCGACCTCAAATAATATGGGACCAGGGTACCTCACCTGGGGCTACCTCATCATCAACTGATGATTACTTAAAACTAAGGTAAAAATAAACACTTCCTAGATGCCACCAGTTTCAGTTAATTTCTCTTTATCAATGCAGTTCTGAACATCTCGATATAATTGTGTACGAGTCTAGAACAGTATTCATAAACAAAAAAGTATAAATCAGTTCAGCCATATTTCGCATTATAATTGGCGAAAAGATTAACTATAATTATCTTGTTGGAGACTCATATATCGCGAGCAGTGTGGAATTATTTTACTCTCATTGTGGTATTTTGTAGTATATTGCTAGTGCTTATTGCGGAGTAAGCAGATTTTATTATAACTCGTACGAGTTCACTGAAAGACTTGTTTTAGGACGTAATGATAGTTGTCTGTATAACAGTAGATTTTGCTCTTTAAGTTTAGTTTCCGGATCGAAAGTTATTGATAAATTAATGTAAAAAACAAAACACGTGAGCCACTTGCACAGTGACCGCTATAAAGTGGGAGCCTCAGTTAGGAAGAAGTGGCGAGACGACCTATATGCCTGCAACGAGTGGTTTAAGGTGGCTTTGGAACAGAATATCTGGTAGTATTTGGAGGACGCCTTTGCCAAACAGAGGGACAGTTAAGGCTGAATAAAAAAATGTGAGATATTTGTGCGATTTCAGTGTTGGTGGTTGGTTGTATATGTTTAAGCCGATTATATTTTTAATGGATAAGACATTTTCTCTTAATTATGTACACTGTAGTGAGAGTTTACATACCCACCATCAAATGTTTATTATTTTGAACTAACTAGTAAAATTAATCTTTTCAATTGAGTATTTCTCCTTAACCAATAATTTTAAGTGCCGGAGACAATTTATTTCTTACCAGTCTCTTTCAGGTCTATACCATACCTGTAATTGAGTACAAAGAACTTTAAAATTGAATATCTTTCAAAGCTGAAATACACTTTATGTGGGCATTAAAATGAACAACTAATAAACACATTTGATTTGATTGGATTTTATCAATCTTGAATACACTTTGGAACATAATAAGTGACCCACTTCGTAAAGAATTAAAGCTCGTTTCAAGTAAGTCGTGAAATAGTGATAAACGATGAAAATTATGTTTATTTTGTAAGTTAGTTAAATATAACACTTTTACACGACAATCTTTTATGGGTAATTTTAAAATAGGTGAGGCCGGTGGTTCCTAGTTGACTTCCCTAAGAAGAAACACCGAAACAAACTCCGAGGTCAGTCCCTTTTAAAGTCCATACAATCGTACTGGTCAAATCATATGAGAACCATGTAGGTGATAAAATAATCATGAAAATGTTCATTTGATGAATATTCGAATGCAAAAAGGATTTTAAGAGAGAATGAAATCCATCGCATTAACTAATTTAAAACTTTGGACGGATTATTACCCATGTAATAATCAGTCCAAAGTTTTAAATTAGTTAATGCGATACAGATTGTCGCGTGTTGGTTTTATTAAACAAGCATGGGCTTGTCCCTTATGCACATCTTTTGCTACTACTAGACAGCACCTGTCGCAAAAACGTAACAATAATATAATAATAATAATATCTTGGGACAACTCACACACGGTCATCTGATCCCAAACTAGGCAGAGCCTGTGCTATGGCAACCAGACAACTGATAAACATACTTATATATTTCTAAATACATACATATTATAGACAAATTACACCCAGACACAGAACAAATGATCATGCTCATCACACAAAGATTTGTCCTGGGTGGGAATCGAACCCACGACCTCCGGTTTAGCAGTCAGGGTCACTAACCACTCGACCAACAGGCCAGTCTAAACAATAATGTCCCATTTGGACAACTATGACACATTGTTAGTTATATTAAACAATACCCTGTTTCTAAGGTTCGAATATTCATAAGACATGTCACCGAGAAAAATCATTTTCTTTTTCAAATTTTGTTAAGTATTTTTCCTATTTTTTTCATTCCATTTATACTAAACAAGCTACCGCCCGCGGCTCCGCCCGCGTTTATGTCGAGAATTATCCCAAGGGAACATATTCCCGGGATGAAAACCAAATTTCAACTAGATCCGTTCAGCCGTTCTGACGTGAAAGAGTAACAAACATCCTAGTAAACTACATATTAGTAGGACTAATATGTAGTTTAGCCCAATATACTGAGAGTAATGTTACAATATTACTCTAAAGTGAGGGCCTGCAACTCCGTAACATAGGGTCTCCCCCTAACACGGACTCCAGCCTCTCGCAAAGGACCTTCTCACATATTTAAAATACTTACATAGTTTAGTTTAGCTCGTGGCTAAATAATAACAGCCGCACGGGTCAATCTTCAAGGTTAAGCAACACTTGCCGAGGTTGGTCTGTGGATGGGTGACCATCTTAACATACCGAGACTCTTCCGTGCCTCTGAAAGCATGTTAAGCCTTTGGTCCCGGCTGTTGTGGATCTTTGGCAGTCGTTACGGTTAGTCAGAAGCCAGAAAATCTAACACCAGTCTCACCAAGGAGTACCGTGTTACCCAGTTAATGGGTTGTGGAGGTCTGGTAGGTTCCGCTCCACGTAAAATATTGGTATTCAGCTGAATCCGGTTTGACTGGAAGCCGACCTCAATATAATTGAGAAAAGGCTAGGCAGATGATGACATAGTACCCAAATGATAATATTTAATTATGTACCTATTAATGTTGGTACACAATAAAATATATACTATTTATCTATGCAAGTAGTACAAGCAATATAGAAAATAAGTAACAAACCACTCATTAACAACGTCTTCGCACCAGCTTAGTATCGGTGACTAGTATGTCACCTCCGCGACCCGCTCGTAAAAATTATCTTAGCCAGACCAGAACCTAGCGAGGATGGTTTCCGGTATATGATTAGCCATGATCTGTGATGTTGTTTATATAACTGCCTCTCCTTGGCGGTTTTATATTAAAAGCGTATAATTAGAAGCTGCTTAGCTTGTGTAAGGTGGTGTCAGGTGTCAGGATGGTTTCCATTAAGATGGAACGGTTTTCTTGAAGGTTTCCGGTGGTAACGTGATTTGGTGATATTTATGGAGTTTTTGGTGATCGATGGGCAAGATTCTCAGTAGAGAATGGGCAGCAGCATTCTGTGTGCATTGTGACAGCTTCACTACGATCGCCAACCCGCCTGCCAAGCGTGGCAAGTATGACAACGCTCCCCCTCCCCCCTTCCGCCTATATTCAGCAGTGGACGTCTTTCGGCTGATGGGAAAGATTAAGCAGTATCCTGTTAACTGAAATTCAGGATGCAAAAGTTTTATCTCCAACCAATTTGTAAAAATTGCATAAAAATGAATTACTTCAAGAAAGAATAAATAAACGTATTTCTCTATTTCGAACAAATAGAAGCGGCGAAAGAATATAACACAGCTTATATTTTTATAGACCCACAAATGCGGAACTCCACAATTATACTGCTCTACAATCACTACAACAGTAATTACAATTTATCGTCTACACATGCCGTAACAATAATTGATCCAGCACATTAATTCCCTTTTACACTAACAATTAAATAGGACTCCATACTGAAAGATCCAATTGGACCCTAAATTTAAATTGAATCTGTGGTGAGCGCGTAACGTGAGTCGTTTAAGGGACTTCCTTACACCGTCGGCGGCTTTGTAGAAGTAATGGAAGGCGGATGTCAATCCGGTGACACACGAATGTTTATAGCGAGGCTGCGGTGTGATTGAGGAGCAAAGGGCGGGAGAGTGCTGGCTTTGAGATAATCTAGGTAATATAATGCTGCCTACTCGTAAGAGCTGTTGCAATCTTGATCGTTCTAATGATATGAGCAGTTTGCATTTTGCTGGGTTCAGAGGATCTTCCTGAGCTATCACGGTTCACGGTAGAATTAAGTTGGTGGAAAGCAGTTGTAGAATTATTTTAGGTGTAAAATAAAATATATTCTAAAGGCTGTATATATGTCTGATACTTCGTTAAGATAACCAACTGCATATAATTTAATTAATAATATATAATATAATAATAATAAATAATAATAATAATATATAATAATAATATATATATAATTTCACATTTTCTGTCCATTTAAAGCCCATTTTACTATACTGAAAACTCACAAACAAAAAGTAATATGAAGTATGTTTGCTTTGAAATCGTTTCCTGCAAGCTTAAACCATGAAACATGGAATTTTGAAGCACGGTATGTATCAAGATGTCTGAAAAGCTAGACCGCTCCCCGCTCGTGCCTTTCATCCTACTATAAAATGGTCGGTCTAGTGATCAAATTTAACATTTCAGCGTCCAATCGCGTCCCGACGCTAGATTGTAAAGGTAATTGGAACTACAAGGTGGCGTACCGGCTGCCCATGCGTGTGCGCATTTTCTAAAAAATGGGATAAACTTTAGAACTTATGTTGGGGACTACATTTCAATAGTTTAACCGATACCAGCAATATAAATTATAACCATAGAGTATCTTATTTAGATATAGCAATATCTTAGTATACGAGTAGGTATACCTTCTGAAATTATTCATCTGTTCGATCATACTGCTCTAAATTAATTAGTCTACATATTTATTTAAATTTATGTAAAGAACGTCCACTTTTTTTCAATAAACATTAAGGTCTACAAAAACTGTCGTCTACCCAAAAAAGTGACTCCCTAATAAAACTGCACCGCATTGTAATACTAATTCCTAACGACGCCACACATCAATTGTTTATTTTTATTTATTTCAAATTTCATCGCGATATTATTAACTTTATTGCGATTACGATCTTGAGAATTCATTTTTGACGTTTTTATTCGAATTTATGCGATTCCTTACAGTGTTACCAAGTTGTCTCTACATGTTCTGAACAAGCATTACAACCTTAAAACATTGAAATAAGGTAGAAAACAGCATGATTTTGTTTAACCCGATGTATGAATACATTTTGGTCGCTATGACTTCGTGTGACTGCTCTAAGATTTTATTATTTAAAAAATTGATATTTTATTTTTCGAATTGGACTGCTAACGCGCTCAGCGGGTGGTTAAGACCGCGTAGAATAACTTCGGACCTTATCGGAGATACTTTAAAGTTTGTTTTGAGTTGTGTATCATCCTGCCCTTTGAGGGACTTCAAGGAATCGAGGCTGGGATCTGCGCTTGCTTATATTTCCAGCTCAGTTGGATGTTTCGATGTAATCTTTGGAATTGTATAATAGTTATACCTACGTACCGGCGTGGCATAACGTCTAGATTTTTTATGATAAAGTATTTTATTGAGCGACTTGTAAAATGATCCAGATTGAGGGAACTAGCTGTGGAGTTTATAGTTTTTATTCAAAGCAGTTTGATTAGAACTGAGATAAGTTTATGGTAGGATATTTTTTTTTTTTCTAATTTCGTTAAGGTTATTTAGTCGATCGCAACCCTGAGACGTTTCATAATAACATACCAACACATATTGTAGACAAAACTATACAATATCAGCCTCCTCCGTGGTTTATTATCAAGGAAATGAGTAGGTATCATATTGTTCTGTTTCATAGATTACGCTCTGGTCACTACCCATCCCACAAGTTTGGTTTTGTGATGAAGAAAGTGAATTCTTCCAATTGTGAAACATGCGCAACGACAATCACAACAACAGTTGTGATTGTTGTTGTGTTGTTTAAGATGTTGTTGTTGTGTGTTGTGTTGTGTGTGTTGTGTTGTGTGTGTTGTGTTGTGTTGTGTGTGTTGTGATGTTATGTTATGTTGGTGTTCTTATGGAGTGTACTAAGACTAAGAAGGAAAGAGAGACACTGTTGAGCAGAATAAAAGTAAACAAATTTATGATATTGGTCTTCATGTAAATGTTTTAGCGTAACCTTCACCTGAGATAGCAAACCTACTTACTGATTTGTTTAGAAATTAGTAGAATAGAATAGAAAACTCTTTATTATGTACACCATATAAGTTACAGAAAATATAGATGAGGAAAACATTAAATAGGGTGACACAATGGGCGGCATTATCGCTAAAAGCGATCTTTTCAAGACAATAATAATAATTATTTTAATAATGTATTGGTAGATGTAACTTAGAACAAGTTTAAGTTATGATGAGGCTGACATGCCAATGTGGGCAAAAGCCTCTTTATAAAAAAAAAAAAGCTGTTTTTCTTGTCGAAGTTTGTATAACACCCTGTAAACGAAAGCTACCGCGAACATCTCTGACCTCTTGCCTTATTACTATTCAATCCGATCAAATAACTTATGATTAATACCTGAGTTATTATCTATCGATTTTATATACTAAACTGACTATTATAAATTGCCAAGAAAAAGCGGTCGCCTCTATAATAATATAATATATCTTTATGATAATAAAGTACAAAAATAATAACTATAAATATCGAAACACGTGTTGTTTGATAATTTGTTAAAATATTATGTACTAACATGTTTATTGTGATGAATAAAATTATGTATCGTGCGTGTGATCTGGGGAGTTTGTTGCGCCACTTCTTCTTCCCAACTAAAACACTAGGAAGTGGTGACGGGCGGGCGTTTTGGGGGATTGTCTTTATGTAGAACTTTGACGTTCAAAAAATACTGGCACTCAGATTATTTGAATATAAATGACTTTTGATTTTTGATTGATTCTGATCAATTTTATAAAAAGTGTTTGGTGACCTGCTTGGCTAGCGCTTTATTCATAGTCATAAAACCTTGCTAACATATCTGCAATTCAGACGGCCTAAAACGAATGTTTTGACGTTTAGTAACGTTACAGTATAAAAAACTACAACCCCATAATATTTGGGTTTATTTTTATGCGACATACTCAATTTGTCTAATACAAAATATGAATAAAGTATCCATTTCAAATCTATCTAATACCTTTAAACGAGCAATTCTTGTATATATGTATGATCTGAATCTCTGAAACGGCTCCAACGATTTTCATGAAATTTAGTATGCAGGAGGTTTCGGGGGCGATAAATCGATCTAGCTAGGTTACATTTTAGAAAACGTTTACCAAAAAAAAACCGAGCAAAGCACGGTCATCCAGGTACTAAATATTATGTGCGAAACGAGTTATAGTAAAATTATACGTTACGTTACTATACGTCAAAAACATTCGTGCTAGGCCCTCTGATCTCATTAAAGTGTCCGACATTAATAAAAAAAATTGTTAATTAGTTAATTCGATTAAGAGCATGTTTAATGGGTTTATCCATCCACATCTACAAGAAAGAAGAAAATGAATCTTTCACAGGTCAAAGACTTTTTTGTTACCTTTTAGTTTTCTGACTGACAAAGTCGCGTGATTAACACTAGTTTAAAATACTACACACATTAAAGTGTTAATAATTACAGTATCGAATATTATTCAAGTTTATGTTAATATTATAACTGTACTTTAAAGGCGTGTACTGTGGCAGAAATCGAAGCCGGTATCATAATGTATTCAGAATCCGATATTTTACGACAATATTGTGATTTTTCGTGTTAAACTCTGCTGTGATTGGTTTTATTAATTTTTGAATACATTTTGTTCGGTAGGTAGGAAATTCTGAATTAAACTGATTACA
Organism: Mamestra brassicae; assembly: GCA_905163435.1. Taxonomy (NCBI): domain Eukaryota; kingdom Metazoa; phylum Arthropoda; class Insecta; order Lepidoptera; family Noctuidae; genus Mamestra; species Mamestra brassicae. The sequence goes on from LR991004.1 coordinate 1,101,549, forward strand.
TTTGGTCTACTCTAATAAGAACAATAAATCTTTAAATACGTTGCCCCACACTTGGAATTTCTCCTGTTTCGTGGATGCGTTTACAAACATAGAAATTCACATTCACAAACAGGCAGACCCGGAACAACTATCTATAGGCCATACAAATACTTGATCCGTGCGGGAGTCGAACCCACGACATGCAGCGCAGCCAGTCGCTCAACCTTTGCGCCAACCGTGTCGTCAATCATGACGCAGAAGCTAATTTTAAAAGTTTCAATAAAACGGAATATCTTCGCATTCGTCTAATTGATAAACACACAATCGGCTGGGACGACATTTCTTCTAGTTTTCTTAAAAAACATATAAATATAGGCCTATATCAGTTTTGCCCGCGATGTCCAAGGTACTGGAAAAAATAATAAATGCAAGGCTAGTTGCATACCTAGAGGCACGCAATCTTTTGTCGGTTAACCAATTTGGCTTTCGAAAAAATCTATCCACTGCTGATGCTGTTCACAAATTGGTTAATCATATAGCTCAGGAACTTGACAACGGCAAGAAATGTGTTGCATTGTTCCTGGACCTCGCGAAGGCATTCGACACGGTCTCGATTCCCATCTTACTATCTAAGCTCGAATGCCTGGGAATACGGGGCGCCCAGCTGTCCCTGTTTCGGAGCTATCTAACAAATAGAACACAGAGCGCCAAAATTGGATCCCACTCCAGCTCGGATTTAAATATAGCTTTTGGTGTGCCGCAGGGCAGTATTCTTGGCCCCAGTCTATTTTTAATCTACATGAATGATTTGTGTAGCCTCAGTCTAGAAAGCGGCACAATGTTTTCGTATGCAGACGATACAGCACTTGTGTTTGCCTCGGACAGCTGGGAAGATGCATATCGCCTTGCTCAGAAGGGTTTCGATACGGTCAGCGAATGGCTTAAGAGCAACTTGCTTACCCTGAACGTATCGAAAACGAAAATAATAAATTTTTCGATTCGAAATACCAATGTGTCTGTTGTAGGATCACTGAACGTTACCGCCCAGTCGACACCGTCTTTTGATTGCAGCGTCGGCACTAGCACCCATGTTCGCTGTGACATTGAACGTGTCACCTCGATAAAGTATCTTGGCATCGTCATTGACTGCAACCTTACATTTAAAGAGTACATAACACACTTATCAAATAGGGTGCGCAAATTAATGTACATCTTTAAACAACTACGCAGTTCTGCAGATGCTGGTGTCATGAAAATGACTTACCAGGCACTATGTCAGTCAATTTTAGTTTATTGCATCTCGTCCTGGGGAGGTGCAGCCAAATCTAATTTTATCCAGATCGAGCGAGCGCAGAGAGCGGTCCTTAAAGTATGCTGTTCCAAGCCAAGACTTTATCCCACCGTTAAGCTTTACGAATATTGTCAAGTCCTCACGGTTAGGCAATTGTTTGTTCTGGCCACAGCCATTAAACAACACGCCATTTCCAACTATTCCCCGCGAATAAATCGCCGTAACCATATAGTTGCTCTAAATACGCCTCTTAAAACTTCCTTTAGTCATAGATTCTTTATTTTCCTTGGTCCGTATCTCTACAATAAATTAAACCGAATTCTTTCCCTGCACCCATTGAACAAACATAATTTTAAAGTCACTTTACAAGCCTGGCTACAAGGCCACACATATACTGCCACAGAAGCTCTCTTTGACGTATTAGTCTAGTTATTTCATGCACTAACACACACCACAACAAATATACACTGTCACACACACATTATCACAAACACACACCTTCACAAACATCACACTCACAAAAACCTCCCAAATATAGGTATTTTTAATTATTTTTAAGTCTTTTTCAAATTAAATTTAATTTAATCTCACTATAATTCTAAAATTAATGTAATCTGTTATATTATAATTGTAAAATTGCTTGAAACTGCTATTTACTGTGATATCAGATGAAAGCTATCAAATGTGTTAATCTATGACGGGGTGGGGACCTGGTGACCTGTATTACAGGTGTTACTACCTACCACAGGCACCAGCGATCCACAACCAAAAATTACTAGCTTTTGCTCGTGTGTAAATTCTGTTTGTATTTTTTGGCTTGTGGTGAGAAATAAACAATTTTTATTATTTTATTATTATTATTATTATTATTACTTTTTTTTTTTTTGATCATACTGTGAACATGTACCTAATTACCTGTGCTGTATGGTCATTAAAGCATTTATCACAAACTAGTTTCTGCCCCTGGTTTTGTTCCCGTGGCGCAGAAATAGTACATTTTACAAGATATAAACGCTTTTGACACTCTGCCATAGTGTAGCTTCCTATCAGTGTTCTTAACCGGATCAGCATATACAAAGATTTCGTTAGCAACCATTTGAACCATCAAACAAACAACTCTACGTATTCATTCGATAACTAAAGACATCATAACTTCCAAATCATTAATTTCACCGAACATTTGTAACCTCCCATCGTGAAGATACAAGAAAACGCAGGATTTTCACAATTAACTGCCTCGCAAATCGCATATATTTGTATCGATTGCATTAATCGATATGTTTATACGGAAAAACAATGAATGTAGGACAGAATATTGGCCTTATGCCAAGCCTAATGTGTATGTTAATTGCCTCGACCTAAGCATAATGCCATGTAAACTAGTATTACTAATGTATTGATCCAGTCTTGACGCAATGGCTAAGTACATGGAGTTGGTCTACCGGTTCTAGCTTTGTTTGTGGACTATGTCGCTGGTTGTGTCTGAAGGGGTGGCCACACAAAGTGGTCTTATAAAACATTTTATAAATGGAAAAAGCGTCCAATTTTAAGTCGCAATATATTTACAAAATTCACTAATACAGAGATGTCTTTGAAAGTTTATTTAAAAATTCGCGAATTTTTCTTCTGTTCTAAATATTAAATACATAATCTGCCTCTAATGGCTAGTTTACACAGTAAGAGCTAGCGTGCGAGTCAGCCTGCCGAGTAGCGTTACTCGCATCGTTTGGAAGTATCTTACGAGTTACTGGCACGTGCGAGTTGGGTAGTAGCTTGCATCCGAGTTACTTCAACATTTATTTTTTTACTCGCCTGCCCGCCGGTAGTAACTCGCACATGGCAGCAGCTCAGACATCACTCGCATCGTTTGGACGCGTTTGACAGTAGCTCGCCAGTATCAGCCAGGCAGTTGCGAGCGGGACTGGTATTTTTTGTGTGCTGCGACTTGCAAAAAACTGGGCAGCTACTATCACCGTGTAGACAGCTAAGGCGAGCCGAGCTACTGTCTACTGGCTAGTCAGCAGCTCGCACTGTGTAAACTAGCTAAAATGATAACGTGGCTTTATAGTAACAACAGCGGCATAGGTGATCTTTGACGATAGGCAATGCCGGCCTACTTTGGCTTGTAGAGTGTAGACGGGTGGTCATCCGTAATTTACAGAATCTTCTTTTCATCGAAAAAACCTATTAAGCTGTTGGTTCCGGCTGTCATCAAAAGATGAGGTGAAACTTCTCATTTTTGGTCATAACAAGTTTATGAACTTGAAGATACAGCATCACCCCTGCCAATGCCTCATCTGCCACACCTGTAACCCTACGCTACCCCGATACAATCGCAGGACAACCGATATCATTATATTCACAGCGTACTACTCATAAAATTAAAAACATCATGATACTGATCGGCAAACATCGGCAATCTTCGTACAAGATCGGGCCGCGATCAAATAATATCACATGTTTATGTTGAGATTCGATCGCTATAACATATTCTATGCGCTTGCGACGAATATTTTTCTTTACAGATATTCCCGTTAGTGACAGTCGTTAACCTATGCTTTACTAATCGTGGTTTAGAGATTGCAATCAGTATGCAGTTTAGATACTAGTTTTCTCCCTCGGCGATGTCTGGTTTGAATGAGAGTACGTAATAAGATCTGGGAAATTAAGACTTCTGGTTCGGTGTCATTAGTGTTTTTAAAGTCTGGTCAGATTAAGATCCTGTTACGGGCTAATTTCTATGTCTCACCTATGTGATGGTATGAGTAGATAATACGCCATAGGTCAGGAAGAGGCTTATAGAAAAACATGGCATTTCTTAAGCACTTATCTTACAGGAAAACATTGATTCGCATTTATGGTAACTCTGACGATAGTGTCAATTTTAACATCCTCTCTTAGCTTATCATACCAATTTCTTGCCAACCAAGATCAATGAATCTATAGTACAACCAGGCAGTTATCCTGCTGGAACCTGTTTCCTGGTACAACCTGGGAGTCTTTAAGTCAAGAGTGAATAGGTTACTTCAAGGCGAGCGTGCTCCATCCTCGACCACATCATCGCGTTCCATCAGGTGAGGTTACGGACAAATGCGTGCCAATCTATTAAAAAAAACGGCCAAGTGCGAGTCGGACTCGCGCACGAAGGGTTATCTATAAAAACGGCAAAAAAATCATGTCTGTTGTATGGGAGCCCATATATTTATTCTATTCAGATTTTTAGTATTTGTTGTTATAGTGGCAACACAAATATATTATCTGTGAAACATTCAAATGTCTAACTATCACGGTTCATGAGATACAGCCTGGTGACAGACGGACGGACAGCGGAGTCTTAGGAATAGGGTTTTACCGTTTGGGTACGAAACCCTAAAAATAAGACGCTCGGCTCTCAAGTTAACTTTCACGTGTTGAACAATATATATACTATAAGGAAAAGCTCCACATTATCTAACTTCTCCCAACAGCTCAATAAACTCACTTCCCCATCCATCAGGCTCGAACAAACACCAAAACACAAATCGCTTACAATAACAGTTATAAAGTCCACATCCCACAGAAGTCTCAATTACCCTTCCCTCCTCCCGTTCCCTCCCTGGTTTCCCATAGTGGTCGTGTGAGGGAATCGTGCGCCATTACGCGAGGACCCACGAAACGCTCCGAGCTACTGGCGCTAAGAATTTCCCAGGTTAAGCTCTGGTTCGGTACGGGAAACGGTTTTGAAGTTCATAGGTGGTGTGTGCTGTGTGGTGAATTAGAAGGTTTATTTTGGTGTGGGTTTTGGACTTGGCTGGGGAAATGTTACTATAGGGGGCGATTCCATCGACTTCACTTTTGCTTTATTTGTTAATTTATGCTTCTACCAACTTCACAGTTAGACTCTTCACGTGACTAGATGGCTGGCTTATTTTCGGCTAAATGTACAAACAGCATTATATATCGTTTTGACATCGATATGGAAGATTTTTTTCGATCCCCAATGAGTTGTTCCCATCCCCTGTTTATTAGCTTATTTACACATATTTAATATTGTGTATTTATCTGTATATAAATTGTACGAAACTCACAGGTATTAAATTTAATGCTTATTTATTCAAATTATTTGATGTAGCTTCTGTCAATCCGGCGTGATATTATAACTACTAAATCTTGCAACTGAAATATTGTAAAATGTGGAAAAGTTAGCTTGAATTAGTAGAATTAAGATTTGCATAATGGTTGCAAATTTTCCAAGACACGATTGGTCATCCATAGATTGACGATAAGAAGCCGATATTCCATTGAACTTATCAATGAAGCCATCTTTGCATCTCATAATAAATAATTAGTTTATTCAACTCAAACTTCTGCGTGTTTTTTCCAAATACATATGTTGGGGTTGTCTTTAAGTGTAACCTGATGAAGTGAAGTGTGTTTGAAACAACAAAGTGTGAAGCTACTGCCTATCTATAAGAGAAGAGACACCCAGTAACTGGATAACTCACTATTGTGATGACAAGACTGGACTGTCAGATAAGATGTGATGGAATCAAAATATCTGACCTAAAAATTATCTTCCTGCCCTTTCCCATGTTACTTGGGGTCGGCGTCACACGTTGTCTTCCTCCATTCTGTCCTATCAACCGTCATGATGACACTCCCGTCTCTTTCACGAAATCAGTCATGAAATATATCTGACATACGAATCAAATAAACTGACTGAAACATCTCTTCAACTGCTTAGTGGTGTCTTCTTAACCTCACTCATAAAGTTCAAATTTAAAGCTTCCGGATGTCAAAGCCCAAAGGTACTCCTCAAGTAACTAACACAGAGTGAACTCTAGGCAGGCAGTTGACTTGGATCGCTAGCTGTTTGACGGTGTGGACAGGCAGATGATATCTCGTGATAAAAACTATAAAGATATAAAGAGCTTAGATAGTGTAACTGTTTGGGGACGGCGGTATATACGGGCGTTTTTTTCAGACGGTACGCGATTGCGTGTTTTTTTTTTTAGGCTGAAGTTATTTTTTTGATGGTTTAGTTTAGACTTTGTTTATAATGATAGCAAAAGCTTAATTGGTGAATTAAACAAATATTGATATTGTGCAATTCCCGTGCTTTTAGGGTTCCGTAGCTCAAAAGGAAAAAACGGTACCGGAAAAGACTATTATTGACTAGCTTATCCTCGTGGCCTTGCTCATGTAACCGTGCATTTTTCGGTATATATATTTTAGTTTTGTATTAGTGGGAACAATGTTATAAACTAATCTGAATGTCCAGATTATCAACATATTTTCTTTAATTAGCATTTATATCTTAAAATTTTAAACTAAAATTCATTAATTTTACAGAAAAAATTTAATTAAATCATAAAATCCGAAATAAAACCGTAATCTAGAACATAACCACTAAAAAAAACGAAGTGTAAAGTATGACCAAAAGGTTATAAATAAGGCCATACGTTGGGCGGGCGGCGTGGGCGGGCAGACCGTGAGAAACCGTTCGTTAAGGCTCTCAAGCGAACCTATGTATTAATATTACATGGACCTAGTGATTGATTTCCTATGAATATGGATTTTAAGGCTATTTGTTTAATGTAATTGGATAGTTTTGGACTTTTGGTGGGGTATCGTTTGATATTTTAATTAAATGAGTTTGTATTAAATATTTTGTATATCTGCCATGTCGACGTTTGCTGTTTATTGATAGGTTTAATGAAACAGATAATTTTGACTAAATGCGTATCTCAGTAGACAGCTCTACAGTGCACAGTTATAACAAGATATCGGAATAGGTAGAATATATTTACATAATGTTCGGGGAAGTAAGTAACATAGAGTTGATAATACCTCCCCTTAAATCCCGGAATCATAAACATGACGATTGTATCCCGGGATTTAAGAAATTGAAAATTACTTATTGCGCTTTGAATACATTTTAACAAAGAATCTTACTATGTTTTTAGAGTTCCGTACCTACTAAAACTGTTAAATTAAATAGCTTTGTTTCCGTACAACTCTTTCTTCTTTTGATTCTTCAAATCAATCATTTGTAACTATACTCAAAGTCCTGTTCATGTTTTTATAATCCCGGGTTTTAATTCATGATTCCATTTATGATTCCGGGATTTTACAGGAGGTATTATCAACTCTATGTTACTTACTTCCACGAACATTAAGTAAATAAAGTCTACCTATTCCGATCTCTGGTGATAACACCATGCCTAACAATACTAACATAATTTAAGTACTACCAAACACTATCGTAAAGAAATTAGTTTATGTGTATGGCATTTCTTTGACAGTTAATACTCTTTCTTTCTTCCCCCTATTAGCTGGTCTGGCAAAGTACGGTTAGTCAATAGAACTGACTTCGAGACCAGCTTTTACTAGATTTATTACCACTGAAGTGTTCAACCGTACATATCTAAATAATAATTCAGAACCATACACTAGTAACTGTAATTTTTGGCCAACCATTCACAAAAATAATCGCTTCAAACTAATAAAAAGATGAACTATCACCACCCATCTCAAACGCTAACCTCGACCTAATAAACATGATGAAAACACCCGCCTTCGCCTGCAATAGACTTATGGCTTTCAATTTGTAGATAATCTCTGTAGATAGTGATCGATACAAGTGTAAACAATAGACAGTCTCGTACCCACACACAAACAGAAATACATACACGAGGCGATGTGTTGAATTGGTCCTTCGATCGTTAGATACGTGGATAGAAAGACCAATTCGAAAGTGCATCTGTATTTGTAATAAAAAAAAATAAAAAAAAGAAAGTATAAGTTGAAGTTCATATGGTTATTTAATTGCAATAAAAGTATAGGTTTCAGCAGATTCAAGTTATTTATACATCCTAATATTACAAACGCGAAAGTTTGTAAGTATGGATGGATGGATGGATGTTTGTTACTCTTTCACGTCAGAAAGGCTGAACGGATCTTGATGAAATTTGGCACAGAGGTAGATTATAGTCTGGAATACCACATAGGATACTTTTTATCCCGGGAATATGTTCCCTTGGGATAATTTTCGACATTAACGCAGGCGGAGCCGCGGGCGGTAGCTTGTATAAATATAATATATACATACGTGTTACTATTTTAGTAACCTAACCAACAGTAAATTAATTTTATTGGCATAAATAACAACAATTTACGCAGGGAAACTTGGTTTTTCAGAAAAGTTAATTTGTCATCTAGAAGACAGCAAATATTTCTTCTATCAAATGCAGATTCCATAAATAAAATATTCAGTTTATTACCAGACACCATAATTTATGCAAAATAAAGGGAACATTACCATTAGGACCGAACAAGGCCTCCTAGACGCCATCCCATGCGAGCACCGTAACTTACTTATAATTCATTTGTGAAATAATATCTATATTTCAGGATCAGAGGTCAATTTACAAAAATGACAATGCGAGAACCCCGCATGACTGAGATGGAGATAGGAACCTCTATGAGAAAGAAAGAGTCAGCTATAGAGTCGTGCCAAACGCCGCAGGCGCCGCACTATGCAGCAATGATGATATTACTGCATAGATGCACTTGATTTTACCTTGAACTTTTTCCAACCTGTCACTTTGAACTTTATTATCTAAGAGACAAGGTTGAGTGTCATTTGCACTTTTTTGTGAAACGCAAAGTTAAGTTGGTAAATTGCGCGAAGTGTTCAAACGCATGGCTTTATTATGTGTTGAACAAAATGAGGTTATTAAGGCTCACTGTAATGGGTTGAAAGTTGAGGCTCTAAGGGATTGATGGAAATGACGAGAAATGGACCGAATACTAGGAATTATTTTTGCGAAATGTTCTTGGAAATGAAGATGTTACAGTTACAACTGCAAGAGATTCTATGAGTGAGAGAAATCTACCTTAGTTATGGTGCAACAAACGTTTAGCTGAAGTTGAAAGTAGTACTAGGTAGAATGAGACAAGATCACCCAATGTTTATTTGTTTTTTTAAATGTTTGTCAATAAAAGTCTCACTGCAGTACTAGGTAAGTACGCCATATAATATTTAGGTCTGGTTTTCGGTCTCAACATTAATAATACGGACTTAGCAACTTAAACCAAATTAGTTCGCTTGTTGTGACAGAACACAAACATTAACACACATTTAAGTGATCCATAAACATCTGAACCACAAAAAAAGTACTAAAACGGAAAATTCCCATGAACTAGACCATTAAAACCGAACAGCTCTTTAAAAATAATTTGAAAAAAAACAACTGTATCGATATAAATTAATAACGGACTTAAATTCAAAGCAAATATTAAAACATTAGTATAAGCGGCCGGTGCCATCGTACGATTAACCTGCAATTAAAGTTCTGGTTATAATCTCTCGAGATCGAGATCAAACAGAGACATTAAGAGCTACAGTTAATGTTGATAGAGATGTGCTGTGGGGGAATTTGATTAGAGATAGTTTTAACTTTCGTTAATTTTGGTGGAGATTAGGTTTCGTGAAGGTTGATTTTATGTTTGTCGTGTTATCTTGGCGTCTGTGTCTAGGATCTATAGCGTTTTCGTAGCACGTGGCATGATATTTCATGCAGTATTTTAAAGTACCAAAACGAGAAAATATGACGCATACGCAAAATACCTAGGTTACGTATAACATGAAAAATCACTGTATTTTGTAGTTCTAAACTTGATCGCTCAGATTTTCCACCGCCAAAATATTATGCATTTATGCTACAGTATTAATATTATCTATCTTCCACGTCACATGGAATTAGAAGGAAACTTATTCAAAGTCGATATTTATTAACAATCTGTCAAAGGTACTATCAATTTTCTGATTAATACTAAGTTGATTCTGTATAGTTTTACATAGATTAGTGATCCACAAGGGCGGGGACAGTTAACATAGCAATGAATATTAAATTATCATGTTTTTTCACGACGGTAAGTACGATTCAAATAACAATGTTAATGTCTACACTTTGACAGAACAAATGATCGGTTCATTGTCACATTGAAGTGTGACCCGAATGACAAATATTATTTAACGAACATTTACATGACATCTGTCACTTCCAAAATCAAAGTACGTCTACGTCTGTATTTAATACATAGTATTGTATAGTACAACCCTAACGTAGTTTGTTTATAATGTTCCAAAGATATTAAATTACGAACAGCCTCGGGTCAAAAGTGATTGTATACAATTACATCTTGATTACAGTTTAACCTTTTGTTAATTACGGGAGCGGTGTAACCGGACGATTTTGTTTTAACTATTTTTAATAAGCGTGCGAATGCGTTTCTGTGTAATTATTGTCTCGAGGGCGCAGAGATTGAATAATAAATCGAACAAGAGATCTGATGACGCAACAGGAATCGATTATTGATGTTGAGAACGTGTCGACATCGCTTCACACCTCGTTTTACAGCAATAAAACAATATCGATTCCCGACCGTTAAGCACCAGACAATCGATAAAAAACAACTTGCTACAAATTCCCCGATGCGTCGTTCGATATTTCATTTTGAAAAAAAAAAAAACACTGGCCGGCACGGCGCGAACGTAAAACAATTGAAGCATAATTCTATCGGCGTCTATGGCGACCCGAGTGACCCCGAGCCGAGCCGAGCTCGCCCGAGAATAGCCGAGTGAATCCCGCCCACCCCTATTAGGAATTGCTCAGCTAATAACTGTTTTAAAGGTATTTTAAAATGAAATTAGTTCTATTGCTATTAATCCATGCTTGGTTTGCGAGTCCAGCCTTCTGCGTAGGTATTTCATTTGCAAAATGTGGCGAATGAGTAACGACGAGCATAAAATTTATGAGTCTTTTACGAAGCAATTGTACTCAATAATCCTTAAATGTCTGTTTACGTTCTTAAAATTAATGAATTTGCTGTAAAATAAAGAGCCTTATTTACTTAACCTACGTCATTAATTCTTGGTTGCAGATAATTAATAGATTAAAGATTTTTTATTCATATCTTACCGTATTGTTCATCATGAACGGAGATGGAGAACATACCTTAAACAAAAACAGAAATATAAGTAAAAAGACAGAAATTCTCGAAACAAAACAAATGTAAATATATTCAAACCAATGAATAATCATCTTAAAGCTTCAATAACTTTTAATCACATAAACTAACAAAAAGTCCGAGAATGTACAAAAACCATGCTTATCCCATTTAACCCTCCAGTGCGGGGTGCGGTCAGGTTAAACAATGAAACTATTTTGTCCCATTATAAACTTAAGCTTCATGACATGGGTTGATTGATTTACAGCTTGCCACCCATTTCTGTGGTTTGTTCAAGAGGTAGCAATGACGGGATTAAAACGGGAACTTTGCAGTTTTTGTTTTGTTGTCTTGGGACACAGATACAGGATATTCATTCATAGTTTTTTTAGATATAAGTAATGTTACTTTTAATCTGTTTTGCTGGAATTCGTATTCGTTTTTATTGTCGGTTTAGTTTTTACATATTTCGACAGTTTCGTTTGCAATAATCGTATCAAAAGTTTGGGGTTTAAAAATGTTTTTTGTTCAGTGTACTTACTCATACTGTTTGTTTGTACAAAAAATAATTGTATTTTTTATTTAGGTTCGGACACCCTGACATGGAAGTGAAGAAATTCACAAAATAATTATTAACAAAAAAAAATGTTTCGAACAATATAAAAAAACGATTAAACCCAGACAATTACACATTTAACATGAAAAACTAAACACCGTACCGAGTACCCAGCACAGTCCTAGTACGACCCCGGACACCCACACTACGCTATTACCAAGCCTCTAACAGCTTAAGTGCTGTGTTAATATACACTCACAATGCGTCCGCGCATTCAAATACGGTTAGCACAAAAATCATAGTACAAAAGATGTTTCCGAGTTATGACTACGTTAATAGACCAGACGTGCGGTGGCATGTCCTGTGTGTAATGGGTGGCATCGACGAAAGTAGGTAACGTATGGAAAACCTTTGGTTGATGGTATTGGTGAGTCAGAGGAAAAAATATTTGTATTTTCAGTTTGGTGGGTGATTTAAATATTATAATTTTTTTTTGTTACGATTTTACTCTAAAATAACTTTACCGATTTTAAAAATTCTTTCATCGTTAGAAAGCTGCACCTTCACTGAGTAACATGTTATATTTATTTCCAGAAATAATTAGTAATCTCTACTAAAACTTGAATAATGTAACCCAAAGAAAAAGTCTGCGATAGCATATACCTATCTCCGACGAATAACTCAATTACAATAACTGCTTTGACACTTAAATTTTAGATTAAAAAGAAAGAATAGTATAAATTGTTTCGCTTAATTTTCAAAAACTATCCGTTAAAGTCTATCCCTTAACCGGGCGTTGAAGTTTCTGGAGTTTCTACTAAATCCACGCGAACGAAGTCGCGGGCGAAGTGCTAGTTAGATATAAATGTGCGTAAAAATAATCGGTGAGTAATCCTTTTTATTCAGAGCAAACATCCAAAACGGAAATTCCATTTATAAACAAAAACATCAGCTCGGACAAAGTAACCCAAACAACTCATTTTTTTTTTGTTAAAAACAAAAATAAACACAATTTACGATGAATCAATACACTCACTATTTATGTGTCGTACTATCTCCGATAATGATCGCACAAACACAGTGTAGCGAAAGTCGTCGAGTTTCCAAATTAGCACGTCCAGTGACCAACGGATTGATAGAGGACGAATTAGCGGCTTTTGTTCGGCTGTGACCAGGCACGCACGCACCGGGTTAATGGGGATCCATGTTGTGGGTACATAGCGGACATTTTGTTTAAAAAAGAAATGTTTTTTTGTTTATTTTTTAGGAATTTAAGAATGGATTTTTTATTTAATTACGTCGCCGATATAGTAATTTAATATTTCTGTTGTGTAAAATGAATACAGCAAGAAACTAAGCACACAATATTAAACTGTGAGTAATTACAACGAATGGTGTTATACTGTGACTTTGAAAGATCAACACACCAGTTTCAAATATCGGAAAGTCCAAGTGCATATTAAGAATTTTCATTGATAGATATTATTAATATTTATGTACTTTATAATAACTCAATACAATTTATTGCATTGATTTGACCCATCTGTCTATATGAATAATAACAATATAAATTAAATTTAATGGCATTTAAGAGTTTTAGTTTCAATAAAAACGTTTCCAAGGTAAATAAATATGAAGGACTTAAATGTAGCAGTCAATAATAACAGATTGTAATTAAAAGCACACTGAGCACTAATAATTATGCAAATACAACAAATTGGTATAATTACTAGTTTTGTATACGTTTTTAAGAAACAGCGATTACAGTTTTTTATAGAATTGTTACAGAATTGTATACATTTATTAGTTTTTTATGATGAACGATTGTAGATTTGTTTTTATTAAAACAGTTGCTAAATGTCAAACGATTATAATTGTTAATTTTTATAGAAAATGGTTTTAGATTAAGTTTTTCTGAATAAAATGTCACAATATTTTTGATTTATAGTGTGGCACAGTTTCTAACGACTAAAGATACGTTATAATCTGTTAGGGACTATAAACATTTCAATATTTTAATTTTTGAACCAGAAGCATTTGAAGCATATTTTTTGCAATGAATATTAACAGTTTAATAAGTTATTCATTAATTTAGTTTTAAATATTTATATAGGCCGGCGCAATTACAACAACAGACATCGTGACAATTCATCTCGAGTCTTGTCAGATATTTTTTCCTATCATACACTTTTAGTAAACCTCGGACTTTTTATTACCGTTTCTCTCTTTTAGTCTAGTAAACTCGGATTCTGTCTCACAGCTCCGTCCATCAGGGGCACCCTACAAAGCATTTAGCGAGTGATATTACAATATGTTCCGACGCTTTGTTAGCACTTTTACAGACTCACATGAAAGTCAATTGTATGTTAGCTCGTGTTCTTCCGCGTTGCCTGAGAATTCGGGCTAACATTCGCGTTTATTGGCCCAATCGTTTTTTAGAATGCTTTTTGATCTTGTTTACAATTGTAGTTTTAGGCGGGTTGAATAAAATGACTGAACATGTATTCAATGCGTCATACATTTAACAGAACTAGATGGAGAGGGATCCTGAGGCAAGCTAGAAAGACGATCAGCGATTGGTTAGAATTAATAATGACTACGACTGCTGACCGCTGCAGTCACAGCTCTGTCAAAAACGAAGCAAAGAAGAATGAGGAAGGACTCACAACTCCATAACTACCGAAGAGTTGGGAGTACTATGCTGCCGTCATAAGAAAAAAGGACGTATCTACATAAAACGAAGTAACCGATTTCCGGCATTAAGAAAATAACTTTTAGTCGGAAATTGGTTACTTCGTTTTGTGTCGATACGTTCTTTTTCTTTAGGTATACCTCTGCCTTAGCCTGCGAGAAATAAAGTCGTGATGTTCATATGTGCTTCATAAATCTGCTTCATCATAACCCATTACTCCTATTCCTTGCTCCTATTATCGTAACCAGATCATCTAAACTTACTCAACTAAAAACACTTATAAATCCATCCAAAGGTTAAATCTATTAGAAAATCTGCCCCAGCCACGCCCATAATTTAAAAAACAAACACCACTTTATTGTTTTAGTACAATCTGTAGAATCTTTCTCCAGTGTGATAAACTTGATAACATATAACATTTCACACACGAAAGGTTGCAACAGATTAATGTACATGATAAATGGGTGAGCAGTAATCGAGGTTATGTAAATATAGTTTTGTTATATAATTATTTAGTTTCAGTTTAAAGGTTAGTATATGACCTAATGAGATTAGGTTAATATCTTATTGTTTGTTAAAGCTTTCAGCGAATGATTCTTGTTTAATTTATTTTAATATTTTGAGTGGCTGTTCCGTCTTTTATGCAGTCGAATCGATTTTGAAATATTTTGTATGGACAATACATTTTACTAAACTAACGGTCTTCAAGTAAAGTTTAAGCTTATCTAAAATCGAATAATGTAATGTTTTGAATAATTTAATGTAATTTAATTAATATTGGTATACCTAATGATCTCACTCTCTCAATTTAAACGATTTTATTTTCATTTTATAATGATTAATGTACTTTGCCGACCATGGTTTTAACTGTAAACCATTTAATTTAATTTTTAATGTAGTTTCACGATTTCACAAATTTTTGCATGCCTAATGTAAGGTAGATTGTACAAGGCTCACCCATCTTACAGTTACACCTTATTTTAAGTACCTGCAATCTTAGAAAATAAACAGTACTTTACTTTACTTACTAAGTTATTCTAGAGAAATGAACACAAGAATGCTCTTAATAAAAATAAAAGAAGAATAAAAATGGGCCAATCAACGGTTCTTATGCAGGACTGAAGGACCAGACTACTTTGGTCTTATGGAACTAGACTTACCATTGTAGATTCATAAGTAAAGCATATTTAATACTAAAATAAGGCACATTTCACATGTGAAGACGCGGCGTAAGTCGTGGGAATCTCATAAAGCGATTGACGCGCTTCGTTATGTAGAACGATCTATAATTGCGATGTACGGACAGCAGAATAGCGGTAGCTTTACATCGCTTTTATTGCTACAATACGTTATGACTTCTGATGTTTTTATTATTGTGTCGCTTTGTTAAGAAATAAGCTAAGAAATGAAGTCGTTATTTTGTAAACATTACAAAAAATTACGATTTGATTTTTATTTGCTTTTTGTGTCGACAGAGATGCAAATGCAAATTTACTGGAACTGAAGATGTGAGGAAAGTAATTGTATTATTAATAGTAAGAAAGATCGAAGTTACTTTTATACTACGACAGTCCTACCTCCTTTGCTTAGAAATATTAATAATCACCACGTTTCCACAGTAACTTAAATCGAACAAATAGAAAAGTTCTAATTTAAACTTATTGCGTCGATGAAGAAAATAATAGCATAATAACTAACAAAGTTTATTCTTAGGACAGCCAAGCCAACTGCTTGCCACGCCTATATTATTTGAACTTTTAACCCTTGCGAAGTTTATGTCCATCGTAACGTGCTGTAACCTATACCCGAGTTAATATAATTGCTATAAAACAACACGAGACTTAAAAAAACCTAAAACCCTGTTACTTCTACGCTCCGTTTTCCACAAATTTAACGGTTTTCAATCAGCTGAGGCTATAAACCCAGAAACTTAAATAATACGAGGCTAAATAAAATAGAGCTATCATCGCATCGTTTTATACTTCAATTATTCATACAATAAAGCGTAAAATCCATGACATTTATAAATATACGATCGATTTTGTAACCGATTACGAATTCAAACATCGATGAATCGATTCAGCTCAAAATCACGCGGCAATCAAGAAAACATACAGTGATCACGAAATGGACAATTATTGGTCACAAATTAAATTTGATGGCGTGATATTTTATTCGCTGTTATGTTGTCGGTACACGCGATCGTTTTGATACGATATCATCACGCTATTTGTTACGAAGGGTTCTATTGCTATCGAGATAAATGTTTTTGTTATCGCTCGCCAGTTTTTTAATGCACCTTTTTTGGTATTTTGGACTATATTTTTCTTTTCATGTTCGATTTTGTTGGTCTACGACGAAAACCGATACTAATTTATTTAAAAAATCTACAGAAACCATAATAGGTATGTTTTGAGCGAAGCGGTTGCGTCATAATGGTTGTAAATAATTTTCGTTTGTATATGTTTGCGTCACACTAGTTGTGAAGAAAAATTTTGACGGAATACAATGACGTTTATAATTTTAATGAGATTTTTTTGAAGAAGTTCACTGAATTGATAAAATTCAACTTTCATAATGGATAAAGACCAAACATCAAAAGCATTTTCAAGTAACTTATTACCATTTAACTCCTAAGGACCTACACCATCTATCCCAAAATCCAATCTTCATAACTAAAGCCAGTTCTGGTGGTAAACAAACTTACTTAGTATAGTTGTTAATACACACTCGTTGGAGTGTACCAATTACGTGAGGTCGCGTAGTTAGGGGCCACTTAGCATGTTGCGATGTTGTGCTGGGCCGAGGATTAGGCTTAGTTAAGAAAGTAGCTTAATATTGATATCTCCGTTATCGTTTTTATGAGC
The DNA here is from genome assembly GCA_905163435.1 of Mamestra brassicae. NCBI lineage: Eukaryota > Metazoa > Arthropoda > Insecta > Lepidoptera > Noctuidae > Mamestra > Mamestra brassicae. The sequence continues at coordinate 1,118,927 of LR991004.1, forward strand.
TTGCTTTGTAATATATCATGTATTTCAGGTAACAGAGACCCATAACATACCTTACAGACTATCAATACATATTTATCAAAACTACAAAAATATGACTACGCTATTGTTCACGAAGTGACGGTGTCGGGTTGTGCTGCGTGGTGTCGCGTAGCTTTCCGCGGAATTGGCGATAGACGACACCCATCGGCCAAAACTCATCCTTGACGAAGGTCCCAAAACTCGCACCACGAACGACTTGAAATTTGTGTGAGGACTTTCGTTGGAGGGTTTCAGAGTATGTTTCCTCTACGATGCCTTACTATCTATCTATCTATTGGGGTATGATTTCCGCACTTAGTCCTGATGTTGGGCCATTGTGCGTGGGCCATGGCGGCCGTCCTTCCAACCAGCCAACCACGCTCCAGTAGCAGCTGTGAGTGAATTCGGTGTCCCTATTGTTTGTCTGCGTATCTTGGCGACGCCTGTGCACTCAAGGAGCACGATACCGATTCCTCCTCCTTCATGCATGCCTTACTAACAAGTTAGATATCTAGATAAAATTGTTACTTAATATTATAAATACGATTTTGGCCTCGCACAGATAATTATTTTATTGGACTGTTTAGTTATTATTTTATTTTACTGGTTTGTTTGTCTTGTGCGAGTCCCAAATAAACATTTTTCTTTCTTTCAATGAGTTTCTTTGTTTGTAACGTTTTCACGCCTAAATCTCTGAACCGATTTGATCGAACAGCATATATATATATTTCCATTAAACAATTCAGTAGTCAGCCTTTTTCTAGTCATATTATCTTTCACACAGGTAACTTAGGTTTATGTCCAGGATCATAATATTGTAATTTTTGTTTATGTATTTGTATTATGTTGCGATATATTCGAGTCAACTTCACCAGATTTTTTCGTATTTGGGTACCTATCATGTTTTTTGGTAAATAAATTGTCTAAGGTTATAACGATTAATAACTACGTTGAATTGGTCTTTTGATACGAATAATTCATATTCTGTTTTACAATAACATCCAAAAAACCAGGAAAAAACATAAAATTCACACTAGTGTCTTGTCCTTCATAAAAACTGGCTTGGCTCTGACATTCATGTCCTATTTAACACCATTTTTTCCCAATATTTGCTTCTCAAAGTCTCCTAAATCTTAACCTCTAATCATAACGACCAATCACGCGTCCCGCATAGTTCATTAGACCTCATTACCACTTGTGAACACCAATGAATCAATACAACCATTTACCAACTTATTTACACACTGATAAACTAAAAGCCAAGCGATTGTCGCCATTAACCGTGTAGGATTAGAGATACGTGTGATTACGCAAGACGTGAAATGTAAGTTTGTTTTTTCTAACCCGTTGAAATGTCGAAATATTTTCTTACTTAATTCCTTCAGCCTGATGCATTACTAATGTTACGAAGCTTTTTGTTGGCACTTTATTTCGATACTCATAGAGGTGATTTTCCAATGGATTTTGTTCGTAGAACTAGGATAATATTGTTAGTGTAAAACAGTGATGTTTACATTACCAATAGTTAAATCCGTGATTAAGTTTGTCCGTTAACGAAGGTGTGATATGGGTTGTTTCGAGGTTAAACGATCGTTTCGAAACAATTCATGTTTGGTTTATGAATTAGTGTTTGATTCTTTGGTTAGTAATGGACATGTTAGAGAAGGTTTTCATCACGATTTCTCCATAATGAAAAATACTTCATTTTAATGAGAATTTGGTCCTTTTGACTTTCGACCTTCGACGTTCACTGAATCCCGATTAAAAACGGAAGAACATGAAATAAGTACTTAATTCAATCTTGTTTGTGAATCAAAACGTGTGTTTAAACGTTAATTGTGTTACAAGGTGACAAAAAGTCCTGCCAGGCTTGCGGGATTTGTTCGAAAGAGCCACCGCGGCCCTGGAATGCAAAGGGCTTTAGAAGGAACACGGATGGGTTTTAGTCAGTAAGAGTCTGACACGCCCTTCCGCTCCACCCAGAGCGGAAGAAGTCATTTGATGATTTCTCATCCACAAAAAAGTTAAAATAAGAACATCCATACTAAGACCGGGTAGAAAATGTGTCACACACAAAAAAAATAAAATTGACAATCATCAAAAACATTGACAGAAGATTCAGTTATATCAAAGCTAACGTCACAACCATAAGGTCAAACGAAGATACTCCCATGGAATTTGTGACAGGTAAAACCATTACCTCTCTCAATTGAGATCCAACGTGGGATCTGGTTTCGCAAGTGCCAGGGTTCAAAGTGAATCGGTTCGAACGTGGCAATAGCATCGTTGCTCTAAACATAATAATTGTGATTCCTTGCACCACATGTCTTAGTTATTTATGTACTGTAAAGTTCAACTTTAATACTAACGTTGTTTTAGGGGAGTGTTTCCATTTGACTACGGTTTTTGAAGATATGCTCGGTAGGTTTTTGGGTCGCACATTGTTATAACCTTGTTGTATGTGAATGAATGTTCTGTATGGTGTCGGACGTAAAAGAATAGCACCATCTTTTTCCGTGGGTGTCGTAAGAGGCGACTAAGGGACTCACCATAGAATGGCGGCAGTATTTTTGTACATTGCAACAGCGACACAGCGATCGCCATCCCACTTGCCAAGCGTGTTGACTATGGCAACCCTATGTCCAGCAGTGGACGTCTTTCGGCTGATATGATGATAATTGTTATAACCTTATTTTGTTTTAAGAATTCTTAATTATTTATTTATGGCTACAATAAAGTGTGTTCTGTTTATTTATCTTTTAAAAGTTAAGAAGCATGAATTAGTACTGCTTTTGTTTAAAGTCTGACTGTCGGCCAGGCTGTGGAGGTCAGCTACAGGTGCTGTAGTCGCTCTATGTAAAAAGTCTGGTACTCAACTGCATCCAGTTACATTGGCACCCGACTCCAACATAGTAAGGAAAAGTTTGGGCAGATATCGATGACTTACTTTCAAATTCGAAGGTAGCCGATCAGCTCATACATATACATACCAATTACCCGTGCCTATGCTAAGCCTCACAATGCCAAATACACTACTAACTCTCACGACATATCATCTATCACCAATGATTTTCTCTCATTCCACCATCAGGTAGTAAAAGCATACAATTAACATATTTAATAAACTTTAATAAAATTTCGAATTAGTCGTAAAATATCGTAAGACAATAGTGAACGTGCAGGAACTATAGGTGGCAGTACAAAAGGGTCCATTTTAAGTATTTATACGGGAAAAGTTCCGAATTTACAACACTAGATGGCTAGAGACTTCGCCGTGCAAGTTCTCTGTAGTTATTTGTTCGTTGATTTCCCATAAAGTCGTGTCGTATTGTGCAATGGACTCGTACGCGCGACCTGACACGAGTGATATTATTTAATTTCGCAAGAGCGCAGTGCGAGGTGAAGACGCGGTTATTACGCGAAATTACCTTTTAAAGTAATTAGATCACGCGAATCTGTTACGTGATCTACTGAGTTCAATTTGTGGTTTGTTTTTGTTTGTAGCATTGTTTTCTGGTCCTGACTTCCTGAGGTACCACACCATTACGTTATTTGGTCTTTTGAGTCTTGTTAGCGGGTTGTTCGTTGGTTTTACTATTTTTAAATGAAGGCTTTTGATGATAAGTTTTATAATATAAACTGGAAAGATATAGTGAGACCATCATCACCTGCCTAGCCTTTCCCACCTATATTGGGGTCGGCTTCCAGTCAAACCGGATTCAGCTGAATACCAATATTTTACCTAGAGTGGCTGCCTACCAGACCTCCACAACCCATTAACTGGGTAACACGGTACTCCTTGGCAAGACTGGAGTCAGATTTACTGGCTTCTGACAATCCGTAACGACTGCCAAAGATCTTCAAATGACAGCCGGCACCAACGGCTTCACGTGCTTTCCGAGGCACGGAGGAAACTCGGTATCCTAAGATCGTCACCCATCCACAGACCAACCTTGGCAAGCGTTGCTTAACCTTGAAGATCGACCCGTGCGGCTGTTATTCTTTAGCCACGAGCTCCTCATTGATATAGTGAGACCATTGCCCTAAAATAAATATGTTAAAAATTCGGGAAAAATCAGGTGATGATAACGTAATAGATAGATCATCGGTCTTATTTCTGAATCGGATCTTCATCATGCCAGCCGACTCTACTCCTGGAAATAAACCTGGGGAGGCTGATGTTGAGTAGTGGACATCTCAAACCTCGCCAACTAGCAGGTTACTATTAAAAAACTGACCTAAATCATAAACTCGTTATGAAACAAATAGTAATAACTTATTACGGCTGCATCAGACCGTGACATTGTACCGCAGTAAGTCACAGTTGACTCTTGACAGTCAGAGCGCAAGTTCGCGGGTAAAAGTGAAAAAATAACATCGCTCCAGTTCTCACGGGGCAGTCGAGTGTTATATGCTAGCGTGTAAGGCATAAGCGGTAGCGATTTGACTTTTTTAATTTTATTGATGATATCTTTTAGTAGGATAATGCGGCTTAATGAGTACACGAAACCTTGAGAAAATTGTAGTGATGAATTTGAAAGAATTCTGTGAGTGGCTATAGATTTTAGAAAACGCTTTTGTCGTGTTGATTTTGCTCTATAAAAACCGCTTTTTGAATAATGTTTTTGTGTCATCCAATTAACTTGTCCATTTCTTGAATTAAATAAGCAGTGATATCTCAAATATGTTCAACGAGCCTCAAACGACATATCATTACATATCGTCCATTACGAGGCAAACATCATTATATCGCCATTTACCTGTAATAGACCAACACCAAACGACACATGTAATTAAACAAGATCAAACAAGAACATGTATGTCTGGTCACTAATGATGTGGTCACTGACGTCATTATTAAAAGTAAAGCAAGCCTAACGTCTAAGGTCATTATTTGAGACAGACTGTCGACACTCAAAGTACTATCAATTACAAATAAATTAGTTCAAGAAACCCGCCTTTGAAGTTTGTAATCGTTGTGGTTTTTTGATTCATTGAAAAGCCTTCTTAGTTCTTGCGAGGAATGTGCCAGCTACAGTGCACCCAACAACTGTAACTTCTGAATTTTCTGAATTCTCGGAATCAACAACCGCAACCACCTGAAAAGCGCAGAGGTATTTCATGCTCCAATGAGCTGGAGCATGCTGCTGGGGCATGGTCCAGGAGACGAATGAACAGTTTAAAAAAAAATAGTTAAAAAAAATGCAAGCAAACTTCCCAAAACTTTACTAAGCCATGCTTATTTGTTATATTATGTATTTCGATGACCGCTTTGGCGGCCCTTAACGGTCGGATTCAATAACATATCTACCTTTAACCAACTGTCAAATTAGCTACCAACAGTAGCTGAAACGTAATTTTGCCTTTGAAACATGACGTTTCAGCTACTGTTGGTAGCAGACGTTATTGAAACCGGCCGTAAGCCACTCTATCGTTGATAGAGACACTCATGTTAAGTATCTATCTGCAGTCCCACTTATATCAATTTTCCCACTCTCTTCGGTTTTGTTCGGTTTTATAGCATTTATGCCCGTGTAATCGCTACAGCTCATCCCTCAAGCCCCAATAACCGCTCAGCCTTGATCTTGCTACCGTCGCGTAATTAACTGCGCCAGTTTACGCGGAGCGGCGCGTGCGCAGGTGACGTCAGCCATTGTTTCGATTTAATTAGTTCAATGTTGTGAATGAGAGGCTGGAAAAAAGTGGTGTAATACGCGTAGATAGTGCTCGTAGTAAGCACAAGTTCATGTACAAGGAAAGATATTGTTGCTTCAGGTTGTTGTTGTTCCTGAGTGGAATTTCATAGTGTGGTTTTGTTTTTAGAGTGAGTCGGGTTGGGGGTTTTTGTGGGTGAAGATTGGGTGTAAGTAGACGTAGTAAGACGTTTAGGTATTATAGTAGAGATTTCAAAGTTATAGGCCGTATTCGTTATGAAAGTCAACTGCGTGATCGATTGATATAATTGTGCAAATGTCTCTCTTGTCTTGTCTAAGATTGAAAACAAATATAACACTGCAATACGTTACTAAAGTGTGAACTGCAAACAAAGTTACAAAATCCATTTCAAACCACTTACCAGTCACCTTTAACCTTTCTAAACTAATTACTTTAACAGTTTCCCAATCCTGAAAACACAATAATCCAATAAAATCGTACGTTGCGTGCAACAACGATTTCATATTGACAGCACAATGTGGCGACCATTATTTGTGAATATCAATCATGTTCAGGATGACACTCTGAGCCGTAAAATTGAAATTCTATCGAGAATGCACGGTAGTGCCGAGTTACGGCTTCTTATTACGGTGAAGCTTGTTTAGTGGGCACGACACGATGCCGACACGACTCTGTGCGGTCGCTGTTATTAGCGTAAATCTTTTGTGAAGGATCGTAATTGTGGAGTGGTAAAGTGTCGATGCGAACTATAGTATGAGCATTTTCAGATTGTTTATGGGATATGTTGAGGTTGTTTATAAAGCAAATATTGTTTATTAATAAAAGGGAGACTATATACAATTCTGGAAATAACTTTTAAAGAGAAAGCTAAAGCCTAGAAGCGAATTAATTAAGAGATGTAAAAAAAATAGAAGTTTTATTTTTGTAGTCAGTTTTGTGTTGGTAAAAATAGATTACAATTTTTAAATCAGGGACCAAACCTAAGATTCCACAAACATTGTTCGTTTTATACCATGTCTTCTCAAAATCGCACATTGTAAACAAAACATTTCAAATAGCAGACGTTGCGGCGCCCACAGCATTCACACTCACGTTGAGTGCTGGGGAAATGTTGAGCCTTGTGCTCAACTAGTGCTCAATAGAAACAAAACAGTTACGTTATACCGGCTGTTACGAGCATGCCTCTCTTGACGTCTGCTGTCACAGAGTAAAGAGGAATTTGTATGTGTCAAAGAGAGATTTTAAGGAAGTTCAACGAGTGACGATCTTTCCGTTCAGTTCTAGAGAAAATTGTAGTGATTGAAGTTCTGTCTTAGTAAATATATGTTTTGTGAAAAACAACTTGGTACCTAGGTTTGTAACTTAGTTTCTTTAAACTATATTGACCACTAACTTATGGGCATCTAAAATGTATTTACAACATTGTAACATTTTGTTTTGTGTTTTATTTGATTTGTTTACAATTTCTTTGTGCTATACTCAAAGTATCTTAGTTTAAAATGTAGTGAATATTCTTGTTCTTCCAATTATAAAGAGAAATGTTTACGAGAGAATAATTACTTCATCTTGTTCAATTACTATCTAGACAGACTCCTTGCGCATACTTATCTCTAGGAGTCTAGGTTATAATTTTACAAAATCTACATTTTCTCAATCCTAGAGGTCTATGAGGTCCAACATTAATTACACAGAATTCATATTAGCCAATTATAAAATTTCAGTTCGTGATATATCGAAACGAAAACAACAATTATAAGCCAGTAATTAATAACCATAAAAAATCGAGACCATCTTTCACCACTCCAATTCTCAAAACACTTTCGACAAAACTAAATGGAAGGAACAGAAATAATGAGGCTGTCATCGATAACATTGACAAATTAAATATCAACATCTATTACAACTTTACTAAAACAGCTATACCAAACAAAACTGAACTTTACCGTGATCACAATAGGAGTTTTGTCGGCGGTACAGTTAAGTTGGTGGAACATATGAGGAGTGAGGATGGGTAATGTCAGAATTTTTGCCAGAGTGTAATTAGAGAGAGCTCTGACGCAAGAGGTCATGCGAACGGAATCGTAGAAATCGTTATTTGGGACTGTCTGGTAAGGTCTGGTGCAATAAAGTTGCGGAAGCGGATTGAGGAAAAGTTTTAGAGGATTAAGATATGGAGAACTAAGCAACCTTGGTTGTTTGGAAAGCCAATGAAAATACAGGATATAGATTTCAAGTTTTTATGAATATTTAATTAACGAAGCTAAATATATACGACAATCTTGCAACATTATATCAATAACATATTTTTTGACGCAGGTTCTTAAATCGCCACCGCTTACCGCCCCGCTACATCTCTTCCCTCACACCGCAAAAAGCTCAGTTTCGTTCACAGTTAATTAAAATTAATAATCGTTAACTGACCAGCGTATTGTAAATTAATGATTTATAAATTTCCTCTGTGGGCTACTTGAGGGCGACTGTTGCTAATGATGAGGCTGTAAAGCTCAGCGGGGATTGGAAGACGGGAAAAGACGGTATGACACGCAGTTGTATTTTATGTTCTAAAGTACTGATGGATTTTTAGTTGTAAAAGTAATTAGTGAGGAAAACGTAAGAGTATTCAGGACGATCCAGAGAGCTTTCCGAAAGAAACTTATACTACTATAAAGTTGAGCAGAATTTGTTTTAGAGCTTTCATTGATCAATGCTACATAAAATTGGGTAGGGCACATTGCTCGCAGAACAGATGGTCGATGGGGCCGAAAAGTTCTGGAGTGGTGACCGCGTACCGGAAGACGCAGCGTTGGAAGGCCTTCCACAAGGTGGACCGATGACCTGGTGAGGGTCGCGGGTAGCCGATGAATGCGAGACGCACAGGACCAGTTGTTGTTACGACACTTGGGGGAGGCCTAAGTACTGCAGTGGACGTCTTTCGGATGATTGAATGATAATGATATAAAATTAGTTTACTTTTTTAATGTTGTCTAAATTGTCACTCACTACTGGCGCACTTTGGGGGACTTCATGAATGCCGTCTAATGTCTTCATGACAATTGACGTAGCCATTTACTATGCTCAAATAAAATAGGAGTTAACAATCGATTGGAAAAGGAGAAGAAAATATTAATATTGCAGACTTTTTCCTGACTGACAACTTCAAGCTTACTGCAAAGCCGTGTTAGTGTTAGCCGTGTGCTATAGGTATTTTCCGGAATTAGTAGCAAACTATTAAATATTGTAAACCGTTAAACAAAAGGCAATCTAAAATCTTTAAATTCTATGTCTCAAGAAAACAAATTACGGGCACAGAACCCGTAGCATATCTCTCCGTCAGGTGTCCGCTCATCCTTTAAGACACAACAATTAATATTAATTTGTGACGAGTGAAATTAATATTTTAATACAGTGGCAATACACACTTAGCTTATAATACGTCTATATTTACTTAAGTTCTGTTGACGGTAACAGTTAGGCGGTAAATTGGATTTTCTTGTCGTATCTTTGCGGTCAGGTTTTCTCTTATTGTTATTTTTATATGGCGTGTGTAACTGTATCTTAATTGTCTTGTTATTTTGTATGGTTTGTCCGGGTATGAACACCTTGAATAATTAATAGGTTTTGCTCTCAATATCTGTAAAGTGTACTAAAAGATTTTTGTCATTCATCTTGAAATATTCTTTGGCTTATTTGTTTTAAGTGCAAACACAAACACAGTAAACAATAATATCCATGCATTTTTATCTGTTGGCCGTATAAGAAATAGTATATCGCACCCCCGGTGCGACACTGGCACTTATGCAAAAATTGCAATAATGAGTTAAATATGTAATAACTGCCCTAAAGCACCCCTTTACTTGGTGCGATAACGTTACTTTCGTAGTACACATAGTTTGACGTTGTAGTAAAAGCTATTCATCTGTTCTAAATCTTGAAATATAATTATTTTTTGAGATGTCAAAGTTTTATGTGCTTCTCCTCAAAAATTGCAATTTTGCCTAAGTGACAGTGTCGCACCGGGGATGCGATATTTAAAAAAACTAGCTTATTGTGGCTACTTGGCGGTATCTAACAGAAATAGGAAAACCAGCGCTGTGGCTCTACCCCTGCATTATGCTGAGCGATGGACTTTTCTTTTTTTTCTTTCTTTCCTTGATAAAAGTAGCCTAAACAAGTAGGTATACACTCAGTGTCAACTTCTCAAAATCATTTTCTTCATTGGACCATTCCTCAAGCAATGTTATCTCCTTAAAATATTAGTAAAGATATTCCTCCTGACATTTACGTTAACTTTCCAACACACGGCGATAGTAACATTGTATCAAGAGCAGGTAAAGCATTAAAGAAAATCGATCGTGATTCCTTGACATTCCCTTGAAGGCGGCTACAATCGACACAAATCCGAATATTGCGGATACATCACGAAAACCCAATAAAATATACCTTCCTGTACATAAACAAGGGCGCCATCTGTAGCCAATACGACAATCAATGCGACAGAGGATAGGGATGTACTGGGTCTTATCCGAAATTATCAGATTTAAAAAAATATCGTGTTGCGAAAATTAATATCAAAAAGTACCGTGTTACCCAGTTCATGGTTTGTAGAAGTCAGATAGGCACCCACTTCATGCAAAATACTGGTATTTGGCTGCATCGGGAAATCCTGGAAGGTGTCTCCAACTGGTTGAGAAAACGCTAGGAGTAATTATTGATTTGAGAGTGAAATTTAATAATTTCTCTTAATGTGTTCTTTGTTTTCATTTTGTTACGAGCGTTGTTTAAGCAATGTTTACCTTCTAGATTTTTATTATTTTACTAAAGTGCAAATTAGCTTTTCCTGTCAATAAATAACGTCAACATATTTTTTGATTTTCTCGTTGATAATTTAGCTTAGGCTTAGCTTGTGTTGATTGTTGTTGTTGATTTTAATATGACCATGTAGTTATTTTTAGAAAATTTATAGTAATGGATTTGTTCTAAATTAAAGTCCGCTCCACTATACCATGAACATTGAACATCCCTAAAGGTGTACCGAAAACGGCGCGCGATGTAACATCGAGGCCGAGTGGTTCCGAGCGCTCACGATTTTGCCCGAATGAAGTTGTACCTATGCCTGTCTATCTGTTCGGTTGTGTGTCGCAGCTGCTAACGGTACGCGATTTATTGGCTGTGTCCACACGTCGATATAAAGGTTTGTTCCGTTTTTCAGGAGAATTGTCTCGTCAACAAAAACGACCGAGGATATCTAGGTCCTAAGCTTGATACTTAGGTAAAATTGATTAGTTGTATTCGACTTTTAATGTGTTTTTTTTTAATTTCAGGAATTGTTACCGTCGAATAGTTAGGCCTATGTATGGTCAGCAACAACCTGTTGATTTCAACGCAAAATCCTACTTGACAACTGTTTTGCAATTTTCGTAGGTACCAAGAGTATTTAAATCCATTTTTTCATGAAAAAAGTACCTTAACAACAGTATGAACTTTACGTTAATCGGTTTATTTTTAGGAAATGTTAACAATATTAGTGCCCACTATTTTTGATACGTTTCTTACAATAATCGATACATATAAAGTTCTTCCGTTACTGACTGACTGTCAGACAATGCACAGCCAAAACTACTGGTCGTAGAACGCTGAAATTTGGCATGTTTGAAGAAAACGGAATAAGCTGGTATCCCATAAAGATCTAAATATTGCATAAAACTAAAAACCATATAAAATTGCTGCAGTTCTTCGTATGAAACGGAAAGTAAATCACACACGTACGCTTTGTTTTGTTAAGGATCGTATACACTTGATAGACGGGTGTAGTTGCCGGAGAAGGAGGTTGCTTTACATTAAGCATTCCAGGACGGTAGGGCCGGCTTTATTATTTGGTTAAAAGAAAAAATAAAACGGATAAGAAATAGGACGCAAATTAAAAGCTGTTCGCTTGTTCTTAAACTGTTTTGTAGTGTTTTTCAATTGAATGGATTTTTTTTCAAGTCAAATATTTTTAATATCGGTAGGTAGTTTGGCACTTCAGTCACATATTGCCATACATTCTGCCTTTTTATTTTTTTGTAAAGTGTTTTCATTTTAACATTTTTTAGAACATATTATTTGTGTAATTGTGCTTTTGTATGTTGTGTTGTGTTCTTGTACCAAATAAATGATTTATCTATGTATCTATCTATCAATGGTTACATGAAATGGATGAACACAGATATTATCTTTCATTCAACTTTATGTCTTTGTTTACCCTTTTTATAACTTATTTTTTAAAATGTTCTTATAAGTGTTTTACCTATGTGCCTTTTGTTTGTGTGGAATATTTTTTTTTCTCAAAACACCAAGTTCACTAAACTTTTACTTAAGAAATCTAAGTTTTCGGCAAAAAATCAAAGATTAGCATGAAGTCTGCTTATGTACATTGTTCACGAAGTTAAAATATAATCCTTCATCTAAACCTCAGTCTTCCTTCACTAAACATTCACGTCAGCTCTCCGGTGGCCCTCCAGCGTCCGGCGGCGCGTGTACAAGGGCCGCTAGTTCCGCGATTATGATGCTTGTATCCATTAGGTGGCATTATGCCGCGTGGGAACTGGACTGGCCTGGGAAGGACAACGCTGCGGATTCGCCTAGACCTCGGCTATATGTTATGGGTGAAGATCTTGTGTTTAGTAATGTCTGAATTGGCAGGATATGCAACGAATCTGCCTAGATTTATAAACTTATAGCTTTACAGGCGAATGTCTTGTGTTCGGTGATATTGAGAAATACAATTAATTGAAAGCCCTTAAAACAAGCCAGATTATTTTGAATTTCAAGTGCTTCTGTGCTCAATACGTTTATAATTGTTGAGTCGAGACTGATGATATCCATTTCTTGTTATTTTTAACCGACTTCAAAAAAGGAGGAGGTTCTATGTTCGACTGAAAGTTTTTTTATGTATGTTCTGCGATATTTTCGCAAATTGTCAACTGATTTGAATGATTCCTGTTTTATTTGGAAGATTTTTTTTTTACTGTTATTATATTGGTACAATATATATATATATATATACTTTACAGACGATGACTGAAACTATAAGATCACGGAAAAGTAAAACTTATTTATGTTTTTTTTTGGATTTTTAACTTTTATTTATTTATTCTAGGAGAGTTAATGGGGCCTAAAGATGTCGGTCAAAAAACAATTACGTAGCAACGATTGCTATAACTAATTCCAATCAGCTGATTAGTGACTTACGCGGTCTGATAAGCAATACTTTTAATTATTACACCAGACTTGAAGTTTAAACGATTTGCAATTAACACAGAGCTATTAATACGAACAATTTTGTCAGTTAAACTAATTAAAAATTCACACATCTTACTAGTTTTCGTAAAAATACGAATAAAATCGACAATTACTCACATAAAAATAAAAGTCAACTTAATTATTTTATAAAATAAATTGTCGGCGACTTCACAAAATAAAGATATAAGTTCTATTTAAGTTACCCTACTGGTATTAACATAAAAAAAACCACGGAATTTTATTCCCCAATCTAAAACCAACTCTATGTTTCTACAGCAGAGCTTAATTTCCCTTGCCTCAACTCTCAGATCAAACGATCCACCGAAGTAGGGGTAAAAACACCTATTTTTTTCATAATACTAGTACAGTTTAATTAATGTGCCTTATAAGAGTAAAGCGGTCCACTTGAATGAAAGCAGATCAAGTAATTATACAGTTTTTTTTTGTCAGCAATGGCGTCGCTTGGTGGCAGAATGACGGAATCGACAAGTGCCGGCAGTTGTTTACGCCATCGTCTTATAAAGGGGCTAAGCAGTATTACCGGGGGAACAAAAACATCCCTTTGAAGGCGATGAAGCGGCTGTTTGATTGGCAGGCGATGTGTCTTTAACGGGGTGTTTCAAGACTTAAGTGTTTTAAGTAGGTATTACAGAAAAAAAGTTCCGTTTAATTGTTTGTTCATTCCGCGTTTGCTGCACTGTATAAGCTTCTAAATGAAAGTCCAATTAATGTATTGTCATAATTACCACGCATGATACGAATGGACAGCACATGCCAAAATGTATGGTGATAAATTTGGACCGTAATGCGTTTAGATCTTAGAGTAAGTATTTTTTAAAAGCTTGGTGGCACGATTGGCTCACTGGCTGTTCTGCGGATCACTGGTTTGGATTACGATAGTAACCAAGGAGTTTGTAAATGTGAGTTTGGTCTGCAAACGCATGCACAATTTAGGGAAAAATTAAAATAATTTTAATGACGACAAATTATTTTAGATGTACTAAAAGCTAAAAGCTTAACTTTCAAAATAATACAGAACCAGTAATACTTTGAATCTTCACGTTAATCTTTCCTAAAATACTAATACGTTTTTAAATGCTCTCCAATTTCCTAACCGAAAGTCTTACGCGATTTCTGCCAACCAATGGTTGTTGGTTGTTGGGCAACCGATAATTCGACACTTGAACAATTAGGATTTGAAAATAGTTAAGTCGTTAGTGCGAGACGAGACGACGTTTAGAAATACCTACAGACACTTTTGGACTGATTTTTGGGTATTTAACCGAGTTTGTTTTGATTGTCATTTATTCTGTCAGTTTCTTCAATAACGACAAAAGGTTATACCATGATAAAAGACAATGGTTTTATTTTATTTTTCATAGAAATGTCTTGGCTTTTTAAAATTGGTTAGTCAATTCTCTTTTTGTAAAATAATTGTGATATTAAGCTAAATCTAATCGTTCCTAATTTTAAAACAATAGAACTGCCTTTTTCTTGAATGTGTTTTGAATTTACAGAGGGAAGTTTTTACTTAATTTTGTCTGCAGCCGTAATTTCTAATCGTCATTTTAGAATTGCTAAATAATTTAAGTGATGGTCTTTCTAGATTAAACAATTTTGCTGAAATTGGTTAAATTGTGGTGTTCTACGTAAAGTTATTAAAAAGTGAAACTATTAAATCATAATATGCAAAGTTTGGTTGTGCAGATAATAGGACGATTTGTAATAATGATTTTGCATGAAATTATCGATGGTAAGCGTTGCATTGTAGATTGTCGGCACGCAACCGAGCAACCGACGGCAGATGATATGGTCAGAGGCAACCTACTTGGGTGTGTTTGGTTAACCTTTTAATTTATGATTAATTGGGTTATGTAAAGTGTTCAGTCGATTTCTTATGAAAAGGAGCTTTAAATTGTAAATGATGGTGTGTTTTATAGAAATCATTGGAGATGAACTTAACATGGTTGAAAGAATGGTTATGTATGAAGTTGATGTATTTAAAAAGTTGCGCTGATCAAAGTCCTTGATTCAATGCAAGATCGCAAAATATTTTTGCAGTAAGTACTTAAACATGATCTAATCGTCATTTTAGAATTGCTAAATAATTTAAGTGATGGTCTTTCTAGATTAAACAATTTTGCTGAAATTGGTTAAATTGTGGTGTTCTACGTAAAGTTATTAAAAAGTGAAACTATTAAATCATAATATGCAAAGTTTGGTTGTGCAGATAATAGGACGATTTGTAATAATGATTTTGCATGAAATTATCGATGGTAAGCGTTGCATTGTAGATTGTCGGCACGCAACCGAGCAACCGACGGCAGATGATATGGTCAGAGGCAACCTACTTGGGTGTGTTTGGTTAACCTTTTAATTTATGATTAATTGGGTTATGTAAAGTGTTCAGTCGATTTCTTATGAAAAGGAGCTTTAAATTGTAAATGATGGTGTGTTTTATAGAAATCATTGGAGATGAACTTAACATGGTTGAAAGAATGGTTATGTATGAAGTTGATGTATTTAAAAAGTTGCGCTGATCAAAGTCCTTGATTCAATGCAAGATCGCAAAATATTTTTGCAGTAAGTACTTAAACATGAAATGAATATTGCAAAGAGTTAATAAATTAAAGTAAGTACCTCCATTTTGAGAGAGGCCTTCGTTCAGCACTGCGATTGGCTGTTGACGACGATGGTGATGGTTACATAGAAATAAAAATATTTATGATTAATTGGACGTATCGATTTTGATTCTGATTGGAAAAGGCATACAGGCAGCTAAAGAGCCTTATCCAAAATACAAAGTAGTAAAAAAGAACGAAGATGAATTTAAAAACGTGGTCATAAACATTATAGCGCGATGCACTTACAAAAACTTAAGCAGAGTTATATCAATACTTTGAACTCATAGAACTATTTAAAATGGACTTCTTAGTGCCATGCACTTGCAGCTAGACAGAGTAATCTAAACTTAAGGAACTATTCTTAAACCTACTCTACGTGGAACAAAAGTACCTATCTCCCCGCCAAGCTGTGCGTGACTAACCCCAGCTACATATGATTTAATCAAGTAACCAATGACCCAATTAAATAAAACGTTAAATCGATTCAACACATAGAGGACCAGTCAGACAATTGTCATTGTGTATTGTACGTAACCTATTACGTGCTGGACAGGGCCTATGTTCTTAAACCAACCGTGGGACACTTTCTCACGGCGACGCCATTGTCCCACTCATTAGTCGCAATTTTTTTTTAATAACACTTTATTATAAGCATAATGGTCAATTGTTCAATAGAATTTCGATTTTTCAACGAGGTCACTATAATAGATAGCCGTTGATGCTGATACGCAGGCAACGTTTGGTTTTCACATGATTGTTTCATGTTTGAATCAATCGTTTTTGATTGATTGGAGATTGATAGAGGTTTTTGTGCGTGTTAGTGTGAATCTGGGAATTTGATGGATGGCTGATTGATTAGTGTGTTGCGTATCGTGGAGGCTGTGATTGGCTTGTTAAGTTGCTTTGAAAGTGTTTAAGGTGGCCAATTAAGGCGCTTATAATTTTGTTTGATAAAGATGCTTTTAGTTATCTATTAATCCGATACGGATATCTAAAGGAGAAAGAATGCGAGTCACATATAACCATTAAAAAAAGTTCTTTTTTGAATGAGGTAGCATCGTTAGAAAATGTATACCTTATCATTCAAATACATATTCTACTATACTGTGTACACAAAGTTCACATTTTATAATCCAACAAATAGTCTGTCACAGGATAGGCAGAGCTACAAAGCTTATGAGCTACATGTAGCCTTGGCATTGGTTGAACATCGATTAGTTTTACTATCATCGCCGACAGATGGCAGCACTAGTCTCTTTCTATTGAATAGTATTTAGTATTGCGCATTAGACAGGTATCGGAAACCATAATTTAGTTACAATTTCTGTTAAAATTACTCAAATTAACTGTGTTTGTAAATGGTATTTACTAAATTGTTCAAATACACAGACGCACCCCGCATTAGATGCATAAGGCTTCGGGGAAAATGTCATAATACGTTGTTTTAACGAAATTGGAATTAATCACCATTGGAAAACATTTATAAAAATTAAATATAGGATATTATTGTACTCTTTGAAACACGTTTTTTTCCTAATGAAATAGAAAAGTATCCTATCTATCCTTTTGGTGTGTTTCTGCGAGATAGTTGCTTTTACGACGCCTACGGACACTGAAACTGTCTCTGGCATTTCCCGGTATTTTTTTGTCCTACTAATATATAGATATTTTATCGTTTTAAAATAATTTAAATTTGTCATCGCCATGATCGCGCTTTCTGCTAGAAAACTTAATGAAGCGGAACGCTGAAAGTTCAGAAGGACAATGTTCGTACCTACTTTTACGAGTCACAATCTCATTTTAGCTACAGTTAAGCCAAAAAATTAAATTAGATTAGACTTTTTTGCCAAATTGAGACTAGAATGCGAACGTTCTTAAAAATACGGGAATTGCCTCTCTTCTGTCAAATTATTTAAATGTAAACCACAATCATATATAAGTATAGATATGTGTACTAATGCAGACTAGCGAACTTTTTGCTGTATTTTAAATTAATGTGAAACAAGAAATAGGTGTTACTCTTAAGAATGATATGTGACTTCAAGTGTCATCGGTCAGACATCGGTCACGACGGACAGGCATCGCGGATGTAGACTATTTTTTTATATATATCTAGCTGTTTTATTAGCAGGCGACGTACAAATTTTAAGGTATGTGGATTTACAGTGCAAATAACATAGTTTTATATGGATGAGTTTTTGTAGTGTAATAACTTGATAAGTATCGTTTTCGTACGGCATGTGACAAGGCTATAAAAGTAAGTTAGAGCTGAACAAAATTGGTATAGTTTTCTAGCTTGTGTGATTTTGTACTACCTTGACCCAGGTAGCTTTAAGTAACTTTTACTATTTTTCTAAGGGATTATGAGTTAAGTTCTTCCGTACCTAATACTTTTTTTACACGTGCAACGAAAAGACTGTCTAAAGTTGAAAAGTTTTTGAGTATTTTCGTACTACATAGGGGGAATATATATATTCTTGGGTGCATATTGGGCAAGTGTATATTTAGCTGTATCAAGTCCTACAGACTTATTAGTTAGTGTAAGTCATAAAAAAAAGTATTTATAATAATAAATAATAAAACATATAATAATAAATAATAAAATATGCACCACATTTTATTATTATCATAGAATGCTGTATGGATTATTAAACACTACAGTCGATGTAACGTTCGCTCGTTCCAATCATGACCGAACGATGCATTTAGTTTTCGGCGCCGACGCATCACCGTCTAGTTTACTCAGTTTTCCCTACTTATGGAATACGTGCGAATTGAAGAAGAATTTGAAGAAATTGAAGGTATTTTATACAAGTCGCGCTACATTTACTATCACGTAGACCTATCAAGCCAATTTATTAAACCTTAATAGTTTGATTTCTTTTCAATGAAAGATAATTGCATTTCACAGTTTTCAGAACAAAAGACATAAACGCTTCGAAATCAATTGTATTATCATCAATTATTAATAAAACCATTAATAATTGCTAAATATAATAGTGTCAGTTTCACACTTCACTTAATAATAAATGATAAGGAATCAATAATTTATCGAATCGCAATGTGACATTTAAATATTTTAGAGAACTAAGTTCGTAGTGTCTGCATTTTTGCATCCCTAATAAGAATATTGGCTTATTATTAATAGTATAGTAAATAATAAATAAATCATGTTATTTTTTGGAGTCATCTTATATTATTTGTATGATAACATGTTCAATTCGCGGGAGGCGTGGCTGCAATGAATCTCATTTTAGATTCAAACGCCTCTTTTCATTAAATTGAAGTTCGTTCGATATTTATGTTTTCTGTCTGTTTGATTAGCTTAATTTTGTATTTAATTATGCATTTTAAGCAATACAACGGGATTATATGTAGTTATTTAAATTATAAATGTTATGTGATAGTTTAACATAGACAAATTACATAGTAGGTACCATTATTAACACTAAAAAAATGATTCACAAAATTCCTCAAATATCGCAAAAGTGGCAGTGCTATGCTTCACTAAAAGGCTATTTTGCACTCACATGCAATGTTTATTTACGATTGTATCGACAAAAGTCTGTTATTAAATTAACGAGTATTACGCGAAAATACTATTTTTATCAATAGCCTATTGAAATAAATAAATATTTGATTTTTTTTATAGCGGTAATATTGAAATTTTAGGTGTACGGGGAAATTTGCCTCGAGCGCCCGTTTATGTCTTTTGTAGGGAGAGTTTCCAGAACTGAACGCCGCCCGCGCGTGAAACTGGCATACATTATAAAAATGTATTATTTCAGTTTCCTTCATTTTTTTGGCAACTATTTATGATTTTTATGGGGTGCGAAATACTTTAGGTGAGAATACATATAATTGTATTAATGTTTGAATTTTCATTTAGTATCTGAACGGATGAAAACAAATTGTTTAGAGACCTAACATTTAACTAGCCTATTTGGACTAACGCTAAAACATTTTAAGTAAACACCGCTTACCTTAATATCTTTGGTGTGTGCACAATATCAGAAGGCCGCAGTTTTCCGAAAAATCCCACTGTCACTTCACAATAAAAATATTTGCTCTCAATTTTTTAAGTCAATAAAAATTTCACTATGGCGGCCCGCATACGTGATACTTCAATTACGTATACTATCGATTTCAAATGTCACAGTCCAGTCACTTTCGATGAAAACAAACAAACGAAATGTCGCCGCGTCCAATTTACATCTGACGTATAACTGAAAACGCAAACTGAAAACGCGACGCTGAAACTACCGCACTGCTACGCTTATTGTCTTTGCTATTGACACATCATTTTAACAGTCTATTTTATAAACAGTCTTTATTAAAATCTGCTCTAAAAATAAATTTTGAGCGGAACACTGGCATCTTCTATTGACGGGATTGAAATCGCGCGGCCGATTTCATTATCGAAATTCAAAAATTTTCGAACACGGGTGGCGTGTGTCTGGAGCGGCGCGCGCGCACGAATGCTCACGGAGGTGGACTCAGAACTTCGAACGCTGTGGGGGCGTGGCTAACTTCTAACGCAACATCTATCTCTCGTGCTATCTTTGTCTGGCGTGTGCGGTTGGGTATGCTTGCGTCTCGTTCTCTATTGCCGGTGCGTTACCGGTCCATAGGTACGGTTTGGTGGGATCGCGTGAACTTTGCCACTGCGCCCGAGCCTCGCACTGCGATTAATAAAACGATACGCGACGTTATAGATCGCGCCGCGATAATCGTAACTCCACAGTTTAATGCGTCGCGTCGCCTTTTAAATACAACATTATGAGTTTTTGTTTTTAATGCGAGTGTGTAATTATTTAATGTCTGCGATCACTGTTTCTATTGACATCTATTAAAAAATAATGAGGTTCGACTAATTCGTATTTTTGTACATCTTTGCAAGTTATGATCTTCTAGCAGTCTGTGACTGTGACTTGCACGGCCTCACTTTGTCATAAAATAAAACAGAACCTGTCTTGTTAACAAGATGATTACTTATGATGATTTTTTAAATAATTATCAATAAACTCGATAAAAATAAAGAATCTAATGTCGCATATGAGTATTGAAAAAATATGTGTACCTAAAGTAAACGGTTAAAGTTTAAATAGCTACGGTATGCACTCGTGTAACTATTCTAGAGAGAAAATACAGAAATGTTATTTCACAACGTGCGAAATGCTTAACAGGAACAAACCTTTCAAACAAAACGGTACACAAATGAGTTAAAAAATGAACTAAATCTTTACAAAGTCGATCCATTAACGAACGAGCTCTGCTCACCGTAATAAAACTTTCTTTTGACAATAAGAAGCAGTATTTAAAAAGTACCAACAATTGTTGCAAAACTTTTTTGACAAAAAAAACGAAGGCTGCAATTTGTAATTAAAAAAGTTTAACAAAAAAAACTTTTCGTTTCTTATCCCGTTTTGCTTACCGACGCTAACTTTTCTCACAAGTGAATCTCGAATAAATTAGTCTTTTTAAATTTTTCAAGTTTCTTTTTTTTGTGTTGGTATTGTTTACACTTTTCCGACGTAATGTTTATGGAAGTGTTTATTTAAAAGCGTATTGAAAGCCAATAATTATACAAAAAAAAAAAGTTCAAATTCAAGTTGCAATACCATCAATGTCACAAACTTGTCAAATAATTATAGGTGTTTTTGACAGATTACAACCACGATTTAAAAAAATAAATAAATGCGGTATTTGCCTCTCTGGTAAAGATTACTTTCCTACGATCCGTCTAACTTCTGAGAGTGTTCTTAGGATTAATTGTTTGTATGATAGACATTCGAAGAAACTATTGAATCATAATCGGATTGCTCATTAATTTTGTTTTGAAAATATTTTTCCTTGTAAGTGAAGTAATCGATATCACACTACGACGGAATTTACATTTGCAATACTGTTTCTTCAAGAAAGATAAATCGTTTATTGCGATTAGTTAGGACTTTTGCAGTTAGGGCGAGTTTTTTAACTCAATAAGCACTGTCTGGTGACGACAACGTAAAACCTTTTTTTTCCACACATTTTGACATAAGCGAACGTTTACATTGAGAACATCGAACACGTTAAATGCTCGCCTTTGAAGTTCGAGTACAAAACTACAATTATACTAATAATATCTTGGGACAACTCACACACGGTCATCTGATCCCAAACTAGGCAGAGCCTGTGCTATGGCAACTAGACAACTGATAAACATACTTAAATATTTCTAAATACATACATATTATAGACTTAAGAGTCTCTGAAAACGTATAGGTAAGAAGCTATACTTCATGTTGCGGAATTGTTCAAAAGAGTCAACGCGGCCCTGGATCGCAGACAACTGATAAACATACATATATATTTCTAAATACATATTATAGACAAGTTACACCCAGACACAGAACAAATAGATCATGCTCGTCACACAAAGATTTAAGAAGGTGGGAATCGAACCCACGACCTCCGGTTTAGCAGTCAGGGTCACTAACCACTCGACCAACAGGCCAGTCAATACTAACTAATATCAATAGTTTTGTGTTAGTAGTATTGAGATAAAACAAAAATGGTTTCACGGGGCACATCAACCTCACTAAATAAAACAATTTCAGATGAAAATATTGTAGAGCCTGAAATAACATTTTTAAAAGTCATCCATTATAAATTCCAATATGGAGGTATTCATTTAGTTATCAGGGATGAGGTACTTGTTTTTTTTGTATGTCTTGTGTTTTAGGGGCTTTTATTCTAGGAACATGTCAGCTCCGTTGAGTCATAACTAAGCAATACAACTACATTGCTAATATTAATCTAAGCTAATCAAAGGCGTAAGTAACAAGATCTTACTGACGCGTGAACATTTTAAATAGGTTTGACGAGGTACTTGTAAATAATAGGCTTTGTTGCGTATAATAATAGGATTTAATAATATGAAATCACTTTTTGACGTTATTATAATTACACACGCGCCATTAAATTTGCTATCAGCCACCTGTCAATTTTCTTTCAATCTTATAAAATTGAGAGTAGTGTTTGTGTGAATGTGCTATTCAATTCTTAACCCTCTAAAGAGGTAGGTATCTGTGAAAGAGGATCTCTACAGTACGTTTATAAGTATAGTAAGTGTAACTTAGTGTAAATTAAAAAAACTTATTTTCAACATTCACATTCTTATCTCTGCGATTGTGATACGAATGCGTGCGTTGCTAAACAAGTGTAAGTTGGACTTGCACACGAAGGGTTCCGTACCATAAGTCGAAAAAAAATATGGTTCTTGTATGGGGCCTTTTCTACTTAATTTTGATTATTTGTTGTTATAGCGGCAACAAAAATACATCATCTGTGAAAATTTTAACTGTCTAGCTATCACGGTTCATGAGATACAGTCTGGTGACAGACAGACAGACGGACAGTGGCGTCTTAGTAATAGGGTCCCGTTTTTACCTTTTGGGTAAGAAACCCTAAAAATAAGTATTGCAGTTTCATACTTAGATATGGAAAAGTAACGTCATTATGTACCCTACCTATGTATTAACATTAGTAACATATCATCACGCGACAACAAATAAATGAAGTAAAGATTAATTAATCACCACCACGATTTACATAATGAGTTTGCAATAATGCCATCTAATATTTGCGCCTTAGAACATTTTAATTATAGGTGAACTGGACTTCGCACCTTGGAAGATGAGTCGAGTGATTCATGGTCAATTATATGTAGGTAAACAGCATTGTTGAAAGTGAGTCAGGAATATCTTTCTTGCTAATTATTTCTAAAAGAATCTCCAGTTATTTTGTTAAGCACGCCGAAGATATATTCTAAAATTTGGTAGGCAACGCAACCTGAACGCGCACTGTTTAGCATTTTAAGTTGCTAGTGTTACCAATGCTGGGTCTCAGGCTTCCTCTGTGGGAGAGTGTGGGCCGTTATCCAACATGTGCACACAGTAAGGGTTGGTAGATGACATATTTATGTCTTCGAATGTCTGGTTCTAGGACATGTTTTTTTGTATATGGGTTTGCTCTTGACTCTAGTCTAGGTCGTAGATGACAGAGAAGAAGCCTGTTCACTCTTATTATGAAGAGATTAGGGTTGTATGCGTTCAGAAACACAGACGCAGATAGAGAGTTCCACTCCTTTGCTGTGCGCATTATAAAAGACGACGGAATAGCAACAAAGTAGGGATGTTAACGTCTAGATGTCCGATGGTAGAAGGGGGGCGGTGGGATGAGGTCGTGGAGTTCCTGGACACTCTCCCCGAAGTACAATCTGTAGAAGACCGACAAGCAGGCAACTTTGCGGCGATGAGCTAAGCTGTGAAGCTTGGCATCCACCAGTTTTACGTCGCCAATGAGCCTTTTAGCTCTGCGTTCCACGGAGTCAAGCGCGGCAAGTTGGTATTTAGCTGAGCCATCCCAAAGGCTGCAATACTGACTTGTGCTTTGTAAAGGGTTTAAAGCTGTCCAGGCGTGAAGTATCGCTGCACTCTATTTAGGATGTCCAGGTTTTTATAGATATTAGCACCTTATTTATTTAAAATCAATACTATGGCCTCAAGTGTTTGTAATAAATAATAACCAGTACATTTATCTTTAAGTATCGATCACAAACGTTACCCTTTCAGACGAAGTAACCTCCCACAGTCATTATGCTGATTTGAAACCTGCACTAAAGGAAATAATCGTAATATTTAGCATACATGAATACCTCGCGCATTTACCTATTATCTGTCATAGTTCAATATATGATGTTTTACATAATGCACGTAAAAGTAAGTGTTATATATTATGTTAGTAGATATCTTAGCTAAATATTAACAGCCGCACGGGTCGATCTTCAAGGTTAAGTAACGTTTGCCAAGGTCGGTCGGTGTGGATGGGTGACCATCATAACATACCGAGACTCCTCCGTGCCTCGGAAAACACGTTAAGCCGTTGGTCCCGGCCGCCATTTCTAGATTTTTGCCAGTTGTTACGGATTGTCTGAAGCCAGAAAATCAGACACCAGTCTTGCCAAGAAGTACCCAATAACTAGGTTGCGGACAATCCAGTTATTGGGTAACACGGTACTTCTTACCAGACCTCCGGGTCTGGTAGGTAGCCGCTCCACGTAAAAACTGGGATTAAACTTAATCCGGTTTGACTGGAAGCCGACTCCAATATAGTTGGCAAAAGGCTGGGCAGATGATCATGTTAGTAGATACATTTAAGCCATCTTGGAATTATAATAAACTAGTTTCTGTCTGCGGCTTCACTTGTAAAACTAGCATATAATCGTCTCCAGGGTCTTATCTATCTCTGTACCAAAATTCATTAAAATCGGTTCGGCGATTGAAGCTTGAAAGCGTGATAAACAAACAAGCAAACTCATTCACTTTGCGTTTATAATATTTAACTTAAAATTAGAATATGTACAGTCAATTTATTTTGCAATCAATGAAGCTCTTTAATCTCAATGTAGCATTCGACCACAATGACTGGACACTTTCAAAGTATAGTTTACACAGATTGATTTTAGAGCTAAAATATTAACGAAAGAAGACGTAAAAAATACAACATTTATATTCACGCTAACTGTTAACTGTACCTAAGAAACTAATAAAAATGTTACCCAACTTCTTTTTCGAAAAAACAAAAGAAACGAGATGATCCATTTTAGAATTGCAACCCTAAAATTTTTACAAACGCCGACTAATAAAAAGGTGTAAGTAAAAAAATTGCGAAACACCGACAAACAATTCGCGGAAGAGAAATTTTGCGCAAAACATTAGAACAGAGAGAATTTTATATTAATTGTTTTATTAGACACTGTTATGGACAGTTAGTTTAAAAAACGGTGAACGTTTTTTTATGGCCCAGGGCAATCCGGTGTCGGATGGCCCGTTACTTTGGACCCGTGACGTCAAAACCTTTTTTCGACAGATTTTTTTGTGACCGTTAAGTGAGTAAAACGGGTTGCTCTGGAAGGGACTTCTTTTTTTTTTAATAATGCTTCTGATAGTGACGTAAAAAGAGGCAGTGTGGTGATTTATTTTCTGTTTTTTTAACTTATCAAAACAAACATAAACTCACGCTTTTGTTTTTACTTAAAAATGATAATAAAACATGCTATTTGATAGGATTGAGAAGCTCGTGGCTAAATAATAACAATCGCACGGTTCGATTTTCAAGGATAAGCAACGCTTGTTGAGATAATTTCTTAGATGGGTGACCATCCAACACACCGACACAACTCTGTGCCTCGTAACGCACGTTAAACCGTTTGCCTCGGCTGTCATTTGTAGATCTTTGACAGTCGTCACGGATAGTCAGAAACCAGAAATTTTGACACCAGTCCCATGAGCGTTTTTTAGGCGCCTTAACACTACGTTTGGTTCATCCCTCAGCGCCAGTTCTGCTTACCAAAATTGGCCCACTTGGCACCGTCATCAGATCTCCGGCTTCATCGTTCGAGTAAGCCGGAGTACTCACCCATTTAAAGTTTGAGAATAGGTTGAGGTCGTTTCGGCCCCAATGCCTCTAATCATTCGCTTTACCGGATGAGACTGTTCAAATCGACGCCAGCTATCCTGCGGGGAACTTCGGACGGAATCAGCTAATGGATGGTTCGATTAGTCTTTCGCCCCTATACCCTGTTCCGAGTTCCAAGGGGTACCATATTTGTTACCAAGTTACTTCCAGGTCCCAGGTTGTGGACGTCATACGGGATGTTCCAGAAGATCGTGGTCATTTCATCATTAAGGAAAAAAATCGAATATAAAGAATGACCGTTTTCCAAAAAAAATCAACCAAAAGACACGACTACAGAGTTCCGAAGAAAAGAAATTTCAAGCAATTTGATGCAGTTGATGACAACAAATCTTTGACTGAACAAAAATAAATGCCACTGTAACAAGTTGCTTAAAAAAGTAATTTACTCGGGACTTTTTGTTCGTTACTCTTGGTCGAATTTTTTGAAAAAAAAAAAGTTTTTTTTGTTAATTTTTCCTTATCGTATATTACCTACCCAACATCACTCCTAAATATGACCACTCACTTTGGAACACCCTGTATGAGCAGTCACTCCATGTACAAAAAATACTGGTAAAAGTACCGGTGTCCACAAAAACTAGTAGTCCCCACATATGTAGTTGTAAAAGACCTAGGTAGACTGATTGCTAATTGATAGAATTCTTACTCACTAAACTTCCTTTTTTAAATAATTACTAATGCAGGTATAACAGACAAGCATAAAAAAAGAAAAAACTAGAAAGACTAGCTAGTACACACAGGGCAATGGAAAGGAGCATGTTGGGAATCAGACTTAGTGATAAAAAATCAGAAATTCTGAAATAAGAAGGAAAACTAAAGTAACAGATATAATAACTCGTATAGAGCATTTAAAGTGGGATTGGACAGGACATAATTATGATTCGTTGCAAATTATACGAATGGAGCAAATAAGTAACCCTATGGTACCCAAGAGAGGACACTAGAAGACAGGGGCCTCCGAAACCAATGTGGAAAGACGATATTTGCCTAACCTTGGGGCCATATTGGACCAGTGTAGCAGAGGATAGACCTCAGTGGAGAGAGCTGGAGGAGGCCTACGCCAGGAGGCACGCCGAGTTGCGAGACGTACTATAACAAATTGGAAAATATGTATTGCTAATTTTGTAGCAAGTTCGGAAGAACAGGGCTTTATCATTAAAGCAGTTATAAGCTAACTCAATGACAACGTTAACTAAGTTTAGCATAACAAACTACGCATAAACGGAATTATGATCAAGTAATGAATCAATTAATATATCGCATCGACATATTTTCTATTTTATTTCCTTGTGCGGTTCATGTTTAATGTATTAAGGATGCAAGCCGGGCATATCGCCAATATTGTCAGTGTTGTGACCAGTCACATCCGTGAACTCGATGGGGTTTCTGATGTGATCCATTGTTCTTACTCATTCCTACTTTTTACCATAAGAAGTATGTAGAACTTAGAGATGTATGGCTTTTGCCCGCGGTTTCTATTATATAGATTTTCGCTCCCGCATCCCATCCATCTTTTAATCAAATTTCATCAACATCGATTCGGTGATTAAGGTGCGAAAGCGTCACAAACCATCAATTTTGCATTTTTAATATTAGTTAGGATCACGAGGTTTACACCAGTTTATAAATCTTTAAGTAGAACACTTAATAATACTGTTAAAACAAACAATGGTATATTAGCAATTGAAAAATTATTAGTCACGCACTACACCACACTTTTCTCTAAACTCTCTGTCTAATAAAACGTTAAATTGAAAAGCTTAAAGAATCTTTCTCAGAACTATATATAAGTAGGTATATGCTGCACCACAATACTGTAAACTAAAAACTTTCTAAATAAAAGTAACACCTGTTTGAAAAAGCTTATCTGCCCAATACAAACATTAAAAAAGTACTATCGACGAAAAAAAAAAACAAAAATCTGGAGATAGCCCAGTTTCAATGCTGCCCCGTACCAGTAACTCATGCAGTGACTTAAACTAAATCCTTACACGACATTTTTTTTTAATAAATCTATTTGGGACATAAATCTTTTGGCCGAGATTAGATCTTTATACATCTCAATTTTACAATAAATTTATTGGTGTCGGTATACCCCGTATATTTATTGTGGTGGTGTACCTAATGTGTCGTTATAACAGATAATGTCTCGATAGGTATTGGGTAACGGGATCCATATTTTTTGGACGGAAAGTGTAAGACTTTTTTTTAAGGATCCGAGGATTTCACTAACAATAAGTTTGACGCTAAGTAACTTGTTGAAAAACCTTGAAAAATATTACGTAACTTCAACGAAGATGATTTTTACTTAATGGATGATCATTGTAGGTAATTCCCACAACACACTATTAAAATTAGCTCTATTTCTACCAGAAATCTAGTTTCTGAATTCATTTTCTTATTGCATCACGCCAGCTTTATTTTTAAAATCAAAATTGGAACTAGACGCTGAATTTTGAGACGTTTGTGTGAGAAATACTAAATTTAAGATAGTTATGGTAGCGCCACGTATAACTATTTTAGTTGCTAAATAGCATTTAATTTTCTAGTCTTGTTCCTTAGTGTCAATAAAACCACATTGGAAGTTTAAACAGCTATTTCAGATACACATAAGTAGCAACAAATTATAATATACAAAATTTTGTCACCAAATTGAGACAATAAATTGACAAATTATTTAAAAGATGTATCTTTTATGCAAAATTATTGATGTCTTATATTCGATTATGTGTTAGTAATCTAGTTTTGTATTTCAATATCACGACATTTAGCGAAACTGAATGCAAAATTAATGATTCGAAGCAAAGGTTATTGTACCAATTAGATAATATTATGTATTGATATTAAACAACCGTACACGAAACGCCACAATTTAGCATTAAGTATTAGAAATGCTAAAGATGAAATTGAAAAAAAAAAAACTATTTTCTCGCATTAAAAACGTGAAATTACATGTTTAGGACACGGAGGATACGAACTCAAAATTACTAAATTATATATCTCCTACGAATTAAGTTCTGAAAAAGTTAATAAAAATAGGATTAATAACTATTTAAGCTAAACGTAACTAAGAATATATTAGTAGAAGCAAATAAAATGAAATAGGAAGAAAGTAAATGCAATGCTTGGACACTTAGGCGTCGAAGTACGGGGCCAGAGGGCCAGAGCCTGCCAGGGTTGCAGAATTTGTTCGAAAGAGTCACCGCGGCCCGGAAAGCAAAGTGCTTTAGAAGGATGGACACGGATGGGTTTTAGTCAGTAAGAGTCTGATACGCCCTTCCGCTCCATTAGAGCGGTAGAAGTCATTTGATGACTTCCCATCCTTAAAAAAAGGCTCGAAGTACTCCTCCACATCGCTGTCAACCGAAAACGTGCCCAGAAGACTGTCAGCATCGCCACATTGATTGGCATTGCCATTCAACTTGGCTAAGTATAAACACATACAATTGGGGACACATTAACAGACCCACTTACAAATAAAATAATATCAAACAAATTTAAATAAAATGATTCCTCTCAGAGCTTCTTACATACCCTAGCTTTTCAAACTTTTAAATTAAAACCTTCTTCTACGGATCCCCAAAGCATACATTCCCAGTTAGTATTAACACATTTCCGTAGAGATACGAACGACAGTTACTGGCAGTTAATCCGATACGCGATGCTTTAGGGAGCTCGCCTCGATTTATGAACGACACCGTGATAAATGGGCACAGCAGAGTATGTATGAACGTATGGGACCGGCCAAGGAGGGATTTTGGGAGGTTATGGTTAAAATATTACTGAAATGTTTATTTATGGCTCAGAAGTATTATACTTTAGGAAATAAGAATTTACAGTCAGATTGATTGAATGTGGTTGGTAAGATATGTAACAGATTGCAAGAAAAGTTAAACTTAATCACAAATGGCAATGGCTTGTTAAAAATAGTAAAATCAAGATATTGGTAATTCTAGGTGCAATTTATTAAATCAGTTAATCATGTCCAATCATAAAAATAGGTATACTAAGAATAGCCGACTGAAATGAATAATATTATTGGCAAAATGTAGTAGTAAAACATGCAACTGGGCATTCCTGGGAACACCTGGGATTATTAACCAAAGCGAAACATAAGCAAAAAAATAATCCTTAATCCTGGTCATGCAGACCAACTCCTTCCCGTTATGTTCACTCCAAATTCCCAGTTGACAACACGTAAAGCCAAAAAAGATGCCAAAGCACAGCCATATTTCAAAAACTGCCACGTCCCTATTCAGAAACCCAGCACGTGCTCTTTACCTGACCCAAATATTTGATTTAAACATCAAAACAAAAAAAAAAGGATTACCATTAATAATAAAACCGCACCAGTTCCTGCTAACGATGTTTTTAATCAGGATCAAAAAGAATTGAAGACAGTGACAATTTCTGTCTTCTTTTGTCTAAAGGATTATTGGGGTTGGAACCAGTTTTTGTGAAGTCTGTTTTGTAGCTATGAATTTAATCCGTGAGAAGAAACGTGTTTGCGGAATAGCATTAAGATGAGGATTTAAATTGTCTTTATTTAAGGTTTTCCATTCTGCTAATAATGCTATCTAAATGCTGTTTGTAAGGTTAACGACTGACTCACATTAGGGTTGATGGTGGAGATTAACGTGATTATAAAACTTAATCTGCAGTAAACTTGTATTAAATCTACGATTTTCAATAGTTTTAGTGAATTTTGCAGGGTTCTTTGTCTATAATTTGATAGTCGTTTCTTTTAGAGATTAGGCATTTAAAGAAGATTGGGTTAGGCTGATTGAAATAACTATTTCAATCTTTCATTCAACTGTGTTTTTGCGATTTTGTGTTGATTCTCATTCATAAGCAAAGTGTCTCGCTTAAACATTGAAATATTTCCATACCATTCCCAACGCATACCTTAAACTACATTGTCAATTCCAATTCCAAACGCAATCTCGATTCACTCAGCGGACCCATCCTCGACGCTACATAACACATATATTTCAGCATTAAGCCCCACGATAGCACTGACGCGAAATTTACTATTACTACAGCAAATTTCCTTATTTAACGGAATCTACGCTTTATCGGTACTTGAACCTGTGACCCGGTGTAACACACGACTACTTATATCCACGGAGTTATAGCTAGGTTATGAGTAAGCACGCAAATCTTCTACGGGGCTAAATTATTCATTTAGATAATGGGTACAGTTAGTTTTATTGAATTCCCATGGAGTGGTCGGTTTATGTGGCCTGAAGTGTACTGGGTTCAGAGTGGATTCGGTTTTGTGTGCCATTGCTTCCTTTACTTAGATGTAAATTGAATCTTATTGATTACCCATATACCTATTCATTTTGTGGTCTGTAGTTTATTGGGTTTACAGTTTATTCAGTTTTCTATACCGTTGCCACTTTTGCTTAGTCGCAATTTGAATCATATTGATTAAGCACATGTTGGTGGATATTTCTTCGTCCTTGTTGAGAAGAAAACTAGATGGATCTAGACAGTGATCGGATAATCGGGCGCTTATATACTTAAACTTCTTCCCGTGAAAGAATAATATGGACATTTCTATCTGAATAAATAAGTAATCCCGGGTTCCCGGGATTGAACAATAAATGGAGCTACACATAAAATTACAATTGTTTCAATTCCCTAAGTAGTCAAAGCCGCTGGCCTGTTACTAAACCAGTTCTCATAAAAACTTTCATTGTAAATTAAAAGTTCCATTAAAATCGGCTTGTTAAATAAAAAAAAACTACAATGAGAGTTCACAACGGGTTCCAACTATATTTTGTACGCGGGCATTTTTAGCAATCTCAGGAATTTCGAACGATTCTGGGATCCGGGATTCTGAAAAGCATGTCCGTATTATACTTTCATGGGAATAAGAGTGAAGTTTAGGTATATTAGCGCCCGATTATCCGATCACTGGTTATAGTGCTAGTGTGTTGTGATTGCTAGAGACTGTTTTAGTCTGTGACATCTTATATCGGTCAGCCCTACAACTTTTCATATAATATTATCAAAAAATCGTCTGATTTATCAATCTACACTACCCAAAGCATATCAACAGTCCTCCATCACATACGACCTTTTAGCTCGATCAACAAACTGTGGATCTGGATCTACAAATCTTACCTCATTAACAGTTGAGGTGAGATCTCATACATTATAATTTTGTAACACTTCATCATTATTATGCCTATATTCAGAATTCCCTTTATTTTCTAAATCAAGATTTATTAGTTAAGTATCCTATACTTTCTTAACCCAAACATCTATAGATCAAACTTGTCCATAGATCTTTTTGAGTTTTGTTCCCAATATTCTAAACCACTTGAGATCTTTAGCTTTTCAAAGATCCCAAAATAAAATACTAATTAGAAAATTGCATTATGATAAACGATTATAATATGCTTTTCGATATCTTTATCAATATTACATTTAATGAAATTGTTTTAATGACTTAATTCGACATCGTTTTAATTCTAACAGCGATTTAAATGTAATAAAATGTTTTATGACTTTTTACATATTAATAAGCTTAATAAACATCAGCTTATGCGTTTATCGTAAAACATTTTTAACTCAGAGATAGGAGGCATCATTTAACCGATTATTTATTTTGTGTTTTGTTATCTAGCTCAATCAGGTATAGAATCAAATTGATGCAAATAAGGATATTGACAATTTACTATGACCGCTCTCATGAAGTCAAGATTTCGCCGAAGCAGATTGTTTCAAAGTAATATGTCACAGTCCTCTTATCATTATTCTATTTCTTCCAATTCATCTTTAAATTCATTCACCTTTTTAAACCTATTAGAATAGTCACAATAAAGCTGCAAAAGCGTGTTATTTCCCTCAAAGCCCCCGGTCGAATCCTCCATTACACACTGACACTTATCCCTAAGATCGTCTAAAATATTTTGATACAATCGCGCACAGATAAATGTTGTCAATTTATCAATCGTCCGCTTCAATGCGATGCTCTCCGATCGCTCTGATAATTCCCGTACGCTACTTTATCTTAAGATTATCACGACGTCTTTATTTAGATATATATTTTTTTAGCTATTTAATTCGTCCGATTCTAATGTGTTGCAATTAATCAGTGACTACACGATAGAATCTTCATACAACCGGTTCCGATTGATATTCGGTACTATCCGCTGTTCTCACATCCTTTATGAAACCATTTTGAATGAGATTGTACCACGAGATAGCGTTTGAATCATAACATACATATGTGGGTAATTGAAAAAATATTTTCTTAATGAATTACGATATCAATATTTAATTGAACGATGGAAAGATAAAATCCAGTTTAGCGTGGTAAAGTTGAGTTTATTAAGGCAATTTGGTTTGGAGGTATTTGTGACAAAAAATGAATGGTTTTAGGAAGTCGTAGCTCAGTACTGAGAGGTATAAAGTGGACAAATATGCGGGAGGTTTAGTTTGGCCGACCAATCGTATGAGCGAATGACATTTCTTAATTGCTCCGTTAATAGAGTCACCGCGTTAAGCGCTCCGGTTGGCGCCAATACGTTGTTTTTATTCATGTGAACCTCGCAGTTTCCTGGCAAATCTGTTTTAGTTCCACTTCGGTTCCACTTGTAAATAATTTCCAATACAATTGGCAGGATTTAGAATAATCCAATAAACAAAGTTGGACCAATACTCTTCCTGCATGGGTTCAACATAGATGCTTTCTCTTAAGCGTGTCTGTGCCAAAGACTGATCAAGTTATGCATTGAATGGCTGCCAATAGGTGCGAGCCCATTAATCAGTCTAACACCCTTTCCCTTGGACGAGTTACGAGTTGTACGTGAAAAAGCTCTTTTAGTAGGTTTTTCATTTTGCCATAACGTTTCCACTGCTGGGACACAGGCCTCGTCTTTTTAGGAGTCATCATCTGCCGAGCCTTTTCCCATATATATTGGGGTCGGCTTCCTGTCAAACCGGATTCAGCTGAATACCAGTATTTACCAGTAGTACACTGGTACTAATACTGGTACATTATGACTATCACTGGACAGAGTCAATCTAAGTAGTGGGCTCAGTGCAGGTTAGTGGATGTCACATATCATTGAATTTTCGTTTGTAGGACATTTAACTACACCGTGAATTTGCTTATGCAATTATAGTATAATAAACTAGCGGACGTCACGCGGTTTCACCCGTGTAGTTCCCGTTCCCGTGGGAGTATGGATATAAAATATAGCCTACGTTACTCGCTGATAATGTAGCTATCCATTGCTGAAAGAATTTTTCAAATCGGTCCAGAAGTTTTTAAGTTTATTCGTTATATACAAAAATACAAATCTTTCCTCTTCATAATATTATTATAAGTAAAAAGTATAAAATATTAAGTATAGATGGGCTCGCGTTTGGCCACAATCTCACCTCATAGATACTCGTAGCTCAACCATTGAGAACGCAGAACGAAGTTACCTGTATGAGCAGTTTTTGGTTTCCAAGACTGTTTTGTTAATTTTAGTTTATGGTTATTGTACCTATAGACATACCTATATTGGGAAATTTAACATACTTTGAGTATTGAGCAGTCTAAGAAATGGTTCCAGTTAATGTTTGTTTAGAAGCAGTTAATTATACTGAATTATATTTTCTTCAAATTCTTTTTCTGTTTACTGTAGTGAAATGGAAAGTTATAAATGTCTACTGCTTTAATTTATAATATTATTAGTATGAATGTACATTTTAATATTCTTGAATGTCTTGTTCAATTAATTTTCCAAGTTTTAACTTTTTAAATGGCTTATTTATATGGTCGGTTTAAAGCACATGGTTATCTAACTAGTCCATTTATCGTGTAAAACAAATGTTACCTGTTTATATTTCAAAGCTATGTACTGAGGGACAATTCTAGTATTTTTTAAGCAACGTTCACATTCACATCTCAGTCATAATCTGTCAAAAATTAATGAAAATTGAGGCTTTT
The DNA here is from genome assembly GCA_905163435.1 of Mamestra brassicae. Taxonomy (NCBI): domain Eukaryota; kingdom Metazoa; phylum Arthropoda; class Insecta; order Lepidoptera; family Noctuidae; genus Mamestra; species Mamestra brassicae. Next base: position 1,154,003 of record LR991004.1, read on the forward strand.
TAACTTGTTGCTTGAAACACTCCACGAGTAACTGTGCAGTAGCAAAATCCTGTGACAACAAGAAGGAGTGGGGTACTGCGCAGCGAAAAGCGAACTTTACGTCCCACCCAGGAGAGTTTAAATCGACCTGTATGTAACCTAACTTTTAAAAATAAGCGTTTTTTAAAAAAAAACTAAAGGCAGTTAGGATGTTTTTCTTCGCACAAAAATGAAACCACTTAATTTATTTTACTTGTCATTTCTATTTAGACTATTCACATAGTCTCATATACCATTAAGCATAGTCTAGTTTACCGTCATCATAATAACAATTATTTCTTTTATTACATCTTTGATATCGCCGCTAATTACTATTTTAATAATTGAATTAATAATTAATAATATCTCGTATCGATTATTGAAGATAGTTGAATGTTATTTTATGAGTTTTAGTTAAATTTTATTATGTATAATTAAGGCTGGGATTCTATTAGTGTTACAGTTTTAATTGCATTTAATTTATGAAGCTGATAGACGAGTGCATTTATAATTTTGTTATATTACTTTAATGTATATTAAAATGTATGATAACGTTTTAAAGTACGTTTTGCATTTATTTGTTAACTGCATGAGAACGATGCCACAGTGTAACTAACTTAACTACTAATCTAAAAAGTGTTTTGTCGTTTAGTTAAGTATACAATTGTATATAACATTACATAATATATTACCTTGTTGTCCCTTTCTGTTCAGATTAATATAAGAAAATTCAGCTATTACTTAAATTGGTTATGTCTCCTTATGAATGGAACCTAATCGTTTTTAAAAAAGGGCCATTAATCCCTTAAAACCCTTAAACTGATAATATAACTCTAAAAACTGTCAAATTCACATCGACCATCATACGGATATCCTAGTGCAGTCTCAAGGCTGGCCCATTGTATGGACGGTCAAGGTGTGGCCCCGTTCACATGGGCCGACAATCGCCGAGAGCTGGCGACGGTTTGCTGTTTACTGCGTTTTTGTTCAGTTATTGTACTAAGCATAATGCTAACATAATACAGGCTTTTTAAAGCCTCATTTGTCTATTGTGTGACACGAAGATCTTGGGCTTAAAGATCTAGGATAGAGTTAAAACTTACATGAAAGATTATCAGGCGGTGTGACCTATGCCTTATTTTGTAATGCGAGAAATGAACGATTGTCAACTGAAACAGCCAATCAGGGACGTTGGTTTTACTTGAGTAAGATTAGGGTTACTGTTGTAGCGGAATAACGATAGGCATCTAATGTACTTGGTATCTACTTTACTCGTGATATTGATTTGGGCCTCATGAAAAAACTGGCCAAGTGCGAACCGAACTCGCGTGCAAAAAGGGTTGCGTACGAATTTCATTTTCGCAACATGCTATTTTTACACTTTAAACTTATAGGTTTTACTGTTATCTATAGGTACTATCTGCATTTTTTCAAAATTGTAGGCTCAGTAGTTTCGAAGATAAGGGGGGAATGGTAATTTTTCGTCTATTTTCTATCTGTGTGACTGAAGTGGCAGTGGGCAGGGCACATAGCTCGCAGAACAGATGGTCGATTGGGCCGGAAAGTTCTGGAGTGGCGACCGCGTACCGAAAGACGTAGCGTTGTAGGGCCAGGTGAACCGATAGCTTGGTTAGGGTCGCGCGTAGCCGATGGATGCGAGACGCACAGGACCGGTTGTTGTGGCGACACTTGGGAGGCCTATGTCCAGCAGTGGACGTCTTTCGGCTGATATGATGATGATGGCCAGAGTGAGCAACAATGTCGAACCCAGGACCACGTGCTCAGTAGTAATGCTTGTGGCCACTTAACTGACTAAGTAGTTCATTCTATGCATATTAATTTGGATGAAGAAAACTTAGAGACAGTTAAGTCTCTAATGATATTTCATATAAAATTGGAAGATCCTGAAAATGAATGAACGTGAATCAAAATGAATGAATGGTCTTTATATTTAGCTCAGATTTTTATCTTAAATTGGTTAATTCATTTCTAAGATGAAGGACTTAAAAGTGGTTTTGAAATATCGTGAGGAGTAAACGAGAGTGTGAGGAGATCACACCGATTTCTTAACTGAAATTTCACTATCAAGACCTAAATCTCGGTATTTGCATTGGCGCCCAATAGCCCAGGTAGAATCTAGGACATTAAACTCTTAAGAACCTTTCCTACTAGGATCTAAATTCAAACAAACTAAGAAAATGGTTCCTAATCTGATGCAAGCAGTCGTCAGGACTAGCCTGGTTATATTTAGATGTGGCGTTATCCATGATCGGACAAACAAACCAATTCGTTTGTATATTTATATGTGACGGACACTGTAATGTACTGCGTTTATGGAAGTGTGAGGGGACTAGTGAGGGGATGTGCAAGTGGAATAGCGAGGACAGTTTCTGGTGAAAAACTGGTCTATATATGTATGATTCTGTGACCTAGTCTGCCGTGCAGTTGAGTAGCTATTAATTCAGAATTGAGAAGCTTCTATTTTTTTTCTAGATATATCTTTACCTTTTTGCTACGTAATGAAATGCTCGGACGTCTATTCCACAAAGTTTGCCCATCATTTGATGCAAGTATCAAAATGTACCATCATCCTGGTTCACCGAAATTAATAATTATTTGTGTGGTTGTTCAGAACTATAAGTAGAAATGAACTGTAGAATAAAAAAAAAAAATACATACGTTTAACTTTGTTTCATTTTGCTCTAATTGTCGAGAAACCTAGTTACTAAGATATAGCGGTCAAATAGGCATGGCCCATGTTGAATACAGGCTGCATGGAACTGGAAGCCGAACAATAGAAATAACGCAAAACCAAAAAAAAGTCATTATACCCACTCATCATTATAAAAAAAACTAACATGAAATAGTAGCAAAAATCACAGCACGGTCTTCCCCTCCCTAGTATAATTAGCCCGCGATCCGCAATGATGCGCCGACGATCGCGATGACACTTGCCGTCGCGACTGTCCGCATCTGATAATTATCACCCGTCTCGCACTCGTTTCCTCGAATGTACTTTGCTATAAAGGTCTAGGATGTACAGGCGTAAACAAAAGTTCTAACAAGGAATATCAAAGTTGTTTTTAATACATACATGGTGTTATCTTTACTTGGAAAATTCCTTGATAAAGAAATGTTGTTTAAGGCTTTGTTACAATGTTTATGTTTACTAAAGCATGATTTATTTCATTCAAAGTAAGAATGCCTTGTTATCAGCTGTAATCTAACCAATCAAATCAACAATAATCAATCATCTGCCTAGTCTTTCCGAATTATTTTAGGGTTTGCTTCCACTATAACCGGAAACCTCTATATAAACCAGTCTGAAAGTAAATAGATATCACCAAATAATATGAACCTTGTACCAGAAAATAAAGTTGCCTAGTGGTTATTAACCTTACAAAAGAAATCAAGTAAAAAAAACTCTAATTTCGTATCTAAAACTAGTATTTTTTTTTGTGTTTCTCACATTACTTACTTCAACAAAACTTAAGTTGTTGATGGCTGGTTTCCGTGAATCGCATGTTAGTTTTTAACGTCATTGTATAATGAGTCAAAACCTGATGAAAATAAAATACTAAATTCAAGGTTGCCCTTTAAAAAGATCATGTATCATCATCATGTTCGTTAGTTTAGTTAAGTCTGAGGTGAAGGGGTTATATTTTGCCCTTGTAGATAAAAATAATAAGTAATTAATCGTTGAATGTAGTAAATAATTTAAAACTTTGAAGGCAACCAAAAACAAACATAAACTTCAAGTATTATGTTGTTTTTAAATCTTAGTAACCTTATAATTGGCGAAATGTGCTTAACATTTTACATATCTATGAATTTTTGAAAACAAATTGTCTTAAAATTTTATTATTTTTGTCATCGACAGTACCTGCCTATCATTTTCGCGTGCGCTCATAATGCCAACAAGTTCAGTCAACATTCTAACCCCGTGTCAGGTTACAACGATGCCTATATGACGACTTTTAAATCGATTATTTATACCGAATCGTCTGCAATCGATGCCGGTAACCACATTACGCCCACTCCGTCTTCGACGGTCGCATCACATCCCTCCGTGATTTCTACATTCTCAATTCTATTTATATTTCAAATTTTATCGAGTTCCAGTGTCGATTCAATAATCGAATGATTAATTAATGGTTATGATGCATCGGTTATATTTCATATCGATTACGTGAAACGAGTTACTGTAGAATTTGATAGTTTTGGAAAGTCTATTAAATATGCTTCTATTAATTCAACGGTGATCTGAGAATATATTAAAAAATATGTTAAAGTAGTAGCTTATCCTCCCACGTAGGGTCGTAAGAGTCAATTTACAGGTATTGATTACGATGAGCTGGTACTAGTAGGCAATGAGCTTTATAACCTGAAACTAATTATGCAGAATAGTGATCTTTAAAGAAGTTATTGCTGTTCGTAGAATCGTAATCTCTAGTAAATTGAATGAGACTTTTATGAATATAATATGTAAATACATACTTTAAATGGCACGGTTAAGAAAAGAAGCTGTACAGTGGCACTTACAATTAAATATTCTTGCTTTTTTTCCTTTAAACTTATTTGAAGGAAAACAATAGATCATCAAATACTGAAATGAAAATTGATTTTACAGAAGCGCTTAAAATACTTCACAAAACAATAAACTTAGTTGGCAAAGAATCAGCCAACTTATTTGTCAAGTCACCAAATCCTTTTCACTGCAATATAAACCTTAACTTCTTTTAAATAGGGCTTCTGTAATGTTCTCAGACAGCACAATTATGTTGTTCAAGATTTATCAAAAGCCTTTGACAGCGCCGACCTTGCAGTGCCATAGTTCACACCGTCCCTTCACTGTTGGAAATGTGGAAAAAACACGACAATAGCACGGCCACGCATGGCTCAGGACAAGACAATCGATTACATACGTTCGTATGAATTTTATCGATTATTGTTGGCTATAATATTCAATTGGGAAACGGGCCTGCTTCAAGGTTGCATGTTAGGTCCACTGTTCGATTGATGCCCACGAGGTTCAGCTTGGGTTTTCACTAGTTTTTCACTTTTTTACTAAGAAAAACTATTCTAAGAATATTGCAATAAGAAGTACTTATTTTGTCATTCTATAAAAGGCTATGCACAGTTGTGACGTGTCCTCAACAGTTTAAAGCTCACGTAAAAATAAATATAAAATTTTCTAGTTATTCGCTTTCTGAAACTCAGTGCCCATTTAGAAGAGAAACAACAAACACTTCCATTTTATTATCTCACATAAAACTAACACCGTAAAAGATAATTCAAAAGCGAAAGACTTTCTAAGACAAAAGAACCAAAACTTGAACAAGGAAGTCCATAATTGGTGTTAAATCAAACATGGGCTAAAATTCTGCGTGAATGGAATCTACGGATCAGAGATGACCGCGGGTTCCGCCGGCGATGCTATCGCTGAGCACCTAGCCCTTGTCCACTTAGGAACGATGAATTGTGGAGCTGGCAAATTTGTTTTGAACGATTACCTATTCTAATCTATTGGAGAGATTTTTTGTTGAAATTGAATATTTTTAAATGTCTCTTTAGCCTGAAAGTTTTCAATCTTTGGCATTTAGAATGGGTTTCATATGTTTCTCACTCCAAATTCTCAATTCGGAAACGGGCCCTTAAAATGTTTGTGCATATTAAGTTTAATGTTTTTTTGTTCTTAATCCTTCCTGTTCTAATAACCGAGTGAAAAAGTATTTCTTTACTTTACATAAAATAAAATTACAAATTTCCTGCGATCAGATAGTGCATATACGCGCCGCATTTGCGACCGAAAACTAAACTTAAGACTCATCTAAGACGGCAACTTATAAAGCCAAGTACTGACATTAATTATTAGTCAATAGCCGCGTATGGTGACAATATCAGAAAACCTGTTTTTCATACGATTCGCCACTAGTAAATGTTTACGTTAACGTGACCAAGTACGTTCTAAAATTTGCATTAAAGCCACAGATCCCAAAATTGCCACGTCCAGAGTTCGTCGATGAGCGGCGCGTGCGCTTGGAATTTAACGCCAAATCGCCGCAGCCCGGGCGCAGCGTAATTGCGCCTTATCTGCGCATTGTTCGGCTAAGGAGCACAAGGCTGAGCGTTGACGTGTGAGTTAGATTGTCTGTCTGTATGTGCGATTGTTTTACTTTGTAGGCTTTTAGACAGTTTTTTCATGTGTGGTGGAGTGGACAGCGGAAAATTAAGCCTGCTTAGAGATTGCAAACCTCCAATTGTATGATTACTGTGGGTCTCAGCTTGTGTGGCTAAATTATATTATTTTCAGTAGGTGTTCGACTGAAAAATAGGGAAAGGTTTAATTTTTATCTACTATTTAACTGTTTGTGGTTTGAAGCCTACTTGTCAGCAAGGTTAAAAAAAAAACTATTATGGATGCAAGAATATAAGTAAATTCTTAGGAATGTTACATTAAAGCTAACTCATTTATTAGCTCTTGATTAAAGGTTGAACACAAACTGCCATATTGTTAAAAATAGAGAAAAGTTTAATTTCAGTTTAATGATACATTTTTTGAGTTTTCAACTTGACATAGCTGAAATCCACGTTTATGAATAAGGGGGCTATTACCCATTGTCACTTGCTACGTAAGCAGGTTAGTGACCTCCCTTGGAGTTCTTCAATAAACAATTATTCCTCGATGTTGTGATTTGCGTGCGATGATAACAAGACGATTTGCTAACTAATACTTATGAGCTACGATTATTATAGTACATGTATCGTGTGTTATGGTGTATGAGTCACTGTTGCATTATGTTGGAGATCGTAAATTAATATCTGCGGATGAATGCGCAGGCCTGACCTAGCTGGGTTGACAGGATATGGATGACGGTGACGTTCTTCACGGCAGCAACAGTGGTTACCAATGTAATTTCCCATTTTATTGATTACTAGCTTTTGCCCGCGATATTGTCCGCATAAAATAGTTACTTGAATAGGAATAGTTACTTCAGTCAATGCTACTGAACAGTAAAATAATAGATATAGATAGTTTAATACATGTTCGACGTGATTCTTTAAATTGGCATAACTTTTTTAACTTTGAACCGATTGACATGAAATAAACACTAAATGTTAAGTGAAGCTTACCACAATGTACGAATGAAAACCAGATAAGCCATTCTGAGATTAGCGTGCACAAACGCACAGATTAACAGACAAAAAATCTAACAATGATTGTTTTGGGTGCTATTTGCGTTGATTAAGGTCCCAATAATATCAAAGTCAAAGTCAAAGTCAATTCATTTATTTCAACTAGACCATTAAAAGGCACTTTTTAACGTCAAATTTACAGTTTAAAATTAAAATATAAGTGACTCTAGTTGTCCATTCGCAAAAAGTAGATTCTTATGGAGAAGAACGGACAAGAAACTCCATAGTTACTCTTTTCAAATATAAGTTTTACAATATTTTGTATGCATAGGTACATTGATCAATTGATTATATTATGTGAGCTGATATTATTTCTCATATATCTTCCATGTACAGACAGCGATCCGTTACATTTTTATAATATGTATAGAAGATTTAAATAAAACACTGCTTCGTTGTTCGCAAGGTGGTCGCAAGTGCTACTTTTGAGTATGAAGTTCAATTCCCGAGTCAGGTCAAATTTTATTTACTAAGTTCGTTTCTAAATTTTTCAGCTGCAGCCCGGAGTCTGGCGAAATGTAAGTGTAGTTCACGCCTGAAAACCCCAATGAGGTTTAATATGAGGTCTATAAATTGGCACATCAAGAAATTTTCCCAATCAACCTTGAACCTAATGTTTTAGCGATAAAGTTGAATATCTATTAAAGAAATTTGATAAATTGTTGTAGCTAGATGAGCTTTCCTAACACTCTGTACCTAACACTCTGTACCTAACACTCCTTTGCCAAATACACTTGGAATAACAGTCAAGCTGTTTACATAAAAAACTTTTACAAAAAAGTATAACCGACTTCCAAATAAAAAAAACACTACAAAGTATAAAATAACTTGAATTTCGGAAGTCGACTTCGACGACTGCCGAAATTAAATATTTTATTTTATACTTTGTAGTGTTTTTTATTTAGAAGTCGGTTGTATTTTATTGTAAAAGGTTTTTTTTCACTTTTTAGTGGTTCACATGTGCTTACCCCTTCATAGCGTACCTGCGTGATGTTATGTTATGAACTGGTGTAAACAATAGACAGACATGAGATTTCAGCAATCCCAGTCCATTTGCTATCATTTATTGAGGAGTTCCGTTGCCTATCACCGAAGTCCTTCATCAGATCTTCACCAAATTGAAAAGGGACCAGTCCGAGAAAGTGCTCTTCCAAAAACTACCAAAGTTCTCTCTATTTATTCAGGATCCCATCATCAGATCCTGACTTGACGATCATGGGACCACCCTTTCAAACAACAAAAAAATCCAAATCGGTCCAGCCATCTTCGAGTAATCGCGGACAAGAAGTCTTCTCAATGCCAAATGATAAATCATTTTAGGTAAATCCTTCAATTCATAACATCTGATTCAGTTTTTGCATCACGTTGCGCTGATCCTACCTCAAGGGCAAAAAGTCACAGAATTATTGTTAAAGAACACAACATGAGGTCTTTCAATTAAGTATCTGGACGACGCAAAAAAAGAGTGTGTGACCTTTTAATAAATCGTGCAGTCAAAGGAAATAAAACAAGTGTGAACTGTACGTGAATTTTAGCGGTTCCCGTCTTGAACAATGAGTAGATATTGGTCTAATAGTATGTGTGTAGGTAACCTCGAGGGCGTTGGTTCATTTCTATTAAAAAAAACCGGACAAGTACGAGTCAGGGGGGCTCGTAGGGCTACTCTCTAAACCCGAAGACAGTAGTTTCGGGCTTAGTTGCGGGCGTATTCTACTCCGTATCACCCACGGACTTAAGATTAGTTCCAAACCTCAACTAAGAATGGATGACAACACGATTTGACAGTAACTGTCAAAACGTGTTGTCATTCATTCTTAGTTTTTAGGTGATACGGAGTAGAATACGCAACTAAGTCCGAAACTACGGACTTCGGGCTTAGAGAGTAGCCTCCCAGAACCGCGTACCGAGGGTTCCGATCAAAAATCGAAAATGTTCTCCCATACATCAATGTACGTCACGGTCAATATCTTTGAAACTTAGACACTTTTCGGACATTTAGTGTAAGAGCAGGAAGAATTTATATCTTTCTTCTCATACATGTAACGAAATGTCCCTAAAAGCATCTTAGAAATATGTATTACTCTCAAATCAAAAACCTAATCGCCGCTTAAGAGTTTCACTTCAAGAACTCTTATGGCCTCTATAGATTGGCATCTTCTTTTTCAGAATATCTTAATCATCATAAATAAAGCTAAGAATTTGCTTCGGAAAATTCTTGACTCTTGATTTTTTTACAAAAGCAGCAGAACCAAGGCATGCAAACATGTTTTAAATCATAAGAGCCATTATAGCGTAATATTGTTTCCCTTCGGCTTCGCCCGCGTCTAAGCAGCCTATAACCGATTCCATGGTTCCCCATGTTCGGCAATTTAGCCTGGCCGCACACGGGCCCACGACCACAACCTCAAAACACCGCAACTGACAGTCCTGTAGTTTTCATACAGTTTATATGGACTCGCCACACACGGATAACGCCAGTGGCCGCCACACTCTACAATTCGTCGCTGCTCCCACTAAACGCCGACACAAAGCGCTGACACTAATCCAATCCAATAACGGCGGTATTTTCGTCTTCTACGACAAAGTTCTTTTTATCAGCAGCACCGCAATTAAATCTTCCACGACGGAGTCCATTTTGATACTGCAAGCAATATTTAAAAAAGTAGCGGCCATCGACCGCAAGTGTCTACCACCGACCACAAGTGGTTGTCGCAAGCTCCAGCAACCTTTGTAGCCGCTTCAGGTGGCGGCGTGTGGCCCGTATGCAACAAACAAACTCACTTTCGCATTTATAATACTCATATTAAGTCTTATTATAACTATTATTATTAGGTAATTAATGTATTGTCACGTTCGATTTCACAGGAAATTATGATTTCTATACACTTATTATTCAAGAGCACTATTACGACCCATTTCCCTTTTCCTTCAATGGCTTAGCTTTCATCGTTACCTAGAAAGTTAATTCTAGGTTTTAAATCTAGATTTTCTAAATTTTCCTTTCCTTCTTCTGTACTATCTGTTGTTTATTTTATAACAGTACCTACCTCAATTTTATAAGGCACTACTCTAAAAACTTGTTTGGATCATGCGCCAATTCACTTTATACAAATCATCAACTCTCAGCTTTGAACGTTTGCATCAATTAATTTGCACTTCATAATTGTATCTTTTTTTGTTCTGTCGACCGAAGCAAACAACTATGTGGGTGTGTGTCAAAGTCAATTCATTTATTCAACTAGACCATTAGAAGGCACTTTTGAACGTCAAATTTACAGTTTGATATTAAAATACTAGTGACTCTAGTTGTCCATTCGCAAAAGTAGATTCTTATGAAGAAGAACGGACAAGAAACTCCATAGTTACTCTTTTCAAATATAAGTTTTACAATATTTTGTATACATAGGTACATTGATCAATTGATTATATTATGTAAGTACAATGCATCCAACATTACACTAATATACAGCACACACTTATATACTATAGGTACAACAAAGCAATACCAGCAGAGATCAAACTAAGTCTAGCAAGGACCATGGTACTCACATATTTATAGTATAACTAACAACAATGGATCAGTGTGTGAGTTAAATTACATATTAAAAAAAAAAACAGAAAGTACACCAGTAAATGTATAATATGTAGTAAATAAATCAACAAGTTTGACCAGCATGTTTCCAAGCATTCTTATCTTTAATATAATCATTTATTTTGTAATATGCTTCTTTACAAAGTGTGGTTTTAATATAAGTTTTAAATTTTCTTTCGTTTAATTCTAATAGTGTTAAAAAGAATTGTAATATTGAGAAGATATAACCTTTCTGCCAATGGGTCTTTAGGCCAAGAGTGAACAGGTTACTTCTAGGCAAGCGTGCTATGCTTTCGATCTCGTCATCGCTTTCCATCTATATGACTGGCCTGTTGGTCGAGTGGTTAGTGATCCTGACTGCTAAACCGGAGGTCGTGGGTTCGATTCCCATCCAGGACAAATCTTTGTGTGATGAGCATGATCATTTGTTCTGTGTCTGGGTGTAATTTGTCTATAATATTATGTATGTATTTAGAAATATATAAATATGTTTATCAGTTGTCTGGTTGCCATAGCACAGGCTCTGCCTAGTTTGGGATCGGATGACCGCGTGTGAGTTGTCCCGAGAAATATTATTATTATTATATTTATAACTAGACTTCGCCCGCGCGGATTTAGTGGAAACTTCAACGCCCCTTTAAGGGATAGGACTTTAACGGATAGTTTTTGTAAATTAAGTACTTAGTTATTCTTTAACCTTAAATTAATCGAAACAATTTATAATGTTCATTCTTTTTAATCTAAAATATTAATACTAAAAGCAGTTATTGTGAGTTATCCGTCGGAGATAGGCACATGCTATCACGGACTTTTTTATAGATATTAATGTTCTTTAATATTGTAGTACATTGTTTTGCTCTATCATCAAGAGTTTTCGCAGCCCATGCGATGAAGACATTTTATGACATTTTTTTTACACCACTCTAATTATATCTGCAAATAAATATAGCCCTATGTTACTCGGTGAAGTTGTAGCTTTCTAACGGTTTTAAAATCGGTCGGTGTTTGAGCATAAAATGGTGTCCACTTATCACTTTAAGTGATATGCACATGTTCTATCCGCAGCTTTAGTTCCTTCATTATACAAGTTAATTAATAAATCTGCAATTTAGTTGAATTCTTTTGTGTCTGTGTCTAATTTGATCGCTTTTAATTTGTCATTCCTGACATTGTGAGTTGTTTCAGTCAAGATTTATTTAATGTATTCTAATTGTTGCAATTTGGGTTCACAGGTATAATTAAGTGTTTCTTCCTTTTTGGTTTGACCTTCTACTTGTTTCGTTTTGTTACTTCAGTTATGTTTAGTTTTATTTTATGAACAGAGGTTTTTTTATGTCTAATTCTCCATTCTCCTTCTTCTCACAATTACTCCGGTAAGCTGTCCAGATAACCTGGACAGCTTTAGATTTCATAAGCTAAGCAGAATCATTGATTGCCTTTTTAAATGAATTCTGACTGTCCTGTCTCTAAGGGTTCTGTACCCGAAGGGTGCCAACGGAACCTTGTTACTAAACCTCTGTTGACCATCCAACCGTTCATTTTATCAGCGGGCTGTAATTCATGAATCTATGTAGGTAGAGAGTTGAACTTTTTACAGAGTGTGCATTTCTATTGCCGCTATCACAAAAAATAGGTAATTAAATTTATCAATAATATCAGCCAATTGCCGTCCACTGCTGAACGCAAGCCTCCCCTAAAGAGCGCTTACCATCCCGGTTTTGAGCAGTCTGCATCCATCCTCTGCCAGCCGCCTTCTTCAAATCATCAATCCTTCGTGCGCATTAAAAAATATTTAAACGAAAAAATCAAAGCAGCAGGCTCATACAAGAAACGTGATATTGACGATTTATGGTACGAGAACCCTTCGTGTGGGAGTCGTCTCTCACATGGCCGGTGTTTTATTCTGTTAGTCAAAGACTAGTAATCATTTTGCTGCATCAACTCATTTATCCATTTCCACTTTAGTTGTCATTGTATAACATCAAGCTTGTGATCCCCGACGGGTTAGGCAGAGGTGCACCTGTAGTATACTCGTACATACATTTTGCCAGTCGTTACTTTTGTTTCATATACTCACTTCAATGTATAGTTAAGTGATTCTTGTATTATTTCATTGCACTTTTGCCGACTATGTTTCAGTTCGTTTGTTGCATCCGAGATACCATCGGACTCGGCTAAAGACCCTTTGTTTCGTTGCTCATAATTATCATTATTATGGCAACAATTATCGCAGTGGATTAATTATTATCTATAACGATCTCCTTAGTAGGTACTTATAGTTTGGACTTGGGTACTATTCATGGAGCTTTTTTAGTTGTATGGGAATCTTAACCTTTTGACCTTATTTCTATGATTATCCATATAATTAAGTTTGTGGAAAAGAATTGTGTTACTATTTTTGGCGAAAAATAAAGTATATTCTATCTATATAATAGTCACCATTATCTTCCTGCCCTTATCCCATGTTACTTGGGATCGGCGCAACACGTTTTTTCTTCCACTCTGTCCTGTCAGCCGTCACGCTATCACTAACCCCCTTTTCTTTCATAGCAATCCTAACACAATCCATCCATCTTTTCTTTGGCCTCCCTCTCCCTGTCCATCCATCCACATTTATATTCATAACTCTTCTAGTTACATGCATTTCATCCCCCTCTTCACATGACCATATCAACATAAACGGTTCCCTTTCAACTTTTCCGTCACTGGAACCACTTTATCCATTCTCGACACTCCATACATCCATCTCAACATTCTCATCTCCTACATGCTATCAGTAGTAACTCAAATAAAATAAACTTACAGAAGCGGAGCATTGTGCCGTAGTTTATTTTATTTTTTTGGTAAGCGTCATGCTTGTCGTAAATAAACTCTTTTTCTTTCTTTTTGTTACTGTGATCGCTTGCGCAACTGCTGATTTTCAGGGTCGGACTTTAAGTTTTAGGTCTGGCAAAGTGTTATTTGGTTTTTCAATCCAGAATTTCTCAGTGGCTGCTCGGAGTCTGGATTTGCCCGGTCAATGACAATAGGCTCGCCTTCTTCTCCATGGGACTTAAAAATAGCTGCCGAAGATTGTGTGTACTTTGCTTAGGGGAATATTTATCTAGGTGTTCTTGTAACGTGTTTTAGAAAACGATAAAATTAAAGACATACTTACGGGATTTTTAAATATTAAATTCATGATTTTAAATACTATTTATTACTTTAATTACTTCGGTTCTATTAAATCATTTAAGTTTACACGTGCCGATTTTCGGATAAAATACAATCATGTATTAATATTTTTTGCTGAGATAAGAACTATTTTAGATTTTAAATTAACCCACATAAATGCTAATGATACTGTTTAAAATCTTATTTCAGATTAAATTTAATATATTAAGTATTAAACTGTCATTTTTATGTTAAGACTTCCATCTGTAAAATATGTAGAAGGTTTACGTATAATAGATATTACGTGTAGTAGGTTAGCGTGACGGCTGACAGGGCAGAATGGAAGAAAAAAACGTGTTGCGCCAACAAAAATTAGATTCATAGAATATACTTCACTGTTCACCAAAAATAGTGACACATTAATAGTTTACGGTCGGCTTCCAGTCAAACCTGATTCAGCTGAATACCAGTATTTTACGTGGAGCAGCTGCCTACCAGACCTCCACAACCCATTAACTGGGTAACACGGTAGTTCTTGGCAAGACGAATTTATTTACTGGCTTCTGACAATCCGTAACGACTGCCAAAGATCTACAAATGGCAGCCGGAACCAACGGCTTAAAGTGCTTTCCGAGGCATGGAGGAGTCTCGGTATGTTCAGATGGTCACCCATCCACAGACCAACCTTAGCAAGCGTTGGTTAACCTTGATCCGTGCGGCAGATTTTCTTTAGCCACGAGGTCGGATAGGCAATTGCTCCATGTAAAATATTGGTATTCAGCTGAATCCGATTTGACTGGAAGCATAACCTATGCAACGTGTAACAGAATAAACGCAATACCTCTTAAGGGGTCATTGTACTCAACAACAACTTTTACTGTGGGACCAACCACGAAATCGCGAAAAAAATCAGCTGTCAGTACATTTTGTCCAGTTATGCATACACAAGTGTATGGGGCAATCGTTTTTTTTTCTCTCGATTTCAGTGTTGGTCCCATAGTAAAAGTGTATTGATTAGTACACAATGACCCTTTAAGAGGTATTGCGTTTATTTTGTTACAGATTGTATAGTTGGGAAAAGGCTAAGTAGATCACGAAAAAAAGAAAAGGTCCCTAATATTAAACACGTTTTAGTCCTCCTAAAAATGATATTATCTTCGAGAATAACATTAAAATATTTTTTTTTATTCATGCAGCGATTAATTTCCGTTAAAAGTTTACAATAGAGAGGTTCACAGTGTTCTCGGTGCGTCTACGCATATATTCCTTTACAAGTCACTTCCCTTCACCAGTCGCCATTGTTCTTAGCGCGAATAAACATCTTTTTATATTTCTTAAATAGGCGATTTTGACTTATAAATCCTTTTGAACACGGCACTGAAAACTCAACCTTATAATTCACATTAAAGAGTCTCATTTCTTCTGTACAGGAAGCAACCCTTTAACATCTCAATTCAGATCATACAACGTTCTTAGTTCGTCGTAATAGAGATGTATTTCGCGTGACGAAGGTGTCAATTCTCAAACGACAGAATGAAAGGATTAAAAATGTTTGAAAAGGACGTTTCTGTATAGTGATAATATCTTAATATGGTTATAATAGGAGGGTTGCGCATAATCTGTAACTGTCTGACTGTTTTTTGATGTTTCGCACCTTGATAGGGGTCTATTTGGAGGATTATTTTTGGGTTATTTGTTGCGAGTGACAGTTTTGATGTCGCTAAAAGTATTACGAGTGAGACGAATTAGTGATAATTTAGATTAAAATAAATTAGAGCCACTACCTGAGCTTTTAGGATTGTTTTTTCTTGTTTATCAAGAAAGTATGTTCTGAGTATTTCCAAAAAGTCACTTGCGGTGGGTGTCGTAAGACACGACACCCCAGACCACAGACGGTTAGTGACTCACCAGAGAATGAGCCGCAGCATTCTCTGTGGTTCTGTGCATTGCAAAGCTGCACTGCGATTACCAACTCGCTTGCCTTGGGGAAAGCCTATGTCCAGCAGTGGACGTCTTTAAACTGATGACGATGATGAACCATTGATTTTATTCAGTAACGGTATTTTTAGCTTCTTTTTTACTTGTGGGCAAAATCGTCTTCCATATTTTTCCAAATCGGATTTTGCGGTGCATAGCATGGTGTAACTAGGATATGTCGCCAACATTGGTAATTCTTTGATTAATTCGTAAATTGTACTCGTTAGCCATTATTTCATTAGTCAATCACATACAAGTTGAGAACAAAACTCAAAACAGTTTTTGACAGTAGAAGATATCGCATACGACATTCCATCTCGCGTGAACCCAAGATAGAACCCCAACGAGCACATTTCATGACAGTTTTTGTGACATATCTCGGTGTAATATTTATGCGTCACCACGAACAGAGATATGATCGGATGCGGGTTCGATTCCGTGCCATACACGGGGGCACGAGTGTAACGGTCTCCTATTATTTGAGACAGTGATTCACGATAAACTGAAGATGACAGTTTTTAATGGGGGCGTAAGAGTTGCATATTTTTTGGTTGGACCTTTTTAATGTTTTTATTTATCCCGAAACATGTCTACTAGACAGACTCAAAAGCGCTTACTAAATGAGTTAGCTAAAAGGAAAAAAGAAAGAGAGAAACTAGTTTTTTAAGTTATTTGTTGATAATTTCGTTAGTCAGTGATAATAAAATCAGTATAACCTGGCCGGGTATACTATTGCAACTCCCTACTACGCAAGGCAAGCTCAAGTTCCAAGTGGCCACCGACCTTCGGTCAACTGTACGATTTAATAGTCATCATCTTCAATATTCCAGCCGAAAGAGCCACTCATCAAAAGGTCAAAAGGTACACTGCTGGATGTAGGCCCCCCCAAGTTTTGCCAGGGTCCGGTCCTGTGCGTCTCGCATCCAGTGCGTTCCTGAAGCCTTCCACCGCTTCATCTTTCAGTATACGATCACCACTCCAGACATTTCGACTCCATCGTTTATTATCAGTTCTGCGAGAAATTCAGCTAATTAGGTATGCATTTTATTTTACTTTGGCCTGTTTTGATTCACATTAGAAACTTCTATCCATTGACACAGAAGAAACTAATGTGAATCGAACTTTAAAATGAAAAAAGAAAAAAAAAAACTCGTACATAACCCAAATCACCGTATTTTTTCCACAAGTATTATTAGCGTTTCTGCTCGTTCATTTAACTATATCACCTCCTTTCATACAATGTAAGCATCGTAGACATAGAGAATGAACTGAGCGATAACCTCACAATATTGACCACACACTAGAGAAAGAAACTGTTCTGCAAATACCTGTCACTTTTCATTAACTCGTACAAATAAAGGTGACACTGCAAGTCTGAGATTTATCACCGGTTTCTGCTAAATAAAATGCAAGTCAAGTGATGCGATTGGCCGTTGAAAACTAAAACAACCCTATCACAATAATTCTGCGATCATTTTCGATCGAGGAACTGGTCCTTGGTCTAAACAGAATTCTGGAACGCTCTATCTCTCTTACACTCCTTTGCCTGTATTAACTTTAACGAGAAAGCGGTGGCGTCATGACTTGTACGAGCACCACGAAGACTATTTCTAGGTGGCGCAAGAAAAGAGGGCGAGGAAAGAAATGGGGCAAACCTTTGCCCAGCAGTGGGACACAAAAGAAAAGTCACTTTATAACTGGATAGGAAAGCTCAGTCCATTATCTATATCTATGATACGCTGATGTAGTGAAGCTCACTGCTCACGGCTGATCGCTCTCAAGTAATTACGGAGCTCCGTACACTAACAAATTAGCCGCTACGCCACGCTCCGCTACCGAATTGAGTTACTACGCGTTCATACATAGATGAATGCGTGGCTGTTTTTGTAAATGTTTACTTCTAGGCGAGATACTGTAGACAGGTGACATTCCATCAGCAATCAAAACCGTCAAATGTTAGGGATTGACCATTCACGTGACATTTCAGTAGCGCTTTTTGTTTTATGAACTACTAGCTACCGCCCGCGGCTCCGCCCACGTTAATGTATGCATATGTTAAAATTACATACTAACACTATTCAATCCCATATGTTTTGTTAGTGAGAAAATAAGGGAGGCCTGACAGCTCTGGGATCTGAGTCTATTATGGACCAAGCCTTCCACACTGTTTCCAACCAATGCAAGTCCTGAGAACCAGAATCAACAGTGGCGACTACCAGAAAGCCGAGTCATTGAAGCTCGATGGATTACGGAGAAGCGATTGAACGTCTTGGATCCATCCACGAAATTAGTAAGAAAAACATAATAGCCCCTTCTCTCCGAATCAAGCAAGAATCCAGAGCTGGTAGCACTTGTCAATCTCTTATTTGTGGATTTTTGTTTTTATCCCCGGAAGTGTATTTTGTAAGTTTCGGCAATCATGTAATTTTGACCGTTGCAAAGTGACGTTTAATCCGCTATTAATCATAATTCTCATTTTTTATCAAGCTCCTAACCAAAGCGAGCTACATGCGTACGCGCATTGGAACATAACGAACGAGATTAGAAGCTTTCAACGCGCCGCCATTCAACGGCTGTTGATTCAGACCGCTCAATATTCTCTATGACGGTTCAATTTTGACGGATCCCGTCTACGACACAATACCACATAAATAAAAAAAATAAAAATCCAATTTGTATAACGAACTATTAAACCAGTATAACTTGACTCTTATTTTTAAATAATTTCCTTAAAGTTCTTTGCAAGTTTCAGTTGGGTAAAGGTAAAGTTATGTTGGTGATTAGGAAGATGTGTAGTGAGATAATTCGTATTTGATTTGGACCAATTAGTGATGCTTACGCGCGAACCTTGTGTGAGATGACCTTTTTGTGACGATCGTGGAAACGTAACGCGATTAGTTGCGTTACACGATGGGATACAATGGGCGTGCCCGCTGGGTTCCGCTTGAATAAGGGAATTGGTGGTATTTGTGGGGATGGTATTTAGGGGTAATTGATTTTGTAATGGGAAGTAAAATAAGCCTATTTCTGCCACCCAACTTTAAAAAACTGTGGTAAGGTTGGCATATAATTTTTATTTAAAGTTTTTTTTTTATAATAAGAAATAATTACAATGTTGTTATAAAATTACAATGTTATTTTAAAAATCATAAAATATTAGTTTGTACATTACATTACTTTTAAAATAACATAAAACAGGTAGGTGTTGCAACCAGCACCCTTACTAAGTTATTAAATAACTTGTATTAAGGGTACAAGCCCATACAATTTTTTTTTTGTTATATGCATCAGAATTAAGTCTTCTAATAATATAAAAATGCAGTACGACGATTTATTTAGTTACTTGTAATAGTAGAAGCCAGAGAATCTGATACCAGTCCCGCCAATGGATCGTGGTATCCAGTTATTTGATAGTGGAGGTCTGGTAGGCAGTCGCTCCACGTAAAATACTGGTCTTCAGCTGGATCCGGTTTGACTGGATGCCGACCCCACCGTAGTTGCAAAAGGGCTAGGTCGATTAGCCAGTAGCCATCTAAGTAAAAAAAAAAGATGAAACGAGGTGAATATGGAGTGATTAAAATAACACTGTCGTAGTCTTAGAGGTGGAGGGGCTCGTGGCTAAATAATAACAGCCGCACGGGTCAATCTTCAAGGTTAAGCAACGCTTGCCGAGGTCGGTCTGTGGATGGGTGATCATTTCAACATACCGAAACTCTTCCGTGCCTCGGAAAGCACGTTAAGCCGTTGGTCCCGGTTGTCATTTGTAGATCTTTGGCAGTCGTTACGGATCGTCAGAAGCCAGTAAATCTGACTCCAGTCTTGCCAAGAATTACCGGGTTACCCAGTTAATGGGTTGTGGGGGTCTTGTAGGCAGCCGCTTCATGTAAAATACTGGTATTTAGCTGGATCCGGGTTGACTGGAAGCCGAGTCCAATATAGTTGGGAAAAGGCTAGGCAGATGAGTCTTGGCTGATCCGCACACACTCAACAATTCTGTATGTTTTCAATACAAGTAAAAATTCAGTTTGCTCGTCACTTCGTAATCAATACGGTTACTGATCAATCTCCTTTTATGTTTGTTTGTTACCAATCATTTAATTGCACACGCACACAAAACTAGAATCAATCAATTAAAATATATTGAATCAATCACTGGCAGCTTTGAGTTAGATACCTTATTAATTTTATTCGTTTTTAATGTGTGTGTTTTGTTGACGTAACCTTCAATTGAATTTAAGTACGAAGCAATTTTAATACGAGATACGAGTAATACCTACCTAATTGTAGACTTCCAGTTTTTAGAGTTCCGTACTTTATAGTTCATTTCTCACAAATAACGTTTTTGAGATACTACAAAAAAAAAAATATTAAAAAACCCCCGATAAAAACTAAAAAGTAATAAATGAATTGTATTGATCCTTTTAGTTTCATATAGGTACGATTCTTTGGGCCAAGCGTCTTCGCCTCGGGAAACCTGGAGATGGAGTTTCTTGTCCGTTCTTCTTCATAATAATCTACTTTTTGCGAATGGACAACTAGAGTCACTAATATTTTAATTTCAAACTGTAAATTTGACGTTTAAAAGTGCCTTTTAATGGTCTAGTTGAAATAAATGAATTGACTTTGACCGCAAATTTCTGAAATTACATACTTAGTTTAGTAGCGGTCCCCCGACACGATGACTCGTTTTTGCGTCGAGGGTTAAACATAATGCGTTTGACCACAATCTCATCTGATGGTAAGCGATGATGAGGTCGATGATGGAGCACGCTTGCCTAGAAGTAACCTATCCACTATTGACATAAAGACTCTCAGGGTGTAACTATCAGAAAACAAAGACCCTGGCAAGGAAATTCACTTTTTAGCTGATATATTGAAGTAATGACACGTTACGGTATCTAATTAAACAAAACTTCTGAAAACATTTTTTGACAGCACGGTTGGCGCAGTGGTTGAGCGATTGACTGCTGCGCTGCGTGTCGCGGGTTCGATTCCCGCACGGTACAATTATTTGTGTGGCCTACAGATAGTTGTTCCGGGTCTGGCTGTTTGTGTATGTGACTTTGTATGTTTGTAAACGCACCCACGATACAGGAGAAATTCCTAGTGTGGCAACGTTTCAAAAAAAAAAAAAAAAATTGCAACTGCAACAACTGTGGAATCTTATATAAAGAACCTATGGAAGATTTGTTTTTTTTTAGCGGCTACGTTAGTTTGTTTTCTTTTTATGGGATCATCCAATGACTTCTTCATCATCAAACGAAGGGAGTGCCAGACTCTTACTGACTAAAACCCATCCGTGTTCCTTCAAATGCCTTTTGCGTTCCAGGATCGCGGTGACTCTTTCGAAAAAATCCGCAATCCTGGCACAAATTCCGCAATCCTGGCACAAATTCCGCAACTCTGGCACAAATTCAGCAACCCTAGCATATCGTATAACCTGGAGGCTTATCAGATTAGTAAGTATAAAGGATCATTCTTTAAAATTGCATGGATAACACCGGATCCATTTTACTGAATGCCCTCTTCCTCGCCATTGGGCCCAAAAATTCGGGTTACCAAAATCATAATACGATTTCACTAACAACCATATCAGGAAGCAGATTATGACATATCAATTCCACAAGTAAACATGGCCACAGATCGCAAAAAAATGGCGCAAATCTGTTTAGTTTCGCGCCGCGTCGGCTGCGCTTGCGCATCGATCATGTTGATCTTGTAAAGTGTGGAGGGATTAAATATAAGTTCACTGTGGGTGGGTGTGATTGTCGTTGAAATAGATGACATATGAAGGGAATAGGGATGTTGCGTAAGTTAAAAAAATATGATTCTATTTAGACCGTCAGTTTGATTATCGAGAATATTGGACATGTATTTTTTATTGTATTAAATCAATAAAAAAATACGACGATAAAACGCATCAAAGATTGGAAGAGTGGGGGCTTGTAATGTCACTTTCCAGTAAAAAGTGTACTGGTAAGTGATGTCACACGAGTTTTCAACGCACTGTATCGTCTTCATTTTTTGTTTACGTGACATAAGAAGAAAATTGTGTCCAATAACTTTTGGAAATCTATTTTAAAGGAAAAAAAGGTTTATGTAGAGGTAAAGTTTAAAACTTTTTACACACTAATCCAAACATTTCTTCAACATCACCCACACCGAAGACTAGAGACTCCAGCATTCTTGTCACCCTTCAAGCTGGATTGCCCATTTGCCTGCACCTATGAAATCCTAATGAAAGTCACTGATGTTGCTACTAACTTGGCTACCTGCGGAGTCTAAATTATCTGGCTAGAAACTTAATTATGGACTCAAATGTAAGAAAAAAGATACCTGTAAATTACTTCCTTTTTGGAGCTCATAATGTCTACTTAAGCTTTTGAATGCCAGAGCATAAACGCATCGGCGTGCCCTCGACGCCAAGCCACAAATTCGCCGTACTTTTAGTCACATATTTGTGACGTTTGGCGCACGCGCTTGCTTGTCATGTATACGAGACAATGGCGTTTAAAAGGTTCAGCTTTCAACTTTTACTAATAAGCCATAGATATTACTTAGGTTTCATCCTCTTGTCTTCCTCAATAATTTTTATTCATTCAGTTCCGATAACTTTTTCAGGCTTTTTTTCCTTTTAACCAAAATACGGTTTTTAATGAACACTTCAAACTCTTACCACTTAAAACCATAACCGAAACACACTAGTGTTTAAAACAGCCATAGCGCATGCGTGCGTTACACAAAGTTAAACTTCTGTATAAAACCGTTAATTGGTTACGGTGGGATGTTTGTTTACCAATTTGATATACATTTAGTATTGCGAATTATAAATTTGATTAACGTGAGAACGATATATGGGAAACATAAGGAATTTATACCAGTTTTTTGTATTGTTTCGTATGGTTTAAATCGGGTGTTGAACTGTGGCTAAAAAAATCGGCAGTAAGCTCTTAAAATTGGCGTAACAGTGCAAGATTTTCGATAGTTCTTACTAAGTATAAAATAAACTATGTTTTATATTTAACTATAGGCCCGCCCCGGCTTCGCCCGGATGTATATTTTTTTCAAAAATTTCTTTCATAAGAATGTTGATGTGGAATTTAAAGTCAACTATTCAATTTGTTAATTTAATAACTTCATGCATTTCATAGAGACGTAGGTGGACTTAAGCCTGGTGTGTTTATATCAAACATTTTTGTTCGTAATAAACCAACGTGTTCGCTCTTTAACCGGTTAACTACATATTACTACATACCGAGAAATTACATAGAAATGTCACGGTTGTACAAAAAAAAACAAATTAAACAATTAAATACTTACATACTTTTCAAACATTTTCCATGAGTAATCTTGTAAGACTTGAATTAAAAATCAACTGCTGAAAGAAATGATTAAGTAAATGAAATGAAATTATTTTTTGCCAGATTAACATCCAAATAGATACATAAACTAAACACACATAAATAAGAATAAATAATGGTACAATACAACAGAAAATAAATTACAATTACATGACAAATGCAAACTCCGCGAAGACGAGAGACAAGACGAGACGAATCATGTCATCGGCGTATGGTAGGACTGCCATCTTTGATGAAGAGGCCTGTTGTCCCAGTCTCGCACCGCGACCACCAAGGAGTTAGCGGAGCGTGCGGTGGCCGAGCGGCTCTTCAGCAGGGCCGGCCAGCCGGGCGCGCGGCCCTCACAGAACATGGCATTAAAGTTTTCCTAAAATAAAATAGTCGTAGAAGTTTCAAGGTAACAAAAATAAATTAAAACTCAGGACGACAAATTCCAAACAATTTCGTTGCAAAAATCTTACATGATGCACAATTGAACCGTACTAAATGCTATACCTACTCTAGAGTTACAACTCTTAAGAGGCGTATTCAATGGCGGAAGAATATTTAATTTTAATTACCAGTCTACTTTAAACCAAGAGTTTTTTTAAAATTATGTATCGCCCCCGTGCCCTTTCTCATTGAAATCGTTCATTTTTACGAAAAAATATTGGACACTGTATAATTTCCTTTGTCATGAAAATATAACTGTGCGTTGAAATTTTGCGTGAGTTCACGTCTAAAAAGTGTACCAGTTATAATCTAGACGTGAACTCTGAGTTTCGTTAAATTTTTACTGAATTTTCAATTTTTATTTATTTGACAAAGCAAAAAACGACGGACAAAATAGAATCATATTTTTTGACGAGACAACGTCTAATAAATCGATGAACGCCGGCTGCACGCACGAAAAAGGATGACTCATTGTAACGTTACGATCATTTCATCAATGTTTTGTTATGACGTTGGCACGTTAAACTATCGTCCGTAAACTGACTTTACAGACAACAAATTTTTATTCAGGAAACCTCCCTAATTTTTTTCTGACAGACTGACGAGATTCTTTGTGATCCTGAATAGATTTAGTGACTTGTTATAAGGCGAGAGATAAATTAAATTTAGAGAATTTCTTTGCATTTCCTTCTATCTGCTCAAAACAGTATTTGTTTGTATAAAAGTTGTTGCACCGAGTTTGCAGTAGAAAATCTTAACTAAGAAATTCTTTGAAACCAAATTGAACACAGGTTGTTAAGCGCGTGTCAACGCCTGTGATTGGCTGTCTAAATTATGACCAGCCAGTCGAAAAATTTAGCATCCGTTTAATTTTATCGTCGTCGAAGGTTGATTGGCAGTCGCATTAGTTGGTTGTTCGTCAGTTGAGTTCTCGAAACCGGATATTTGTAAACTCCGTAAGATTAAAAAATATCTTTATAGATCATCACGCGGTTTCACCCACCCGCGTAGTATCCGTTCCCGTAGGAGTACGGGGATAAAATATAACCTATGTTACTCGCTGATAATGTAGCTATCCATTGCTGAAAGAATTTTTCAAATCAGTAAAGTAGTTTTTGAGTTTATTCATTACAAACACACACAAACATATTTTTTTTCCGCGTAATAGTATTAGTGTAGATGTAGATAAACTATCAATTACATGTAAAATGATCATTTCATTTACAAAACTCTGTAGTTTATAATCTCTTCGTATCGTTCCAAGAAATTGTGAACTGACATTAATTGTGAACTGACATAAATTGTGAACTGACACAAATTGTGAACTGACATAAATGGTGAACTGACATAAATTGTGAACTGACATAAATTGTGAACTGACACAAATTGTGAACTGACACAAATTGTGAACTGACATAAATTGTGAACTGACATAAATTGTGAACTGACATAAATTGTGAATTGACACACACTGCGAACGATTAATTAGTACACAGGTCAACAATTCATCCGTTTCGGTGTGATATTAAAATTGCAAACAATGGACTGAGTTGTTGTAAAATTAGTTGTACGCTAAAGAGATATGTCAGGGGTGATGGGAGTCGTTTTCGTGGTTGCTTGAAATGAAAATCCAAGATAGCGCCGACAATAATTTTCCAATTTTGCGTCACCGTTGTCATTTTTAAGGTTTTCAGGTTCCCTAAGAACGATAATGGTCTTTGTCACTGTGACCGCTCCTTTAAGTCGCACGATGATAAGAAATAGTTATGTATTTGTTATGCAAGGCTACAAAGTGTTAAGTTGGCGCGAGTATTTGTATTGAAACCTGAGTGTAGCGAGTGTTTTAAAGATACTCATATGAGACATAGAATAACATTGCACTTAACTTTCTTTGCAATTGCCAATTGTTTTGAATATTATTCTATGTGTATTTAATTTTTTGTTTTGATCATGCCTTTTAGCATCGAATAAATACTCCGTGTGCTTGATTTTCTTGTTTTAGAAAGTTCAATGAAGAATAATTTTTTATAAGTGAAAACTTCTTTAGCGGCGATATGACTAAAACCCATCCGTGTTCCTTCTAAAGCCCTTTGCGTTTCAGGGCTGCGGTGACTCTTTCGAACAAATTCCGCAACATGAAGTATAGCTTACGTATACGTTTTCGGAGACAATAAGTGATAGCATTATATTCTCCCAAAACGTTTTTGCGCCTTTAGAATGTATATGCATGCATTGTCCATGCATTGAACAAATTGTAAGCTTTTATGTACTTTACGCGCGATTTTTTCGGAAGAAAACTCAATTCGGCATAATGTATCGCTTGCATGAACACTACAGATGAATTGCTCATATTTTATGATTTCTTACGATTTTATCAGAAAACAAACAAAATGATGGAACGTGAATTGAATAAAGAGAAGAAAATTTAAAAAAGTTTTTTTTTTAAATTGCAGTCGTCGTTCTGGCCAATGCGATTATTCTAAAAATAAGGTTCACGCACTGACATGAAAAAAGTATTAATGCATTTTCAGTGGAATAGCGGTATTGAAAATTATTGAATACAACCAGAATCTTTCCTAGTTTGTGAGGTGAAATAGTAATTTTATCCATGACCATTTCATGTAGCTATTAGGTATATTGAGAAGTCCATGTATAGTATATTGACGAGCGACTAAATGGAAAATGGCGGTATTTATTGCAATAGAAGTTCTGTACCGCCATTTTTAACACAAAAGTTCGCTGTAAGGAAGTTATTATAAGGCTTGTTGTGGTCCTTATTGGTCGGGCAGTGGATACGTGGCCTTACGGGTACTTGCTGGTATCAGAGCTAGGTTCAGTTGTAAGGGAGACCTAACGTGTGCTCACTAAATGGTTTATTGCAAACGTTACGAGTTTTCGAGTTTACGTGAACATTAGCGCGATGTGTGTGGACTTGGGGTAAAAAAGTATCGTGTGTTACCTTACTAGCTATTTCGTTATTTAAAGGCGGTCAATTTTCTAGCTTTAGTCAAGGGACCAAAAATATTTGGCAGAGGTTACGCAGAAGACTTAACTTGTGCGTCGATTGAAAGATAATATTGGATTGTAATTTGCTGTGTGTCTCAGGGTGTCAAATTAATGTCTGTAACTAAGAAAACATTGGCTGTTTGGAGAAAGATCTGAATTTTGGTTTTGTTCTTTTTTAAGGGTTTCGAACGTCTGTGTGAAAAACAGAACCCTTATAGGAACTTTTTCAATTTTTCTTCACTCGTGCAATTGTTTCTTGAAAGATTTAACCTTTTGAACGCCATTGTCACGTATACATGACAAGCAAGCACATGCCCTGTACACCAAACGTCACAAATATGTGACAAAAAGTACGGCGAATTTGTGGCTTGGCGTCGGGGACACGCCGATGCGTTTGTGCTCTGGCGTTCAAAAGGTTAAGGATTTCCCGACAGAACAGGGTCCACATTTGAAAATAAGTTCCAAAGCTAAGTCCACACCATCCGCAATCGAACTTGCAGGAAAAACTATAAACCGTTCCAGAGGTGAATAGAAAGATACATTGTCGGTCGCAGTCGGCGCTTCCTGGATGACACACGACTAGTCGTAAGGTGTGTGCCGAGGTTTATTGCTGGTATGTGGAAGTCTCGCTTGAGCGCTCTGTGCCTGTGATATATTGTCTTGTTTGGGCTAGATTTTTAACGGTAAATTGTGGAAAATGTGTGTGGAGTTCTTAGTAATGAATAAGTCTTTGCTGCCTCGATGTTTCAATGCCGGTCTGAGTTGCACTCGCATATGATGGGTGCACGTTTCACGTAAGGAAATCTTAAGAGCCTTAAATATTTTTAGTTTTAATTTGCTGGCCGCATTGATGGCGCCAGTGGGCTTATCGTTTTGTCATCAGATAATATTACTGATTTAAGATAATCTTCTCTATCACGGCTTCTTCTGGGTAGCTTGCTCCAACGTCAACTTTGTCTCTGTCATCTCTGACCTATACTAGAGACAAGAGCAAACTTATCTCAAATACAAAAAAAAATATAAAAAAAGTAAAACAAAAAATAAATGCAGATTTTTATACGTGTTTAGATTTACCTACACAATGATACGATTGTATTTAAAATATATAGGAACTGGTGCTATGTCACTTTGTTACGCTCGTGCAAATGTATAGTCAGCTTAATTGTTTTGTGTTAAATACTCCCGTTCTTTGTTTTAAGCTATTTAACATCATAAATACAAAAAAACAGCTTAAAAAACTTGTACTTGTACTTATACGTACGTGAAAAGATCACTATAATATTTTATACTGAAAGCTTAGCTTGAGGCCTTTCCCAGACAGTGTAATAGATAGAATATACTTTATTGTATACCAAAAATAGATACACAACTCTTTTATACAAGCTTTCAATAAAATATTATAGTTGTTTGTTACTTTACTTATGTGTACTTTTTGTACATGTAATATAATAATTAATATATTTTTATTTATTAAGAAATAATAAAATCTTGTTTAATAAAAAACCTTAGATTGTTTTATTTTTGTCTCTGGTGTGTATTTGCATAAATACTTGATATTTAAAAAAAGTGTAATAAGAAACATGTTTTGGAAAATGTAGGTAAAATTGATAGCTTATGGACTCCAAGTTAGAAAAACAAAATGTAAGATGTCAATTTACGTAACTGTACCTAAAGTTACACGTGCCAAAAAATCACAATATAATTTATTTTGTGCGAAACAGTTCCTGTTGGATACTCACACAACACTAACTTTATCATATATTATGTATATAATAACACTTAATATAAGTATATGTGTGTGCTAATTTACTCCACATTGTGTAATATTAATATTCATAGCCGTGCCATTGTTTAGTTTTTATTAATTGACGTGTGGAATGAGTCATAGGTTACCTTCAGTGTCAATTAGTGTTACGTACATGTGTTGCTAGCTCTTAATAGAGCCGACAGAGGTTACCAGGGCAAAAAAATCAGCCCGGTTTCAAATGCCCAAATTCGTTCAGCCGTTCATCCTCATCACTATCCACAAGTCTGACTTTGCCCATTGCTGGGTATTAGACGTCTCTTTTCTTGTACTAACCATCCGCTCGCCATCCTTATGCTGACTGTCCACTGTAATAAATCTATAAAATTAACCAGTTAACAATGGAATTGCATGATATCTCCACTTCACTTCAGTGGACAGGGATTTCCGAAATAAATAGTTTAAAAATTCATACAAAACCGGGAAGCGGAGCAAGGCAGCGGAGCGGAGAAGCGGAAAAAACCAGCAGCCCGCTCAAATAACTCGTCACGTGACCTCCGCATAGTCCGCAACTCCGCTCCGCATTACTCCGTTGCTCCGCTCCACTGCCTCGCTCCGCGTCAATAGACTGGCATCTTAATGCAGGTCCCACCAGCGATGGCAACGATGATGTCTACCCATCTCTATCCATCTAAATATACAAACTTTTATTAATAGTTGTATAAGTAGGTTGGGACTTATTGTTGCCAATAGCTTGCTTTCATGTATACTTAAACCCCTTTGATCCGTATGGTGGTTATTAAGAAAAACCTTCCTTTTTGCATTTCTACTTTTTGGCAAGAACACTTTATTTCTATTATTTTCAGGTTTCTATTTTAAGATCTTCACGATAGTATAGTTTGATGTATAGAAATGTTAGTATTTCCTCAAAATAGCCAGAAATTGCGTTTAGAGACTTCTTTCAGTGTTATAATAAAAGTAGAAAAGAGCGAATGGGCATAATGTGATCTCCAATGGTAGTACCCCTCTTGGCATAACATTTTATGGCATAATATAGTTTGGCATAACGTTTTCGCATAACATTTATTAGCATAATAATACTGCTACATAATAATGATTTGACATAATGCAAAGGTTAGCATAACTATCATTTAGTCTCATATGTTTTGGCATAAGTTGGAGTTGCATAAATTTAAAGGCATAATATTTATTCGTCTAATATTCATGGTCTAACGTTTAATATTATATAAACGTCATTATGGTTAACACCCCGACTCAGAGTACCCCGACTCGGATATGACGATTTTTTTTTAAAACCACCTAGAAATACCTATCTTAGCGCAGGTGGTAAACATTATGCGTTTATAACATTATGCTTTATAAAATTATACATAATTATTATTATGCTAGCAGTATTTATGGCAACAAGCATTATAGCAAAACATTTATGCCTGGTAATATTATGCGTAATGATCATTATGCTGAATTTCGTTATGCCAATGTAAATTGTGCCAATATATGCTTATCATTAGTAAACCATCTCAAATCCGTAAGTCAAGATGCGTTCCACGCATATCTATAACTAGCTTTTGCCCGCGACTTCGTACGCGCTTACCTCCAATAGTATTTTTTCCCGTTCCCGTATAGCCTCATAGCCTTTATCATATACAAAAATAATTTTCCAAATCCGACTAGATAGTTTCAGAGATGAGCGTGTTCGAACAAACACACAAACAAACTCTTCAGGTTTATTATAATAGTATAGATGCTCACTGCCCAACTTCCTACTTAATTAGAAGAAGAATCTTCCGCCATTGACCTCAACTGGAATAAAAAAAATCAATCGTAACCGAATCCGGACACAGTCTTTTGTTATCATTTGTTAATAACATAGGTACATACAAACTCATGCACAAATGTACATAATCACTAATTATCACAAGTTTTGATCGCCCGAGTAAATAACGTCTTTGCGAGGTCGAATGATTTTTCCCAAACGTTGCTTTGAAGGGGATTGGTCGGAAAACTAAACAAAAATTGGCAAGTGTCGGTTGAGACTATGGGTTTGGTGATCCGTACATATAATTTATTTATTAGAGAAAAGGAAAATATTTAGGACTCGCACAAAAAAAAAAACAAAACAATAAAATAAATTTAAAACTAACAGTAATATAAATTAATTAATAAAAACTATCAACATGAATAAATAATTGTGCAAGGCCAAAAAAGGCAAAAAAAGATTTGAAATCATTTAATAAGATGATCTATTGCAACTATCATAGAAATAAACCAAAATCATCATTTCAGCTAAAAGACATCATTTACTGGGCGTCGAAATTTTAACTAGCCCTGTGTGAATTTATTTAAAATTCGAAATTATTCTACCAAAAGTGCACTGTTTGTTATTTTTTAACGGGTTTTTTAGCGTTTAACGTTGAGTCCATTGAAACTAAATGAAATAATTAAGCAGTATTAAAAGTTTTATTACCTTTGAAATCCCTCTGCACTTTTTCTCCTTTATCTTACGTCAGAAGAACCATCTCCTGACGTAAGATATAGGAGTCATCTCATTGGTCTTAAGATCCGCCATTGATGCGGAGCGAGGTAGTGCGGAGCGGAGTTGCGGACTGTGTCTATCTGTGTCGTGTTTTTTAGTAATTTAAGAGTTTTTTATTTAAGTGTATATGTCACCGGAAAATTGCTGAATCCGTAAGATTAAAATAAATCTTTATTAGATTGTAATTTCTAGATATATATTTTATGTAAAAATCGTTCCCAAAACCCATTCAATATTAATAGTTTCCAATATATCCAGGTCCTATTAAGAAAACATAGTTTACTATTTCACGCGGTATTTTACAATCTTACGGCGTTTGCAATTTTCCGGTGACATATATAGTAATAGTTAGTTGTACATAAACAGATAATAATTTATAATGAATATATCGAGTCAAGTCCTTTTGTCCAATAAGATGACTCGCAAACGTTCAGTCACATTTCCTCACGGAGCCCTAAAACAAAACACAAGTAGGTAGTCATTATTTAAAAATCACTATTAATTACATGTTAGGATGTAATGAGAGCTGTTTCAAGGTCCTAACAAACTAATGTAGGTCATAAAGATATCTGCAGATCGCTGAGTATGGCTTTTTTGTTCGCATTATTATGTATAATGTACGTGGGAGCTGATCCGGGCTGTTAACTGCTTGTGTTTTCATTCGTACGCAACCGGCACGGTTTCGCCTCGAGGAGTCTAGGAGACGTCAGCGTGTTAATAGTGGTTTATAAACTATATATATACTTTATATTTTTTTAATTTAATATTATTAGACGACATCGCGGGCGACCCAGGCGAAGACGGCGGGACGAGCTTGACGCCTATCGGCCAGATTGGTCCAGACTTGCCCAAAGCCGGGAGGAATGAAAAGAAGAAAGGGAGGCCTTTGCCTTGCAGTGGGACACAATTGGCTAAAAATAAAATAAATATTAATAATAAATAAATAATAATATTATTGTTTTATTTTCGGCTTTGGACTAATTTTAGAACGGCGTGCTGTGTATCATGAGGAGCTTGTGGCTAAATAATAACAGCCGCACGGGTCGATCTTCAAGGTTAAGCAACGCTTGCCAAGGTCGGTCTGTGGATGGGTGACCATCTTAACATACCGAGACTCCTCCGTGTCTCGGAAAGCACGTTAAGCTGTTGGTCCCGGCTGTCATTTGTAGATCTTTGGCAGTCGTTACGGATTGTAAATCTGACTCCAGTCTTGCCAAGAAATACCGTGTTACCAAGTTAATGGGTTGTGGAGGTCTGGTAAAATACTGGTATTCAGCTGAATCTGGTTTGACTGGAAGCCGACCCCAATATAGCTGGGAAAAGGCTAGGCAGATGATGTGCTGTGTACCATGAAATCATCATGTGCACATCTGGAAATTACTGGGTATGTCTTCGTCGGGAAAATGCTTTTTTCTTTTAGCAGAAAAGATGATGGGTAATTTTTAGTCGGAACCCTTGCTCGCTATTAAATTCATGTATGTATGTTGTTATCCTTGAAAAAATCGTCAATATAAGAATTAAAAACATTTAAAACTAGCTTAAGTTCACGCTAAAGTAGCCTTTTCCAAGGTCGCATCAATCCACGTACCAAAATTCATCAAAATTGGTTCAGCGATTTTGGCGTAAAAAGCAAACAAACACACTTTCGCATTTAAATAAGTGAAGATGTATGTAAAGATTTAACCAAATTTCGTATTAAACCAACAAAATCACAGCGTGTAACAGAACCGAAATAATTTTAACATTAAAGTAGAATATGAAAACCAAAAGTATTTTAATGAATCAACAAAATGTCTAGACAAGACAGCGGACATTTTATTTATGTGCGAACTAAACACTATCTAGTTACAATGTGGATTGTATTGTAACCTAAATACTTCAGATGCTAGAGTATTTTTAAGTATTTTTCAAGGTAGGCAGAAAACAATAGGACTTGCCTGATACCAACTGATAATAATGACAAAAGAAGTTAGTACTGTGTAGTATATAAGTAGGTGGAAAACACTTATAAAAATAGAATTCAGTTCACCGGGTCTAATCGATCTGAATAAAACATCCATAGGATCTTAAAAAAGAGTAACTATGGAGTTTCTTGTCCGTTCGAATCTACTTTTTGCGAAAGGATAACTAGATTCACTAATATTTTAATTTCAAACTTTAAATTTGACGTTCAAAAGTGCCTTTTAACGGTCTAGTTGAAATAAATGAATTGACTTTGACTTTGACTAAAGTTGCTGAAAATGCAGCACGAAGCACGAGGGGTAAAGATCCAAAGATAAATCGATGATAGAGGTTTTGAAAGTCGATAGTTAGAGGCACAATAGGAAAAATTAACCAAATTTATTAGTTTGTACCCTTTTTGTCGTAAGTTGTATCGTCTGCAATAAAGATTAATCATTATTTTTAAAATTACAGCAGTGTAAAAAGTGCGTGATGCTCCTCCAGATGTGGAGACGAATAGTCTACAGCTTATCTCGTTTTTATAGGACTTGCGCAGACTTATACATTTCCATCGCCATGATGGACTAACGGCCGGTCTCAATAATGACTCTACCTTTGATCAACTGTCAAATTAGCTACCAACAGTAGCTGAAACGTCATGTTTCCCTTTCAAACATGACATTTTAGCTACTGTTGGTTATTAAAGGTAGATACGTAATTGAAACCGGCCGTAAGAAACTCAGAATTTGTTCAGGGGAATTATCCCACACAACACAACGTGCCTAAAATTTACAGTTACAACCATTTACTGAATAATACAAGTGCAATAAAGTCTTAGGTGTCACTACACATAATATATGCAAATAAATAATTAAAAAATTTAATCAAATACAAATGTCAACTATCCCCAACTCTTATCAGAACCATTGTTCTTTTAACTATATCAGGTATCTGAAGGTCTGACAACAAAGGCAGGTCGTGAGAAGATTAATGTATGTGACATAACGATGATAATGTAATAATTAAGGCATGATTACAATTTAGTGCAAGGCTGCGGCGAGGTCATGTGTGAATGTCATCTTGAGCAATCGTATTGTTCGGAGTAATGTCACTGTAACGGATTCTGATTTAAATTTTTGATGAGATGTTTTGTTAGTAAGGTTGTTGCTTTGGTTGGCTTTGTGAGTCTTGGGGCAGACAAAAGGATTATTTCAGGTGAAGTTTCTGTGATTTCAATATTAATTACAGTATTTTTATTACTACAATATTTTTATTTTTAAGAAAATGTTAATAGAACGGTGTGTGAATAATTACCGCTTTCTGAATTAAGTATTAGGAGTTAAGAACGTGTCGGATGTATGGAGTTTCTTGTCCGTTCTTCTCCATAAGAATCTACTTTTTGCGAATGGACAACTAGAGTCACTTATATTTTAATTTTAAACTGTAAATTTGACGTTCAAAGGTGCCTTTTAATGGTCTAGTTGAAATAAATGAATTGACTTTGACTTTGTCAAAACTTAGTTTAATGCCAATAAAAAAATGCTAAAGTGGAGTTTGATAAATTATTTATTCGAATATCGGAGGTAGGCCAAAATTTGAATGAATTACAGATATGATCTGCAGTGCTATTCTGAAACAAATCAATTAAAACTTAGGTTACAAGCTCACTCATGTTTGAAGTGAACTGTCATTCTATCTTGTATGGATCGATAATTCACTTCATGTTCACTTCGCCTAAGTTAATACGGCGAGATTTTTACTGAATAGCACCACTGCTATTGTTGTCGTCTGCTGCTGAACTTGAGCAATCTAATTTTCAGATAATTAACGATAGTTTTTTTTTTTGACTATGACCACTCGTAGTTCAGCACACTAAGGCTGGTTACTGCTTAACTGGACTAACGATTGGTGATATAAACGAAAGCAAATTAGAACGAAGCCAGTGAGTATGTTATGAGGTGTACAATAAATTATAAGATAAATAAAATAACAAGTTTTAATTACTTTACAAATACGTTGTAAATTTAAGTACAAGTATTAACGTATTCTCAAATAAATCATTCAACAATTATATTTCTTTATATTTTTAACTAACTTACCATATTTTTTTGTAGTTTCGAAGATAAACAAGTCAATAGCCGAGGTAATGTATAAAATATATCATATTAACAATGTATAACATTCCCACATGAGCAACAATTAATGTTTAATGTAAGGTAACGCGACGGACCACAATTATAAGATATTAATACAAAAACCAATGCGTGGGCGTGATTGTTAGGGTGGGTTTCCACTGTGTACAAAAACACTCAGCTTCACTAAACTAAGTAACACATATGTACTAAACTACACATTCTTACGGACTACGGACAAAGTGGACTGTGGATACAGAGAATTGAGTAAAATAGAAAAAAGGTAAGAAATAAAACTAGTTTATTTGGCACACACACAATGTAGGTGTAAATAATAGGAAACTTAATTGAAAGCAGGCAGCAAAGAAGTGATAATATTCAGAAGTCAGATCGATACAGGCATAATGAGCCGATCTTCCTATCAGAGGAAGATCGGCCCAACCCGACAAACCAGGACAGATTGTACTGGTGCTAAATAAGGGCTGAACCCACATAAAGTAGAAAAGAGCGAAGAAGAAGAAGGAGGAGCGCTGTAAAAACCACACAGTGACCACTGAAAATCAATGTCGTGCTGTGGGTACGCCTTACTTATTGCCACAGGCAGGACGTGCATCTGCCTTGTTTCTAGTATTTCCCAAGCAGTCCTGTTGCACATTGCCCGATTTGTTAACAGAAAAAAAAATACTATCATCATATTTCGCTATAAATCTTACTCACCTTAACTTGCATGTTTACCGAGGATCATCAAACTCCATCTTTCCTCCTCCATCATACCCATCTGCAATTTCCATTTCTCGTATCGTCCAACACTGGACACAGTCCTTCCATCCACGTTAATCCCTTGCCTAATGCGCTCAATTGAGCGGTACAATTAGCGCCGCCGTCGATACAGTCCAGTGTGCGCCCAGCCTTAGCACGGACCCCCGCTGTGAACGTTTTTTTATTATCATAATTATTGTTTGTTTGTTTTGTTTAGTTCGCTTTTGGTTTCCTTGGTGTATGAAGGTTAGTGTAGTCTAATTAAGGTGTTATTGTCATTCTATTTCCGATAGACACATATTATGAATCAACATCTGCCTAGCCTTTTCTTCCAGTTCGACTTCCAGTCGAACCGGATTCATCAATATCAGTATTTTACGTGGAGCGGCTGCCTACCAGACCTCCAAAACCCATTAACTGGGTAACTTGTTCTATGGATGGGTGACCATCTTAACATACCGAGTTTCCTCCGTGCCTCAGAAAGCACGTTAAGCCGTTGGTCCCGGCTGTCATTTGTAGATCTTTGGCAGCCGTTACGGTTTGTCAGAAGCCAGTTAATTTGACTCCAGTCTTGCCACGTACACCGTAACTCGGTAGTTCTTGGCAAGACTTGGGTAAGTGATGTCACACGAGTTTTCAACGCAATATTATTTTATTATATAATCGTTAGCTCAAGAGTATGATGGTAAGCGTAAATTCAAAACGCTTTCAAACGGTAAAAAGCTAAAACACACAGTAAATTGCTTAGTACTTAATTAAATCCCTGCTAAGTAGCCTGAATTAATATAAACTGTAATCGGCCTCTACCATGCTTCTTTTATCTCATCATCATCATATCAGCCGAAAGACGTCCACTGCTGGACATAGGCCTCCCCCAAAGGGACCGTTTGCCATA
The DNA here is from genome assembly GCA_905163435.1 of Mamestra brassicae. Classification (NCBI taxonomy): domain Eukaryota; kingdom Metazoa; phylum Arthropoda; class Insecta; order Lepidoptera; family Noctuidae; genus Mamestra; species Mamestra brassicae. The sequence continues at coordinate 1,190,767 of LR991004.1, forward strand.
ATCGCCACGCTTGGCAGGCGGGTTGGTGATCACAGTGTAGCTGTTGCAATGCACAGAGAATGCTGCTGCCTATGTTCTGGTGAGTCCCTTAGTCGGCTCTTACGACACCCACGGGAAGTGATGGGATGGTGCTATTCTTTTTCGTTTGACACCATACTGAACACTTCATTTATCTATGCAGACATAATCCGACTATTTAGTAAACCTCACGGTTCCCACGTCCAGTCAATAAATCCAATAATTTCACACATTTCTCATACTCTCATTATCCATATTCCGAGTCGAATGTTATCAAAACAATTCGAAGCCCAATGTCAAGTGTGAGACGATCAAATTGATTACAAGCATTAGCGATCGTGTCGAAACATGGATGTTATAAAACCGAAATATATACGTACATTTGAAAAATATTCTGTTGACAACACCCATACAAATTAACCAAGTGAACTTTGCCACTCAAAAACAATAAAATCACCCTTAATACTCATGTAATAAGACCCAGTGTCTTCGTTTCTGAGTGGAAAGTTTCCGTGGTGTGTGTTTACGAAATCAGCCCGGATTAATCGACAAACACCAGGATGGGAAGGCAGACAAATTAGATACAGAAAATTGGTCTTGAATCGTTTTCGAATTGTTTTGGTATCTGGTTTAGGGTATTTGATTTGTGGGCCGATTTCCGTGAGCAATTTGGTTCAGAGAGGCGTGTGGGTTGAAGGTGGTGTGTTATGAAAAAAAAAATATTGTTGTGAATGTACATCACGGTCAATTCTCAAAAAATTAATAGTAGTAATTTTATAATCGTAAAAATGTTTTTTATATGATAAAACAATAAATTCCAATTTTCAGACTCTTCTCTATCTTCTTGCCAAATTTCATGAATCTAGATCAACGGGAAGTACCCTATAAATTTTTATTGCCTTGAAAGTGTCGAAATATACATTTTTTTGCGGAATAACCGGCCCGTATCTTTTTTTACGTTAACTTAGAAGTTTGATTTTTTCACAGCTTCAAGTGACTGTAGACCTAAGTAAATGTTTTTAATTTCTACCTCCACGTGTTCCCGAGATAAAGGGTCTTGACAGACAGACAGACGGATGGACGGACAACAAATTGATCCTATAAGGGTTCCGTTTTTTTCTTTTTGAGGTACGGAACCCTAAAAACGTACAAAATAAATATAAAGAAATTAACGCTTAGAGTCCTACAACTTAAAGAGAGATGAGCGAATTGCAGAAACATGGTCTAAAATCTTTAACCCTCACTTTACAGATATAGGGAACACAATGGGAAGAGGGGGAGACCTTTGGTCAGTGGGACAGTACTTATACTCGTATATTAAAAAAAAATACATATAAGCACTGGCTGGAGGCTTTAATATTTATATGGAGGCCACCACAGGCAGGCCCGGTTAAGCAGTTGACAACCCTAGGTTGAACTGCGTGACGTCACTCAAAAAAAAAAACTGCACACGTAGCGTATATCGATCGTTGCTGATTAGCATAAAAAAGGCTTCACCCTGTAGTGGAATAATTCAAACGCTGATGCAACTACTACATGCCAAGACTGAGGAAAAATCACCGTTTCAGATCATAAAAATCACTCATTACCCATTGGGGGTCAAAAGCACTTAATAACAATAACCTACACAATTTATTATAACTTTCAACAACAAAACAATAAAAACAATTTAACTTTAAACAACAATCAAGTGTCATTTTTATCTAAATATCGAATAAATAACAAGGAGATATTGTTATATGGGTTGAAAACAAAGAAGCAACGACCACACAGGTGCCAATGGCGTTGTTGGGTCCAACATAAACTATTGATATTAAAACCGTCTTATTAACATATGAGGAAATGAGTGGTTTATCAATATTGATGGGAATATCGATTCTGGTATCGATAGTTTTTCGAATGGAGGACATCTCTTGAATCTTTTTTTTATTACTTAACGATAGGCTTGCGTTTGTACACCTACCCACATGATGGAAAGCAATAATGTGGTCGATGATGGAACCCGCTTGCTTAAATATCTCTAAACTTAAATATCCCCAGGTTCCAGCTATTCGGAAACACAGACTCCGGCGGGGAATCTGCTAAAGACTGCGTGAAATTGACTATGTGAAAAATCGATTGGTGGATCGGTGTTAACGGTATTTAGGTTATGTTTGTGACCTTAATCCTAACCAAAAATGTAACAAAAGTACCATCATGACTTAAATTACTTATTCGTTGAACTCAAAAATTAATTCAGTAGCAATCACTAACGAATTTAATTCTAAAATATCACCAAAAAATTCATATCGAGCAACTTTCAAATTGAATCGATATAATTCCGATTCTATCGACTACAAATCGATGTTTAAGGGTACGCTAGCTGAAATATCTCTCAATTTACAACGGGTATCACAATTTGTTTTATGAAATATGCTCGAGTTGGCCTCAGGTACATGGAAGAGGCGTTTAACATAAATATGCATTATACAGAAGTGACCCGAAGGACCACTTTGTGCAGCATATGAAACCGGAGCAGGCAAGTAGAAAGCTGAAAAAAAAACAATTCTATTTTTAAAAACGCGTCGCTATGACATACCTAGAAAATTAGCTTAATTCATAACATGATGTAGTTGATAGTACAACAATATCGAAAGGTTTTAATGGTATAATGAGAGTATTTAGAGCTTGTGTCGTGTTAAAAGATTAAAGTGACATTTTATTTGGACAAAAATAAGAGAGTCTTTGGAGTATGTGTGGAAGATGCTTTTAGGAACTGACATTTGCTGACATGCGCTAAAAACATGTCACTATCGAAATTTCATGATATTATACGATTGACCACAATCGGATAATATCATGAAATTTTGACAGTTGCCATTGCTTTGAAAGAATTTCATTTTGACTACAGTCACTTTAGCTAGCTGTAAATAAAATATTCTCACTCCCATTTTACAAGTCAGTTGTCCTCGTCTATACCTATTATTTTTTACATCGCTTCGAGCCTTCTGTATTCCTCCTTAGTATGTACAAGAGTCAGTAAAAATTGTTGGTATCGTATCGATTTGATCATTCGATATTGTAAGCGTGATCTTATTAATAAAAGGCAATAAAATAAATATCTAGTTGTTGATTGCCGTGCGATGAACCTCAAATGTACTGACGAAAATGAGCATGAAGCAAATCCCATATTAATTCACAGGTTTGTAGTAACTTTACTGTAGACCTGCCTTTCCTCGCGGCTCTACTCCCGCTCAGCCTATCCAACAGGAACCGGAGCCAGGTCACACTGATCAATGGTAATGGAGCTTTCTTTTAATCAAAAGTCACCTATGAAATCGTATCGTTTTCGAATAGATCAGTACTCCTAGACATTACCTCCTACAAACAAACAATCAACATAACTTTTTTTAATATAAGTTTAGATAGGTAACAGCGTGACAAAATTATATTAAATGCCTACCTGCTTGTTTCCAACCCCGAAATAGCGAAAAAAAAATTCAGCTGTTCAGAACATTTTGTCGAGTTATGCGCACAGAAATCTATGGGGGAGTCGATATTTTTTCGCGGTTTCAATGTTGGTCCCATAGTAAAAGTTGTTCATAATGATGAGTACAATCACCCCTTTAGAGGTATTGCGTTTATTCTGTTACACGTTGTAGATACACACCTTTTTTTAAGGATGGGAAATCATCAAATGACTTCTTCCGCTCTGGGTGGAGCGGAAGGGCGTGTCACTCCTACAGACTAAAACCCATCCGTGTTCCTTCTAAAGCCCTTTGCGTTCCAGGGCCCCGGTGACTCTGCACACCTAACCCTGAAATATGAGCACGCACTTCTAAAAAACGCTGTAGAAGCACCTGCGCCGTGAAAGAAGATACCATATGAACCATCATATGGTATCTTCTTTCACGGCGCAGGTGCTTCTACAGCGTTTTTCATACTAAAATGCTCAGTACCAACTGAGCATTTTAGCATGAAATTCGCAGTACCTTAAGATAATGAAAGTTAAACAAGTCAAGTTGCGAACCAGCACCTGACTCACACAGTGTTAGGTCATAAATCTCGACGTACCTTCCTTTAAAAAATTAAAAAGTATCAACCATAAATCACAATATAATGCCAAAAACGTATAGAGAAAGTCGAATTTTAGTACTTTGCCCTCCATTTCTGAATTGTAAGTGCCAAACACAGTTTTGTCACCATATTAGAGCCTAAATGTGCGATATGGTTTACTGCTTTCTTTATTCACACCCATATTTTATTTATTATTTCATAAACCTGACATGGGTACACCCACATTTCTAAAATCTTTATTAACTGTCACATAAGGTTTAAGATCCCTTGAATATATTCTTTTCACAGCATGAATGAAGATTATATATTGATTTGTTAATCAATTTATGACATTTCTTTATGTTTATACCCAGATGTTTTATTGACCAGTGAAATCAAATATCAATCTATAGTTTTCGGAAATATTGTTCTTGTGATTAGATAAAGAATAAATTGTGATATGGTGTGAATTAAATTTATTGTAGAAAGTTCGTTCACCATTGATATTTTGTCTTAAAAATCGACTGTCCCTTTGACAAATTTGGAGATATTAACTTGATATATCAGTGAGGATATCGCGGACCGATAGTAAGATACAAGTGTTTTTAGAAATTAGATATTTGGGAACACCGTTGTTTTTAATATAATAGTATCGATTTATTAATAATGGTGTGTTCGTGGTCACGCTGGGTTGTCTTTAGAAATCGAAGGTCGATAAATACAATTAATTTTTTACTTTGGTTAATAACATGTTTTTAAAGAAAAAGCCTACCATGTCATCTAACAATTTATTACCAGCCGAATCGTGACAATAATCAAAACGAGAAATTCTACTGGAATTAATTGTCTGGCCTAAATACTCGGCCGCAGTTACCAATGATTTCCGAGTATTTTACTATTTAATGTTTTGCCAATAATATAGGTATAGTGGAACTAGTACCTAATTGGTTTATCACTCTTAGGTTAAATGTCACTTCCAACTTCAGCCCGCGACCTTACTTGAATTAATATAGATTTTCACGAAAAAAAAAACAAAACAAATATCAATATTCATCAAAATCGGTTCAGACAGCAAACTCATTTTTGCCTTTATAATAATTCGTAGGATTAGTATAGGATGAAAACGAAATAATATTTTAATTTAATGATATCGTGATTTGCAATTTAAATACCTATCCCGTATTCGGATTAGTATAGGCTGAAAACGAATTAATTTTGTTATTAAAAAACCCTCGCAAAACCTTAAAAAAAAACCTTCCTTTTTACTTGTTTATTTTTATTAGCTATAAATCGTCCATGTTCGTAAAAAAAAATCGTCTACAATTAGGTCTAGTCCTTATGTAGTGACACCACGATAGGTATCGTAATTTACGCTCTAAATACCTGGCTATATATTATTTGATCCATTAAAAGAAAAGGAAATACTATCCCAAGTTACATGCTCGATAAATTCGGACACAATTACATATTTCGAGACCACAGGTATGTATCCTACAAACAGACTCAGAAATAGTCACTTAAATAAATAAAGCTTATAATTAAATGACTAAATAATTTTTTATTTTTTTTATTTGAGATGACTTTGCTTTTGACTCTAGTCTAGGTCATAGATGACAGAGACAAAGTCGACCATGGAGCGAGCTTACCCAGAAGAAGCCTGTTCACTCTAATTTTGAAGAGATATTAGGGTTGTATGCGTTCGGAAATTTATTTATTTTAAATTACAAAATAAAAGCAAATATTTCCCCAAGTTAAATCCCAAAGCTCTATAAATTCGTCTACAATTAGGTCTGGTCCTCATGTAGGGACAGCGCGATAGGTATCGTGATTTACGCGCGCTGCGCCCGCGCCGGCGCGATCTTATCGCCGCGCGCAACTAGTAGCGCCTTTTGGTAATGAGCACCACTGTGATCTATTTGTTGAGGCTGCTACTGAACTTTTGTGCTTAATCGGCTCTGTGGAAATGTGACTTGGATTTTTATTGTTAGAAATTTAATAAGGTAAAAGCACAAAATATAAAATTGTACTGGACTTAAAAGGTTAGTCGATATTTACGTACGTTCGTTCGTACGTTTAAAGTACGTATTATATTGTATCTACAAAGGTACGAAGATGGAGAGGTAAATGACGAAAATGTTGATAACTTACATGTTACTAAATTACCACACAATGTAAAAGCTTTGCCAGCTATAGACGGAGAAGAAGTCATTTTCTATGTGGACCTTATGACCATTGATAGTAGTTTATTTTAAAAAAAATGGCCGCCCGCAACTATTAGGGCCTTTTGGTAATAAGCACTGCTTGATCTATTTGTTGAGGCTACTGCTGAATTTTTGTGCTTTTAATCTCTTTTGGGGAAAGGTGGAGTGTATTATGAGTAGGTTTTTTATTGCTAAAAGTTTAATATGAAGGTAGGATAAAAGAAGGCAGAGATGCTCATTTTGTAACATATTATTGACACAAGTATATAGTGCCACTTTTATTCTTTTTAATTATAATATTAAGTAAATTAAAGAATTACATTTGCTAAGCTATTAGCAAGCAGCGTTGTATGTATCGAATGATCCAACCATTCGAAAATATCCCTCTATTACGATCCCACATAAGTAATATAGCAACCATAAGCGGACAGTGCCACCAGGTAGGCATTTTGGAAATAGACAAAGTAATTTACCAAAAAACAAATGCAATACAATGCAATATGTTTGTCATAATATTATATCTATGGCCGACGCCAGATAAATTCGCAATAGCGGTCATTGCCCTTTCCTTAATATCTCTTCGTAGGTACCTGGACAGTAAATTATAAATCGTTTTTTATAACTACGTTTTTTTTAAGGAACACGGCATGTCGATTCAGAACAGCGTTTTGTCATTATTTCTGTATTCAGAATTAATTATGTCAATAAATGTAGGTGGGTCAATGACCGTTATTGGAAATTTATCTGGCGTCAACCATAGTTGGCTATAAGTATGATATATAATTCTATTTTAAATTTTATTTTTATTTGTTGTAAACCTACCACAGTGTAGTTTTTTTAACCCAAAGGTTGACTGATAGATAATGCCTTGATGCATTAAGTACGCCCATGTACCACTGTTGTACATTAAGTTTAAATAAATAAATATGTAGTAACAATATGAATAATACAATTGAAAACAATCCATCGGCAAAACTAACATGCCGCAATTGGCAATGTGCAAGACAAAGAAAAAACTCAGATTCACTTAAGCAAATTCCTCAAAATCCTGACTAATCCACGGCACAGTTAAGTACCTGTAGTACCCACAAAATGGTTGTAGGTAGGTGTTAAAATTCAGCTCATATACTTTCGATTTCATCGTAAAATCCTTTGTTACGGACGGGTGATTGTACGGCGGTAGTCGGTACAATGTAATGTCGTGTCATACAAACGACACCCGTAATCTAATATATCATTGTGGTTTGACTTGGTATAGTACGGACTTGGCTTTAGCCTTGGACTTGACTTTGACTTTAATATTTAGCTCAAACAATTTAAAAATAATGTAGATAAATGAAGAGAAGAATGTCTGAAAGGACTTGGGGAGGCATTTACTCAGCAGATGGACAGTAACGTCAGCGACAAGCAAGATAAAAAAAGAAAAAATAAGTACAAGCAAAAACATGAAAATGGATGAAAATGCTGATACGGGAACTAAAAATTTGTTCGTATCGCTGTCATTGGAAAGAACACTTCCTACTTTGGAGGTGCTCAAAAAGCTGGCATGATTGCTACGTTGAATGGCAATGCTGAAGTAAAAGCCAGTCCTATGGTCACGTGAATAGTCAGTCAAACGCTTGAAGATGTCTTAAAAACTAGGTGGGCACTCGAACCTCTATGTACGTAATTTTTCAATCTCAAACGGTCACATAACTCCCAACATGAGGTTATTATTTTTGCGCCGTATGTCGCATTAGACGTGCCTTTATTTACGGACTGAGATTTTGTTCTAGAATTTCGCTTCTGATTTGAGCTTGAGATTGGATGGTGTGCTAATACGCAATAAATACCAAAGGAATTCGTATAGTTATTTTTTCGGTGGCGTTGAATTAAATCTTTAAGATTGACGGATATCAAATTGTATACGCGTACACACGTTTCCTGGGAGAAAACTCTCCTGTGACTTATGTTCAGTTTTGTGCATGGGCCATATTATAATAAATTTTTACTATGTTATCTCGTGTGAATACAGAATTATGATAACCCGTAATTTTTGTATTTTCGTCGTGTTGGGTACTCATCGTTCTTATAACCTATAATATATCTATCTATTAACTAAAATATTGCCCTTATCTTCTCTAATTCAGTTTATCATCTACGCCTGTTTGATTTTAACATACTGTAATAAAATATGGACTTGGAACCTTACTGAACGTGGTCAAATGCTTGGAATACATACTTCATTGAAGTGAGTCATGCAGGAAATGGGTGACTTGTTGTGGTTTACCGATGGAAATAGGTTTTTCTCGTAGACAAAACAGGTGGATTCTACCACCTTTATAATCTTACTAGCTTTTAAATAGTTGAAAAATTTTTATCTATAACCGTCTCATAGTGAAACGCTGGAGACTGTCATAGGCAATATTTTTTCTATCTCTGTATTATAATCACCATTATTGGTTCAGCAGTTTAGGTGTGAAGCGTATCAAACAACTCACTTTTGTTTTTACATTTATAAAATTTTGGTTAGGATTTTAGCGAAGTTCCTTCAGTTATAATAATAATAGAAGTAAAAAAAATAAAGCATCAAAATAATGAGCGGTTCGAAAATGTTCACCCAAAAAATTTGAACCCACGTAGTACACACGGTAGCCTAACCAGCCCGTCACGTACGCATCAGACACCAATCAAACATAATTTACTACAAGCAACCAAACTTGGCCGTAAACAACCAAGAGTAACCTTGACAGACCAGACCATGGGATTTGTCATCGAGTCTTTCTTTGTCGAGGTCGGGAAAACAATGGCGTCGATCTGCCCATCCTGGCCTTTTAATGCTTAAAACTAATTGGCATATTTGATGCACTTAATCCACCTCCCCTCCAATCAATAATGAACCTTAATTTAAAGGCAGAGGAGTTTAAACTTGAGCAGTTCAAAGATTGGTTCTTAAGTCCTAAGTCATGTTTCAAAATTCAAATGTGGAATTTGGAGGTCGCGATTGTCTTAACAGTAGACAGTCAACAATATTGGATTTGTTCCAAAGAACGATGCACTCACAATGCATCTTTGTTACCACAAGGCCTATACCTTTGCCTTGAAACGACGGTGTTTCCGATTAAAAAAATAGAATAGGCTTCTGTGTATTGTTTTATCTCAGTTTAATTGGCCGGTGGGTAATTGAAAAAGGATTTGATCGTGTTGGATGATACGCTTAATGATTGTTCAGGGATTTGCGAAACTTAAGAGGAACAGAACGATATGTGCGTTCTTTTGTTTTGTTTTCGAATGTTTCAGCAATTTGAAGTGATAATCAAAATGTGTCAATCACATCATGATAGGTAGTGGAATAGATTCATAGAAACAGAAACAACGAAAGAGACATGGCCACCATCAACAGACATACTCCAATCTGAAAGCAGAAAGGGTGAAATGGCAAAAGTGTGTAAAAGCCAGCATACCAAGGAATAAATTATTTTTAACATAGAGACCACCATAGATTTATAAGTCTGACGAACCGAAAACCTAAGAATAAGGACAAATACCACACGTGTGTAAAAGGACAAGCATCTCAAGAATGGACCATACTCAACACTTGCCAGCGATAAGACGATAACCCAAGAAGCCTACGAAGAAGGCAGACCAAAAAACAGGTGCTCAAAAATGGCATGAATCGCAATAAAAGCGGGTGACAGCGCATAAATACGAGATGTTCGTATCTGCATACGTCGTTAGCCGATCAATGCGGTGTAACAATAAGTAAGCCGCTATCGAGCATCGCCGCTGCTCGCCTGTAAATCACGGGCTGCGCATACGATTATGGTGCGCACGAGGATTCGGTGCGCTGTTCTGTTTGTTGAAAAGTATTGGGTTTTCGTTGAATTGAATGGTGAGTAGTAGGTAGCTTTGTAGGAGAGTTCTTTGTGAAAGAGCTGGTCAGGGGATGTTCTAGACAGAGAGTGTTTTTTGCAGCTGTGTTCAATTTAACGCAGCCGGTGTTACATTTACAACTGCCTTCAAATTTGCCTTCTTTTTGCTTATTGGCTACGGAGCTGATAAGAGCGGGAGGGAAGTGAAAATCATGTTTTTCCCTACTCTCCCATTGTTCTTTTCCGACTAATAAAAAAGAAATAATTGAAGTGTCTTACACTTCAATTATTTCTCCAGGACTCGTCGAGCTGCATTGACGTGGCGTGCTATTTTGATAGTTGCCACAGTTGATTCTGTTGCTTCAGGAAATTTAGATGGAGCAGGCTTTTTGAGAGTAGCTATTGTCATCCTGAAACGTGATAGAACATTAATATGGCGCGAATTTTTTGCAGCTACAAAATACAGGAACTTAGATTAAGATTTCTACTGAAAGTTATTTATGTGTTGGTCTCTTAAAGCTAGAAATACCCAAGCCTCAAACTATCCTGACAAAGGTTGACCCCATGGGAATCTCCATTAAAATCAATGAGTTCATTTGTTGCTGTATTCACACATCATTTAATTCCTACCATTTGTACCGAACTAAGGTTATAAAGCAGGAAGTATACAATATAAATATGTAAATATAGAACATTATAATAATCATAAGCAATTAAATTCGATACCAGACGTCTTCGAACGATCGATCGTTTCTAATACCAATATTTTAGAATCGATAACAAAACGATTTAATAGGAAAGCGATATTGATTTGTATTGATATGTCTGTTACTAATCGAGAAATGTCGAACGGTCCAATTGTTCTTTCTATAAAACATAAAGTTTGAAGTAGACAAACTCCAGTTAAGACCGTTTTGGAATAGATCTTCAAAATGATGTCAGTAGACAGTTTAATGGAAGCACGATTGTTTGGGAATTGGTAACATTGAGAGCGGTTACGCACTGGGTTTTATAAACGTTGCTTTTATAACTTTGCAGCACGAATACAATAAACCTCAGCATGTTATTTGGAAATTATAAAATGGTAGATACAGTGTAGCACATTAATAGGATAATTATTCTAAAGTTTCTAATGGTTGTAGGAGAGATTTAGGGGAGGACTTTGCCGAGCAGTATAGGCTTAAACATATGGTTAAGGTATTAAAAAAAATGTATTCAAGCAGAAAATAAGTTATCATTACACGTGGAATCGTTTAATTGAAGGCACTTTACGTATTAAATTTTAAGAAAAATAAAGGTTCATATTCATAAACGTGCATTCAAACGCTACAATTTTTGAACCTAGTGCGTAACTTAGGAAAATAACTCTTATTTTTCATGGTGCGTGTCTAAATAACTGCCTGTCATTGAGACGTTGTATCGATGGATAATATTAATTTTACCAAATGGTTATTGATAGGAAGTCTGCAAAACGGTTTCCTTGGTCATTCATATTATTTTAACAATCGCTTTTATTGTTTTATTGGGGCGATCTGGTTTCATGTTTGTGTGGGTTACTTTTATTGTCTATTAGCGGCCCACCCCGGATTGGCTTGGGTTATAAATAAATAGTAATATAGCCTTCTAGCCCGTGGATTTGCCTGCGTGCAGAATGTTTTACTGCCCCAAGGGGCAAAAGTGCAAGCAAGTTTCATCAATCACTATTTGTTTTTTCATTCGCTATTTGTACAGCCTTTTCCCAAATCTAATGTGAAATGTGAAATGTATTGGCATTGTATGCAAAGGTTTTTGTTTAAATAAATATATTATTATTATTAATCATTGGTTTTGTCAAGTACCTACAAGTTACATATATTAATAAATATGTAACTAGTTATCCATGTAAATAATGTACCTTTCGAATGGTGGAGTATGATTTCGAAGTCCACGCAACATCAACCACGTCCCTTTATAATATCAGTAGAAAGGTGAACAGATCTATCTGTCTTATTCGTGAACTTGATTTAAAAGAAAAATATCATCGATTTTTTTTTTAAAACGTTGCCCCACACTAGGAATTTCTCCTGTATCGTGGGTGCGTTTAAAAATATACAATTTCACATACACAAACAGCTAGACCCGGAACAACTATCTGTAGTTCATACAAATATCTGTTCCGTGCGTTCATAAAAATAGCATATTTGAGAAAACTACCTTATTCTTGATAATTGTTCCCTAATTGTCCACACACAGTTTCAAGAAAATTGCACAATATAATTCTAGAAACAAAACGCTCACCACAATTTAGTGATGCGCCTGCACGCGATCCCGGGATGATAACGGGACGACATCGCACGGGACGTGTCCGCTCGTACAGATCTCGCCACTAAGCAAATCACCACTACGATTCCTAATTGATTTTATCTACGCATACTAAGTTGGAGAAAAAAACCAACAAGCTAAGGTCTTGGTGCCTTCTTGATGCCTAGTTTAAGTTTTAAGATAAGTTCCTGCTCTGCGATCGAGAAAATTGAAATAAAATGTGACAATGTTGGAGAGCAGTGTTTGAGCTGGGATTTAGAACAAATATGGGATTTGTTTTTCAGTATGGCTTTTTGGCATAACTAAATACCTTTAAGACTTAATGTTACATAAAGTGGTTTATTGTTTCACTTAAGTTATTTATTTTAATACTATGGAGGATTTACGCCTAAAATAAGCAGCTCAAAAACAGTAAATTTGATTGACAGGTACATTTATTTAATTTTTTTTAAGGATGGGAAATCATCAAATGACTATTTCTGCTCTGGGAGGAGAGTGTCAGACTCTTACTGACTAAAACCCATCCGTGTTCCTCCTAATGCCCCTTGCGTTCCGGGGCCGCGGTAACTCTTAAGAATAAATTTCGCAAACCTGGCAGGACAGGTCTTAACTTATAAATACGAATTAACTAATCATTATTTTTTGGACCTTGTATTCCATGATAGATTTAGGTGTAACCGAAATAATTTAAAATGCTATGGATTGTAGATGGATTACTTCAAAAGTCATTTTAAGTTTGAATGTATAACTAGCTACCGCCCGCGTCAAAATTATCCCAAGGGAATATACTCCCGAGATGAAAAGTATCCTATGTGTTATTCCAGACCATAATTTACCTCTGCGCCAAATTTCATCAAAATTCGTCCAGCCGTTTGCGCGTGAAGAAGTACATACACTCACAAACTTTCGCCTTTATAATATTAGTGTGATTTTCCAGAGACCACAAACGCTTTTGTTATCTACTCGTAGTCGTGAAAGTGACCATGCAATACAGTTCTTCTCGGTTTGTTAACAAATAAGAAACCTCAAAATAAATTCAGCAACAGATCCATACCGCACCACAATACGAGTAATACGCACAAGACTTTCCCTTATCAGGCTCGAACGCGCAGACGTATCTTAGAAACGTCTCAAATATCGATTAATATCGAGAAAATCAAAAATATAAATTACAGCGAGTCAACGTATCGAGAGATCAGCTCGAAAAATCCGAGTTACGACCACGAGATCGAGCTGAGAGCGGTACCTATATATGTATATCGATATATACAGGGAGTTTTAGAAGAGCGTGGTCAATTTTAAGGGTGACTTTCTGTATGTACATCTGCCTAGCCCTTATTGCAACTATATGCTAAATGATAAATAAATGATATTTATTTTGCAAGTAGGTTAAACATAACACTTTTACACATCAATCTTTTTTGGTAATTTTAAACTAGATGAGGCCGGTGTTTCCTAGCTGACTACCCTGAGAAGAAACACTGAAACAAACTCAAAGTTCAAAGTCTCTTTAAAGTCCATATAATCGGACTGGTCAAATCATATGAGAACCATGTAGGTTAATGTCTGAGGTGGCCTTTTGAGGAAAGTGCCACACAGATTTGAGAGGACCTGTCCAGACAGTGCAAGCATTTGTCAGTTATCGTGAAGCTCAAACTTGGAACTTTAAGGAGCTCAACGATTTGACGAACAATACCAAAGTAAGGACATTTGGGCAGGCCGCATAAATGACTCAAACTGCCAGACTAACTAAAACGAAACTCTAATATGGCGATCTACAAAGTCCTCACATTCACAATACGTTATATGAAAGCCATGCAGACCAGTGACTTCCAGTCAAACCAGAATTATACAAACTGTAACCCAGTTACTGGGTTTCAGATTTCCTGGCTGTTGACTATTCTTAATCGGCAGTCAAAGCTCTACAAATTACAGCCGGGACCAACTTAACGTATTTTCCGGGGAAAGGGGGAGATTTTTTTTTTACATACCGAGGTGTCTGGATCATAAGATGGTCTCCCATCAACATACCGACCTCCGCAGGCTTGGGCTGTTATTATTTAGCTACGAGTTTGTGAAGAAACACCCTGTATATAGTGGGGACAAATACCGCGCGCGCTGATATCGTAAATCTTTGACATTTTTGTGGTGTAGAAGAAGAATTAGCAATAAAAAGTCGCGTTCGTGATGATTTAGAACTCAAGGTTCTTAGCGGTTGCTTTTAAATTATGAGGTTTATAGGTTGGTAAGGAGTTTAGGATAGTGGGCTCTGTGACTGGAATTTTTAAACTGAAATACTTTTGTTTTCTAGGTTAGAAAGAACAAAAATAGAACAAGGGTAAAAAATACCAATAGAAATGAGAGATGAAACTAACACTTTTAGTTATGTTGAAATTCCACAGCACTGCATTTCAAAATTATGTAAATGAAAATATAGAAAACAGGTTTTTTTATATTTTTTTGCAGGCAGATTCAAAACGTTTGTACAATTGATGTTAGCTTGTTTAAATACCAAATTTATGCTACAGTAAAAAATCAATAATCACCCTACAAGTACAAATCCCTTTTATTCCCAAACCATTAACAGGTTGTTACATAAACGGTATCGGAGAATCGGCGAGAAATAGTGCGGTACAACTTACGTTGTTAACCCTAGGTCGGGCGCAGCACTAAATTTATATTTAGTGATGTCAGCCGGCCGATACGCAATCCCGCGCTACCGTGCCCCGGCGAGATCCCGCGATAACCATCACGGGACTTCGATAATTTGTTGACGATCGGGAATTAAATTTTATGTGTTTATTTTTTAATGAGTAGTGACACGACCACGCGACGCCCGCTGTTGGTGATTTGTAGGCAGTTTCAATGTTATGAATGTGCAGCTTTTTATTTATGGTTAAAGTATTGTTGAGTTGGTAATTACGATTGGATATATTGATAATATTATGGGATTGTTTATTGGTTCTTTTGCGGACTGCTTCGGTCTTTAGACTGTGAGAAGTTTAAAAGTTTTAGCAATTGAAATGTTACTGACATTTACACATACAAATGAGATGATTTGACTACAAAGAAGGTTACTTTTGATGAAGATGTGATTATGATAGCAGTAGGGATGGATATGAGAAGACTTGTTGTCTTCGGATTCGGGCAGGAAGGTGATGTGTCAGTACGAAGAGGTCAGATCTAGTGTTTGGGTAATGGAAACTTCGTTGCGCCAATTCGTCTTTCTAGCTGTAAAACTAGGAAGTGGTGACGGGCGAGCATTTTGGGGGACTGTCTTTATGTAAATGGTGACGTCCAAAAAGTGCTAATTCATCGCCAATTTTGAATACATGACTTCTTATTTTGTTTCATTTACTTTCGACTTAGTAGTACCGCATTTACTCTCATAAACTCATTAATTTCACGTATTTTACAGTGTATCTAGTTTCTGTACCACATGATACGTTTAGCTTGACTGCCACCTGACCCCCACAATCCATAAGGAAGCCGGGATTTATACAGCACTGATATACACCTAGCACATGGGCTTCCCACACACTCGGTCATAACTGGTGGGTTACTTCACTAGCCAAATGTACCGACTTGGCCTTACCTATGTTTCTGCAGAATAATATTGGAATTATTATATTAATTGCTGATTATAAATTATAGTATATGTTTAGGTTACTTTTGGTCAAAGTTCAAAGATTATTCTAATATTATTAATACTTAATTGATCCATAATCTATACATATATATAAAAATGAATCCCTATTTCAAGGGGACCATGGAAAGGGTCATGGCATCACGCGTGATCGGCTGGACCAATTTCGCTAATTCTTTTTTTGTTGTTTTTGTTATTGTCAGGACAAGGTTCTTATGAAAGAAAATATTGAAAAAAAAAAACATCCGAGTAAAGCCGGGGCGGGCTATTAGTTACATTATGAAATTACAGAAATTATAATTACCGCCAACAAAATAAAACGAAAAATATATTAGAACTTTAAATAATACTTAGATAAGTACATTAAAATTAATGTCACACAATTTTCGCCGCAGTCACAATTGTTCCTCAGTCATTACTATAAAGTACTAGAACAATAAATATATGCAAAGAGTGTATGTTTGTCCGTGCACCTGTGTTGATTAACGGTATGGCACTCGGACGACGCCGGGGCATTAAACAATGCGATATCGTAGAAATATAGCACCGCTGTGGTTAGCGATGACACATCGAGGAGGATGGTGGTATGCAAAAATGACCCTCCTCCTTTTTTTCAAGTCGATGGTTAACTTCTTAGATTTTTGGAACCTGTAGGTGGCTACGGTAATTGCAGCATCCGTGGGGTTAGTTAAATCCCTCAAAGTGTAGGTGTATGGGTATTTGGGGCACTCCAACGTGTACTCAACTACTACTACTGTCAACGTGTCTGAAGACCTACCTCATGGGTAAGTATACCCCTTTTGTATCCACAAACAAAAGAAACAAAAGGGAATTCAAAATTTTTTGAATTTTAATTCAAGTTTCAAGATTAGACCACTCTAATCTTGAAACTTGAATTAAAATTTGCCTGATTTGAAGCACCTGGACATTGCCAAATGGTATCGGTTAAGAAAACATAATTACACAGTAGAATTAAAATTCCCTTGGTTAAGCGTTCACAGAAATTACTCAAAAAATATATTAGCTGTGTTGTTATTTCGTCCTGAAGTTTACAAAGCTTCATCAATTGGAAAAAAAAATAATTTAACAGTATGTCGCGCAATTATTACAAGAATGGAAAGAAAGAAATAGTATGGTTACATCCCAATAAAAATTAAGAAAACATTGATTTTATAGCAGTACACCGCTGACTATATTAATTACCCTTTTATATTAAGTTAATTCAGTCCACCCAAAGATTATCTGGCAGATACCGCTGTCAGCGAAAACACAATCATTGTATTTATCGAATTAAGTTTGTGTAAAAGAGTTGTGTAACCAATTTTACTGTATAATAAAGTATATTCTATCTATGAATGTAAAAATAATCCCATAAATACGGCACAAAAGGTTCCCACACCTACATTCCCGTCGACACACAGAGCAATACCTATATGTTAGCTGGCTCATTGCAGCAGCATATCATCACGCTAAATAAAACGGAGCGGGGCGGACCACCCGGGTCGCGACACGCGCGTTAACCGCGCGATTTACGAGCGCATCGCCCCAGCTGCGCACGCGCTCTCTAAGATAACCTGCGTCGCATAAATGTTTTGCCTGGTTGTGAGAATTGTGGGGATGGAAAAACTGTATTATGGTTAAGGTATCTACTGTACTATTTTTTTTTAGAAATAATGCAAAAGAGGCTTTTAGAACATGCTAAGTATAATAGAAGAAACATTTGCACAAATAGGCATAACGGCTATTGCTCGTAATACTGGGTCTCGTGTGCGAGAGAGAGCCTGCATTTTAAATTATTATAATTTGTATAACTGGAAGAATAAAACAAACTGTTTTATTTTTCAAAGATTTCATTGAAGGTCATTCGAGGTCATTGAAAGATTTTATTTTGTAAAATCTTATACTATATCCAGAATTGAAAATATATTTGCAACTACTCTACTCCTTTTCCATTATTTCTACTCTTCGCAAGAATTTTATTAAATAAACTAAAATTAACTGCAGTTCAAAAGGAAAATGATGTAGGGCCATGAAAAATGAAACTAGAAGCAGCTATTAATGAAAAACATTATTATAATGATTGAGTGTGTTTTAATAGTAACACATACCGTGAAACCGTTAAATTACTTTAACTACCAAGAGGTCATTGAGAGCAAAATTAAGTAAAACACAGGCTATAAAAGTCTTAAAAGATTTACAGCTTCCTCAAACGAATCCTTGCTAACATTGATTTAAAAATTACGCTCATTGTCCAGTGGCGCCCGTCCCCAAAACTTTTACGACTAAACAAATAAAACGTGTAACGAACTAAAAAATGGGTTCAAGAGGCTATCGTAAATAAAATACCCGCTCATCAATGTCTAGAAGTCACTCTGAATCGGTGTTCGAACAATAAAATTTGATTCATTCGTATCCAAATCATAAATAAACTGGACACTTTTAATACGGCCCTATTTTGAACTATTACTGCGACGTAAAGTTTAAAAAAAAACGAATTAAGTTCCGAACGGAATTCGGGTCGTAAAATCGTTGAAGTGTTGTATAAAGTGACAAGTGTATTGTGACCACGAATTCTTCTATATTATGCGACAAATAACTTTTTAAGAGACGCACAGATTTTCTAATGAAAAATATGATGCTTAGTACTTTAGTAGCTTTGTAAAGCTGAAAGAAGAACAACACAAACCTAAGTTTCATAAAAGTAAGATTTGTTACAAAAGTATTTTTAAATAATCTTTATAATCGACTCGCTGGGAAGATAACTTCTTTTTCAACTATATTTCATTTTAGATAAACAGGTCAAAACTATAACCTAACATATTGTTTCATAAGTACATTCACAATCTATTACTTTCGACGCAGAATATACACAATTTTGACGATGAAGAAAGTTCAAGGTTAATAAACTGTGAATTTTCTTCTTCATCAAAAGAAAAAATGTAAGTACAGCCGTACGAATGATAAAACTCTTCTAGTTCATATTTTCTACCATTCGTTTGATTACACTGGAGGGGCAGTTTTCATTTTGATCCGGAGTAGCTGGAACTGTTGATCGACATCAACTGACCTTTCTACCATCTATCGATCGATTGTATTGGTAACACCCTAACGCCGGTATCGGCCATAACAGTAGCTGAAACGTCATGTTTTAAAGGCAAACATGACGTTTCGGCTACTGTGTACTGTCCAGTTTATTTATGATTTGTTCGTAGCTAATTTGACAGTTGGTTAAAGGTTAAGGTTGGGTAAATACATTACCGGGTGGAATAGGCACATCCGCGGCGCTCACGGGAGGGCTCGGCTATGTTTTCAGGCTTGGTTGTATGGGGGTAAGCCTGGGGTCGGCCGTCTTTATAGTGATATGTGTGAAACTAGGCGCGCTTTTAAATCGAAATTAAAGTGGTGTCAGACTAATCAACAACAAATAAAAATGGATATAATTGCTGAACTTCACTCAAACAAGAAATTCGGTCAGTTCTGGAAAAACACCAATAAAATGAATCATAAGCCGGGCCTCCCCGTCAGTGTGGCGGGAATGCACGAGCCTAGTGAGATCGCCACTATGTTTTCCCACCATTTCAGAGTAGACTCGCCTCTGGGGCCTGCGCGGCAGGAGCCCGATGCTGAGGAAGCTAGTGAGCGTAGCGTTCATTTTACCACGAAGGAAGTGCGTGCGGTGATCAAAGGCATGGTGAGGGGTAAATCCCCGGGTCACGATAGCCTCAGCATCGAGCACCTGCAGCACGCCGGTGTACACCTACCCAGGGTGCTTTCTATGTTTCTTACCCTGTGTTTAGGCCACTCACATCTGCCCGAAAAGCTAATGCGTACTATAGTTGTACCAATCATCAAAAATAAAACCGGTGATACGTCAGATGTAAACAACTATAGACCGATCTCTCTAGCCACACACAGTCTATGCGTGCTACCTCGATCTATCGAAAGCGTTCGATCTTGTATCATACGATATTCTATGGGGTAAATTAAGGGATGAAACTTGTCTACCTAGAGAGATTGTGCTATTATTTATGCATTGGTATAACAATCAAAATAATTTTGTAAGATGGGCAGGCTCTCTTTCGGGGGAGTATAGGCTGGAATGCGGGGTGAGGCAGGGGGGGCTGACCTCCCCCACGCTCTTCAGCCTGTACGTCAACCGACTGATCGATGAGCTCAGCAGCTCTGGCATAGGGTGTCATATAGACGGAGTGTGTGTGAATAACATCAGCTACGCAGACGATATGGTGCTGCTGAGCCCATCGATTGGTGCCTTACGAAGGCTCCTGAAAATTTGTGAGTCCTACGCGGTGACTCATGGGCTCAAATACAACGCAAAAAAGAGTGAAATAATGATTTTCAGGCCGGACAACAAGCGATACACATTCGTTCCGAATTTCACTCTAAGTGGTACAGTTTTAAAAAAAGTCGAGCAATTTAAGTATTTGGGCCACTGGGTTACCGAGGACCTTAAGGACTGTGTGGATATTGAAAGGGAGCGCAGAGCGCTGTCTGTCCGATGCAACATGTTGGCACGCAGGTTTGCACGGTGCACGGGGACTGTCAAAGTTGCGCTTTTTAAAGCGTACTGTCAGTCCTTTTACACCTGCAGCCTGTGGGTTAACTATACTCAGCGGACATACAGCGCGCTGCGCGTTCAATACAATAACGCGTTCCGGGTGCTGATGGGGCTGCCGCGCCACTGCAGCGCCTCCGCAATGTTCGCGGAGGCTGACACAGACGGCTTTGCGGCCATCATGCGCAAACGGTGCGCATCTATCATGCGCCGCACGCGCGACAGTCCCAACACCATCCTACGCGCGCTGGCAGACCGGTGGGACTCTCCGATGCTGGCTCGCTGGATACGGCTGCACGCAGTCGTATAGTTGCTTGCCGACATCATTGGGGAGTCCACCCGGACCTGCCTCTTGTTATTGGTTATATTTTAATTTGAAATCAATTAATTATTACCAACTCTAGTTTGTAAGCTCGCAATTCTACTAACACATATGGATGTAATCTTAGGATGAATCTGAAATAAATGATTTATTATTATTATTCCGTATATTCATTTTTTTTAAACTTATTTCTTACATTTTTAAATATTTTTAAAAAAATACAAAACTAAGCAAAAACATTTAAAAATATAAAAATAGTAGCCCACCGGTATCGGGAACAGGGTCCAAGCTACCGGCGGTCAGGGCTCAAGAGAGAGGAACCTCCTAACAATACGAGCCGTGTCCAGAAGTACCGCTTTCTGAATCAGGCCCTTGATCCAGCTGCCTAACGAGAGCCTCCTGAGGTGCTGGTCGAGGCTCGTGGCTATTAAGCCATTGGCTGACACAACTATCGGTACAATGATTGCTGAGTCCACATCCCACATGTCGACAACCTCGCGAGCCAAGTCAATATATTTGATTTGCTTATTATTATTATTATTATTAAAGGAAGATTCGTTATTATTTGGCCGTAAGAGGATCAAAGTAGTGGATTCCTAACGGGATCAAAGACTATCCTAAAAATCTCCTCAACATGGTGCCCCGACGATCTAAAGCTCGCAGTTCAATCAATAAATTGTCTAGTATTGTCCACTTGATTCATGGCCACGCATCCGAACTTTATACGCGACATAAACTGTGTGTGGCCCATTTGGTTTACTGGTTCTAATTACTGTCTCCCATAATACTGGTGTAGACCCTGATTAGAGGATGTCGAAGGTAGGAAATGATTCATGTTGGACTCTTAAAACCGATATTGGATTAGGTTTAGTGGGTTCTGTACCTACTTGGTTCTTGGAGATGAATTTATCTGCGCTTTTGGTTTCGAGGCATTCCAGTTTAGAATAAGCACTGTTTTTAGTAGTTTTGTTTAGTGTTAGTTTCCAAGGACTAGGCTTAGAATTTGATCCTTTATTTCATTTAACTTTATCCTGCTAATCTATTAGGACGTGCCAATAATTTGCAGTGATAGACATCGCTTGGATCTTCGAATAGTTCCCATGAGGCTGGTTTTTTCCAATCTGGGACAAACAAAAATATTATAATAAAACTAATTTTTCAGATTTTTTTTTGCACGAACAGTAAATTTTTGATATTAGCAGGTACACAACAGTCAGATATACATAGATGTCATCCTAATACAAAACGATAATTGCGTAAATACGCAATAGGTTTCACATAATTTTAAATTAATTTTTGTAAATCAAATAATGGTTTTACAAACCATTATTTGAAAAGAGTAACTATGGAGCTATTTGTCCGTTCTTCTCCATAAGAATCAACCTTTCCGAATGGACAGTAGAGTCACTTTATTCATTTTATGCTATTACTATTAGCCCGCCCCGGCTTCGCCCGGATGTAAATTGTATATTCAAAATTTTCCTTCATAAGAACCTTCTGACAATAACAAACACAACAAAAAAAATAATAGCGAAATTGGTCCAGCCGTTCACGCGTGATGACGTGACCAAGGGAAATAGCAATTCATTTTTATATATATAGATTTTAACTGTAAATGATGACGTTTAAAAGTGCCGTTTAATAGCCTAATTGAAATAATCGCTTTGACTTTGACTTTTGTAAATAAAAAAGTAAATCCTTGCTAACAAGATACAAATTCACACTATTTGCAACAACCATTTCACCAATAATAATATGCCTATACCAATCGATCAACCTTACACGGATCTTAACAAATTGTCGTTTAACAAAATCGCTTGATGGATCGGTGCTACCGTTTACATTATCTATTCATACACCTTATTACAGAGCACTAAGGTTTAATATAGGGATCAAAATTGTTGAAACGAATGCTGTTGACATAACTATGATGGATATGGGTCTCGATGTTAAATTATATGATGGTTTATGGGAAGATTAATTTGATGGGCGACGTTAGCTATACAAGAAATATTAACAATGTATTAGTAAAAAATAATATTTAAGGTTGTGACAATTACTGTACTACAAAAAGAAACAAGATGCAGTCTAATCTAAACTTATTTTAAATTGGGGTCCGATTGATTCTGATTTTCGTGATATCTGCATCACCTCTTCACTGAACCAGAGTGCTAATTCTATTATTTTTAAGCAACGTTCGCATTCGCATGTCAATCGCGATCTGTCAAAAATGTATGGAAATTGAAACTTTTTTGACAGATTGCGGCTGAGATGCGAATGCAAACTTTTCATAAAAATGAGTAGAATTGGCACTCTGAGGGCCGCCTTTTTTCGGCAAAAGGGCCACGTCGGATGAAGAAACTGGGGAGTTTGTTGCGCCGCTTCTTCTTCCCAGCTAAAACACTAGGAAGTGGTGACAGGCGGGCGTTTTGGGGGCTGTCTTTATGTAGAACATTGACGTTCAAAAAGTGCTGGCACTCAGCTTTATTTGAGTATTGACTTTTGACTTTGATTTTGAAGTAGAACCTAATTTTGGTTTATTTGTTTGGATGTAATCTCTGGCAAAATTGCTCTATTGTAGTGTAGAATTCTATCAGGGATTTATCCCTGATAGAATTCTACACTACGCTTTAGTGCCAGGGGTTACATCTTTGTGCCGGACTAAATAGTCTAAATATATGTTACTGAAGCTAAATATTACAAAAGAAAAGTTGCAGGAAAATACCTTTCAAAAATACGCTTATGAGCAAGTGCAACATCTGAGTCATTCTGCTTAAAATTCATTGCAAGTGTTAGAAAGAAGCGGAGTGCACTTGAATTTATAAGCGTCACTGTTATAATCGATATTAACTTGTGTAAGCCATATGAATGACAATTTTTTTACATAAGTCAGGCAGAGGGGAAATTCTCGTATTTTAATATTTTCATCGTTGTTTCTAAGTGTCAAATCCACTTCGTCTTTTTTGAGATTGATTGTCACTAAGATGATACCTACTGTAAACCTTAGATGATTTGATTTAAATAGGGTTGTGGCTTTCATACGTGGAAAAAGTTGAAAGTCGATGCAATCTCCAAGGTGAAGGTGTTTCATGATTGTTTCTAATTAATCTGCCTAACCTTTCCCCAACTGTTTAAGGGTCGTCTTCCAGTCTACAGCTAAGTACCGGTATTTTACATGGAGGGGCTGCCTACCTGGCTCCACAACCTTCATCTGAGTAACACGATACCCTTTGGCAAGATTGGTGTCAGAAAACATTGCTTCTGAGTTTCTGACTGATAGTCATCAGTTAGAAGCTCAAAAGCTAAATTTTAGATCGTTGACGACCGTACAGTCGTCAACGATCTATAATTTTCATCATTGTTAACCTACATCACAAAACATCGTAGATACAAGCAAACACACATAATATTTCTATAATACAAAAATAAAAAATCTACTCGTCCATCCATCTCATAAATTAATATTATTCAAATGTAACCAAATCAATTCGTGGCGGCGCCAACAACCACTATGTTTATAAAAACCGTCTTTTCCTTTACGTTTGTGTGAAATTTTATGTCAATTTGTCGAATGCCATTGCGTGCGAGGTTTATGAATATTCAACACGGTCCGTTTGCCCAAAGCATACGGCGTTGTGTAGTACTGGGTGAAGATATTGTGTGGGCGACGTGTGTGCTTTCTTAACCGATTATTTTGAAGGAGATTATGAGTTTGAGTGGTCTGAGATTAGATCTTGACATGGTTCGTAGATTAAAAGTGCATTTTCAAAGACATTTCACCAAATTATTCAGACATATTTTACCAATCAGGGCGGTTCATAGATAATTGAAAAACAAGTACCTAAAATACATTACAACTATTTCAACACACTCGAAAACACTTCATTGTGTGCGTAAAAGCGAGTTTACGTACACAATTAAGTGTTTTTCGCACTAATGCGGAAAAAATGCGGCGGACAGTCCCTACCTAATAAACTTATTATATTTATGATTTAGACTGATCGCCAGCCAGGTCCAACTAGTCGCCGGGCAGTCCCCACGATCAAGTGCGGTGTAGTTTTATGTAATTCAAATATGTATGTCTATTCAGAAGGACGTTCGGAACCTAGACTAATCTTTATCTCTCTCTTCATAATGAAGAGAAGTGAAGTTTAAATGAAGTGACAATCAGAACTCAATACGAAATATCCATGTCGAAAATGTTTCTAAACAAATAAATATAATATATCCTGGGACAACTCACACACGGTCATCCGATCCCAAACTAGGCAGAAGCTGTGCTATGGCAACCAGACAACTGATAAACATACTTATATATTTCTAATTATGTACACCCAGACATAGAACAAATGATCATGCTCATCACAAATAGGTTTGTCCTGGGTGGGGATCGAACCCACGACCTCCAGTCTAGCAGTCAGGGTCACTAACCACTCGACCAAGCCAGTCAAATATTTCTAAGATAACTGTCCCACATTGTTTTCATTTCCCATTTCTTACAAATACTTTTTGTGTCGTTCATAACACAAGCGCGCTCTGTCGTGACCTATTGACGTTTGGATCTCCGTTAACATGCAAACGGGATGTAAATCAGTTTATGTTCATTTAACTGTCTAAGAGAAAATCTTTTCTTGACATTATTTGTGTAGCAAGACTTACGGTCAAGGGTCATCGCTTTTAGGTGACTTTGATGTTACATACTTAAACATTTTAACGAGAAACAAACTGTGAAAGGAAACCGAGCTCTATTTTCTAGATGTTACAGGTCGGCTTTTTGGTTCTGAGGTGTTAAAGTTAACTTGGTGTTTGTGATGGGAAAAGTCACAGTATCGATGGGTATTGTTCAATCGGTTACATTTTATCTATTTAACATACATTTATATACATAAATAATGTCGGCATTTTTGTCGAGAAGCTCACAAGAATATCGTTGTTTTCGATAACAGTGCATAAGTTTTGTTTTTTATTTGTTCAAGTGGAAATTTGGAGAGTTTTGGCCGATGGTCTCATGTAAATTGTGGAATATCGATTCAGAGAGATTACTAATTCATGTTGATAATAGACATTAGGTTGGTGCCTGTCACTTTGGGCATCTAAACAATGTTTTTAACACAAGACATAAGATAAACGTAAACGTACTTTAAGGTTATCCCTACCAAACAGCGTTAAAAATACCATAGACTTAGATCATTTACTTTAAAGATCTCTCAAGACGCTTAGTTGACACTTCACGTGACCGAAGGACTGGCTTTTACCTTGGACAAAGAATAAGCGTTGCCATACAACGTAGCAATGCCACCAGTCTTTTGGGTACACTTCCAGTCGACATCGATGCAGATGAATTTTCTGACGCCATATTTTAGGGTTAATTTAGATTGGAGTTTTTATTTTTAGTTCTAGTGTATTATTAAAACAAGAATCTATTTATTCGCATGTTTGAAATACAGCATAATTAACTGAATATCCGCAGATTACTCTTGATTAAATCAAAATGTACCATATGGTGGCAGAAGTTGGAGCAGCTCGTGCCTAAATAATAACAGTCGCACGGGTCGATTTGCTAGGTTAAGCAACGCTGGCAAAGGTCGGTCTGTGGATGGGTGACCATCTTAACATACCGAGACCCCTCCGTGACTCGGAAAGCGCGTTAAGCTGTTGGTCACGGCTGTAATTTGTAGATCTTTGGCAGTCGTTACGGATTGTAAGAGGAAATCTGACTACAGTCTTGCCAAGAAGTACCGTGTACCAAGGCAGCCGCTCCACGTAAAATACTGGTATTCAGCTGAATCCGGTTTGACTGGAAGCCGAACCCAATATAGTTGGAAAAATCTAGGCAGATGATGACGGTGGCAGAAGTTGGAGTCTATCAAAAGATCGATGACAGAGTGACGGTATATTCTTGCTATAACACCTTGTTTTAGTGTTTTCACCAGATGGATCAGAGTCTTGGGGAAATAGAGAGTAGACGTAAGCACTAATGCCCGGTTTCTGAAGTACTTTTTCGTCGTTTATCTGTCCGTTAACCCTATTTATCAAAGCGCCATTGGTTGGTTGGTGGTTAACGGGCAAATTAACGACCGACAAAGTACAGTCAACAAAGCTATTTGGTATACAGGCAAAAATATATTTTTTTCCACTGCACTGCTAATATTTATTTCTAATGTGTGCATTATAACTTTTGAAGCTTATGACATACTTACGAGTGTGGTGTACAATAATTGTCTACTCAGCACACTCACAACATTGTTTAAAAGTAGTGTCAAGGCAGCTAGCCTGCATACCAAATAGCTTTGTTGACTGTACCTCAGAAACCGGGCAAGGCATGGACCTCCCTACTTTTGCACTAATTAAAAAAAGTAAGGAGGTCCATCCAAATTTTTTAAATCTGAAAGTACCTTTGTCTGCCTGTTTGTTATCTCTTGACGTCTAAACTTTAGACGGTTTAGAAGGACGCACGGTTAGCAAATGTCCTGGATTGTATATTCCTGGAGAGTATATTTCCATAAAATAGTACAGTAAGTAAGTACCTAAACAATGTTATTTTCCTACATTTATGTATGCATAAATAATTTCAACTTCTGAAATTGTGTTTTATCCACCATCACACTTCCCTAAAGGCTAAGCAGAGCCCATCAAATACTTTAATATATCTCTTAAAGGCAAAAACATTATCGGCCGCATATTGCACCCAGCTGCATTGTATGCAAAGTACAGGACGTGTTCATTTAGAGAAAAAAAAAATCTCTACGGAATCGCGTCCCTCGCATTCTGTTTTATATTATCTCAAAAACATAACACGAGCTTCAGACAAAATGTCGCTGCGTTTTTTTTGTCGCGCGACAAAAATACGGGTGCCAAAGTCACGGTTTACGTGTCCCTCTTTTGTTTTGTTTTTTTTTTGGTGTTGTATATAGGGTGGTTGGAAATGATCGGGAGATTTTGTGGGCAGATGTGGGATGTTTTTTTTTTTAATATCCATTGGTATTTTCTGGTAGATAAATATAGGTAGTTACTTTAGCTGTACCTAAGTTGCTGTATCCAATGAACACAAATTCACATATGTAAACATACACACATAAACTAGCTAGGTACATATACCTACTTTAAGAGCACAATGTTAAGTATTGAAATAAGTTCCCGATGTTGTAAACAGATTTTAAGATATGTTTTTTGTTGTATCTCTGATAGACAATATTGTAATGTTTTTGGAGCTAAACATAGTTAGAACACAATGTAATACAAAGCTCAATCTCGTAATGAGACAGAACCTTTGTTAATTTATTAAATTTCTGACAAAAAATATTGACTTCTAACGATACAACAATGAGTGTATAACTGTAGGGTTTTATTTTTAAGGATGGGAAATCATCAAATGATTTCTTCCGCTCTGGGTGGAGCGGAAGGGCGTGTCAGACTCTTACTGACTAAAACCCATCCGTGTTCCTTCTAAAGCCCTTTGCGTTCCAGGGCCGCGGTGACTCTTTCGAACAAATTCCGCAACCCTGGCAGGCTCTGGCCCTAGTGGGACTGTCTATAACTGTAGGGTAGGCAATTAACACAGCTCTCAAATCGTTTTGTTTTTTTAACAAAACAAAACACAAACCACGCAAATATCTTCGCAATTTGTGGGTCAATCGATCTCAGATCTCCCATATTATTAATAACAGTTTAGTTCAACAAACTTAAGAAGGACATAGGGCGTGTCGTCTTGTTATACCCGACAATTTTATCGATGTTTTGAAAACCAGACATTATTTATTGTCCTTTTTACTGCACAGTTTAAATAAATTCACCATAAATAAATCAGCTTTAGTGTTGTTTACAGTTAACTCTTAAGGACAAAAGGGCGTGACAATGGAGGAATTCACATTAATGTCATCATTATGACTCATAGATAGAAAATAAACTTTAGTAGGACAATGCCCAAAGATATCTTTGAATCAATCGGTTTTAACTCCTTATAAAAAGGTCCGGTTATAATAGCTTGTGTTAGGGACTTCAACGATTAGACAATTCTATAAATTGTAACCTAAGTTCTAGCCGTATTGCTATATTTCGACGGTGAAGTGCCAATAACTCCTAACTGCTGAAATCAATAATTTACGCAAACTGGAAGAAAAAAAATAATATCTTGAGAAGTTGAAAATTAATTAGTATATTAAATTAGTTAATAACCATTTAATGCAGTTTCAACTAAAAATACACTTCGGAGGCTAAACATATACATGGGAAAAGCGCCAGTAAATTAAAAGCTGTAAATAATAAATCTCTCAAAAAATGTCAGTTAGGAGGTATTGGCACTTCACCGTCGATTTGCATGCCATTGTAGTATGGCGGAATGTTTTCTGCACTAAAAACACATTATCATATCAGCCGAAAGACGTCCACTGTTGGACATAGGCCAAGGGGAGTGGGGGATGCCATAATCGCCACGCTTAGTTTAGCTGTTGCAATGTACAGAGAATGTTGCTGACCATTCTCTGGTGAGTCCCTCAGTCGCCTCTTACGACACCCACGGGAAGTGATGGGATGGTGCTATACTTTTATGTCCGACACCATACAGAACCACTATAAAAACATAATAACACCTTTGTCTACCACATTTTATCCGAATAAAATATACTTACTTAGGTAGATACTTATATTTGCAGGTTCCACTAATATTGCAGCCCAATACTGGACAGAGGGGCAAATCTCAAATTTAGGAGCATTCGCATCCTGCCAGGGTTGCGGAATTTATTCAAAAGAGTCACCGTGGCCCTGGAACGCAAAGGGCTTTAGAAGGAACACGGATGGGTTTTAGTCAGTAAGAGTCTGACACGTCCTTCCGCTACATACAGAGCAGAAAAAAAAATCGCATTCGCATAGCAGTAGCAATCTATCAAAAACACCTCTATTTTCCTACACTTGACAAGTTTTCTTTTACATTGATTGTCGTTGAGTTTATAAGGTGACTTTGTATTTGTACGCTTTTTAAGTACGAGTAGCTTTTGGTTAACTCTGGTGGATGATGGTCATCGGCTACAGACTGCAGGCAGTCAAAAATGGCAAAGCCAAGTCTAAATCCGCGACTAACAAAACGTCTACTCAGCCTAAATAGAAAAAACCTCAGAATGCAATTAATGGGGACAATTGCGGGCCATTGCCCCCTGAACAAACATCTCTTTAACATAGGCGCCACGGACAGCCCACTCTGCAGTGCTCATGCAGTTTTTTTCATGTTTTTCTCCATAGAGGTCTGAGATTGCGAGCGAGCCACTTGTAAACTTTTTAAGTGCCTGTTAATTGTTGAAATGAATTAAATGCCTAGCGGCTGCTATTAATTTTTTTTTTCTCAATTTTTAGGAAACCGAACATCCGTAAGAAACGGAACCCTTACAGGATTAATTGTGTGTGAGTGTCTGTCTGTCTTTTGAAATTTGATACACATTATGAACTTCTGTAACCCAGACACGGATGCGTTACGGTATTAAATACATTTTGAGTATGGGCGTCACTTTTGGGAGACAAACTAGAAAACTACAAAAATAATATTTGTAAACTATACCGCGCGTGTGACATAACAAATGAAAGGGTTTTAAATACATTCGGAATTTTTAAAATAAATAGTGTTGACTTTCTGACTTTTCAGAAGCAATAAAATAAAAACTCCGAAATGACTTGAATGACTGACGACGAAAAATCTTCTTTCTGAGTCAATGGTGACCCTTAAACAGTTTGTGTCCAATAGGTAGACACGTCTATAGCAATATCAGTGGCATTCATTAAGCCCTCAATGATGCAGGTGTGAGGGTACTGGGGCCCTCCAACAAGTGGGTCATGTTTTGTACAAGGGCACCGCACTCACATTTAGTGTCAGACTGGTCTGTAAAACCCTATTCTGCCAACTTGTATTGCATTGTTCCAAGACTGTGTCGATAGACGTACAATATAGTAGAACCATAGCTTAACATTGAATCTCTATCGAGACGATAAAGCCCTAGAAAGTATAAATATCGCGACAGAATAACCGCCCACTCGCCATCAGTCACTTTATGGGGTCATCCCACATAGACGATGGCACTTTTACGATAATAGCCCGTTTCCGGCTGATACATCGGTAGACGAGCCGGCAAACATGGTGGTTATTTGCGAAATTTTGGAGCACATCAGCCTATGACCATTAAAAAGCACCTATGGACCTCAAAGTAATTATAGTATTAAAAAAAAAAAATTTTTGAAGCGGCATCAATGCCGCCTCAAAAAACTAACGTAGCAAAATGTACAACGCATCAAAAAAAAAGAAACGCAACGCCATCTATCCAGCCACCTGCGATCTACCGCAGTGCCTGTATCTTGCAAGCAAAGTTCTCCATGCAATTTTAACGTATACAACAGTCCGAATATCAACTATCGGGCACTTGCCCACCAGACACAACAGCCGTCTGGTCGGAGGATCCTCCCTTTTCAATTGAAGTTTGCGGGACTTAACTCTCTGTTCCGCATACCTCTATACCACCTGTAACCAGCCCTTGCGGTAAACGTCTAGGTTTTTTAGCCATATCTTTCTGGGCCGGCTTCGAAAACATAAATAAAAACAATTTAATTGCCATGATGATTCCGTTATGAATGTCACCGGAAAATAGCAAACTCCGTAAGATTATAAAATAACTTGAGACATTGTAAACTATCAATAAATTGTCAACTGAATAGTTAAATTGGAAACTTGGCTCCTCATTGGTCTTTGTTTTCTCTGAAAAGACCAATGAGAGCTATTTTTCATGGTTTACTTTCACACGAAAACAGATAAATTGTAGACGTGTGCTCTGATTGTTCGCCATTTTATTATAATCCACAATTTCTCGGAATGACTTCGCGAAATTATAGACTATCGAATTTTGATGCGTTAAATAGTATTCCAATGTTCAGTTGAAAATTTATCGAGAGTTTACAATCTCTCAAGTTATTTTATAATCCTGTTAAGCTTCGTCACTGCGCAATTATGATAGTAGTTACGTCATCTGCCAGGGTTGCGGAATTTGTTCGAAAGAGTCACCGCGGCCCTGGAACGCAAAGGGCTTTAGAAGGAACACGGATGGGTTTTAGTCACTAAGAGTCTGACACGCCCTTCTGCTCCACCCAGAGCGGAAGAAGTCAATTGATGATTACCATCATTAAAAAAAAAAAAAAAGTTACGTCATAGTAGGCGAGCTGAGTTTTTTTAAGACGTAAGAAGCCACTTGGAGCATTATAGAGGTGGAGATCTTCAAAACTTGGGTTCTATTGGTTTACTACGAGTACTTACAACCACAAATCTCTTCGAGCATTGCTTGTTACATCTTCTTCACTACTTCTATCTGCTGGCCGTTATCTTGGTGCACTTGCACAAGCGAAAACTTGGAAAACAAGGAAACTAGATTTTATTATGATTTATCTATCATACAAGCTGCTGCCCGCGGATCTGCCTGCCTGAAATTAGTACTTCCCCCTTTACAAATTAAAGCCTAACTTTGTGTTATTCTGATGTTTAACACTTTCAGTGCCCAGAACTCAGCATATGGGTCGAACAATAATTTGTTCGTGTGCCCACGAGTCGTCGCTACATATAACGACGACCCATATGCTGAGTTTTGGGCACTGAAAGTGTTAAGTTAGGTATATTACTGTAAAATCAACATCCATCCAGCATCCAGTAGATCCTCCAGAATCTTTCGCGTAATTGTGGTGGAATAGGACTTTAGAGTGAAATGTATTTAACGCATTCATTTCTCATTTACCAGTAACTGCCAGAACTTCTGAAATGGCTTTTACACATCATAAACACCTTTCATCTTATCGCGTAATGAAACTTGCTTCGATCACTATAAAGTTAAATAACATATTAAAAGCACACTTAATTGTTCTAATGAATTAGTAATTACTAGGTTACGTTAGAATGTTGAGATGAGATGAGGAGCTCGTGGCTAAAGAATAACAGCCGCACGGGTCGATCAAGGTTAAGCAACGCTTGCCAAGGTTGGTCTGTGGATGGGTGACCATCTTAACATACCGAGTTTCCTCTGTGCCTCGGAAAGCACGTTAAGCCGTTGGTCCCGGCTGTCATTTGTAGATCTTTGGCAGTCGTTACGGATTGTCAAAAGCCAGTAAATATGACTCCTGTCTTGCCAAGAACTCAGGTGTTACCCAGTTAATGGGTTGTGGAGGTCTGGTAGGTAGCCGCTCCACGTAAAATACTGGTGTTTAGCTGAATCCGGTTTGACTGGAAGCCGACCCCAATATAGTTGGGACAAGGCTAGGCAGATGATGGCGGGCCGGCACCAGCCGGGGATTGCGGAAGTCGCATACGTTCCCGCGATCCCCGGCGTAGGTGGCAGATGGAACACCGGGGTGGTTTTAGTCAGTAAGAGTCTGACAGACCCCTCCACCCGCCCCAGGGTGGAGGATTTCCATGAGGATTTCCCCCCGAGATCAAAAAAAAAAGGCTAGGCAGATGATGTTAGAATGTTGAGATGGATGTGTGGAGTAACGAGAATAGATTTAATTGA
Source organism: Mamestra brassicae (assembly GCA_905163435.1). Lineage (NCBI taxonomy): Eukaryota > Metazoa > Arthropoda > Insecta > Lepidoptera > Noctuidae > Mamestra > Mamestra brassicae. The sequence continues at coordinate 1,224,238 of LR991004.1, forward strand.
CATCGATAATTGTGAATACATTTGCACGCCATGTTATGACAGGATATGCTGAAACAAATTTACTGTAACACCATATTCGAGCAAATAAATATTTTGAATGATTGATTGATTGATGGATAAAGTGAGAAATGACTACATTAGAGGTAGTTTAAAACTGGCGCCAGTGATGGAAAAGTTGAAATGGAACCTCTTGGCATGTTTTTGAGAAGAGGAGGGATAAAATGCATGTAACTAAAGAGTTATGAATATAAATGTGGATGGATTGTCAGGGAGAGGGAGGCCAAAGAAAAGATGGATGGATTGTGTTAGGAGTGATATAAAAGAAAAGGGAGTAAGTGATAGCGTGACGGCTGATAGGAGAAAATGGAAGAAAAAAACATGTTACGCCGCTCTTGGTGGAGCGGAAGGGCGTGTCAGACTCTTATTGACTAAAACCCATCCGTGTTCCTTCTAAAGCCCTTTGCGTTCCAGGGCCGCGGTGACTCTTTTGAACAAATTCCGCAACCCTGGAAGTAACATGGGATAAGGGCAGGAAGATGATGATGAGGTTACGACATACAATAGAAGTATATCTATCTTCCTAACGTTCTACCAGCTATGTTTGGATGGGCCTCTACAGTCTAACCAGATGCAGCTGAATACTAGTATTTTACATGAAGCTGCCTATCCGACCTACAACTCAGGAACTGTTTTTTTTCAGAATTGGGACAAGCCCGCCACACATTCCCAACTACTGCAACTCCTGAAAGCCAGAATCAACAGAAAAAAACGCCGAGTTTATGAAGCTCGATGCGTCCCGGAGAAACGATTTAGCTGTCTTAGATCCTGCAACGAAATTATTCAGAAAAGCAAAGTGCCTTCAGGAGTAGGAAAAAAAAAGTAACAGGTTTACCCAATACTCCTTGGTAAGACTGGTGTCAGATTATCTGGCTTCTGACTACCCGTAACGACTGTCAAAGATCTACAAATGACAGCCGGAACCAAGAGCTTAACGTGCTTTCCGAGGCACGAAGGAGTCTCGATATGTTAAGATTGTCACCCATCCACGAACCAACCTTGGCAAGTACAGCTTAACCTTGAAGATCGACCCGTTGGGCTGTTATTATTTAGCCACGATGTAGTAGTACATTGTTCTGTATGGTGTCGGACGTAAAATAAATCCACCATCCCATCACTTCCCGTGGGTTTCGTAAGGGGCAACTAAGGGACTCACCAGAGAATGGGCAGCAGCATTCTCTGCACATTGCAACAGCTACACTGCGATCGCCAACCCGCCTGCCCCCCCCTTGAATGAGGCCTATGTCCAGCAGTGGACGTCTTTTGGCTGATATGATGAAGTAGTACATTAAAATAGAACTAAGTCCAGTTATATTCACCCAGAGACCACACACTAGGACAATCTACTATTACAACTGATTAACGTCTAAACGAGGCATAAAAACCGCTCGTCTGTGTTGTCATCACTATTAAACTACTTTCTCAACTGGCGCCATCTACATTTACAGGAATTGAAACAACACTATTTAGGTACCAAATAAAACCCAGCCTTGTGTTGTTTTAGTGCCTGTACCGTTGTTGTAATGTAAAATAGTCATTTATATACATTTTATTATGTGTTACGGAGCCATAAAGTTGGGATAACAAGGTGTTTACTGAGAGTAGGTACAGATTGCATTACTGTTATACCTGTGTTTTTCTATGTATTTGAACCAAAATTGTACGAACTTATTTAGATAGCTGAGCTTGGATACCTAACTGATTAGCTCAATCTAATATTTTTTAGGGTTTCGTAAGTCTGAATAAAAAATCGAACCCTCATTGAACTCTCTTGTAGCAGTCGGCGGTACCCTTTTTTTTTAAGGATGGGAAATCATCGTTGACTACCGAATTAACTGTTTATAACTGTACAAACAAAAGTCTAACGAACTATTCCAACACACCAGAGATAAATAGGAGACGTCCACAACAAAATATGGTCCACCTCTACTAAGATCTGTGATCACAGTCGGACAAGATCTGCCCAAAGATAAATACTTAGCGTTTGCTACCCATTCGTTTGATACAATCCTTTAGCTCGCAAAACGCCCACACCTGATTTGAAATCTGTAGAGGCAGTCGGAAATGAACAGGAGTAGTGGTTTAACTAGGTATCTGTATTGTTTTCTTAAGATTACTAACTATATGGGTCACACGATACCTATTTACAAGTCAAGTTTCTCGTTTAAACTGTGTTTTCATCGTTCTTTACATACGTCTTTACATACGTACATCTTTGGTTGCGGAATTTGTTCGTAAGAGTCACCGCGGCCCTGGAACGCAAAGGGCTTTAGAAGGAACACGGATGGGTTTTAGTCAGTAAGAGTCTGACACGCTCTTCCGCTCCACCCAGAGCGGAAGAAGTCATTTGATGATTTCCCATCCTTAAAAAAAAATAAAGAAAAAGTGAAAACGGTTTTGGTTTTGTACATGTCATAGAATACTCTTTATAATATACTACAATGGGCGGCCTTATCATCCGGTAATGAAAATAGCACTGCATTCACACATAATTTTTAAAATCTTTGGTCGCTACCGACATGGCTGCTTTTAGTGTTCCGAACATCCGTAAAAACGGATCCCTTATAGGATATGTCTGTTTGTCTGTCACGGCTGGTTTTCTGCAAAGCTACTGAACTGATTCTGTTGAAATTTGGTATACATATCAACTTCTGTGACCCAAACACGGACGCATTACGTAAATAAATACATTTTAGGTATTGGGGACACTTTCTGGGGACGATATGAAATGAAAAGAAAAAGAAAACGTTTTTTCAAACTTTACCATGTGATATATCAACTGGGGTTTCATTTTTTTTTATAATTTTAAAATAATTGGTTTTGAATAAGTTCAAGAAATTACATGAAAAATAACCATTAACCCCCGTATCTCCGAGACTACTGAACCTTAAATTTTGAAAAAAAAAATACAGATAATAAATAGTTCTTCACCTATACCGATTATAGGAGACCTATAAAAAGTCTATGGTTTTAAAGTAACTAAGTAAGTAAAATTTATTTGTTTAAACATGGTGTACATGATACATTGCATGAAATGTAATAATATGAAAAGGAAAAGTTCTAATATGTTCAGTAGTAGCACGTTAAAAAAATAAGATACGTTCGGAACACTATTACCAGCGGTTATTTATTAACCAACCTTGAATTTCTTGTCACTTAGCAACAGAATTTCTTAAAACACTGTCCTATCTAAGTTCGAGCCATGCGAACCTTCATAATATACAAAAATAATGTTAGCGTATGTCGGTGTGTCTTCGCTTCGTCCAGTTTACGGTCGCTGGAAATATTACGACTATGTAAAATAACGTTTTACTGCGACTGTACGGAGGGCATGCATGTGTACCTTCTTGCCATAGATTAGGTGAGGTTTGCAGAAGTGGTGTCACCCTGCCAGGGTTGCGGAATTTGTTCGAAAGAGTCACCGACGCCCTGGAACGCAAAGGGCTTTAGATGGAACACGGATGGGTTTTAGTCAGTAAGAGTCTGACACGCCCTTCCGCTCCACCAAGAGCGGAAGAAGTCATTTGAAGATTTCCCATCCTTAAAAAAAAAAAAAAGGTGATGTCTCGGGCGAATTGTTGGGATGAAAAACTGAAATGTATGCGACTTGACATCTTTTTTCTTTTTCATAATCAAGTTTCCCGGTTTTGAGCGATCCGTATCCATCCGCTGCCAGCCACCTTCTTCAAATCATCGATCCATCGTGCCGCAGGGCGTCCCTAACAACGTTGACGCTTTTTAGCGAGGCTTACGTTCAGCAGTGGACTGCAATGGGCTGATGTGATGAATCAAGGTTATGCAGGATGATCTCGATATCTATATCAGGTTCTACATAATCCATGCCAATATCATAAATTCGAAAGTAGCTGTGTGTCTGTCTGCTACCTCGTCATGTCTTAACAGCTGTACAAATTCGGATGAAAATCGGCACACGGGTAGTCTGGGCTTGAAATGGGACATAGGATATTTTTCATCCCGTCAGTATTATCCTTTGAAAAGTCACTGACAGAAATTAGTAACTATTTAACCTGATTCTACCAATAAAGAAATTTCTCTAATAATTCTCTCTCCAATGATTTCCTGGACCTGGACCTGAACTCTGATATTTTGTAGCACCAACTTCAACATTGATGCTTCCACTTTAATCTACTGAAGCCATTTGTATATTTTTTTAATTACATAAAGAAAGACTCAAAACACACGCCCGTCACCTTCTTAGTGTTTAAGCTGGGAGGTAGAAGTGGCGCAACCAACTCCCCAGCAACACATGTGCTGGAAAAACTTTCATTTATACATTACCTGTCCATCGTTACTATAGTAGGCGCCAGATAAATGTGGAATAAAGTATATTGACCTTTCCCTAATAACTGTTCATAGGTACCTGAACAATTAAATATGAATCGTTTTTCATTATTAGACAATGTTAAGGATCACGAGAGATGATGATTCGGGACAGCTTTGTGTCATTAATTCCGTTTTTCAAATTAAAAATGTCAATAATCGTAGGTGGGTCAATGACCGTTATTCCACGATTATCTGGCGCCTACTATAATATAACGTACCTTTCAAAAATGCTTTTAGGGATTTAATTGTTTGGAGATGATCAACATGACGCCTCTGACTAATTCACCTATCCTTCATAATATCTCCTTGCTTGGACGAGTCGGTGCAAGTCCGGTCAAAATAGTTTAAAGAGCAGAATGGTGGCAAAAACCTTGCATGACTTAGAATGAGGCTATTGTATGGAGTCACACAAACAATGGCGGACATAAAGTCCAGGAAATATTAGATCTTGCATAGTGTCGTGTGTATTGAATGATTGCATTCCGGGTTTGATGGGTAGAGGCTACAGAGGCAGCGGTGGATACGAGGATGCGAGGTCTTTTCTAAATTATTTTAAAAATACGGGAGCACTATTTGGTGGGATAATAATTTCACGAAATTTACTACACATCTAGCTAAATTACTTTTTAATTTTATATGTTAAGCATCACCAAAAATTATTTCTTTAATGTTAAAAGTACACCTTGATTGAGGACCTCTTTCTCTTTGAAGACGTTTATAGAATAACTAATAGGTTGTGTATTTTGTACTAAATTTTGCGGCTTCACTCGATTCAAAATAGCCTAGCAAAATTTATCAAGGCGTGAAAGTCTAAAAAATAAGTTAGGAAAAAATTATTTCTAAAATAACTTCGTCCAAACGAGATCTCGAAACACAAGATCTTCTCCGCCTTTTTCAAAGCCCAACACCATTTCAACTAACGAATTGTTTTGGCCTGAATGCCTCATGAAGCCGGCTTATGTTCTTGTACTAATGAATTTAATTATAGTACAGGAAATAGATGCAAATCTCCAACAACGCCTATACTACAATATATCACTACAGTTTGATGTTTTAAATGCTTTTGCCGGACTGAATGGTATTCCGGAGTTATTGTGTTCGGTACTCAAACGGGTTAAAGTTACAAAGTTGCGCACTTTCAATACCGGAGAAGGATATTATTGTAGCCTTGGCAATACGTTATGCTCCTGAAAATCGCTGAGATTTTTAACAAATGTATCGATTCTATATAATGTTGGAAGACTTTCGTTTTTCGGAGTTATTGTCGTTTGAAATCGATAATTACTTAAAAATGTAGCCAAAAGTAAGAGTGTTATTGGGACATGATAACTTAAGTATACTTGTAAAATCAAGGCAACGGCGGTTTTACTGCTAATCACAGTTTCAACTCTTCGAAGACAATGGCCACCATCGGCACTTATCTTCTAAAACCATCACAGCCAGGTCATCGAACCACAAGTGTCATTAATGATGAGTTCTCGCGGCCAACTAAAGCGGGGCGTTGGGCGAACCGTCACGCCTTTTAGTTGAGCCAAACACGCTCCACAAACATGTTGGACAAATGTTTGTCCAACGGCCGGTACAAATTTGTGTGTCGGAACTGTCGCCCTGTAGACGTTGTGGGAAACTCTTTGATGGATCGTACGTGCGGTGTTATCAGGTCAGTCAGTGATGGGATTAAGTGGTGGTATGGACTTAACACGAGACGGTTATGGTGATAAAACAGAGGTATGTCTTACGAAAAACAAGCACGAGTAATGTCGGGTAAAAATAACACGGATTGTAGAGTAATTTAATGATCGATTGTGTTAAGTGTCTGGGATGGGATTGGGAATCTGGATGAAGGCTCTCTACAAATCGGTATAAAAACTGTAGCGCATTTTTTATCTAAGTTACATTGGAAATTAAGGGTGGATGAAGATGATAGATTTTATAGGCGAGATCAAACTTCTACCAAAATGAAAATACAAATAATAATTGGCTTGCTATCCGTCTCGACCTGCAAAAGTTACGCTACGCATGACAGCCAAATCACAAATCAACTTTCAAGAACAAAAACGATGATGACGATGAATTGATGTTTTACTATTCTAATAAACGCCTCCATATTAGAAAAGTCAATACTCATCAAAGGTCATTCACATGACAAGTCCGTCAACAGCCAACCATTTTAACATCTCATAAATAGACGGCCATTGAGACAGGCGCCACATAACAAACCATTTCATTACGATCTTAATAGCATAATGGGAACCCAATACATTGCAATTAATTTTCACTAACACGAAACCCTTTTAGTGACCTCCCAAACAAAAACCAACTCTGAACTTACGAAGACAGAGTAGAATTTAGCTTACGAGATGAGGTTTTAAAGATGGATTTTTGAACAGCCAGGGTAAATACACTGCCGTGATACTTAATGCTGAGTCAATAGAATATGTTTATACAGCTACTGCTCCTAATGTGCGCTACCTTAACAAAACGGATTTGTTTTTTGATGGTATTGGCTTTGTCGATGGTCAAGTTAAGTTGGCAGATCTTTATGTCGGTTTTGAAGTTGTTTGTTATACTGAGATGACGAATATACGCAAGTAAATGTGAATCGTTGCCATTACGGATAGAACTTGTGTGAGGTTCGCACAGGAGCGTGGAGATTGGCACTAGAAAGGAGACGCCGCCGATGCGCAACCATGGGTGAAGCTGGGCGGTGAATGATGATGATGATAAAATGTCAATTGTAGTGGAAAATGTACGTACGCTTTCATCTCTTCGTTTTAGCAAGTCTAGACTTAATGCAATTTCCAACTTTTCGTCAGCAATGCCAAAGCGAGAGCGAGCTTAAAGTGGATTGTTCAGGTGTTATCAAATTTTACACCGATTATAGAAAATAAAATGAAAGTCTTAAGAAAGTATGGTCTAATGATGTCGATAAAATGATTGCAGATGTTCATAATATCCTTCTTGCGGCAGTCGGGTAAAAAAAATTGAAAGGAACTAAAATGTCAAATTGTCATTCAATTAGCGAAAGCGACGGTCAAAAAGCCCGAATTGTATGAGATTAATATGCGCTACTGAAATTTTACGTAGTCAATATTTGAGAAGCCGGCTTTCGTATAGAAAATATGTCAGCCATATTTTATTCTTTACTTTATAATTACCAAACTATTCGACAAATGTAACTTGTCGTTTGTTGTTACTGATATAATCTCAATTTGTATACCTAGAGCTTCAGGACACTATTCAACAAATCATTACACACAAATCGATACAAATGAAATCAATACATCGCTTCACCGATACCGAATGAAAATCGATAACTTTCGCCGAGGGCCTTGATAGAAGCGAACAAATATCGGCCGTGCCCAAATAAAATGCAATAAATATAATTTATAATGTTTATACGGAGTTATCTCGAGCTACGATCGCGGAGACGCCCGACTTCGGCCGATCGTCCGGCTCGGCGCAGAGTAGTGTGTGGATGCAGAGACTGCGTTTATAAGATGTACTTAGATTTTTCTACTAAATATCGTTACCAGATATAATTATACAAAAATATCGTTTATTGCAACAAATATATCCATTCCCACAGATAAATTGTTTGTTTGGCCCTATATTCAGCTAAAGTAACACAGTTTCCTGGCGCAGTCATCTTGCTAGGTTAGGCAAAGGGACTCACTTAAAACAAAACCAACTTATGTAAGAATAATATTTACTCGATTTTATTTGAAACCTAGGCTATGAATACATAACTAATTTTCAATAATATCAATGTGCTTTTATACAAAATCCTGAAGCTCGACTGAAAACGTTTACACGCATGTAAGTAATTAAATAAATCTTATTATCGAAGAAGAAAAAAAAGAAAAAAACATACTGTTACAGAACTGACTTGTATATGTCACCGGAAAATTGCAGACTCTGTAAGATTGTAACTTTAATTATAATTTCTCGATATATTATGTTTTGTATACAATAAAACCCATCCAAATTCAATAGCTTCCAATACATCCGTGTCTTATTAAGAAAAAATTGTTTACAATTTCACGCGATATTTTTCTTCTTACGCCGTTTGTAATTTTCCGGTAAAATATACAAATTATAAACTCGCAACTGAAATTCCTAAACGGAATTGTCATCATCATATAAGATCCCCATAGCAAAAATATTTTTTAAACATAAAGCCAAGTCCCATTCATCATCTTACGATAAACTACACTGTGCAAACTATAAAAGAAATAAAATCGTTACGTGTTACATATGACCTGGGCAGACCGAGTCAGGTTGTACAAATATATCTTTAATCGTACTTAAAGAAATTCATAATTAAATAAACTAATTTATGGACCGACCTGCCTCTTGGGCGACTGCCCAACTAATGCATATTTTTTGATAATTATTGCATCGTATTAAATTACAAGATATCGATATATTAATATTGTTTGGAGTATTAATTTTGTAGGTTTGTGTGTTTTAGGTTTTATTGGGTTTTCATTCATGTTAGAGGTTTTAGGTGTTTGGTTTGTTGTGGAATTTGTTCGAAACAGTCCTTTACGGGTTTAACGGCCCGTTTTAAAAACGTATCTACCTTTAACCAACTGTCAAATTAGCTACCAACTGTAGCTGAAACGTCATTTTTGCCTTTGTAACATGAAGTTTCAGCTACTGTTGGTAGCTTATTTGACATTTGGTTAAAGGTAGATACGTTACTGAGACCGGCCGTTAGTCAGTAAGAGTCTGACACTCCCTTCCGCTCCACCCAGAGCAAAGGAGGCATTTGATGATTTCCCATCGGTAATAAAAAGTGTATGGTTTTCAATATCAGAACATTTTTTGCTAGCTGCGATCAAATAGATATTTTCCCATTATTTTAGAGACGTGTACTTAGTAGAAAACCTAGTTTCATAATAATTAGTACTCAACTTATATTTATGAAACTGCTGCTGTATCAGCAAACTTTAATACTGAAAGAAATAAATGAACGAACGCATACAACCCTAATCTCTTCAAAATTAGAGTGAACAGACTTCTTCTGGGTAAGCTCGCTCCATCGTCGACTTTGTCTCTGTCATCTATGACCTAGACTAGAGTCAAGAGCAAACTCATCTCAAATAAAAAAAAAGAATGGGAGATATTTAGCAAGAAAACCCAGTATCACAATCTAGTATTGAATTTAATCGCGATAATCTGCAAAGACAAGTCGCGGAAGCCCTAGTCTCGGTTATGAAATGATATTATTTATTAATTTTTCATACTTATAGCCAGTTTCGTACCACGGTGTAGCACGGAGCTCAAATGTCGTTCGTATTTATATGAAATATCGTATGTGAAAACGGTGTTAACTCGGCTTTTTATCATTTATTTATTTCTTGTACCCTTTAGTTAATTAATTTGCGTAGGTATTGATTTTATTGCCGATGACAAAGTTGGAATGGATCTTTATGTTTGAGTTTCCTTTTATTTGGCTGATGACAGTTGTTGCTATGAGGTTTTGAGTAGCTGTTAAATTATATCAATCGCATAAGTCATAAAAACTGAGACTAACATTAAAATATTCTACCGATGCTCTGAAGAAGTTAAGGCAAACTGTCAGAGCATCTACACTGGGAATCTGTGGATCAATCACACCAAAAGGTCTTTGGACAACCTGCGTATCCAGTATAATAATATATTCAGGATGATGTTGGGGCTGCCTCGTTTCTGTAGTGCATCGGGGATGTTCGCGCTATATCACACTGATGGCTTTCATGCCGTCATTCGCAAAAAAACGGTATCCCTGATCTGCAGAATGCGTGGCAGCCGCAATAAAATCCTGACGACTGTAGCGGTCAGGATCTCTTCCCCATTGTGGAGGTCCTTGGTTCGCAGAGTCATTTAATTTTAAGTTTATTTTTTATTTTTGTATAATTTGTCATGTAGGTACCTACATATGGATTAAGATTATCCGGAATAAAGAATATTTTATTTTATTATTTAATAAAAAGTGATGCTTCTTTCGATTGATAACAGATTATCTGTAACCCTTTTCGATTGATCAGGTCATTGTTTACGGACAAGTGTGATTTAAAGAAAAATATAAAGTATTTTTATATTTTTGACCTTGAAGCTCATCGCTAGCCTAGAAAAAATAAAAAGACAAATTAAGGGTTAATTATGAAAAATGTCTCAACCAATAAAATGGAATGCAAGATTACATTTTTCCCAAGATATAAAGGTCAAGATAGTGATATGAAATAGTACATTGTTCACCGAGAGGAGAAAGTGACCGATTACCGTCGAGGGTGTCGTTTGAAGCCCGAGCCGTAGGCGAGGGCTTTAAAACACCCAAGATCGGGAATCGCAGTTTCTCTCGAGTGATACATAGTGCTTTATACTACACCTAGAAGGAAAATAAAAAACGAAATCTTTACTATTTGAAATTTATATTGAAATTGTTGCAGTTAAAACTGAATCCTCAAACAACACACAAATTGGAAATGGCGCCAATGGCGTCTGCAATTTTCACATGTTCTTTTTTCAAATTGTTTATCCTGCCGCCGCAGGGTCGCACTGCCAGCCCGACACCATCCAACACACAGCTAGTGGCCAGTGTCATTTTGCGAACTTGGAGATAAAAACTCACTGTAAAAACTTTTTGGCTTTTGATATTTAGGTTACCGGCGCATAGTCTTACCCAAAATTAAAAAAGAAAAACCACGTAAGAAATGGATTTTCATACACTTTTCTCTCCCGCTCAGATGCGTTTTCTCCCCGCATATTTGTTCGATATGCAATGACGTACTTTCTACCGTAAATTTGATAAAGTATCAAGGTACTTTCCAAGCAGGTGTAGTATAAATAAATTTAATTAACCCTAAAACGTCAAAAACGAAGCGGTTCCGAGAACCGCGCGGACACCCGAATCGGATAAATTGAAACAATCGTTTATCGCGACGAATATAATGTTACATCCGTTCGACTTGATTCTCCCGATTGTAATCGATTCTCGAGCGTTGTCGTGTTATTATTATTGATATTCGTGTTAACACGATCTAAAATAATCGATATCTTGGCACCGATCTTTGTGATGTGTGGCTGGAACGTTTTTTATCAATTGATTCTTGGCTTTGTCTCTACCTTTTGTTGTTAGATGATTTGTGTTATTATGTCTGACACAGTTTTTGTTTTTTGAATCCATGTTGGTCTATAAAGGATCGGTCAGCTGTTAATCTTAAATATTCCTTATCCTTACTGATATTATAAATACGTAAATGAGTTTGTTTGTAACACTTTCACGTCTAAAACGCTGATCCGATTTTAATAATTTTTGGTACGGAAATAGATAGGACCTTGGAGACGGATATATGCAAGGTATGTTTAGGTGAAAATAAACCTTAACTCGAGCGAAGCTGCGGGCAAAAACTAGTTATAAATAGGTAAAAAGGTTTGTTAGAGGTATACCTATGGTACGCTGTACCGCTCTTTATTATGGCCATTCTTAATCATCATCTGCTTGCCTATTCCCAACTATATTGGGGTCGGTTTCCAGTCAAACCGGATTCAGCTAAATTTTACGTAAAGCAGGTGTCTACCAGACCTCCACAACCCATTAATTAGGTAACACGGTACTCCTTGGCAAACCTGGTGTCAGATTTTCTGACTTCTGACTATCCATAACGATTGCCAAAGACCTACAAATGACAGCCTGAACCAACGGCTTAACGTGCTTTCCGAGGCACGGGGGAATCTCGAATGTTATAGGGTCATCCATCCACAGACCGACCTTGACAAGCGTGCCGCTGTTATTCTTTGGCCACGAGTTATTATTTTTATTGTAGAAACAGGAACATACAAACACGAAGTATATGTAAATCCATACTTATATTTAAACTGTGAACGTAACTCTGTCTGTCTGTTACCGTTTCATGTCCTAACGGCTGAAGGGATTTGGATGAAACTTGGCACACAAGTAGACTATGTTAGGACATAAAATACCTTTCATCCCGATACTCCATTGATATAATTTTTAACGTCCACGCAGGCGAAACCGGTTTTAGAAGCAAGTTTCAAATACAACACAAGACTTTCTTTATATTTCTCAAGAAAAGATTCAAGAAACAACAAAAAAACTTGCGTATTTCCAAGTTAGAAGCATCAACAGTGACATTGTATCTATAAATGTCGATCCTCTTCAGTTCCATGTATTTCCAATATCATTGTAAAGCTTTTAAAGTTTCGAAGTATCTCGATTCACACATATTGCTTTCATACAGAACCATATAACTAATTCCGTTCGATACGACCGCACCGCCATTTTAGATTTATTTCACGGTACCTTTGGTCTCTAATTTCAAAAGCCCTTTAGAGAAGGAAAATCGATTCAACACTTTCAGATTCCACAAAACAGACGTTATTGTGTTCTAATAGGGGAAACCCGTTAGTTTTAAGATCCAGCCATTACTAAAGCATCGTATTGTCTACCCTAGGAAACAATAATTTTAGAAATATAGTAGATAACGTATCAAGTGCCTTTTCGAGTAACATCATTTAAAATGGAATTGACTTTACGACCCGTCTCTATGCTTTGCCCACCCAGTACGGTTTGTTTCCAGTTGATCCAAAGTAGGAATTATATCAATTCATTTTTTTTTAAGATCATTTTGGATTAAAACTGAGGTGGCGACTTCACAAGATTCAATAGAATTGTGCGTCCGCAATTTGCCCCAAATGATTTGTAAACTATACTATCTTGGTATGGTTCTTAGGTTGGGTTAGTCCAGGGGGGCTGTATCGCTGTCGAGTCCACCATGAAGTACCTGGGATTGGTGCTCCACAGCCGGTGGGATTTCGGCCCCCACTTCCAGCGACTGGCGCCCAAGTTGTTGGGCGCGGCGCTAGAGTTGTCAACGCTGCTTCCTAATCTAGGGGACCCGAGCACCGCCTGTAGGTGGTTGTACGTGGGGATCGTGCGATCGATGGCCCTGTATTGGGCCCCGATCTTGGCGGAAGACCTTACGGCACCATCACTGTTCTGCGAAAGCCGCAGAGGGTGATGGCCGTCAGAGTCATCAGGGGTTATCGCACGATTTCCTACGAGGTGGCTTGCGCACTGGCCGGATCTCCGCCCTGGGACCTGTAGGCAACCTGCTTGACCTTTGGCTCGGGAGAAGGCACGGTTCCCTGCCGTTTCGTGCGACGCAGGTCTTCTCGGGACGTGGCTGCGGCGGGAGGTTTTTGTGTCGCATAGGCAGGGAGCCGGACTCGACTGTCGGGAGAACACGGCGCGGCATACGCTGGCAGAGTGTGCCGCTTGGGAGGAGCCGCGTGCCCTCATCTCTGTGGTAGGCAGAGACCTCTCGCTGCCGACCGTAGTCGTAGTAAGAGTCTAACACGCCCTTCCGCTCCACTCAGAGCGGAAGAAGTCATGTGATGATTTCTCAACCTTCAAAAAAAAAAAGTCTGACAGACCCCTCCGCCCGCCCCAGGGCGGAGGACATCCATGAGAATTTCCACTCATTATAAAAAAAAAGTCCAGTTAACCTAAGACAGTTAAGCCTTGCTATGGATGACTCCCGTACAACCTGGCTTGTCTTTTAAACCATTTATTTCTTTGTTTGTGGGTCACCACTCACTAAAAGTATCTTATAAAACATACTGTGAAATGAATTTATCACGCTACGAATAAGTTTTTAGTTTATACATATAGACGTTGACGTGGAAATAAATTCGAGATCAACTAGGAATAGTCCACCAAAGCCGTTTAAGTTGAATATAACATGGGCGATAAAAACGATAATTATTAAATGTAAGCCTTATTTAGTTATTGCAAACACGATAGCCCCAATAAAATTATTAATCATTATTTAACTGTAAACTATCTGTAAGTGTTAATTGTCAGCCAGTCGCGTTTACGGGTTAAATGCCTTTTTGTAGGTAATAAAGTTGCAGAGGCGACAAATTTACTCAGCAGTGGTTATTTTCACAGATAAAAGAGAAATTCGTTTTTCTTCTTACTTTATAAGACAGTCACTAATAGATATAAAAGCATGAAGTCCTGTATAATGTTTAGATATTATGTTTTGTTTTTAAACCGAGATAGTATGGGGAAATCCATCCATAAGAGATACGGCGAAAAGTTCCTAGAAAATTTAGCTTTTTGGTCAAGTTCGGTTGGTCCATAACAATGGTATTTATCCAACTTTTCTTGATGTGGTTCAGCTCTGTTTCATGTACATACGTATAATACAGATAACATAATTCATTTATATGTTTATACGGAAACTTCGCATCGTTGTTGCGTTTTGGCTGCGCTCCGGTCTGTAGAGTCCTTTATGCGTATTTTTTTTTTAGTATGGGCATCAAATTACTTCTTCCGCTCTGGGTGGAGCGGAAGCGCGTGTCAGTCTCTTACTGACAAAAAACTCATCCGTGTTCCTTCTAAAGCCCTTTGAATACAGGGCCGCGGTGACTCTTTCGAACAAATTCCGTAACCCTGGCAGGCTCTGGCCCTAGCGGGCCCGTCTCCTATGCTAACATCTCTTTGTGGCGCGTGTGGAACACAACGCGTCATCGACCCGGGCCTGGTTGTGACCGGACAGCGAGCCACCCAACGCTCGCCGACCGCAGACCCGCGCTTACGTTGGCCGGGGATCGCCCTGCGGCTCCCGACGTCTAGGGCGTCTTCTGTAGTGGCAGTTGGGGCGAAGGCCTTGTCTCTCCCCCTTTATGCGTTTTGCTTTTAAGGTTTTGCCAATATTTCAAATTTTCCGTGAGTTTTCTAATTGTTTCTGGAGATTTTCGTTAATGGTAACCTCGGCGCAATTTCAAAAAATCTGATTTAAAATCTGTGTTAGTTGCTGTTGTGTGTGTCTATGTCGGATAAATATTTTCTACTCAATTCTACTCCGGACACATTTAGACTTTTATGTTTTCTCTAGATATTTTCTATAGGCTCTTGATTACTCTTAGGGGGTTAATGATGCATTTCAAGTCTATGTTATACCATATGAGAATTATGACGGTAATTTGGAAACAATATTAATCCAGCTGGATTGCAATTTCTATGACTTTGACTTCACTTTTGAACTGCAATTCCATTAAAACGAAACGATCAAATTAATGGATTTATTGGTTTAATATCTGGAAAATTTTCTATAAATTTTCCGTATAATTACAGATAGAAACATGTATGATGCTTTTTAAAGTTTTCAATACTTCTGACTTTAGAGATTCCTTTTTGTGTACACACGATACAGACTTGCATAAACTTCTGAAGATGAATAACTTTCCCGTTTCATCGGCAAAGTATGTGGGTTCGATTCCCAGGCGCGGACAGCGGTGTCAAAGGTGCGTGTGCGTAAAAATGGTCGGTCGATAGCAGTGAGGCGGTGACACCTGCGCGGGCGCAATGCCTGCGTGCGGTCGGCGAGGATGGGGTTATGTGAGGACGCCTCGAGAGTAGTTTCAGGATTTTTGAACTGATCAATTTTGGGAGCAGATGAATGGATAGATTCTGTGCCAGATGATATGTACTTTTTATTTGTAACTTTTTTATTTAGTGTTGTGTGCGCCACTTTTTGTCGGCTACGCTCCATCGTCTGCGCAACAATCTGTTGCCGTTATCTCAAAGTTATATTTATTATATTTTCACTCATATTATATTTATTTTTATTTATTTATTTCGTTTTAATTACTTTTTATGCTGCCCCGATCAACGTCATTCTGTCAATGCCGGTTGTCGCTGATAACCAGCGCTGTGGCTCTGTGTCGCACACGAGTCCCAGCACTTTTTTTTTTTTTTTTTTTTTTTAAATATGGGTTTGCTCTTGACTCTAGTCTAGGTCATAGATGACAGAGACAAAGTCGACGATGGAGCGAGCTTACCCAGAAGAAGCCTGTTCACTCTAATTTTGAAGAGATTAGGGTTGTATGCGTTCGGAAACACAGACGCAGGCAGAGAGTTCCACTCCTTTGCTGTGCGCATTATAAAAGACGTTTGGAAACGTTTAGTGCGAATTGGTGGAATAGCAACAAGGTAGGGATGGTAACTTGCAGTGCGTCTAGATGTCCGATGCGGCCGTTTTGCGCGAATGTGACGCTTATATCTTCCCAACTTTTATAAGTTTTGTAATTTCTTGGTATGCGCCATGTTTGTCGCAAATAAACTCTTTTTCTTTCTTTTTTAAAAAACAAGAAAACATTCCGCGCCGACCGCGAAGTTTGTGTAGGTACTTAAAACAAAGGGGAGGATCGTTAGTCCAGTTTGATAATGATTTTAGGCTTCATTTTAAGATGCCTTTGATATTATTTCTATAGATAGAAAAGTGAAAATAGCCCTACAGAAAAAAAAATATAGGTTCTACCTATTTTCACCATTTTGTAATTTTCCTGCATTTCCTATACCAGCTACAACTGTGTTTATTTAGGCGAAGGACGTACAGGGAAATTATGTAGACGATCATGGTCATGGAACATGATGGTTGAAAGCACAGCAAACACATTTCGCCTTGTACGATAAGAGATTTCGCTTCTTGTTTCTTTTTCTAATCCCGGGATTTCAGGATTGTAGACGGATAATGAAAAGTCAAAAAACATTAAAATTCCGCTTTTTAGAAATCGGAAGTAGAAGAGGAAATAATTAAACGTTTATAAAATAATCATGTAATACATCAGCCAAATTCCATCGCTCGGATCCCGGGATCGAAACCTCTAACATGATGTTTACCAACACTGCAAAGGCCTCCTCAAAATCCTGCTTGCCCCACTCCCATTTGGCACCCTCCCAAAGTGTAAAGGTGAGTCTTGTCCGGCCACGATAAATGCCGTCGGTCAGCAGCGGCGCGCGCGCAATGCATCACCGCGCATAACAAATGTCGCCCTTACGCTGAACATTCGCGTCGCGACACGTTGCACGGTGACTGATGATGCTGGGTAATTGTCGTGTGGGGGGACCCTAATGTTGGTGAAGGTGAGTGTAGTTGGTTAAAGAAAAAAAAAGAATTTACTGTCATGAACTGACATGCATATAATTATTATTTTTTTAAGTTTTATAGGATTTGCTCTTGACTCTAGTCTAGGTCAAAGATGACAGAGACAAAGTCGACGATGGAGCGAGCTTACCCAGAAGAAGCCTATTCAGTCTAATTTTGAAGAGATTAGGGTTGTATGCGTTCGGAAACACAGACGCAGGCAGAGAGTTCCACTCCTTTGCTGTGCGCAAAACTTATAAAACTTAACTCAAATAGTTCAATTTGTAATTAAAGATTTTTGTAGCGATTCGTTTTAAATTATAAATAGGAATGTGCTACAAGATGCTACAAGATGTTCTGAAGATGCTAAACTTTATCTCAGTTGCCATATTAAATACGGAACCCTAAAATTATGTTGAAGTTTTCAACTAGATATATACGAGTACATAGTTACTAGGGTTTGTTAAGCAATCCCAGGCTTACTGTACGCCTTGGTGCAAACTGTGTATAGTAAGCAATTGTAAGAAAATAAATATATCTCACTCTATTTTACTATTCGCACTAGAAAGAGGAACCCTAAACTGGAATATGAACTAAATTTAAAAAGAGGCCCATCTTATTTATGGACAAGACTTTCACTAACTCTCCTAAAGCCATTATTTGAGGTTGGCGTCAATTTCTAGTCAGACGTGTCTATATTAGTCGTCGCGACATCGACATGTCATGGAAACTTAGTTTTCGTGAAGTCGATCAAAATTTGGCTTGAAAATTTGTTATGCTGGGCCTATTTACACAAATATTCGCCTTACTTATATATCTGCCAAGCCTTTTCCCAATTATATTGGGGTCGGCTTCCAGTCAAACCGGATTTAGCTGAATACCAGTATTTTACGTGGAGCGGCTGCCTACCAGACCTCCACAACCCATTAACTGGGTAACACGGCACTCCTTGGTAAGGCTGGTGTCAGATCTGGCTTCTGACTATCCGTAACGACTGCCCAAGATCTACAAATGACAGTCGGGACCAACTGCTTAACGTGCTTTCCGAGGCACGGAGGAGTCTCGGTATGTTAAGATGGTCACCCATCCACTGACCAACCTCGGCAAGCGTTGCTTAACCTTGAAGATCGACCCGTGCGGCTGTTATTATTCGCCTTACTTCTTTGTTAAAAAAATAACTTTACTTCAATCAGTGGAGGTTATATTTTCTATTGTCCAATAAACGCAAATATTTGGGCAAATACGCCAAGTGAAGTGCCTCTTTTAGACGTAAATCGAGATCAATATTGACATTTGAACTCGTTCATGCTGAACTTAATTCTTAAACGCGTTAGTTTTCTGACCATCCATTGTACACTAGTTTTTATAAATGTTTGTCCTGTGCATATTATGGCTGTCCGCTGCAATATGTTCGCTCGCTGATTTGCGAAATGCTCGACTGAGGTAAAGGCTGCGCTGTTTAGAGCGTATTTTCAGTCGTTTTATACATGCAGTCTGTGGGTCAACTATACTCAGAGGGCATGCAGCGCTCTGCGAGTCCAGTACAATAATGCATTCAGGGTGTTGTTGGGGTTGCCGCGCTACTGTAGTTCATCATGTTCGCGGGGGCGGAGATTGATGGTTTTAATGCCATCATGCGCAAGCGTTGCGCCTCCGCCATGCGTCGGGCATGCGCCAGCCCCAACAGCATCCTGGGAGCTAGAGCGGACAGATGGGACAGCCCCATACATTGGATAAGCCTGCATGTGAGGGTAGTGTAGGTACATAATTGTATTTTTTTCCAGTAGTTATAAGTACTAACTAAAAAGTTTTTGCATACTAATCAATTAATGGACTATGTCTGAATTAAAAGATTTTATTTATATTATGAGGTGTACAAAAAAGTGTAACAGAACTGCTTTCAAGTAGTTTTAACCGGTCTCTGGAATATTAGTGCACGACAACAAGCCGGACTTAATTTAAAACATTCATAAAGCTGCCAAAATATCTAAGAAATTGTCACTAAATCTGAGTTACTTATTTTGGTGTCAACAAAAAGTTGGTGTCGTATTTATTTTGCCTATTCTAACCGGAATGAAACTGCTACAGCCTCAAATTGATTGACAAAGCAAATCAATAAACACGACTGAAGACAAAGTCAAAACACTACATCTCCAATAAGCAATACGGTCTGAGTAATGGTGCATTAACATAATAAGTCGAAGGGCGTATGTTAGTACTGCGACCTGATGCGATTGTTTGTCAATATGAATCATACCACTATCGTCTCTTGTGAAACGAAAGATCTTTGTATAAGTGAAACGAGCTTTGCCCTTGATCTGGTAAACTCGATACTGAATACGTGGGAAGATTTAATTAACTCTCTTGTTTACCTGCGATTGCATGAAAGCTTTATGTGATGGGTGTCCCTATTGATATAGAAAGAAAGAAAGAATAAAAATTATTTAGCTCAGGTACATGAAACACGCACGGTAAAAGTAACAAGAAAAAGGTAGTTATGCCAAAAACTAAGTGTGTGTCTCACGGCTGCACTAAAAAGGTCCATTTCAGCGATATGTCACACAGACTGATGCTGTCTGACGCTGGTTTTCTAATGAACCTTTCAAAGGACGAGGTCGATATAATATATCTATACCAATATAATAAAGCCACCCATGGTGTCACCCTATCTTGGGACAACTCACACACGGTCATCCGATCCGAAACTAGGCAGAGCCTGTGCTATGGCAACCAGACAACTGATAAACATACTTATATATTTCTAAATACATACATATTATAGACAAATTACACCCAGACACAGAACAAATGATCATGCTCATCACACAAAGATTTGTCCTATATGTCACCGGATAATTGCAAATGCCGTAAGATTGTAAAATATCGCGTGGAATTGTTAACTATTTTTTCTTAATAAGACACGGACATATTGTAAACTATTGAATTTGTATGATATTAATTGTATACATAACGATTTTTTCATAATTTATCGAGACATTAAAATGTAATAAAGATGTATTACAATCTCACGGAGTATGCAATTTTCCGGTGACATATATGTATATATTTTCTGTAACTTATATGGCGGACATAATAAATAGTGTTCTATTCCATTCTAAAAAAAAAAAAACTGAATAGATTGTTTGTTTGTTTGAATGCGCTTATCTCTGGAACTACCACCAGTCGGATTTGGAAAATTCTTTTTGTATATGATAGCCACATTCATGAGGAAGGCTATAGGCTATACGGGAACGGAATATGCGTATACGAAGCCGCGGGCAAAAGCTAGGAATAATAATGTCTTTGTTTCAAACACAGGCCCATTCACACAGCTTAAAATTAAATAAATATAAAAACAAAATAAGGTTGGTATATATATATGCATATGTTAGATTACCCTAAGATGAATGTATTAACTGGCGGCAATAAGGACATTTTTATTTTGACATTGAAAGATGGGAAGCATATCCAGTGTGTAAGTGAAAGGCGAGGCAACTACGTAAGGGTAGCTCCTTGCTCCCACTCACTCTCGCTATACTAATAGGTCGGTCATTTCAAAGGAACTAACGAACTAAAGAGCGGCGATCTGGGACCTAGTTGCGTATTTCGCCTGTGGGAGCGCTCTTACGAACTAGTTCGTTCGCGAACTACACAAGACTACTGTTTTTCTATAAGTCAACGTTCTAAGGATAATGTTGGTGCTAGAACGGAGCCTGCTTGTCACAGAATTATCCTTTTCCTGGTAATGGCAATGAAATCTGTTCGTAGTACCTATGCCTTGTCTATTTTTTTGTTAGGCTTTTTTTATAGCAAGCTTTATTTATTTATTTGGTTCACCAACAATTGCTTACACTGGTGTAAGCAAATAAAACAGGAGCAACCAATCAGAATAGAGTGTAACAATCACTTCCAGGTAAACTCTGCATGCACACAAAACGAAGTCGCAACTTACAAAAAAAATAAACTTAAAAAATTAATTAGTCATCTGTTCGTGGTATGCCTTGTAAATTTTTAAGTTAGGTGTATTTTTATTTATAGTAAGCTTTATCAATTGGCTTCGTAAACAAAGGCAATGGAAAAAGGATCAAGAGACCCTAGATCTGAAGACTCGAATTTAATTGACATTAAATAGAATAAGACAAATTAGATCAACCATTTTTTAGATTAGCTAAAGTCCACACTTCTTTCATGGGGTATTGTGTTAAATGTTACAACAAAATACCTTCTGACATATTAGAACTAAATGAAAGAAAATTTAAAACTCATGTTAAAAGTACACTTTGTGAACAAGCATATTACAAATTAGAAGATTACATTCAGGATAAGAATGCTTGGAAACATGCTGGTCCTGCTCCATAGGACAGTCAAGGGTGAAGGTCAAACTGGTTGATTTATGTATTAACTTTAGAGATATACTGTTTCTTTTTTTGTGTTTTTATTTTTCTGTTGACTCACACACTGTTTAATTAATGGTTCCAATGTTTGTAAATATGTGAGTACCATTTACCTAAATTTCTTTAGGAAATTAATAAGTTTACCTCTGCTGGTGATACTTTGTTCTTATAAGTAGCATACTCTGGGTGCATCGTCCTCACATAATATTAAATTAATTTTTGTAAACCAAATTTTGTAAAATCATTATTTGAAAAGAGTAACTATGGAGTTTCTTGTCCGTTCTTCTCCATAAGAATCTACCTTTCCGAATGGACAGTAGAGTCACTTTATTAATGTAATTCTATTATTTTTACTGAACTGTAAACGATGACGTTCAAAAGTGCCGTTTAATGGCCTAATTGAAATAAACGTTTTGACTTTTGACTTTTGACTTTTGAATTCTTAATAACAAAATTACACTTTTAATCAGTCTCCTTGGTAACACGACCTAACCTAAGTACACATGAGGCACACGCCAACAAAGGCTAAGTTAGTCTTACCGGTGGGCTGTCGGTAGTGTTACTCACTGCGGTTAGAACAAAGGAGTCTGCGGAGTCGACAGGACAATCACTTTCATTTGTTTATGGCGTGTGATTGGTACAGGGAATCCCTGCTTATTGTTAAGAATAGATCGGGTGTGATGGATGGTAGAGCGTCAGCAAAAATGAACGTTTTGGAAATGTGCCATAAAATAGTTTTGTTGTTCTTGTGCAAAACTAAGTGAATCTCTGCGATGTGATTATCTTATTATAGCTATATACATATAATTGTTTATTTATTTAAACTTTATGTACAATAGTCGTACATGGGCGGACTTAATGCATCAAGGCATTCTCTACCAGTCAACCTTTGGGTTATAAAGACTATACCGTGGTAGATGTACAATAAATAAAAATAAGATTTAAATTGAACCTTAACATTTCGGAAAGAATATACAGATAATGTATATAATCCTAATAAAATACCTGAATATGTTAAAATAATAAACTTATAAATATGATATATAATAATCATACCGATTAAGAGAATTCATAATAATCATGACGAAGAACTTCTATGAATGATAAGCTTTTCAGTAGTGTTGTCATTCGTTCTTTAATTGTTATAGGTGCATGCCGTTTGGGGTATCTTCTCTAAATAAAATATACGAAGGCTATTCTATTGCTTTTTATTTCCTAGATCAACTTATTACTCAAGAATTTCACGCAATCGTATCCAAGTAATTAAGTTCACGAAAACTGATAATTGACCGTTTTTCTGTTTGATCTGTCCAAAATAAAATATCGCGCCTTTTTGAAGGTTTTGGGTACATAATTGATAACCGCCTAGATGGGCGAGCGCTTGGATTGAATTACACAGCTGTTCACGGAAAATTGTTTAGTTCAGTTGAGTTTTTAAAATTGGCAACAATAATTTACTAACAAATCGTACTTTACTGCTCTGGTTTTAAAGAATATAAATTGTAAAAAAGTAGCGCTTATAACCACCTCTCATCGTTCTTATTTAGTTACATTTTTGGCAGAATTTTTAATCATTACATAGACGAAATCTAAATTCTCATGCTAAAATCAGTCATAAAAAATACTTTGAAGTTATCAAAATAACGTCCACTTTTGATTGCACCTCACAACAAAGTAATTTAATCGATTGTAGTGCCAACGTTTAGCGAAGGTTTAATAATAACAGTTAACGCGTAGGCTTAGACTGATGAGTTTCAATGAGTTTGGTGGCTCGGTTGAGCAACTGAACTTAGTACTACAAAAACAGATTGAGTGTAAGAAATTCATTACTTATAGGAATGAATTTCTTACACATGCGAAATTCATTACTTATAGTAATGAGTTATTTGTTCTATTGCTGATTTGAGCTGATTAACGTTATTTTTATTTAAAATTTTACTACTAGAATATGTGCACTATTGGAGTTTATAAAAAAATATATTTTATAATAACTTTCAAAGCCTAATTTTCAGATCAGAACACACAAAAATCAATATTTTTAATTGGTTGCGGGTAATTTTACGGACCAGACAATTTTCCACGAAAGGTGAGACATGCGTGTGGCTTTAGTTTCTAAATCTGATTTTAATTCAACAGAACACAATTTGCAAATCAATTCTTAAAACTGGTATAAAACTATTAAATAATTAAAAATACCAACATGGTCTTGAAATTAACATATTTTTTTAACGATGACTCTTTCTAATAGGCCGATCTTCCCATGATCGATGGGAAAAAAAATAGCGAAACGATATCAATTATAAAAGCAAATACGGACAGAATCATTCCACATTCCTGAGACCACTTCACGGTGTTTACAGCCTCTAAACATTTTACAACAATTTATACGTTTACCATAACTTAATAATAAAATATTATCATTTAGTTTAGTGCCAGCACATTAGGGTTTTCCAATTCCTCGCATTGCCCATTTGTATGTAGATTTATCGGTGATCTGTGCGCGCGTGCTCATTCGTGATTGACAGTACAATGTGTCACATGCAAATTCACCAGAGGGCGCGACCGGGCTGTACACTTTTGCTTGCACGTATGTGTACGCTAGGATGGGTTTTGCGAAACTTAAAGTAAATGTGAGTTATTTAGATTTATAGTTTTTGTGGCTTAACGTGTAAAGTTGAATGTGTTTGTAAGTGATTGTTTTTGTACGTGTAATGGAAGGTACTGCTTTTTGTTTGAAATTCAAGCGTAGATTATATTTTTTGCACCTGCGGTCTTAAATTCTTTAGCATGTTTTTCAGGACTTTGAAGCATTTTTTTGTCATCTTCTCAAATGGAGAACATTATTTTTAAAGTCGGTTGATGTTTGGGTATCTCAAAAACTCAACAAACTGCGTTTTCTCAAAAGGTATGACGAAATTAAGAGTGTGTAATATGTAAAGTGTGTTAAAAACACACGAATTTTTAACACACCGAAAAATGAGTTCAACAAAGAAGCCGTAAAATATTTCTTACCTTTTATTTTCATTGAAAACAGCATTTAAAGTGATGTTTGTTCACGTAAACGCAAAGTGCATTGGCTCCCGGTTTACGCAAATATTGGATCAATCGCAAATTAGAATAATATTTCTGCATACCTACTATTATTTGGTATTCGGTTTTGATAGCATTCCCATACGTGCTAACAATTTGGGTGAACAGATTAAGTAGGGAATTGCAGACAAATTTGATAAATGAATAATGAGCATTTTTTGATAAACTGTTTTTTAAATAAACTATGTACGTGAAAAATCACAAAATAACAGCCGCACGGGTCGATCTTCAAGGTTAAGCAACGCTTGCTTGCAACCATCTTAACATACCGAGACTCCTCCGTGCCTCGGAAAGCACGTTAAGCCGTTGGTCCCGGCTGTAATTTTTAGATCTTGGGCAGTCGTTACGGATGGTCAGAAGCCAGATAATCTGACACCAGTCCAAGGAGTACCGTGTAACCCAGTTAATAGGTTGTGGAGGTCTGGTAGGCAGCCGCTCCACGTAAAATACTGGTATTCAGCTGAATCCGGTTTGACTCGAAGCCGACCCCAATATAGTTGGGAAAAGGCTAGGCAGATGATGATGTACGAGAAAAATCATTTGTTTGTTCTGTTCTTAAGAATCAAGTTTACAAAAATATCCGTATTTAAAGTAAATGTTGATATTTAAATGTGCCTATCATTGTCTTCTCTACTAATTGAAATAAATGATTTTACTTTGACTTTCGTCGATGACGACCAATCATATTCTTTATAACCTACATAGACTAGAATCAATCGTTATTCGATTATATCAACAATACCTAATAAATATATTTCGCATGTATTTTAAACCGACGTTCAACTGCTCAATATCCATTCCAGTTCCCAGCTTGTCGATATCTAGGTCCCATTACCAGCGCTTCGAAAGACTTTCACACCTCATCCATCAACATCTGGACACCCAGACCGAGGTGTCAGGCCCGATATAACGATGCACCCATTACTGGCCTCCTGTCACTTTAGAAGTTTAGCACTTATAAGGGCGATTTCACACTAGAGTTGTACGAGGTAGCTAGGCGGTGCGAGGATGTGTAGCGATGCTGTGAAATGTTGTAGTCCAAAGATGTGTTTCGTAAAGTGTAGTGGACTCTTTTCAGCTGACCGCGGGCGGGGTTTGTGCTGGGACATTCCACAATCTTCGTTTTTTTCCCTCGCAACTATCTCACGGTTGCACCAATATCTAGCTCCACTACCACTTTTTTTAGAGTTCCGTGCCCAAAAGATAAAACGGGACCCTATTACTAAGACTCCGTTGTCCGTCCGTCTGGCTGTCTGTCCGTCTGTCAACAGGCTATATCTCATGAACCGTGGTAGTCAGACAGTTGACATTTTCACAGATGATGTACTTCTATTGCCGCTATAACAACAAATACTAAAAAACAATAAATTAAAAATAAAAAGGGCATCTCATACAAGAAACATGTTTTTTCGGTTTTAGACCCTTGGCCGGTTTTTCAAAATTAGCGGTGTTTTTGACGGATTGTGACTGCGATGCAAATATCAATGTTCCTTTGAAATACTGTCATTTCCCCTCTGAGCTGAGCCAAATGATCACATTGGTAGATTTTCACGCTCGCCTCGCTATATCGCACATCTCTGCTGCGTTTCCACCAAAGATGTGCGAGGATGCCCAACATTTATGCTTCATTATTAACCCCGCACAGCACAAGTGATTCTATTAGTTCTTAACAAACACATCTCTCGCAACGCATCCTCGCACATCTCTCGTGGAAAAGCACCCTAACAACCCACCTGTCAGTTTACGCACACTGCCGATCTTTTAACCCGGCACGGCAACAGGCATGGTTCCGTAGCATTTATATTATTTACCGTTCGGAGTTCGGACTATTGATTATGTAAAGGTGAGGATCGTATGGCGAAAGTGGGGTTTTTGGATCTACTTTCACGGCTTAGACTGTTTGCCTACTCGGGTTTGCTTTTTGCGAAAAAAGTTTTTACTTTCATTATTTTGTTTCCTCATGGTTAAGCGTCTAAGGCCGGCCAAACACGGACTGCCCG
Organism: Mamestra brassicae; assembly: GCA_905163435.1. Lineage (NCBI taxonomy): Eukaryota > Metazoa > Arthropoda > Insecta > Lepidoptera > Noctuidae > Mamestra > Mamestra brassicae. The sequence continues at coordinate 1,251,067 of LR991004.1, forward strand.
AGCAGTTATTCAGTGATCAAAATACACGGACCACTCGAGCAGTTATAGTCAAGAGCTTGAAGCTGCCATTGATAACTGCTGCAGCAGTCGGTGTCAACTGCTGGATCAGTCAGGGAGGCGGGCAGGAGGCGCGCGACGCAAAGGACATATACGGGAGGGATAACTGCGCAAGAGCAGTCAACAGCTCAAGAAGTCACTGTATGCCTGCTTGAACACACGATGAAATTTCACCGTGCAGCTGACCCCTCGGAGCAGTTGTAACTGCTGGAGCGGTCCATGTATGTCGGCAAATAGAAAACTGTAGTTCACTATGCAGTCGCAGCTTGAAGCAGTGTATGGCCGGCCTAAGTCATCATATAACCTCTTTCTGCCTCGACAGCACCTGCCATCTTCAGGAACGGCGCATGAAAGTAGCACCTGGAAAGGGAGGATGTCCTTTTAATCAGCTGTGGCCTTGTGTGGATGATCCATCTCTGCCCAGATGCATGATCTTGCCTGAAAGAGAAACTGTTATCTGTATAGAAATAACAAAATACTAGTGCAAAATTATTTTCTACACTAAAAATAAAACAGCATTGCCATAGGAACCAGCCGGTCGATTCAGTAAACATGTCAAAGTGAAGGCTTGGGTGAAGTGATCACGAGGTGAGCTGTCAATCCATACAACGAAGATGTCACGTGATCACGGAGTGAACTGTCATTCCATCTTGATTATATGGATTGACAGCTCACCTTGTGATCACTTCACCCAAGCTTTGACTTCGACATGTTTACTGAATCGACCGGCTGGTTCCTATGGCAATGCTGTTTTATTTTTAGTGTAGAAAATAATTTTGCACTAGAATTTTGTTATTTCTATACAGATAACAGTTTCTCTTTCAGGCAAGATCATGCATCTGGGCAGAGATGGATCATCATGAAGTAGCTTGACTCACGCTTTATTTAGAAGTAGTTACGAAAATCAGACTTAAAAGGAAACTCCTAAAAAGACGTATTGTTGTTAAATAAGTCCCATACAAGCAAACCCGGGCCCAACCACTATGCCTACAGGACATAACACATCTAATAACGCATGTTTGTACCCGCACGTACAAATAGACCGACAGACAGTAGTCAAGTGTCCTTATCTGCGCGCGCGCACTTTACTCGCTGCGATTTAGCTCTCGTGAACTTTACACGCTTGCCGGGTTGGGTTGCGTGCGATGTGGGGGTGCGAGGGGTTTTGATACTTGGTTGTTAAATCTGTGAGAAATTCACAATATAAGTAAATTTTCTTCTTCTAGTAATTATTTGTTTTCGAAACGCTGATGACACATTTACTTTAGCCCAGTAGGTGGCCATTTTGGTTGCAATCTTTGGTTAATCAAACCAAAGATTGCAAAATCTTCTCAAATTCGATCTTTAAGATATTCTACTAAAAATTTCAGTAGCTAAAATGGCTAGTTAAGGTTGTA